>CM062806.1:477265958-478465958 GCA_031772625.1 Pinus tabuliformis | reverse complement strand
TATATGAGATCATATCATCGTTGAGGTAGGCATTCCCATGCTCAGATCAAAACTGACTAGAAAAACTAACTACTGCTCTGATACAGGAATGATCTTGTAAAACATCACAAGTATAGACTCATGTGGACACAGTATGGGCGTAGCCATCTGTTTATGAATAGTCCATTATATAAAGAATACAAAATTCCTCGCAGCCTAGATTGTGGAAACTAGATCCAGGGTCTTCATTTCTACTTCCTGAAACAGTACGATTCTATCCATGCGATTGAATGTGTTGATGTCGAACATGGTAGAAACCACTTGATTACCAGTCAATGATGTAAACTGTTAACAAGTGTGAGAGAAACCACCAGTGATGTCAATGGCTCTCAAAGTACCCAGTACAAGCCATGAGATGCGAATAAATGTGTTGATGTCGAGCATGTCACGGAATCCTTTGATCGAAAGTCAATGATGTAAACTGTCGTCAAAGGCGAGAACCCTGCCATTGATGCATGCAGATCTCAAGGTACTGACGATTCCTAGATCATCTTTCTAGATAATGAGCTAATGTCGATAGAAAGCGATCCGTCGTAGGCAAGCCCACAACACGAAATCATAGATCAAGTTGAAGAAATTTAGTTGCAAGAACTGACTCAGGGATGGTCAAGATGGATGACAGATATTTTACAGATGAATGGCTTATTGGCAGTGACCTCTTGAACACATAACGACACGACAGATGGTTTGGTGACAATTGACCCAAAGTTAATATCCAGAAACTGGCTGAAGACTTTCAATTTGGTTTGATCAACTGTTAGGCAAAGGATTTCCCAACCCAGGTGAATAAAGTGTCGTGTTCAAGAGTGGTTACAAAGTATGACAAACAGGCTCATTTTTCTCTCTTTTCCCCCACCATTTCTGGCAAGTACCTCTTTATTTTTGACAAGCTTGAGGAGGATAACATTTGCTTGATTATAAGCTCATCCTTCGGATGAGTCCAACTTAGTTTAAATTTGAACCCTAAGAAGGAGTGGTTTTTTCCTGTTTGTAATTGAACAGGTCCTTTACTGTGAAATTTTAACGAGTCCAGTATAGGAGAAACTCGGCGTTTTTCAATTTTAGAGAGTCTGAAAAACTTAAGAAGACTCCAGGGTTGACCTTTTTCGTAAATTTGTGTCTCCCAAGCCCGAAAAAGTATAAAATAATACTTGAGAGAACCGCTTGATCTTTTACGACCAAGGAGTACTTTTCGTCATTAGTGCCTTTGACCCGAAAAAGTAAAAAAGAAATCAATGACACGTCATTTTATAACCAATATCAAATTTGAAACGACAAAAATCCGGCAATCTTTTCGTGTTTTTATGGTCGGAAAAGAGCTGTAAGTGGACCGTCTTTTAATTTCGTTTTAACGAGTTTAAAAGAAACACTCGGCAATCTTTTCATGTTTTAGGAGTCAGAAAAGAGCTTAAAGATGACTCGACATGTTTTCCTGTCGAAAATGATAGATTTCACCTGAATAATCCGTTATTCTGCACAAAAACACAAACATTACTCATTCCTGTTTGAAATGGATAAAAATGTCGCAAAATACCTTTTCAAAGTGAAACATAAACAAATTTGCAATTTATTTACTCAAAAAACTTATAAAAAGGGCCTTTGTCAATTCATTTTTACCATTTGAGTTTGGGTGAGAAAATAGTGCTTTTGCTCAGAAAACTTCTCGTGAAGATTGCGGAAAATGCAACCGTCGGAATCGAGCGTCGTCTTCTCCAGGTAATCCACATCATCCTACTCTTCATTTTTAACCGTTTAATTTTTTGTTTTAGTCCTTTATTTCATTTTTGGGAGGGTTTTTAGGCGCAAAACCCGCGCGGGGGCCTGGAGGTTTACCATTGCGGGCCTGCGAACCCCGACTTTTTCTCCATTTGGAAAAAGCTCGGGGTCCGCACCTTCCGTGTAGACAAAGTGCGGTCCCACGCACTGTGTCTAACCCGGAGGGTGCGTACCCCGCCGCAAGGGTTTTGAACCCAAAAATTCTGAAAAATGGACCAATCAAAATATTTTCTAGCAATTTAATTAATCTTTATACTTGATTCAGAGAGTACATCATGCTAGATTAGCGTGAACGAGAGCATGAGGATGTGGATGCTGCCGCATGGAATCATCAGCCTTCACTTGATGCTTTGAGGGCGTGCAGACTGTACAAATTCTGGGCCATTCATGGCATGAGGGCTCAGGTGGATTTCTTACAATGGTTGGTTGACAGATGGAGCATACAGGACCAGTGCTTCTTCATTGGCGGCCACCAGCTCGAAATCGAGCTGGCGGACATATATTTCTTGACTGGTTTGCCTAAGAGAGGCGAAGACTTGACTCTGCACGGGACTAGGCCAGGTGGCCAGTCTGTCGATAGCCTCCGGCTAGAGTACTGCAACAGCCAGGCTAGAGACAAAGGGATAGACATAAAGACCATATCCCGTCTTGAACTCATGGTGATTGCGTTTACTGTCACCAGACTTTGTGGAGCTGCCGCATTACATATTGCCACCGGATCCCAGATGCATATGGCAGTTGATTGCTTTCGAGGCACCATCTTCAACTGGTGCGATGCCATGTTGGCCAATGTGAAAGGCCAACTGACCAGGGCCAAGAACGGACAACTAAAGACCTTTGGTTATGGGGCTTTGGTCGTGAGTTTTGGCCTAGAGAGGGTTCCTATGCTGATCCCACAACACCTTACTGTTGGAGCTGGGCTTCCTCGAGAGCCCAAACTGATGCGATGGGTTGCAGTCATGGCCCGTCACCCGGACGAGAGGACAGAGGTTGCTCGATTCAAACCTGAGTATTTCCAATGGCTGGAAAACCAGGTCTTTTCTATTCAGGACTTCCCTTACGCTGGGATAGATTTTCGTGGTGACCCAGACATGGTTCTTCCACCAGGAGAGCAGTGGGACGAGTCAGGTAAAATCCTTTTCAACATTTTCCTATTTTAATTTTTTATTTTTCCATTGTCTCAAAACTGATAGTAAAAATTTTGAAATGCAGATGTGGGTCCACAGCGACCAGCCGCTCTCCGGCCTTTCGAGAGGAGGCAACCAGTTGCACCCGCGCCAGCCCCACAGGACGAATCAGCAGAGGTTTTGGCCGAGTTGGAGGGTCATCTCGAGCGCTTGACAGGAGATATTCCTGAGACCACTATAGACGACATTCCTCGTCGACTTCAGCGCTATGTGATAGGAGTCCCGGGACCCTTTAAGAGGTTCCTTTGCAAGGTGGCCCATGCAGTGGTTTCTTATAGAGATCATCACCAGTGATAGGATGATCGCCTATTGTGGGCACATGTGACATTTTTGTTTTTTGTACTTATGATTTTTGCCGATCATAAGGTGTTTTTCAACCTATGATCGAGGACGATGTATTTTTTGACACACTCATATATATATATATATATATATATATATATATATATATATATATATATATATATATATATATATATCACTATTACCGGCTTATCTTGTAAATCATGTTATGGAATGATTTTAAATTTACATGTATGATTATTGCAAATGTCTATTTAACATTCGAGAAGCAATTGCATCTGCTAATGTATTTAAAGATCTCGGAATACGCTGATATTCAACGTAATCAAATTCACGTTCCAAGAGACGCACTCTCAAAAATAATCTTAATAACACTGGATTTCTAATGGCATACACTCTATTAAGCTGTAATACAACGAGTTCAGAATCTAACCTCACTATCAAACTCCGAATCCCAAATGAAATAGATTCAGACAATAACTCAATCACTGCACTATACTCAGCAATGTTGTTCGTTGTTTGACCGAGGCTTACCCCATGCATAGATACTAACTCGTCAGAGGGTGAATAGATAACCCAAGCTGCGGAAGAGATGTTCCGTGTATTACGACAAGCACCATCAGTGAAACAAATGTATGTTTGGAGAGACATCGACATCTGCAATATCAAGAGTAAAACCAAGATAAGCAGGAATAATGACAAAAAAAAAACACTCTCTAAGCTAAGCACACTGTTTAAACTAAAACACACCAGCTAGAAAGAAAAACTATCCTAACTAAAAATCTCCATACCCATTCTTTTAAGCATAATACCTCTTCAAGTAAAGGCCATTTCTGGGTTTACCCAAAGAGTCCCCATCAAAGTCTACCAATTCATAAGCCCCTTTGGCTAGCTTTCGCTTGACAACATAGGGACCATGCCACATAGGAACGAATTTTCCAACGCCTAATTTATCATTAGCTTGATCATAAACTAAGACTAGATCTCCTTCCAAAAAATTTCGAGGGGTCACATTTCGATCATACTGAGCTTTCATTCGTTTTGCGTGAGTCTCGATTGCCAATGCAGCATCACGTCGATTCTCATCTAATTGAGCCAAGTATAACAAACGCTTTTCCTCTTCGGAAGTGGCTGGAAATAACTCGATGGCCATTTGCAGTGACGGGATTTCGCATTCAATGGGTAACACGGCTTCCAAACCATAGACTAGTTGGAAAGGAGTGAACCCTGTTGATGTTTTTACTGAAGTTCGGTATGCCCAAAGCGCTGAAAATAGCATGTTGTGCCAATTCGACCGATGAATCCCAATGATTCGTCGGATCATGATAACTAAAACTTTGTTGATGGACTCAACCAGACCATTCGCTTGTGGATAATAAGGGGTTGAACTATCGTGATGTAAACCAAGCTGGCCTGTAAGTTCGGTCATCATAACGTTTCGAAAATGACGCCCATGATCAGTGATTATCGCTTGCGGGACACCAAACCTAGCAATTATATGATTGAACACGAAAATTGCAGCTGTCTTGCCGTCTGCCTCGAATGTAGGCATCGCCTCGGCCCACTTAGTAAAATAATCTACCGCAAGGATGATATACGCATGCCCCCCGGCTGAGTGAGGGTTACATGTAATAAAATCGATACCCCATTTGGCAAAAGGACCAACGGCAATTATAGGGTGGAGAGGAGCAGGTGGAGCGCGCATCTTACGATCAAAAATCTGGTAGTTGTGGCATTTTCGGACCGCCGTAATACAATCTTTAAATAAAGATGGCCAGAAGTAGCCAGCGCGCAATATCTTTTGGGCTGTGGCAAACCCAGACATATGACCGCCACACGCTCCAGAGTGGCAGTCATTTAGAACCCTTTCATCTTCCTCGTGAGTTAAGCAACGTCGAAAAA
Source organism: Pinus tabuliformis (assembly GCA_031772625.1). Taxonomy (NCBI): domain Eukaryota; kingdom Viridiplantae; phylum Streptophyta; class Pinopsida; order Pinales; family Pinaceae; genus Pinus; species Pinus tabuliformis. The sequence goes on along the minus strand of CM062806.1, from coordinate 478,460,751 downwards.
CAGAGTCTGCCCCACGGCGATAAAGAGTATCTTCAATAATTCTGAATTGTTGGGACTGGAATCGAATTTTCCGACGTTCTGACCTTGAAATTTCTGGCCGAAAGGATTGGGTCTGGAGATAAACGATGATATCCCCGTACCATGGATCTAAAGTGCTGATTAGAAACAAGGATTCGTCCGCAATGGGCTCCTCCGCCACAGTTTCCGTGTCAGCATGCGGGAAGTCACACATTAACTCCGCAAAAACTTAAGATTTCTTAGACTTAGATTTCTCAAATTCCAAGTCAAACTCTTGCAGGATAACGATCCATTTAGAGTACTTGCCCCCTAGCAATTGCTTGGTCAAAATGTAGATCATAGGGTTGCAATCCGAAATTACCGTAGTTTTACGTAGTAGAATGTAGTGACGAAAACGTTGGACAGCTTGAACGGCTGCCAATGCCAATTTCTCCACATGTGAGTATTTTAGCTCAGTTGGATTTAACGTTCGACTAAGGTAATATATCACATGTTCAGTTCCTGATTCATCTTCCTGAACTAAGACCATTACAATGGTGGAATGAGAGGCGGCAAGATACAAGAAGTAATCCTGGTTGTAGTTGGGAGGATGCAACAACGGTGCATGGGTCAACGCGTGTTTGAGTGCATCAAAAGATTTCTGAGCTGTCTCATCCCAATAGAATTGAGTGTTTTTCTTTAACAACCGGGTAAAACCCTTTGTAACCTCAGCGTAGTTAGGAAGGAATTGTCGTAAAAAGTTTGCTTTCCCCTACAAACTTTGGAGTTGGCGAAGACTCGAAGGAGGAGGCAATTTGATGATAGCTTCGACCTTTGAGGGATCAACGTGAATGCCGGCTTTCGAAACTACAAACCCCAGCAATTGACCCGTTTCTATAAAGAAGACACATTTGTGTGGGTTCAACCGAATACGATAATGCCTACACCTCATAAAGATTGCTCGTAAATGGACGAGGTGATCAGCTCGATGTAAGGAATGAGCAGGCAAGTCATCGAGATAGGGTTGCACAATGTGCTTGATGTCATGAAACGCATAAGACATCGCCCTTTGAAAAGTTGCTCCGGCATTCTTAAGCCCAAAAGGTAATTTGCAATAAGCAAATGTCCCCCATGGACAAATGAAAGCCGTTTTTGGTTGATCGGCAGGTAGAATATTGATTTGATTGTATCCGGAAAAATCGTCCATAAAGGAGAATATTTCGTTGCCGGCACAATCATCAATGATTTGATCGATATAGGGAGTTGGGTAATTGTCCTTTGGACATGCTCGATTAATGTCCCTATAATCGATGCATATTCTTATTGTTCCCTGCTTTTTGTTAACCGGAACAATATTCGATACCCAATCCGTTAACGGGATCAGATAAATGAAACCTGCTTTCAACAATTTTTCAACTTCTGCTTTAATTGCGGTAGCTTTTCATGGGTGAATCTGACGCAAACGTTGCCGGACGGGTTTAGCGTCCGGGTAGGTCTTGATCTCATGAACAACAATCGTGGGATCAATTCCTGGCATTTCCTCATAGGACCAGGCAAACACGTCACGGAATTCTTGAAATAGGGCCTTATATAATTGAATTTTGTCATTTGTACACGAGGCACCTATATGAATGTTCTCAACAATTCCGGGCTTAACCGAAATGTCAATAGGAATAGTTCGAGAGATGTTTCCCAAATTTAACTCTGAATCGGGATGTTTCATTGGATTCTGAGGTTCCTTGACATTTTCAATTGTAAAAATTGATGAGAAATTATTTTCAAAACGATCATCCTCAGGTAAAAACGAAGATCTGTGATGGAGATCTTCCCATGGTAAATCATCTACACATAGGATTTCACGAATTTGCTCATCAGAGTGAACAAGTTCAGAAAACGTAGTTAAATCCGAGGTTGATGTGAAAAGTGATTCCTCACGGACCACATTCATTAAGTCATTTTCGGTTGAACACGGGTCGGCAAACGACTGCACGGCTTCATAGGCAATTTCATATGGGCTCAAAGGCATGGAATTGCCAAATGAGTCTATCTCAGATTCAGAAGGGACGATCCAAGGATCATCATAAATAATTGTGTCTGATGTAATCATATGAATGGTTGCAAATGAAGATGATGCGTTGATCGGAGGAAAAGGAAAAGTTCCCAGTAAACCGGCATCTTTAACTAATCCTACTCCAACATCGTTTTATGGGATAGTCATTTTACCAACATGATGAATACTCTCTGAAGAGGCTGGGTCGAATGAAAAGTAAGCCAGCTGGTCTATTGTTACGATCTTTCCATTATGTGGAAACTTTATTACTCGAAAGACCGATGAAACGACCGCTGTCATAGCGTAAGACCAACTTCGACCCAAGAGAAGGTTGTAATCTAGAGGGGCATCAACCACCTCCACATCTAGACTAACGGTTTTTCCTTCAACCCCTATAGGAAAATCCTGTAGAATGCCAAAATGATGAAACCCACGGCCATCAAAGGCCTTTAGAATCGTCGGGGATTGATTTAGTGAAGGAGAACCAAGCGATCTCCAACACTGTATCGACATAATACACGTTGAGGCTCCCTCATCAATTACAGTCCGATGAATAGGCCTGTTTTTTACTATCACTGGAATCTGGAAAGCCATTTGATGAGGCAAACGCGGTGTACTATTTTCTAGATCGAAAATTATTAGGTTCGGGTCCTGAACATCAACAGCTCCTATAGCCGACAAAAGTAATTTACGTTGTGCTGGACATGATTGCAGCACTTCCAAAGCCGACATTGCTGAGGGTGAAACAGCTAAATCCTCAACAATGTTATAATTCTGAGCCGCTCTCGCATGTGGATTGAAAGCTGACTTTCGAAGTATACCCTTGGCGGGCGGTTTGATTACCAAGTCTGGATTAGGTTTCTCGATCTGTAGTGGATCGGAACAGGCAGCTGAGGTTGATGGATTAGAATGAGAAGATTCTGCTTCTTTACCATCAACAAGACTCTTACTACCATAATCTTGCGATCGAGTTGCAATCCTAACATGGGACATCATCAGTATGGGTTCTTCATTGGCACTCGAGGATGAACCTATCATCTTACTGTCTTGAGCCGGAAAAGGATCCTTCAAAACAACAGGAGTTTGGGAACCCTTGACAATCTTCGCAACCTCTGCACGATGAGGGCAGTCTCTTGTAAAATGTTCATCGTCACAAATGAGACAAGGATAACGAGGTTTGCGCTTTTCGTCATTGGATTCCGCCTTTTCAGGTTTCTCCTTTAAATTTTTGTCCATTTTATTCTTCTTCTTTGCTTTCTTCTTCCCACCGGATTTTGATTTGGCTGTAGATGACTCTACAACGTGAATATCGGCGGAAATCTCTGCAGAAGAATCTCCTGTTGGGGAGTCAGGCAAGGTTATAATAGGGGAAGAATTCTTGGAAGACTTCTTCTTACTTTTAGTGTTAACCGTGCCAATCATACCATCGGCGGCATGAGATCCCGAAGGAGCTGCAGCGATTTGATTTTGCTTGGGAAGATCGGGGATTTTTTCGTGTAACATACCCGACTGAGTATAGACCAAGTCAAGGTACTATGCTTGAGCAATGACTTGCTCCTCAGTAACAACTCCGGCTTTAGCAACATCTTCAGTGATCTTTGGCAATAAAGATTTTACAAACCACTCAGCCAAGATTTGATCCGGAATAAATACCTTCACTAAACGACGTCGACGTCTCCACTCATGAATATGATCTGAAATGTAAGTGGATGTCGATTGTTTTAGCGAAGTTAACAATTCTGTGCCATTGTCATATCGGACTGGCAACTGGAAATGAGTTAAAAACGAGGTAGCTAACTGGCTAAAATTATAAAAAGTGCCTCGCGGTAACTCAATGTACCACTTGGCCGCGAGACCAATTAGAGTGCGCTGGAAAAGTCTAAGATGGATTGAATCATCTGTGATGGAGTTAGACGCATACCAGAGGTGGTAAGTCATCACATGGTTCGACGGGTCCTCTCCTGATTTACCTTCGAACTTGGGAATGTCACTGGGCAACTTATTCGGCATTGGCGGCCAAAACGAAAGATAATTAATGGGATCGTTTGTTAGGCGCAACAAGTCAGGTAAATCCAAAGTTGCGATAAACGGTAACTGCCGATTAGGATCTCTAAAACTCTGGGTCATGAGACCAGCCCCAGGAGGAGGATATCCAGGATAACTAGGAATAGGGATTGCGTTCGGGATATTGTATCCTCCCGGAAAACCAAGATTAATCGGATCGTACTGGGGTTGTTGAGGTTGTTCATAAGTGTACCCAGGATACGGTTGATACTGATAAACTGGCTGCTGGACAGCAGGACCGAATTGGTACTATCCCTGGTACGGTTGATAGGTGAATTGTGGTTGACTTGTGACAACCGTACTTAAACCAGGTTGTCCTACAGGCATCTGAACCGAAGTTTGAATCGTAGATCCAGACGGTGGTAAAGATGTCTGAGGAGTAGATACAGGAACAGTAGAAACCGGAGCTGTCGATACTCCAGAAGTAGGTGGGGTAGATTCAACAGATGTTGCGGTAGTTGTAGCAGTCGTTTGAGGCGGAGTACGAGGTGTACTAGGCCCAGGTTGAGAAACTACCAAAGGTACAGAAGTTTGAATGTTAGACTGGACCGGTTGTTGGGGTGTACCAGAAACTAAGGGTTGTCCAGTTTGAGATGACAACTGTACACTTGGCTGCAACACCTGTTGGGTTTGCGATGGATCCCACACTATATTCATTCCGGGGTACTGACCCATAACTGGTTGAGAATATTGAGGACCATAACTGGGTTGAGGGTAGGATTGATAATTGAAAGGTACATTTCCTGTTCCTTGAACAAACGTTTGACCTTGGGGTGGTTGGAAACCTTGGTTCGAGTATTGACCTTGGGGTTGATACCCTTGAGGCACATACTGATACTGGGGTTGACCTTGAGGTATAAATTGATATTGGGGTTGACCTTGGGGTACATATTGAGTCTGGGGTTGACCTTGAGGAACGTACTGTCCCGTAGGTATGTACTGTCCTTGAGGTTGCCCCCCAGATGCAAATTGTGTACCTTGAGGTTGCCCCCCAGGCGTTAATTGAGGCTGCCCCCAGGCGGTAACTGGCCACCTTGAGGTTGAGGATTGGGAATAGAACCTGACATCATAAGAATGTCTTCTACGCTCAACGGTTTATTACCATTGTTTCCAGTTAATAACCCTTGCTCAATGGGTTGAGGAGATGCTCCCAAAAAAGTACCAGAAAGAGACTGATACCCAGAGGGAACAGATGGACCGCCGTACAAAAAGGATTCGGGCGATTGAGTAAACATGGACGACTGTCCTGACATATTTACGGGAGTATAAAAACCTCTAGGTGTTGAGTGATAAGGAGGACGAGGTGGTGAAAAACTTAACCCTGAGTTTTCTAAATAATTAGTCAAAGAAAGATACCAAGAATTGCTCTTAGGTGGACTGTAAAAAATTGATTCTCGCTCCCTTATTTCAATGACAGGTTGATTTTCAGGGATAGGGATGCCTACTTCTTCTTCTTCCGGAGCAAGTTATTCAATAGAAATAAGTCCAGAAGGAAGATCTTGAGTGATTACTCTTTCTACCCTAGGTGAACCAGGACCAATAAAAGTTGGAGAAACAAACCCCGATGTTAAAGTAGCAGCAAATTCACTTTCAGGCTCGGATATTTCAGGTTCTTCACCTATATCACTAGTAGATGAAAAGCTACCAGTGATTTCGGAGACAGACACTGACTGTGGATTATATTCTGCTACTGGCGTTTGAAAATCAGGATGTACTATCAAAGAAGATTCTCCTTCTTCCGGTGACCCAACTCTACTGTCTCTAGGAGTTATGAGGACTTTTAAGCCTTCAAGTTGGCTTGGTACTTCCTCAGGAGGTTGGCCCCGAAGTCTGCGGGACTTCCTCAGTAACTCAGCCACGTTTATAATCTTAGGAGACTGGCCCCGAAGTCTACGGGACTGTCTTGGTAATTCAGCCACAGTTAAAGACTTTTAACTACTTCACACGCAAACAAAGTAAAATCTCAATAAAAAGCACCTAAGGTCTCTAAAGAACCAAACAAATTTGAATCACACGCCTAAAGAATCTAGGAGATCAAACACACACAAACAATAACTTTCCGGACTGAAAACACTAGTTGGTGATGAAATCCAACATCGTAGAGTTCAATACAGAAATGGCGGTTGGAACAGTTACCCCGGCAACCTGCTTAATGAATAGACTGGCACAAGTTCCTCCACTTAACCGTCTCGAGTGAAGTGAACCCCCCATAAAATCCAAGTGAGTCTAGCCGACGTCTACTCCAGGTACAGTGGGATCTTCCCACCACTGTCACCTCAGGAAGATTCCTAAAGAATATGGCCACTAAGGTTACCAACTGAGACAAATACACCTGGGGGAACAGTCTACGATCCGATACGCACGCAAGGGTAGAGTAGCAAGCTCAATCCCCTTGAAGGCTCCTTGACATAATCCAAGGTTTACCAACAAGTGACCCCAGGCTCCTCGACAATGGTTAATCCGAGGTTTACCGTTTTTAATACGTGAATATCTGGCGTCGTTCTCAATGAGGAAGGATTGATTCCCACACTGGTTCGGACACGATCTCGTGCTTCTCCTTTAAGAGGAGCTTTCCCAGAGCATAAATGCAACAATTGGATTTCTTCCCTACCACAAGATACAGCTACTTGTTTGTTTTTACTGTCTTGGAGAGTTAATTACTCTCCTACTCCAAGACACTAGCCTAAGCTAAGTTAGTGTATCAAAGCCCTAGAAATAAAAATGTTACTAGGTGAATTTTACTTTAAGCGTTAATTTTAGTGGTTTTTGTTTAAGTCCAAAGGTGCGGAGATAAAACTCGTGGTATGAAGACTCGACTCAAAATCACTAAAAATGCACCTAACATGATCTAAACAATCTTTTTCTCTTCGATGAACTTCTAAACTAAGAAAGAGTTTGAGAATGCAAATACTTTGTAAACACAAATCTTTCTCAATTAAACAAATTAAAAGAAGAGCTTTTCCTTTCCAAAGCACTCAAAACGAGACAACTAATTATTTCACAAAAATTTCCCTTTTTCGTTTCAAAGCATTCAATCACTACAAAAAACAAACTTTTTTCAAAAGAGATTTTTTTTTATATATTTTGTAAATAAAACACTCAAAACTATGCAAATGACTAACTTTGAGAGCTACAAATTATAAAAACCTATTTGAAGTCAAAGCCTACTAAAAGTCTTTTTTAAGGATGTTTTACTCAGCTAGATGCAAGCTAAGGACTAATTTATGCAGAATCACAAATCAGTCAAGAACAACCAATTTCGTTTTCTTTTTGAAAATGAAAATCCAAACTCTCAAGGGATTTTGAGACGGGAACGGTGATGGAGGCGACTCAAGGGTTTCGGTTCTCAGCAGATGCGATTTGCGAAGCCGCAGGCCCCAAGAACTGGCTCGAACGTGGATCGAACAGCAGACCCAGCGCTGGATACTCAGCTTTCGATGTTTCCCCATGGCACAGGACCGGATCTGCTGACGGCAAGACCCCACATGATTCGAACCACTGGAAACAGAGACTGGTGCGTTTTTTCGCTCTCTGGCCGCAGGACAGGCTTGATTCGCCCTCTCTCACAAACTATCTGCTCAGTATTGGCCGATCCGCCTTCGATCTTCATCAACGGTTCTGTTTGACAGACCCCAGACCACATATCAGTTTCCAATGGATCGGATTCGCTGTTTTAGGGCCGTCTTTTCAAGGCACGGCCGAGGACAAGGTATGGGGTGAGAGTATGGACCCGTATCCCTGGATTCTTGGTTTTTCTCTGTTTCTTTCAATACAGATCGGGGCGGTTACCAACTCGAAGTATCGCCCAAACAGAGGGTATGAAGGCTATGACCTGGAAATGAGAAATAGCCTTCTCAGGATCTCTGATTTGGGGTACGGCTCTCCATTATGGGTCGAATACCACAGAAAAGGAAGGGATCTATCAGATCCGACCAGTTCCAGACAAAAGCAAAACAAAAACTGGCCAGATCCAGAACCTTTGGACCCCCTGCGAGCCACAGTAATCAGACTCAGATCGGGACATAAACTACCAGATCTAGACTTCTGTAGAGCAGATCTAACCCCATGCAGATCAGATCTGGAATCACACCCACCGGAAAAGAAGATACAGGGCAAAAAAAGCCCTCTCTTTATCAGATCTATGGGAGGGCACACAATATGCATCGAAATAGGGTTATGGGAGGCAACAGAAATCCTCAAACAGAGGATACATGAAAAGACGGGAATCCCACCACACAAACAACTCCTCCTCTACGCAGGGAAGGTAATTCAGGAGGGGTTTAAACTAATGGATTACGGCATAGCAAAAGACTCTACAATCTGTCTCAGCTCAAGATTGCGCGGAGGTTGCCCCGGCTCAAGTTCCAAAGGACCTGTTTCCTTCAAAGATGCAGTCAAAGGGAAGATGGAACCACAAAAGAAACCAGAACAGCAAGCCACAGCACCAGGGGCATACATTGTTGAGCAGACAACACAGAACCCTGCATTAATAATCTCCACACCAGAGGTAAATGAAATACAATCTGATTATTTAACTAAAGCAGTGATATGCAGGTTCAATGGATTTTGGCCCAAACCGGAAGCCCTTCGTCAATGGATCTACTCCATATGGACAGAAAACTGTGATATCCATCTCTGTTCAAAAGGATTCTTTATTGTCAAATTTGACACCATAAAAGACAAAGATTATGCTTTGAACGAAGGGCCATGGTTCTGGGGTAACGCGGGCCTTTTCGTGAAATCTTGGTTCCCGGATTTCGATCCAAACAGCATGGTGGTCACCAAAATGCCAGTCTGGGTAAAACTGTTTAATCTTCCTATACACTTCTGGCACTTCAAAGTACTGGAAGGAATAGGCAATACCCTGGGATCTTTTTTAAAAGCAGACCATGAGCGCCTATCTAAGGATATCTACACATATGCCAGGATATGTGTGGAGGTAGACCTCAGTCAAGGCCTACCAGAGCACATTATCCTAATTCACAATGGAAAACAATGGGCACAGCCATTGGATTATGAAAACACCGCCTTTCGTTGCCGCATATGTCGGCAAACAGGTCATTTACAGAGTACATGCCCACAAAACAAAAAAGATAGGAAAAGGAGGCAACCATCAAAACCGAAAGGATGGCAATTTTCAGCCACATGGACAGAGGATGCAGAAGAGGAAAAAGAAGAGGAAAGGAATGAGGGAACCAACAACAACATACAAGAAGATGAAGACGGGAAGATAAATACAGAAATCAGCAAAGCAAGCTATCCACACCACCTACAAAACAATGAATATCTGATCGAAGGAGCAATAGACACAAATGCAGGTAACCCACAGCAGCAATATGAGAACACCAGGCAGGAAATTGGAGGCAGCAAGCGAGCTTACTCGCCAACAAGTACAGATTCTGAAAAGGATATCATGGCTGCCACAAATGAAACACAAATGATTATTGTAACAGCTCCGCCAAACAATGAAGGTTGGCGGAAAGTGGAAAAAAAGAAGGGTAGGAAAGTCTAGATCGTCTAGTTTTTTTACTTTAGCTCCTGATTAGCAGGACAAGTTTTGATATTATGAACATTACAGCAATGCCAATGGCATCTACTATATGTAATTTTCTAATCTTAATGAAAATTACTGATTTTTCCAGTGGAAAAAAAAGAAAATCCAAACTCTCAAACACAAGCTTTTCGAAGTTTCGTAAAGAGAAAACTCAAAGCGGATTCCTCAAACAAGGGGAGATTTCATTAATGGTCAGACTCATAAGAAAGCTGGTAGACACTACGGTGATCTGAAGTCCCTACAACCTCTAAGCTTAGAGCCACTACACAACCAAAACGAAAAACAAACCTAACAAGCAAAACTCCTAGGAATTTCACCTAAAACCCTAACACTAACGAAATCAATCCAAGGAAAGCTTCTGACAAGTTATATGCAGGTCTGGGCAGTGGATAACAATTTCTAAAGACAAGTCCACATGGGGTAGCTCAAGCGGCAAGGGCCGTGGAAATGAAGTCTCACCGAACCGGAAGTCTTGGGTTCAAATCTTGGGCTACCCTTCCCCCGTAGAGGGGTACATAATGGACATGTAAATCGGAGAGTCCCACCCCAGCTTACAAAAAAAAAAAAACAATTTCTAAAGACAAACTAAGCTGATTGACAGAGGAAATTTTAGGGTTTTCAAAATTTTGACAGGGTCCGCAGGCCCACAATTGGCACAGGTGCGGTCCCGCTTTGTGCTAAAAGCCAAGCTGCGAGTAAGTATGCACTGTGTCAAACGGCTAGGGTGCGGTCCTCTCCCAAAGCTATGAAAAACGAAAAATAACCCTGGATCTACAAACTCTACCCAATTTTACACACAACAATCCAAAAACAGAAACAAAAATAGAGTTTCTCAGGTCAAAGTAAAAACAAGGAAAACTGTTGGGTCCCTATAATACTAGTGATTACCCCATTACTATTGTAGTTATACCCCTTATTTATATTGTTGTGCCCCCATTGCCCCCATATTGTTATTAATGTGCCCATAGAATCCCTCTATTGTTATTTTTGTGGCTTTATATTATTATTGTTAGGTCGGCTGGATTATATTGTGACTCCTTAGACTCCTATATATAGAAAGGAGGTTTTGTCATTTGTATCATCCAAGAATTGTTCATTTATGTAATGTAAAGGAGGTTGCCCCCTCGAAGAGGCTGAATTCTAAGGCGTTGATCTATCTTTTCTATCTTTTCTTGAGCTGGTTTCATAACATTTGGTATCAGAGCTTTGGATTCTAGGGTTTCGCTGCTCCAAACAGGTCATCGTGGCATTTTCGCTATAACTTTTTTTCTGTGACGTTTCAGAAGTCGTAAAAAAAACCCATTTGAGAAGAAATCACGTTGAACCTTGGGGCCGAATTTCAGAGCTTTTAGCATGATATTTTCGGAGATATGATCTGAGGAAGTTGGTCTTTTTGCAGACTCTTGAATTACACTCAAAACAGGTGACCTGGGGAAAATCGTCATAACTTTCTTTCTGAGCATCGGATTGAAATTTTGTAAGAAGGTACAGAAAGAGGACAGACTGTAGTTTTCTTTTATATATTTTTCAGAGTCAAAGGTTGAAACAGTGACAAGTGGAACTTCATACAAGTTCGCTCTACTGAACTAGTCTATAATCAGGTCACTGTGGGAGATTGTGCATAACTCTTTCTTGGAGAATCCAATTTGGATCAGACTAGTGGCATTGGAAAGAGGACATAGAAAGCTACTACAGGTCACAATTTCAGAACTGGATGATTCGAAATTACAGAGATACATCAGATTCAATATCAGGCTTCTACAAAGTAAAAAAAGGTGTGTAGTTTTTTTTTTAATTTTTGCATAAGCTTGGTTTGAAGGAATTCAAAGGGCATAGTAAAGCATTATTATCGGTAACTGATGCCCCGAGGAAAGAAAATGCAAACACCTAGTAAGGAACCTGAAAGCTCTAGCATGACTCATGAAGAAGAGGAAGAAATGCTACATGATATATCAAAATTACAAGAACAAGTGCAACAAATGTCACGCTCACAAAAGCTAACAGATGCTAAGATAAATGGCGTGGAATCTAAGATAAAGGGCATGGAAGCTAAGATGGATGATCTGAAGACAGATTTGAAGACAGACATGGCAGATTTGAAGACAGATTTGACAAATTTTCTACAAGAAATACTTACTAATGGTGAAAAGGTTGTAAAGGAAACTCATGATGTGAACAAAAGAAATGTTAATCATGATTCCATAGACTCTAATGTTGGATCGAAGACCCACCATATTCCAAAAATCGATATGAGGAAGTTTGATGGCAAGGATCCCGCCACATGGATATTACAGATGGAGCAATTCTTCGATCTCAATAATGTGCAAAACACACAAAAGGTACGTATGGCAACTTTATATTTGGAACCAAATCAGTTTGTATGGTATCAATGGCTTTGCTCTCGTAAACAATTTATCACTTGGGCAATTTTTACGGAAGAATTGATAGCACATTATGAGGATACAAAAAGCAACACTTTTTTTAGCCAATTGATAAGTCTCAAACAAAAGGGTTCAATAATGGAGCACATTGAGGAGTTCCAAAAATTGAACATAAGGGTAAAAGATATTCCAGAGGAGCATAGGATTGATGTGTTCATAGGGTCTTTAAAGGATAATATCCAACATGATGTTCGCCTTTGGGAACCTGATTCATTAGAGAAGGCATTCAGGTTAGCAAGAAAAATGGAAAGCAAAATTATGGCAACCAGGAAGCATACCACTCACAACTATAAAGACGGAAGTGTTGTTGCCCCTAGTCTTCCACAACCTATAAGGTTGACACCACAACAATTGGAAGAAAAAAGAGCAAAAGGGCTTTGTTACAGTTGTGATAGCAAATACACTAAAGGTCATAAGTGTGCTGAGAAGAAATTATTCTACATAGATTGTGAAGAGGAAGAAGAAAAGGAGCAAGAAAGGTCAAAAGAAGAGGATATACTCCAGGAACAAAGCCTAGATGAAGAACAAATAAATCCGACCATATCTTGTAATGCATTGGCAGGAATTACCACTCCTCAAACCATCAAGATAGAAGGACAAATCAAGAAGAAAAAGGTAATAGTGTTGATTGATTCAGGAAGCACCCACAATTTTATTCATTGTAGGGTAGCAAAAGAATTAAATTGCTTCCTATATCCAGCACCAGAGTGTCAAGTGATGATTGCAAATGGATCCATGGGAGAATATGTATTGACTAGCCCAATGCTTTCCATTCCAATGGGAGGTGCTGATGTTGTACTAGGAGTCCAATGGCTACAATCCTTGGGTACAATAGCTTTTAATTTTCAAGAACTTTTCATCAAATTTTCTACGGAAGGAAAGGAAGTTGAATTAAGGGGTATTGCAGGGAAACCAGGAAAGATAATCAGCTCTAATGGTATGACAAAGCTTCTAAAAAAGGAGCAAAGAGGTGTAATTGCACAATTATGTTCGCTAGATGTTTCCACATTGGAATCATCTATTTCTCCAGATCTCCAAAAAGTCCTGGACAATCATTCCAAGGTATTTGAGACTCCCAAAGGTCTCCCACCTATGCGTGATCATGATCATGCTATTCATCTGATTCCAGGAAGTGTTCCTCCAAACATCAGGCCGTACAGATATCCCTATGTCCAAAAAAGTGAAATTGAACGTATGGTTGCAGAAATGCTAGAGGCTGGTATAATTCAACCGAGTCAAAGTTCTTTCTCTGCTCCAGTAGTATTGGTGCACAAGAAGGATGGATCATGGCGCATGTGTCCGGATTATAGGGAGCTCAACAAGCTCACTATTAAAGATAAGTTCCCCATTCCTGTCATTGATGAATTACTGGATGAATTGCATGGATCAATTTACTTCACCAAGTTGGATCTTCGTTCAGGATATCATCAAATCAGAATGAAGATTGAAGACATTCCGAAAACGGCATTTAGAACTCATGAGGGTCATTATGAATTTTTGGTCATGCCTTTTGGCCTTACCAATGCACCTTCAACATTTCAAGGTTTGATGAATTCAATTTTCAAACCATTCCTTAGAAAATTTGTGTTAGTATTTTTTGATGATATACTAATCTACAACAAGTCTTGGAAGGATCATGTTGAACATGTTGACAGGGTGCTACAACTATTGGAGGAGAAACAATTATATGCAAAAAGATCCAAATGTTTCTTTGGAGTCCAGGAGGTGGAATATTTGGGTCATATTGTATCTCATGAAGGAGTTAAGGTAGACCCTAGCAAAATTAAAGCCATTAAGGAATGGAAAATCCCCACATCCATAAAGCATCTGCGAGGATTTCTTGGGTTGACAGGGTATTATCGCAAGTTTGTTAAGAATTATGGGAGAATAGCAGCACCTCTAACAACATTATTGAAGAAAGATGCATTTTCATGGACTCCGGAAGCAACAAAGGCCTTTGAACATCTTAAAGAGGCAATGTGCCAAGCACCGGTCTTAGCTACACCGGACTTCACAAAAACCTTTATTGTGGAATGTGATGCTTCAGGAAATGGAATTGGTGCTGTTCTAATGCAAGATGAAAGACCCATTGCTTTTGAAAGTCGTCCAATCAAGGGAAAGTTTTTAAGCAAAGCTATTTATGAGAAGGAAATGTTGGCAATACTCCATGCACTTAAGAAATGGCGACCCTACCTAATGGGAAGACACTTCAAGGTAAAAAAGGATCATGATAGCCTTAAATACTTTTTAGAACAAAGATTATCCTCTGAAGAGCAACAAAAGTGGGTCACAAAGATGTTGGGTTATGACTTTGAAATCATCTACAAAAAAGGGAAGCAAAATGTGGTGGCAGATGCACTCTCAAGAAAGGATGAGGATGTGGAAGCATTGTTGTGCGCCATTTCTATTATCCAACCAGATTGGATAAATGAAGCAAGGGAGGAATGGAAGAATGACGAAGAAGTGTGGGCACTTATTCGAAAGCTACAACAAGATTCCAGTACGTCTGATACATTTAGCTGGAAAAATGATTCGTTATGGTACAAAGATCGCTTATACCTCTGTAAGAATTCCCAGCTAAAACAAAAGATTCTTATGGAATTGCACACTTCTCCCTTAGGAGGGCACTCAGGATTTTTAAAAACTTACCACAGGGTTAAGAAGGAATTTTTTTGGGATGGCCTTAAATCAGATATTCAAAAGTTTGTGGCAGAATGTTTGGTTTGCCAACAAAATAAAGTTGAAACAATTAAGACACCACGTCTATTACAACCTTTATCCATTCCAAGCCAACGTTGGGAGGAGGTTTCAATGGATTTTATCACAGGTTTACCCAAGTCTGAGGGAAAGAGTGTCATCATGGTGGTAGTTGACAGACTTACCAAGTATGCACACTTTTGTGCATTATCACATCCATTTAAAGCCAGTACAGTTTCTACTGCATTTATGGAAACAATTCAAAAGCTACATGGAAACCCAAAGATTATTGTAAGTGACAGAGATCCCATTTTCACTGGAAATTTTTGGACAGAATTATTTTCTTGTCTTGGTACTCAGTTAGCTCATAGCTCATCTTATCATCCTCAATCTGATGGGCAAACTGAGATAGTAAACAAATGTTTGGAAGGATATCTTCGTTGCTTTGTATCTGATAAACAGACACAATGGGTCAAATGGTTGCCTCTGGCTGAATGGTGGTATAACACTTCCTTTCATACAGCAACAAAAATGACCCCATTTATGGCACTTTATGGGTATCAACCACCATCCATCACATCATATTTAAGAGAAAATTCTAAGGTTCAGGCAGTGGAACATCACATCGAACATCAACAACAAGTCCTCCAACTCTTAAAGGATAACCTCGTGTTGGCACAGAATAGAATGAAACAACAGGCAGATCAACATCGCAGTGAAAGAAGTTTTGATGTAGGTGATTGGGTATTCCTACGGCTACAACCATATAAGCAAATGTCCCTCAAGCAAGCTAAGAAGGATAATAAATTATCACCAAAGTATTATGGTCCGTACAAGGTGTTGCAAAAGATTGGTACTATGGCATACAAATTGGAGCTTCCTGCAGCTTCTCGATTGCACCCAGTTTTCCATGTTTCATGTTTAAAGAAGGTTATAGGCGACAAGCTCCCAGTTCAAACAATATTGCCAGAACTTGACGAGGAAGGAAAAATTATATTGGAACCAGAAGCAGTCATAGAAACAAGAACTCGACAGCTACGAAATCGATCAATTTCAGAGTACCTTATCAAGTGGAAGAACTTATCCGCTGAAGATTCCACATGGGAGGATGAGAATTTTATGCAGAAGTATCCAGAACTACTCAAGCGTTGAGGACAACACCTTTTTGAAGGAGAGGGGCATGTTGGGTCCCTATAATACTAGTGATTACCCCATTACTATTGTAGTTATACCCCTTATTTATATTGTTGTGCCCCCATTGCCCCCATATTGTTATTAATGTGCCCATAGAATCCCTCTATTGTTATTTTTGTGGCTTTATATTATTATTGTTAGGTCGGCTGGATTATATTGTGACTCCTTAGACTCCTATATATAGAAAGGAGGTTTTGTCATTTGTATCATCCAAGAATTGTTCATTTATGTAATGTAAAGGAGGTTGCCCCCTCGAAGAGGCTGAATTCTAAGGTGCTGATCTATCTTTTCTATCTTTTCTTGAGCTGGTTTCATAACAAAAACAATCAAGTCCCCAGCGGAGTCGCCATTTTGTCACACGGAATAAGTCGATCTTGCGGACAAGATAGACCTTCCTAGAATCTAAAGAAGACCTAATGACAAGCAAACCAATCAGACACTATCTTTCTCTAAATATGCTTTAATAAACAATAGCAAACAAGTGTTTTTAGGGCCTACCTTAGGTCCAACGCTAGCTTGTGGATGCCCTCACTCCTTCGATCCAAATGAGATCCTTTTCGCGAATCTGCAAACACAAACAAGGCAAACAAATTAAATAGCACCTGAAAAGCCAATTGCATAAAACATATTTAACATGAAAGTCAAGGAGTCCATGAAACAAATAACATAAGATACTTGTTGAGAAAAATGAGTTTGATTGTATTAATTCAAAAGAAGAAGAACCTTACAACCTTTACCTTGACGCTGTACAAGCTCCTCCCAGGGTCCAGCAAGAAGTCTCCTCTACTTTGACAAGTTTCACTCACTCCCCAATGAAGCCAAAAGGATGTGTGATCTCTCCTCTTAAGCTCAACTAAGAAGTCTTGATTTCACCAGCATTTACCCTCAAAAATGTTCAGCTTCTAACCTCCTTAGCAACCAGCCCAATGCCTGTATTTATAGTGCAATGGAGGGAGGTTACTAGGTCCTCCTTCAAAGGGATAGCTCCTCTCATCAAGGGATTAGCTCCTTCTCTTTTGGGATGCATGAACCACCTCAGAGCGAACAATCCACGTCAAAATTCCTTCTAGAAACCTCTAGAATTAACCCAAAGTCAGTTTTTTAAGATAAAACTTTTGCCTTTTGACTTTCACAGGGGTCCGCACCTACACCGTTAGGGACAGAGCGGGCAGGTCCGCAGTTTTTGTACACAGAAGGTGCGGGACCGCAGGTGACCATGAGAGAAAGTGCGGAACCAGAGTTACATTGATTTTTAATGTCTTTCTCTCATTTCCAAAGCTTGATTTGAAGAGCTGAGGTCTGAGACTTGCTTAGGAGGACAGTACAAGTGATGATAGACCCATACTGACTGCAAATAATCATGGTGACGATATTTTTGTGTAACTCTACTTCTACAAACAAACTTGCGGAAGCTTAATCAATTTTGAGCAAGATCAAATAGAACACATATAACACATGAAGAAGAAACAATCACACATGAACACAGAAGAATACTCTGGGAAAGCCTCAGCTAAAAACCTCGCTATCTGTATTATCATACAAGTTGAAACATCTCAAGATTACATAAAGCTTTAGCTCACAAGCTATCCAGCTCTCAATACAATCCCTCACTGCTACTCATAGACAGAATAGACAACACATATGCCTTCCTTTAGTCCTCCAAGCCTCCTATTTCCTTACGCAGTTTCTCCTGGGTCCTCCAGCTGCAACCTGTGTGATTCTCACCTCACACACAACACTGACCTCTGAAATAACTACACAATCCTGAAGGAGATAATTCCTTCTGCATGGATGAGTTTCCTATATAGGAAAATTCCTCCAACTGATAGTACACTGTCCCTTCCTTTGATCTCAACTAGGTCTCTGTCTGAACTGACATGCATGAGTTATTTATGAGATAATATTCAGTTATTTGAAGTACACTAGTTGCATGCATGCATGCATTGACTAACTGAACTCACAATCAGTTCCACAAACTGTTGGAACTAATCTAATTGGACTTAACTCAGTTAAGTGAGCTAACTAATTACAACTCATCCTGATCTTGTTAATTAAGGGATAACTTCCTCAATCAAAGGGATAACTATTGCATGTCTTCACATAGACTTCATGTTTGATTTTCTCCAACTAATTAACTCAAGATGAATTAATTAATTATTTTACAAATAGTTGCTGAGCTCAAATTCAAATTTTAATTCACAATTTTATTTCAGGGACTAATTAAAATTGGAATCTATCCAGAAATGCTATTTATAGCAATGCTATTTTTAACATTTCTGTTTTATCATTCCTTGTTGCTATTTCCAACACTGGTACCTGAAATGCTATTTATAGCATTTCTTGTTGCCATTTTCAACAACATAAAATCTGAGATTATTATAATAGTTAAGGAACCATGACCTCTTTCAAGGTTCCATTAGTTCTCATTGTTCTAGGGGTTAGGTTGATTGTTAAATTTTCTAGGGAATCAACCAAGGTGTTGAGTTCTCTTAACATATGTTTGACATAGAAGCAGAAAAAAGAAGAATAATTATTCATAATTCGTTTATACAAAGAGTTTAGTTTAAAGTTTGTTGGAGAGATGTCAAGGTTTAAGTACCCGATTACGTTGTTAGAATCACCCACAATTATAAGGGAATGACTGAATAATTTGCTTTACTAGATTTATTCCCTAAATGAAGACATGCATTTCTACTTCATTGTTGCTCATCGTGCCAAGGCCCCGTGAACACCTAATTTCAATTTGTCCACCAAAAACATGAAGTACCTTACACATACCACCCGATTTTTCTTTAAAGTTATTCATTAATGATTACAAATCACCCCCTTATGACCCTTATAGAAACCCTAATTTAGTGCTTGTTGAAACCCTACATCCACCTCTTTGGTCTTGAAACCTTCGAGAATAGGTCGGGAGATGCAAAGCATTAGGCAATGGAACTACGCATTAGATTAGACCTATAAACATTATATCAATGTAGCTTTAAGGGGTACTAAGACACCATTTATGTCCATTCCCTGCATCGGTTTTACAAAGAATGCAAAGTCTATGATGTTGTAGGTTTCATCTTTAGAAACATGGCCATGGTTATGTAGAATTACAATCTCTTGGCCTAGAAAACCTTGGAGAATCAAAATATTCTAGTCCACACTACTCAAAGCATGTAACACACAAATGAAAACATAAAGAATTTTATTCAAAATTATAATGTGACTGCTGCCTTGGACTTGGTTCTGGTGAAAATATTATTCAAGGCATTAGCAAGCTATGAACACTTTTTTCTTGCATTGTGTCTATGCATCTGTATCTAGATGACTTGATTTAGTTAACTAAATGGATAGAATGGAATGAAAGCATCACACTAAATTCTCTTTGATACGGGGAATTCATGAACTATGGACATCTCAATACCATAATATGATTTTATGGGTATTTCCACAAAAAAAAAAACATTTTTTTTTCGAAGAAACGAGTAGGGCTTTGGCATTATACTAAAAATATGGAGTCTGGGCCAGAACCCTTACAAAAGGATTCATGTTCCAAACTACACTGCATTTCAGAAGCCCAAGAGGTAGAGTATCTATGCTTATTGCAGTTTTTTTCATCAATTCTAAATAACAGTCTATTATAGACTCTACAAAAAACTCCTAACAACAATGTGTATGTACATAACATCAAAAGACTACAAAAATTTTGTTGCCATCCTCAGCCCGCTATTCTTGTCCATTAAGCATTCCTAGCCTTTTTCTACATTTGATCCTCACTAGTCCCAACTACTTCCAAATTGGACTTAACTCCGTTGTTGGAGTTTCCCACTATCTCTACCACCTTGACGTCCATGGTCGCCAACTCTATACGCATCTCTTATTGTAACTTTTCCAACTTGCTTTACAATAATTCATATTTGGTATTCATCAACAGCTGGAATGTCATATGTTCCTTTTCCTTGCGGCTCCCCTATGATTCAGAGTTTCAAAAACCCTTCAACCAACTCCAATAATCTTTCCAAGAAACAGTTCAATGTTGTTAATTCGCCTTCATTGGACGACCCCCCTTGTGCCACCATAGCTAGGATTTGTAGCTCCACGCAGTTGAAGCCAAGAAATGACAACCACCTTTGCTCACATATATGTTTATAGAGCATAGAGTAGTATCGAAGGTGAGCTGCATTGCGACATATATAACCAAGTCTCCCTTTGATTTACCACCTTGGAGCATTAAATTGTAAGGCATCCAAATCCATGTTTGGATCACAGGAAATTCTTTGGGATGACAACCAATTGATACATAGAAGGAGTGAGATTAACTTCATATTATTAAGGATTAAATGCAATTGGAAAGTTTAGGCTCCCCTTTCCTGTGTAAACTCCAACCCACCTTGATATGCTAAACTCAATTGCCACTTTCACCCGCATGGAGTTAGATCCAATTTCCAGATGGAATAATGAAAAAGATAGGGGAACTTTGTCATAATGCGCCAAGGCTCGGGAGTTAATGCAAGCCGTTGATCCACTCTTAACCTTGAACTACTTACAAAAATCTAATTACAGGGGGGATAATGTATATGGTCAACTTCCTCTATGGAAACCAATTTGTTTATTCGACTACACGAGTCATTTTTTATGGAACTTAGGACTTCATTATTTCTCCTATAAATCATGGGATATATGATACTCATATCACTCTTTGATCCACTTCTAAGGTCCCCAGTTCTAAAGTGGTACCTTTGTTTGCCAATGAGTCAGTGTTTGTGTTGAATTATTTAAGCACATGAAAAAATTCAATTTGCTCAAATTGCAGAGAGAGTAAAATAATCCTTTGTAAAATAGGAGGGAGGTCTAAGTTTGACATTCCCCTAACTTTCCTAACCTAGCGAATTACTATCATTGAGTCTCCAAACATTGAGACTTTGGTGATTTTCTTTTCAATTGCCAAATCAAGTCCTTGCCAAAGTGCAAGATATTCAACTTGGTTATTGGTTGCTACCCCCAGGCCCCAAGAAAATTGAGTCTATATTTGTTCATGAGGGAAAAAGATAACCCATGCCGCTCCTGCTACCCCTATTTTTTTCCCCGATGAAAAATCGTAATTTTCCATTAATATAGAAAAATTACATGTAGTAGATGCTTGTATGGCATATGGAGTATGTTTGGTAGAGGCCATAAAAAAATATAAGTCTGTACATAATTTACCACGCAGGGTATACTGAAATAGTTCATATAAAGGATATATACAATGTATAAAGACAAAAACTGATATAAATCACTGCTATATACTGCAAAAATTAGGGCCTTGCGGCCCGCTAATAAAACCGATCTATGTAGGGGCGATGATAATACTAGTAATGCTCTTCTCTTAGCTGCTCCTGAATTATCCATAGTCCTCTGGGATGTGTCGTGGCCTCCTTGGAAAGTTGTTCAGCAACCGAATTACGTTCCCTGTAAATGTGTTGAAAAGAGATATAATTAAATTGAGCTTTTAAGATCATGATTTCGTCCAAAATTTTTCTGAGAGAGTGCATATGACATGCAGATGTGAAGTTGAACCAATTGATGATGGTTTTTGAATATCCAAATATCTGAATGTGATTGCATGCATGTGCAAGGGAAAAATGGAGGAGGTGTCTAAGATAGATAAATTCTGCAAAATTGTTGGTCCCCATCCCTAAACCCATCTGAATTTTGTAGAGGTTATTTTAAGTTTTGTGCAATATTATACCCCCCCACACCCCTGTGCTTGTGCTGCCCCATCAAAATATGCCCAAGGTAGAGTGCAATCGATGACTTCAATTGTCATGACGCGACCAACAAGGGTGTGATTCTCTTCTAGGATTTCATGATATGCAGATACAATTTTGGCAATGGAAGACGACCATCGAGCCACTCTATCTTTGAAAATAATCTCATTCCTGGTGAGCCAAATTGTCCAACAGATAAGTAGCGGAAGGCAATAGACTTTATGGTTCAAGGTCTCAGCTCTTCAAAGATCCCAAACTTCTAAGACATTGAGACCATGCCATCTGTAGGTTAAGGATAATGTGGCTAGAACCTGTTCCCAGATGTGAAGTACCGACGAGCATAACAGAAAAAGGTGATCATTAGTTTCCTCTACTTGATGATAGAGCACGCACCACAATGGGTCAGAGAAGGATCGTTTCATAAGATTGACCCATGTTGGTGTCTTGTTCCGTAGGAAATTCCACATGAATAGTTTAGTTCACGGAGGAGCTTTTAATTTCCATAAACTATGCCACCAATCCAATAACTCAGACGGCTTGTGGGCAACATGTATGATAGGATAACCAGTTTTGGGGGAATAAGTGCCATGAGTAGCAGGGGCCCAAATGAGTTCATCGATGCCTTCCTTTATTCGGACATGGGACTTTGATAACGCATTAATATAGCCCTCCAAATTTTGATGCCAATGCACATGAATGCCTAGATGCTCATTTATTTCCCATGCTTGTGTGAAAACTATGTTATTCCCAGGGTGAGCAATATAAGCAATCATAATAATATCTCTTCTCTTGAGAAATTGAATGAGGTCAGGAGGGAGGCGAAACATGTTGCCACAACCCATCCAGGGGTCGATGCCAATGCGCACCGATAAACCATCACTAATTCTCCAAGTGAGTCCATTCCTGATGGTGGGTAAGGTATGTAATACAACTCACCAAACCATGGATGTCCCATTTCTCTTCCATGTAGGAAAATGAATCCAATCCATTATTTGATGTGGCCAGATATATTTGCAGTAGGTCACCTCTGTCCAAAGGCTATGGGAGGTAAGGATAAGCCATCCCATCTTTGCAGTGAGTGCATGAGCAAAGGAGGATAGATCTTTCAATCCCTAGCCACCCCATTTCTTTGGAATTGCAATGTGTTTCCAGCACACCGAGGCAAAAAGGTTTTCCTTCCTTATAACCATTCCAAAGGAATCTACAGCAAAGTTTTTGTATCCGGAATAGAATTCCTTTAGGGATCCATGCCAGAGACATCCAATACACAGGTGTAGCCTCCAGGACTGATTTAATTAGCACTAATCAACCTGCTCTAGAGAGGAATCTGTGGTTCTCGTTGAGTAGTTTTTTTTCGATCTTGACCACAAGCCATATCCAGTCAGCAATCTTGTAGCAGTGTGGTTTGATCCAGAACCCAAGGTATTTGAGCCCATCATCCAGTTCATGGCTTTCGAATGGGAATTTTTGTTGTGAAACTCGAGCTTCCTGTGGGGTACAGGCTGAGATGGTGATAGTAGATTTCAGTTCCTGCTACCCCTATTAAAAACATAATTAAACTAATTAAAACTTTTTTATTTTTATTTTAACAATAATCGAGTAAACTATATTAGCATATTTTGTGCAACTGCACAACAAAATTACAAGTCTTTCTAAGTAACATATTGAGTCTACATTTTCTATAACATAGCTAAGATTTATTGATTCCTTTGGTCCATATTAGTTACATACATCCATAAAAACTGAAAAGTATAAGGTTTATTAAAGATGCCTAGGGCTTGATAACTTTTGGTTGGCATTTACAAAATTTTGAAAGCAAACAAATGAACCAATCATGTGAGATTATGATATTTTCCATATAATCTACTTGGTTCATATTTGGAAGTCCCTTTGGTGTTGCATAAATGGAATTTTTAGAAGATTCCATTGCCTTAGAGTTTTTAGCTCCTCCCTATTGCTATGCCTACATTTCTGCTCGTTGTTGCTTCAACCCTTCTATTTCCAATTCCAATTCATGGATTTTTTTCCTCTAGATTGTGAGAGTGACCAAAAAATAATCTAATTGGCTTGAATGGTTTTCGACCCACTTGGATTGGATAACAATTTCTACCTAAGTTGACACTTTGAACCTGTCCAAATCTATCCCTCAATTTTGGCCACTATTACGTCTATTTTCCATTGCTTCTAAAGGAGAAAGGTCAACATTTATTATCAAATTTCCATGGGAGTAGACACAGAAGAATTTGTTATTACTCTCGAGCTCTGCAATTCTCAAGGGCCAAAGTGATGACCCTTTACTTCACCGTGATCTCCTTTTGGTTTCCCAAAGACAAAGGACATTTTTTTTCCCTGCCTTACTACCTCTGAAACTTGAATTGATTGAGAGGTGTATTAACTTGCTCATTGTGTATTTATTGCACTTGTATTTCCACTTGAGCTTCCCCTACTCCCAAGCCTTTCTCAAGCTTTAATCCATAATGAATAGCATGAGAGAGCGATGATCTACCACTACTATGACTAATGCCATCATCTTTGCACATGTTTCATTGTTTCGGACTTCAAGAGCTCTCTTGCCATTTTGCTATGGTCATACTTCCACGAGGTTGAAAGATGATGACAGACTTGGTATCATTTTGGTCTATTGTACTATTAGAACTTCGCTCGTCCTCCAATGATTTAACTCTAGGTCCTAATGATGAACCTAGATCTAGGTTCGAAAAGCGTCGACCCTTTGTTCTCTATGTGATTTCTCTGGAAAATATGAACATTATATCGTGAATCACAGAAGCATAAAATCAGAGATTATTATAATAGTTAAGGAACCATGACCTCTTTCAAGGTTCCATTCATTCTCATTGTTCTAGGGGTTAGGTTGATTGTTAAATTTGCCAGGGAATCAACCAAGGTGTTGAGTTCTCTTAGCATATGTTTGACATGGAAGCGGACAAAAGAAGAATAATTATTCATAATTCGTTTATACAAAGAGTTCAGTTTAAAGTTTTTTGGAGAGATGTCAAGGTTTAAGCACCTAATTACGTTTTTAGAATCACCCACAATTATAAGGGAATGATTGAATAATTTGCTTTACTAGATTTATTCCCTAAACGAAGGCATACATTTCTACTTCAATGTTGCTCATTGTGCCAAGGCTCCGTGAACACCTAATTTCAATTTGTCCACCAAAACCATAAAGTACCTTACACATACCACCTGATTTATTTTTAAAGTTATTCATTATTGATTACAAATCACCCGCTTATGACCCTTATAGAAACCCTAATTTAGTGCTTGTTGAAACCCTACATCCACCTCTTTGGTCTCGAAACCTTTGAGAATAGGTTGAGAGATGCAAAACATTAGACAATGGAACTACACATTAGATTAGATTTATCAACATTATATCAGTGTAGCTTTAAGGGGTACTAAGACACCCTTTATGTCCATTCCCTTCATCGGTTTTACAGAGAATGCAAAGTCTATGATGTTGTAGATTTCATCTTTGGAAACATGGCCATGGTTCTATAGAATTACAATCTCTTGGCCTAGAAAACCTTGGAGAATCAAAATATTCTAGTCTACACTACTTAGGGCATGTAACACTCAAGTGAAAACATAAAGAATTTTTTTCATAATGTGACTGCTGCCTTGGACTTGGTTCTGGTGAAAATATTATTCAAGGCATAACTTAGCAAGCTACAAACAATTTTTTATTGCATTGTGTCTATGCAATCGTATCTAAATGACTTGATTTAGTTAACTAAATGGCTAGAATGGAATGAAAGCATCACACTAAATTCTCTTTGATACGGGGAATTCATGAACTATGGACATCTCAATACCATAATATGATTTTATGGCCATTTCCAAAAAGAAGCATTTTTTTTCAAAGAAATAAGTAGGGCTTTGGCATTATAATAAAAATATGGAGCCTGGGCGAGAACCCTTACAAAAGGATTCATGTTCCAAACTACACTGCATTTCATAAGTGCAAAAGGTAGAGTATCTATGCTTATTGCAAATTTTTTCAACAATTCTAAATAATAGTTTGCTATAGACTCTACAAAAAACTCCTAACAACAATGTGTATCTACATAACATCAAAATACTTCAGAATTTAATAGATTATGTAACAGAGAGTAACCCTTCATCACTAATGTATCCACGCAGTTGCGTTGCCATCCTCAGCCTGTTATTATTGTCCATTAAGCATTCCTAGCATTTTTCTACATTTGATCCTCACTACTCCCAACCACATCCAAATTGGACTTAGCTCCGCTATTGGAGTTTCCCACTATCTCTACCACCTTGATGTTCATGGCTGCCAACTCTATACACATCTCTGATTGTAACTTTTTGTAGAAATTTTGAATAATATGACACTTATTCACAGAGATTATCCTGATTATACACTATTGCAGAATGCATGCATAATACATAACCTCCTCTACGTTGATCATCAATTTTGTGGAATTAAAAACAATGAAACATCAATCGCATGCGCACATTAACATAGTATGTAACCCAGGGAAAGCATACAGTTGAAAACCCCAGACTATCTATATATTATAATGATAGAGAACATGTAACAATACATAGTACAATACTCCTCACAAGTACTCAGTACTATCTCCACCTGCTACACACAAACTAGCTCAGATCTGAATCAAGTCACAGGTTCAAATCTCCTCCGCTGTCTGCCTGCCTCTACTGCGCAATCCAAAACAAGAATAGGAATGATCCAAGCTCGTTTTCCTTGGCTTGTACTACACAATCCTCATTGGAAATCTCCATCAATGCATGTGTAAATCTCATGCACAACTATAGTAACAACTGATAGCAGTCTCAACCTCTAACACCTGTCCCCACTGAATTGTCCATGCACTGAGTTAACTGATGTATTATTTAGTTGCTTTATGAGTTAATAATTAGTGAATTAATTAATAATTAATTCACATCACTCATCACTAGTGTATTTGCAGTTAAACTAAATACAACTAGTTCAACCAAGTCAAACTGAACACAACTCCATCAACTCCTCAATCAACTCCACCAAACTCAATCACTTGAGTTCTAACTGAAGTCCATCATGCAATAGCTCAACTGACCCATAAGAAAAGTGTATTTCCTTCTGACAGCTGCATGTGCCACATCCGTAGCTCAAACTGAAGTGCTCCAAGAGGATAAGATAATGTTTATAGTCCAAATATTATTATGAGCTAATAATATTCGACTGTTCTATATTTAGACTGGCAGTCTAAAAATAGACTCCGCCCATATGTCTAAAAATAAAAGTCCATCTATTTTTACCAACATGACCAATCATCCACAAATAGCATCCTGCAACTCATAGACCATGATCCATATGTCTAAAAATAGACATAGTCTAAAAATAGACTTTGCGCCAAAAATAGCCTGCGGGCCCACTTAGTGAAGGTGACTTCTTTTCACTAAGCTCCATCATCTTGTTGCATTCTCAACACTTTTCCAACTTGCTTTATAATAATTCATATTTGGATTCATCAGCAGCTAGAATGTCATATGTTCCTTTTCCTTGCGGCTCCCCTATGATTCAGAGTTTCAGAAACCCTTCAACCAACTCCAATAATCGTTCCAGGAAACAGTTCAATGTTGTTTATTCTCCTTCACTGGACAACCCCCCCTTGTGCCACCATAGCTAGGATTTGCAGCTCCTCGCAATTGAAGCCAAGAAATGAAAACCACCTTTGCTCACATATATGTTTACAGGGTGCAGAGCAGTATCGAAGGTGAGCTGCATTGCGACATATATAACCAAGTCTCCCTTTGATTTGCCACCCTGGAGCATTAAATTGTAAGGCATCCAAATCCATGCTTGGATCACAGGGAATTGTTTGGGATGACAACCAAATGTTACATAGAAGGAGTGATATTAACTTCATATTATTGAGGATTAAATGCAATTGCAAAGTTGAGGCTCCCCTCTCCTATGTAAGCTCCAACCCGCCTTGATATGCTAAACTCAATTGCCACTTTCACCCGCATGGAGTTAGATCCAATTGCCAGATGGAATAATGATAAAGACAGGGGAACTCTATCATAATGTGCCAAGGCTAGGGAGTTAATGCAAGCCGATGATCCACTCTTAACCTCGAACTACTTACACAAATTTGATTACAAGGGGGATAATGTATATGGTCAACTTCCTCTATGGAAACCAATTTGTTTATTCGACTACATGAGTCATTTTTTATGGCACTTAGGACTTCATTATTTCTCCTATAAATCATGGGATATATGAGATTCATATCACTCTTTGATCCATTTCTAAGGTCCCCAATTCCAAAGTGGTACCTTTGTTTGCCAATGAGTCAACATTTGAGTTCAATTATTTAAGCACATGAAAAAATTCAATTTGCTCAAATTGCAGAGAGAGTAAAACAATCCTTTGTAAAATAGGAGGGAGGTCTAAGTTTGACATTCCCCTAACTTTCCTCACTTAGCAAATTACTATCATTGAGTCTCCAAACATTGAGACTTTGGTGATTTTCTTTTCAATTGCCAATTCAAGTCCTTGCCAAAGTGCAAGATATTCAACTTGGTTATTGGTTGCTACCCCCAGGCCCCAAGCAAATTGAGTCTCTATTTGTTCATGAGGGAAAAAGATAACCCCTCCCGCTCCTGCTACCGCTATTTTTTTTCCCGAGGAAAAATCGTAATTTTCCATTAATATAGAAAAATTACATGTAGTAGATGCTTGTATGGCATATGCAATATGTTTGGTAGAGGCCATAAAAAATATAAGTCTGTACATAATTTACCATGCGGGTTATACTGAAAGAGTTCATATAAAGGATATATACAATGTATAAAGACAAAAAATGATATAAATCATTGCTATATACTGCAAAAATTAGGGCCTTGCGGCCCGCTAATAGAACCGATCTATATAGGGGCGATGATAATACTGGTAATGCTCTTCTCCTAGCTGCCACTGAATTATCCATAGTCCTCTAAGATGTGTTGTGGCCTCCTTGGAAAGTTGTTCAGCAACTGAATTACGTTCCCTGTAAATGTGTTGAAAAGAGATATAATTAAATTGAGCTTTTAAGATCATGATTTCGTCCAAAATGTTTATGAGAGAGTGGATATGACATGCAAATGTGTTGTTGAACCAATTGATGATGATTTTTGAATATCCAAATATTTGAATGTGATTGCATGCATGTGCAAGGGAAAAATGGAGGAGGTGTCTAAGAGATATCAATTCTACAAAATTGTTTGTCCCCATCCCTAAACCCGTTTGAATTATGTAGAGGTTATTTTAAGTTTTGTGCAATATTATACCCTCCCCACACCCTTGTGCTTGTGCTACCCCATCAAAATATGCCTAAGGTAGAGTGCGATTGATGACTTCAGGTGTCACGACGCGGGCAACAGGGATGTGATTCTCTTATGGGATTTCATGATATGCAGATACAATTTTGGCAATGGAAGATGACCATCGAGCCACTCTATCTATGAAAATAATCTCGTTCTTAATGAGCCAAATAGTCCAACAGATAAGTAGCGGAAGGCAGTGGACTTTATGGTTCGAGGTCTCAACTCTCCAAAGATCCCAAGCTTCTAAGACATTGAGACCATGCAATCTGTAGGTTAAGGATAATGTGGCTAGAACTTGTTCCTAGATGTGAAGCACTAACGAGCATAACAAAAAAAGGTGATCATTAGTTTCCTCTGCTTGATGACAGAGCACGCACCACGATGGGTCAGAGAAGGATCGTTTCGTAAGATTGACCCCTGTTGGTGTCCTGTTTCGTAGGAAATTCCACATGAATAGTTTAGTTCGCGGAGGAGATTTTAATTTCCATAAACTACGCCACTAATCCAATATCTCAGGCAGCCTGTGGGCAACATGTATGATGGGAGAACCAGTTTTGGGGGAAAAAGTGCCATGAGTAGCAGGGGCCCAAACAAGTTCATCGACACCTTCCTTTATTCAAACATGGGACTCTTACAACGCATTAATATAGCCCTCCCAATCTTGATGCCAATGAACAGGAATGCCTAGATGCTCAGCTGTTTCCCATGCTTGTGTGAAAACTGTGCTATTCCTAGGGTCAACAATATGAGCAATCATAGTAATATCTCTCTCTTGAGAAAATGAATGAGGTCAGGAGGGAGGTGAAACATGTTTCCACAACCCGTCCAGGTTTGATGCTAGTGCCCGATAGACCATCACTAATTCTCCAAGTGAGTCCATTCTTGATGGTGGGTAAGGTATGCAATACAACTCGCCAAACTATGGATGTCCCCTTTCTCTTCCATGTAGGCAAATGAATCCAATCCATTCTTTGATGTGGCCAGATATATTTGTAGTAGGTCACCTCTGTCCAAAGGCTATGGGAGGTAAGGATAAGCCATTCCATCTTTGCAGTGAGTGCATGAGCAAAGGAGGATAGATATTTCAATCCCTAGCCACCCCATTTCTTTGGAATTGCAATGTGTTTCCAGCCCACCCAGGCAAAAGGTTTTCCTTCCTTATAACCATTCCAAAGGAATCTGCAACAAATTTTTTGTATCCGAGATAAAATTCCTTTAGGAATCCATGCCAGAGACATCCAATACACAGGGTTAGCCTCCAGGATTGATTTAATTAGCACTAATCGACCCGCTCTAGAGAGGAATCTGTGGTTCTAGTTGAGTAGTTTTTTTTGATCTTGACCACAAGCCATATCCAGTCATTAATTTGTAGCAGTGTGGTTTGATCCAGAACCCAAGGTATTTGAGCCCATCATCTAGTTCATGGCTCTCGAATGGGAATTTCTGTTGTGCAACCCGGGCTTCCTATGGGGTACAGGCTGAGATGGTGATAGTAGATTTCAATACCTGCTACCTCTATTAAAAACATAATTAAACTAATTAAAACTTTTTTATTTTTATTTTAACAATAATCGAGTAAACTATATTAGCATATTTTGTGCAACTACACAACAAAATTACAAGTCTTTCCTAAGTAACATATTGAGTCTACATTTTCTATAACATAACTAAGAGTTATTGATTCCTTTGGTCCATATTAGTTACATACATCCATAAAAACTGAAAAGTATAAAGTTTATTAAAGATGCCTAGGGCTTGATAACTTTTGGTTGGCATTTACAAAATTTTGAAAGCAAACAAATGAACCAATCATGTGAGATTATGATATTTGCCATATAATCTAATTGGTTCATATTTGGAAGTCCCTTTGGTGTTGCATAAATGGAATTTTCAGAAGATTCCATTACCTTAGAGTTTTTAGCTCCTCCCTATTGCTAAGCCTACATTTCTACTCGTTATTGCTTCAACCCTTCTATTTCCAATTCCAATTCATGGATTTTGTTCCTCCAAATTGTGAGAGTTTCCAACGAAGAATCTAATTGGCTTGAAAGGTTTTCGACCCACTTGGATTGGATAACAATTTCCACTTGATTTGACACTTTGAACCTGTCCAAATCTATCCCTCGATTTTGGCCACTATTACGTCTATTTTCCATTGCTTCTAAAGGAGAAAGGTCAACATTTATTGTCAAATTTCCATGGGAGTAGACACAAAAGAATTTGTTATTACTCTCGAGCTCTGCAATTCTCAAGAGCCAAAGTGATACCCCTTTACTTCATCGTAATCTCCTTTTGGTTTCCCAAAGACAAAGAACAATTTTTTTCCCTGTTTTACTACCTCTGAAACTTGGATTGATTGAGAGGTGTATTGACTTGCTCACTGTGTATTTATTGCACCTGTATTTCCACTTGAGCTTCCCCTACTCCCAAGCCTTTCTCAGGCTTTAATCAATGATGAATAGCACGAGAGAGCAATGATCTATCACTACTATGACTAAGGCCCATCATCTTTTCACATGTTTCCTTATTTCAAACTTCAAGAGCTCTCTTGCCATTTTGTTGTAGTCATACTTCCACAAGGTTGAAGGACGATGCACAAACAAAGTATCACTTTGGTCTATTGTACTATTAGAACTACGCTCGCCTCCAATGATTTAACTCTATTGCATGTGGTATAAGACTTATACATGTACCTTTTACCTTTGACATTATTATAATAGTTAAGGAACCATGACCTCTTTCGAGGTTCCATTCACACTCATTGTTCCAGGGGTTAGGTTGATTGCTAAATATGCCATGGAATCAACTAAGGTGTTGAGTTCTCTTAGCATATGCTTGCCATGGAAGCAGACAAAAGAAGAATAATTATTCATAATTCGTTTATACAAAGAGTTTAGTTTAAAGTTGGTTGGAGAGGTGTTAAGGTTTAAGTGTCCAATTAAGTTGTTAGAATCACGCACAATTATAAGGGAATCACTAGATAATTTGCTCTGCTAGATTTATTCTCGGAAGCAAGGCATACATTTCTACTTTATTGTTGCTCCATAAACACCTAGTTTCAATTTGTCCACCAAAACCATAAAGTACCTTACACATACCACCCAAAAACTTTTTAAAATGATTCATTAATGATTACAAACTTTTATACCTAATTTCTTTAAAAAAATTATAAAACAATATATATAAATTAAATTCCAAAATATAGGTCTATTCTTTTTCCATCCAGGCAAGATAAGGTTATGAATATCCCCAAATAATGATCTAGACGGTTCCATAGTGAAACACCGGTGGAGTCTGCTCTATCTCATGTTCTTCTTGTTTACCCTAAATTTCAATTTTACCCATAAATACCGTAGATCAATGCCCACTTGCGTACGAGAAAAATACACGTATAGAAATACAGTATGCCACCAGTAAAAATACTCTAAACCCTTCGAGAAGCCTCCAATGCCAATGGCAAGGGTTTTAGGGAAGCTCTTAAAAGGACCAACAGGAGACTCTGGAAGTATAGATGGTGGAGGCAGAAGGATTTTGCAATTGCAGGGTCTCTATATAAAAGGCTTCTGGCTATTAGGGTTTCTTCCCTTACAGTATCAAACCAATGGCGAAGAAGCTTATCCCCTTGCTTAACAGGGTTTTGATAGAGAAAGTTGTTGCTCCGAGCAAGACCGCTGGCGGCATTTTGCTTCCGGAGAGCACTGGCAAGGTATGTTTATACACATTTAGGAAAACATCTTCTGGAAATATTTGTGTAATTTATGCGTATTCTCTCATAGGCCATTGGATTTGCCTTATTTTGAATGGCAGAGCTGAGTAGCGAGGTTGGTCGCTTTTTGTTAAACCGATTGATAATCGAAGCGTCTCTTATTTTTTCTCTGGTTTTATTGCATAGTAGGGTTTTTGTGTGGCACTGAAGCCTCATACCAAACCACCTGAAAAATGAATCTATTGGTATGATCTAAAATATGCTCACACGCAGCGCGTTTGTGCTATAAGTTGGTCGGCTTGCAGATACGCGTAGCGTTGATTTCTCAGTTTAGGTTGCTTTATTCTAACACCTCAAACCCTAGGTTGAAGGTTTCTATGCGTCAGTCTACCCAACATATATGTATGCACCGAACCGAACATACGGACGGTGCCTATACAGTGTGTGGCTATAGTGCTAATTGTCAGAGAACATAGGTCTCTGTTACTGCAGCACCAAGTGAAACCGGGTGCGCCATAGCCCAATTGGAGGAGACGTCTCTGTGTTATAACTCTTAAAAAAAAAAATTAAATGACAAACACATCAGACGATGAAGAATCAGAGGCCACTGATGCTTTTGTTTCCATTTTAAATCGGTAGGTGTGCAACACATGCAGTGTGAATAATGCACCCATAAACCTAGTTCTGTATTATTGTTAGATATGTAGTGTGTATTTGTGCAATGCATACTGAAATAGTTCTATATGGCTGGTCAGATATTCAGATTGTTTAATGCACAACAAACATAGCTCTATATTATTGCTGGATATACAGTGTACGCTGTACACGTAAATGGAGATCTCTCTTACTGATTAGATATACACTATGAGTTGTGCACATAATTGTAGTTTTCTCTTACTAATTGGATATACTGTATGTTTTGCACACGGAAATGTAGGTCTCCATGACTGATTGGATATACAGTATTTGTGGGTGTAATGCACATAGAAACATAGGTCGATAATATTGAAAAGATATACTCTGTATGTAATGAACACAGAAACACGTATCTGTATTTACTGATTATTATCAAATGTACAGTCTTTATGTGTAGTGCATCGCATTGGTCTTTTTATACAGTATTTGTGGGTGTAATGCACTTAGAAACATAGGTCTATAATATTAAAAAGATATACTCTGTATGCAATGAACACAGAAACACGTTTCTGTATTTACTGATTGTTATCAGACACTACAGTGTTCATGTGTAGTGCACCACATTGGTCTTTTTCTAGACTTTATACACTGGGTATTTTCGTTCCTATGTATGAGAGAGATATGCACACAAACACTGGTTTACATTGTTGATTAGATATTGTGTCTTGTGCACAGAAACACAGGTCTATATTGCAGATTAGATATATATTACTTATGTCTCTGTGGTGCACATAGAAACAAAGGTCTGTGTTTCAGACTATTTATGTAGTGTGTATATCCCTGTAGGGCACACAGAAATATAGGTGTCTATTGACAATATACAGTGTGTATTTATACAGAAACGTAGGTCTTTGCTACTGGTTATATATAGAGTGCATGTGTAGTATATACAGAAGCACAGGTCTTATGTCTATGAAGTGTGTGCCCGCTTTTGTGCGGATATTGCACACAGAAATATGGGTTTGTATTACTGATTAGCTAAGTCACCTGACACGGGGATTCAGGATTCGACGGATATGGGGATTTGAGTGTTGGATATGGACACATTGACCCCCTGGAAGAGGACACGTTCGGATATGTTATGTATATGTATATCTATATATATATATATATATATATATATATACTTCTTACACAAATTCTCATTCATAATTCAAATTCATTGATCGAAACATAGATCTTCATCTAGATGTAAGTTTTACAAAGTAACATTATGCATACAAAATCACAAATACAATTGTGACATAAATGATAAATTATAATTTTCTAATACATATTCAATTCATCAATGATCCAATAGGAGAAAGACAAGATAGTAAGATACAGATATTGTAGTTTTCTCATTAAGTCATCAAGATCAAAATGCGTAGTTTACATAGGTAGTGCAATGCCAATGGCAAATAGAAAAAGAAAATACAAAACAACTACAACTACAAGTCTACAAGCCTCAAGGCAGTAGGTAGCTCATGACTCATGAGTCATCAATCCTCATAGTCATCATTAAAATCAGCATCACTGTCATCACTGTCCTCATCATCATGGTCACCACGGTTCTCCTCTGCTGCATCCTCCTCTGTATCCAAAGTCATCTCTGCATCTGCTGGTGTGGAGGATGACCTCTCTATAGTATCACTATCATCAAATCTGACAGGCTCTATCCCTTACCTGTTGGTTGAATCTCCTTGAAAATGCTTCCACACCATTTTCTCCTTGCTCCCAAACACCCACAGCAAACCCACAACAAACTAAACAAGTGAATGTGCAAATAGAATGGGGAAATATTCCTTTATAACGCCACGTGGGTTCTTGATTTCCAGATTCGTGTCTGAAAATCAGGACACGTTCCGGATTCGAAGTGTCCTGATTGGAACACGTTCTTGATTCGAAGTGTCCCGATTGGACACGACGTGTCCCGATTTTCAGACATGAATCCTCCCAAAGCGTGTCCGATTCACCGGATTTGGGACACGTAGGGCCTGGGAGACGAATCTGGTTTCATAGCTGATTAGTTCTACAGTGTGTATGTTTTACCCAGAAACACAGATTTTTATTGGTGGGGAATACTATACATGCAAAAGTGAAAAATGGATAAGGCCTTACCCTGGAGAGTGCCCTGCTTAAAGGCAATTTCACTTGAGAACGTATTTCAATATATCTATCTGAGATGGATACACAGTAGCACAGCATTCCTTCTTAAGCAGTACAAGCCGTGGGACTTTGTGCATATTGCATGTTTTGTTAGTGTACTATCAATATTTAAATCTCAGTTGCTGTCAGGTTCCTGTCTATTAAGCACTGGAGATTTTGTTTATTGGCTGTTAGTCACACTCTAAAAGAAGATACTGAACGTGACATTTTTGGGGTATAGTCTGAGAAGATACTTCATGGTACAATTCTAGGGCATAGGCTCTGCTGTTTTCATGTCATTTTTTGATAACTGCATATTACTGTTAATTTTGGATTTTCGTTTTTCCCCGAATAATTTCTTGTTGGGTGGTTTTTAATGTTTTATGTTTTATGGCTTCCAGTTGAACTCAGGAAAGGTAATATCAGTTGGGCCTGGTTCTCGTAGCAAGGATGGAAACACTATCCCTGTTAGTGTCAAGGAGGGTGACCATGTTCTTCTTCCTGAATATGGTGGCACAGAAGTAAAACTTGCAGAAAAAGAGTAAGTATACGGTTTATAAATTGTTATATCTCATGGACTACTTTGTTTTAACACCAAATTGGCATGCATGGGAGGGGTTTATCAATGATGTGCTGGATACACTTATAACAGGTGCATTCTGCTGCTATAAGGGAATGCTCTATTCTGTCATATTTTAATCCAGAGCAGGTTGCTTAATCTCCTCCTTCCATGTTAGCAGAAGTGTTTATGTAGGATGCACACACATACATACACAAATATATTTGTACTTTAAATGTAAAGTGGAATATTTATACAAGAGAAACATCATAAATATTTCAGTAATCTTGAGAGTTTCCTTCATGAGGACGTGCAATAGCGGACCAAAGTGGATATATGTGAGAGTGAAAAATATGGTATATATGCATTTGAATGTAGAAGACTAAGGAAATGGCATGGCATGGTTTATATTGGCATGACATTGTTTATATTGGCATGGCATGGCATATAGGATTTTCTGTGATACTTGAGATGGTAATAATCTTAAATTTTAAGAAGTTGCTGCTTGCGTAATGATGTTTAAATAAGATTTTAGCACTGCATTGGATGAAGGGAAATGGCAGGGCATTGTTTATATTGGCATGGCATTTAGGATTTTCTGTGATACTTGAGATGGTAATAATCTTAAATTTTATGAAGTTGCTGCTTGCATAATGATGTTTAAATAAGATTTTAGCAACTTATTGGATGTGCCATATTCACTAAAATTAAGTAAAGTGAATCATCGTTTTGTGTACGAGTCAGCTCCGCAATTTAATCATGCTCTTCGAAGTTGCAAATTTTGAAGTTGTGTTCATTGCTGGCTCTGGTTTCAGGTACCACTTGTATCGAGAGGATGATATTCTTGGGATTTTGCAGGATTGAGTTTGCCTACAGTCAGGGTACACAGTTTTGATTCTAGTGAGACGGTTTGAATTGTTTTGTTAAACAAATTGATAGAGTGTTTGGGGATGGCAGGGCAATTTAGATGCTGTTGTCATGCCAATGTTTTGATAGTTTGGATTAGTCAATATAAACTTGCAAAAAGTCTCAGCTCGCAACTTGAAGCTGAGTGCAGTGAAGTGATGTTTTGCTTCAAACAAGTTTCAGCTATATATTTTTCAATGATATTGGAAATAATATATTGATGATAAGCACAGAACGTTTCAAGGAAGAAAACTCTCTTTAATGTGTATGCATCATGGATTTTAGTTGACGAAGAACGAATCAAGCAAAGCATATTTATAGCTAGTAATTTTTATATTGTGTTTTTTTTGTTGTTGTTTAAAAGTATTTAGGTTTGGTTTAAGAAAGAAAGTAGTTGTCATAAAGAAGCACGAGGGTAAGAAAATAGAAATTTGAACCATTGCCTCCTAAGTAGTCCTCATAAAGAAGCACAAGGGTAAAAAAATAGAAATTTGAACCATTACCTCCTATTGTCTAGGGTATCTGATAAAACGTTGATACTCAGATGTACCGGTCTAAATAAATGAAGCGACTGCTATATAAAACAAGAAGTGCAAGCACTGGAACAAAACTAGAAGTTTTGAATTTGAGGCTTTAGAAAAGAAGTTGGATTGGTTATTTGTCTTGCTTCGTTTTGAGTTTCAGGCTTAAGAAAAGTTGGATGGTTGTTTGTCCTGCCTTACAGAGTAGTTAACGATAATGCTTTGGGTTATCACATCGTTGTCAGCCGATGTAATAGTGCGTTGAATTTACAGATGGCCCATTTGGAATGCATGCCAGACGCATCTCTACACCTATGTTAAATTGCTGTTGTCAGCCTCGAGGTGCATAGTAGGGTTTTATATTGTAAAATTTCACATACTAAGAAAGAAAATTAGGACGGTAGTGTTCTTATAGTTACCATTCATTAAAATTTGTGGCCCTAGTCTTTAATCTCCATGAATAACAGGATGCGAGTCGGTGCAACCAGAGGGTTTAATGTGTTATAAAGCATTGATGATTGTAGAAAGTTTTTGATGGTGAATATATTGAATTCTTTGGAAATTAATTTTTTTTCCTATTATTGAAACCATGAAGAATTGGGTTTTAATTGTGTTCCTATTCATGTTTAAACCATTAACAGCTGGGTTTTAATAAATTATGGTGACTTATATTGACAAGAGCTATTGTTCCAATTCTTATGAAGAAAGTTATGATACTAAGGTTATGATACTGAAAATTTAAGTTATAGGAAAATGGATAATCATGACAGAGAAGTGAACCCAATGTGTGATGTCTTTATGGACCAATCTGTGAACTGAAACTATATAGGTTCTGTTGTGAGGCTGTTCTTGGTAAGGAAATTTTTTTTTTTAAATGCGTGCACATATTCATAGATAGGCTTGTGTCTATTGTGTCTAGCAGAAAGTTCGATTGATCGCAATAATGATGCGCATGAGTTTGATTTCTTTCAGGTAGGTTGAAATGCCACGTTCAAAAAGCAATTAAGAGAAGGATGCTATGTTACAAAAGCTAGGTTGAAATGCCACATGAAAAAAAATAATTAAAAAGAAAAAGAATGCTATGGTCTCTTGTAACATTATCACAGGGTAACTTGAATTTTTTTGTTTGTTAATTATATAAGTGGAAGATTTTTGCTTTTTTAATTTTAAAGCGGAATTTGATTGTAGTGTTTAAGTGATGCTAATCAAATGTGAATACGATTCGTGTTTCAAACTATCTGTGAAAAAATTTGGTCTGTAGTCAACATCGTTCGCATTCTACGTTAGTGCTTCATGTATATGTATAAATAAACTTGGTCTGAAAATTTGGTCTATGGGATTGAGAAAATCTGGTCTATGGGATTGAGAAAAATGAGGAGTGGGAATTGTTTGAAAAATGAGGATTGAGATGGGAAAGGGATGTCAGTTTTAGGGATGGACTCTGGTAACAGTTTTGGATAAATAGATAAATAGAGAGATAAATAAATTTTGTCAATGGGATGGAGAGAAATGAGGATTGAGATGAGAAAGGGATGTCTTGGCCTTTCATAACTTTCTTATAAAGAAAGTGCTACAAGAACTGTTTCTCTTGAAGCCAATGTTATAAGATCTTTTAAGTTTTCTGGCGAAGTACATGCTACAGGAACTCTAAAATTTTGAAAGAGTTTGTGCTTGACTGAGCAATCCACACCGAACATGATTTTATATTTTGGAGTACTCGAGTCACGCGTTTCTCTGAACTTGTGAATAAGATAGTGTGTGTTTATTTGTTTTACATTTTAGAGTTTTTCTTGGAGCTTTTTGGGGACTTTTTCTGGTTGAATTTATTTGAAATGTCATAGGAATTTGTTGAAATCTTGAAATCACAAATTTTAGCAGTGATTTTTTTTAATTGGTTTTTTTGTGTCTCTGAAGAAATAGATGAAGGTTTATATTAAAAAATTGTTTTTTTGTGTCTCTGAAGAAATAGATGAAGGTTTATATTAAAAAAGAGATCTCGCATCTGGCCCAGAACTGTTATGCTTTTACGTACTCCAGTTACGCGTTTCTCTGAACTTGTGAATAAGATAGTCTTAGTTTATTTGTTTTACATTTTAGGGTTTTTCTGGGAGCTTTTTGGGGACTTTTTCTGGTTGAATTTACTTGAACTTGTGAATAGCTCCTAAATCTACGTCTTGATTTCATTGTTTTCCAGAATAGATCTACAGATTTGGTAGTGGCATGCCCAGAGTCATATCAACAGAGTGCTTGAATTGATAGTGTAGAGGTACTCTTATGGGTGGGGTGAATATGTCCACGTACTCCTCCATAACCTTGTCCCTCCATAACCTTGTCCATTGACAGTGTAAAGGTACCCTTATGGGTGGGGTGAATATGTCCACGTACTCCATAACCTTGTCCATCTGCTGCTAAACCTTGTCCATCTGCTGCTACTGTGCGGAGGAGCCCTACCTGGAGGCCATGGCCACAATATTCTTCTTTCCTTGAGGGTGAATCATAAGGAAAAAAATTCCCGGTCTGAATAATGATCTTACTGCACTAAGATAGTCTTAGTTTATTTATTTTGCATTTTGAGTTTCTTTTGGAACTTTTTGGGGACTTTTTCTGGTTGAATTTACTTGAACATGTGAATAAGATAGTCTTAGTTTATTTGTTTTACATTTTAGAGTTTTTCGTGGAGCTTTTTGGAGATTTTTCCTAGTTGAATTTACTTGAAATTTTATAGGAGTTAGTTGAAATTTTGAAATCACAAATTTGAGCAGTGATTTTTTTTTGCCTTATAGGAGTTAGTTGAAATTTTGAAATCACAAATTTGAGCAGTGATTTTTTTTTGCCTGTGAAGAAATAGAATGAAGGTTTATATTCAAAAAGAGATCTGGCATCTGGCCCTGTGCAGAAATAGATGAAGGTTTATATTAAAAAAGAGATCTGGCATCTGGCCCTGTGCAGAAATAGATGAAGGTTTATATTAAAAAAGAGATCTGGCATCTGGCCCAGAACTGTTATAATTTTTCAATGTTGTCAATATTCTTTTTGGGTTTGAGATCGTGCGTGATGGCTCAATTCAAACCTTTCAATATTGTCAATGTTACTTCAATCTATACCTTCCAATATTCCTTTTGGGATTGAGATCGTGCGTGATGGCTCAATCCAAATCTTCAATTGGGGATCACCATAGTTTAAAAATTTTATTTTTTTAGTTCAAGATTTTCCAGAATATTTTCAAAATCCAAATACATTTATATTTTTTTTAGAA
Source organism: Pinus tabuliformis (assembly GCA_031772625.1). Taxonomy (NCBI): domain Eukaryota; kingdom Viridiplantae; phylum Streptophyta; class Pinopsida; order Pinales; family Pinaceae; genus Pinus; species Pinus tabuliformis. Next base: position 478,419,886 of record CM062806.1, on the reverse strand, counting down.
TATTTCCAAAATCCAAATACATTTATATTTTTTTTTAGAATATTTCCAAAATCCAAATACATTTATATTTCATTTCTCATTGAATGTTAAGAGTGACTTTGATTGGCTTATTGTTTTCCTTGATGAGATATTTTTGGTTTTTCTTCTAAGTTGGGCCCAACTCTAACTCGGATCCAACTCTTATTTTTTCCTAAATTTGAGACTTGGATCCAACTCTTATTTTCTCCTAAATTTGAGGAGTCACCCTTATGTGAGTAATCTTTATTGTCTTTTTCCAGAATATTTTCAAAATCCAAATACACTTAACTTTATTACTAGAATATTTCCAAAATCTAAATACATTTATATTTCTTTTCTCATAGCATATCAGATTGATCTTGTAACTTGGAACCAACTTTAAGTTGGGCATTTTTTATTTTTCTTCCAACTTGGACCCAACTCTTATTTTCAGCTAAATTTGAGGTGTCACCCTTGATTATTTTAAAGCTAATTTTGAAGAGTCACCCTTTTGTGAGTAATCTTTGGTGTCTTTATTTCTTTTAACAGGTTCTCCTTCATTTGTCTAATTAATCAAAGAAATTGTTTTTCTAGCCTTATCTCTTGAGGATTTAGAGAAGGATCTAACATTCACAAGGGGAGCTGGACATGGCCTTCCTGTGTAGTTGAGTCCAAAGGATTTTGTCTGACATGCATTTCGTCTAATTGAATCAATCTTTTTTGTTTATTTGAATCCTGGGTGTTTGTACATTGAATAATATTCACTCCATTTGGGCTTTCAGCTATTTTTTGGACTCTTGTTTAGCAATTGCGTGGGGTAGCAATTGCGTGGGGCAGTTTTTTATTTGTGCCTTATTGACATCGAAATAAAATATATTTATAATTAAGTTTTTGAATCCATAGATGGTTTAGAGCCATTAGATTTATCTCAACAGAAAAACCTTCATTAAAATCTATCTTTATGAAGATTTATGTTATAACTAGATCAAAAGTAGAAGACCAGGGATGCATGAAGAAACTGACATTATCCCAAAACTAGGGCACTGAATCACAAATATCACAAATAATAGTTTTATTCTCAAAAAATTCAAAAACAAAACAAAAAAACTTTAAACTTATAACTAGATAACCAGTGCTGGAAAACGATAAATGTTTTCACATATTAGAAATCCCCTATTAGTTAACTGAGGCTAAAACCCATTAAATCTAGAGATTAAAACCCATTAAATTTAGAGAACACAACCTAAACAATAAACTCTTTATAATATGAGAATTTTAAGAATTTTTCAAGTATTGAATTTATTTTTTATATAAAAAATATTTTAAATAACAAAAATTCACAATTTGATTAAAAAATGTTTTATTAAATTTCGGCCCACTTTTTTAAGATGTAGAATAATTAAACAATGTGATTTCAATTTCAATGTTTGATTCAACGTGATTAATATGTTCTTTTGGTTATTTGTACTCATAATTAAGACGTTAATGTCCTCTCGCTTATTTGTACTTGTGAATAAAGAAGTGATTTGAGTGTTTCAACATGATTGATGATTCATGTTTTTCGGTTAACTATGCTTGTGAATAAGATGTCAATGTTATGTTACTCGTTTGCCTATACTTGTGAATGAGATACATCTCAACTGTTTCAACATGATTGATGTTTGAATGTGTACCAATAAAGATGGATATTTATTTGTAATTGTTACTAACATTATCTAAATAAAGATGAAATTAAATATAGTTAATTTTTCTTAATTGTTCATAACATTATCTTTAAATTGACACATATATTTTCATATTATATTGAAGAATGTAATTAAACATTCAAATTGAAGTAAATAGGGTTGGAATTTATATAATTAGTTGCTCGTAGTTGTACATAACATTATCTTAAAATTGAAGTGAGACTATTGATCTTCATTGTGCTAGGGTTATCTCGCTATCTCCGCTATGTGTGTTGCCATGATGGTGTTAGTGGGGGCTTAGAGGCCCCCTCCTTTTGGGATGTTGTCACGAGCAAGGGCAATGAGCTCAAATCCTCCTTCACAAAACTCGCTGCATACAATGCTTTCAACTCCTCTCGAAAGTCAAATGGTGCTCGCTCAAGGGAAAGAGGAGCGGAGAAGAGCTCATACAAGAACACCACCTCACAACCCACTGATGCAGGGGGCTTCCAACAGCCTTGGCCTTGGAATCAAACAAGGAACAATTGCAAGCTAAAGGCGAAGAAAATACTGATACTAGAAATTCAAGACCTTGATGTTGCAACGTACAAAGACTTTGTGCAAGAACATGTCATCATTTGTAGATTCACGGGCATCTTGCCCTTGGGAAAAACCCTAAACTGGTGGATTCATATCAAGTGGTAAGGCTACAGCAAGGATCTAAAGGTTTCTTCACAGTAATTGTTGATCTCTTGGAGGATTGAGACCACATTGTTGAGGGTGGCCCTTCCTTAACTCTGCAAGGTTATACATGTGCTATGGAAGGAAAACTTCACATTTGCGTTTTTGAGGGTGGTCCTTACTTCCTCAACTTTGTAAGGTTATACATGCGCTATGTAAGGAAGACTTCACATTAGGAAAAAAGGCATCACCAGGGTCCTCACTTGGGTAAGGCTCTATTCTTTCCCCATTGATCACTGCTTGCCCTTTGTGTTGAAAGGAATAGGTGATGAAATAGGAGAATACATCAAAATGTTGGAGGGGACTAGGGCTGACCACTACATCTCATATGCTTGAATTTGTGCCTATTTAGATGTCTCAAGGGTGTTGAAGAAAGTGTAACTAGGTTTGGTCTTCATAAATGTAATTTTGATCTTTGTACTTGTAAAAGAAAAGAATTATTATTTTTGTCATTATTAAGAATGGATTTCTTGTCCATTCGATAAGCACATGTTTAAGTGCTTCTAGGAAAGTCAAAGAGTCAATGTAATTATTGAAGACCCATGTGGGCATGTTACACTATGTAAACATATGTATTAGAGTCAAAGAAATATGTTTAGAATGATCCTCCAAAGCAAAGACAAGTCTCCTCTTCAAGTCGGCTCAAGAAATGATTTTTTATGCACAAATGTCAAGTCGGCCTCACTAGGTGATCAAGTTGGCCTAAAAGGAGGGACAAACTCCTATATATAGAGCAGTATGACCTCACCATTAGACCATCAAGTGATCTCTGAAATCAGCGAAGAGAAGAGGCAAGAAAGAGGTGCGAAAAAGAGCAAGAAGGGTGCTTCTAGGGCAGCAAAGAAGAGAAGAAAGAAATCTGAATTGTGGAGGACTGTTTTAGGGCTCTTTTCTGTCACACATGTGAAGAAGGAAGGACATTTCTGCGGTCATATCAGATCTAGAAGTGCAGCAACTTAAAGGGGTTCGATTGGGCTAAAGAGAGGCTCCAAATAGGCCTCCATCTCCAGCGAAGTAGGTGCCATCTCAAGCGAAGGAAGGGAGAAGAAAAAGGAGGTCAATTACAAGCCTAGATCAGCCACACGTGCGAAGAATTGAGATCTACAATAGGGTAAAAGGATCAACCCCTCAACTTGGAAATATCTCTCAAGGAAGGTCTCGTTCTCTAGCTTAAGTGTCAAGGAAAGGGAAGATTGCTAAGCGAGGTAGAGAAGAAAAGGGAGACTCCAAAGAAGAGGTCTCTAAGGAGATCTAGGGTTTTTGCATAGGGTAAGAGGATCAACCTCTCAACTTGGAAATATCTCTCAAGGAAGGTTTCATTCTCTACCCTAAGTGTCAAGGAAAGGGAAGATTGCTAAGCAAGGTAAAGAAGGAAAGGGAGACTCCAAAGAAGAGGTCTCTAAGGAGATCTAGGGTTTCTACAGTTGCTTGAAGAAGAGCGAAGGAAGAAATCAAGGTGCGCAACAGAAGAAAGAAAGGCTGTGTCTTGTGCTTGGAGGATCTACTTGTCAAGGGTCTAGGGTTTGGCATTTGTCAATTGAAGCTTCAATAAGAGAAATTTTGCAAGAAGGGTTTTCCTCTCTAGGAGAGAGAGGTTTTTCCCTGGTAGAGAGCCAACATCTTGTGTTCTTGTCTCTTTTGTTTTGGTAACTGTTTGATGAAGTAAGAAGAACACACACTAATAATAATAAGAGAAGATTGTGCTAATAAGAAAAGTAAAAGTACTTCACAAATTGTTATCATCGATAGAAGAATCTCACTATAACCCAGATGCCCTAGATTCTTCAACAAAGGGTGCTTCTAGAGGCTATTAAACCGATCTTCAGGGACGAGGTATGGCTTCAGAACATAGACTATGAGCATATACCTTTAAGAGGTAGAAAATGTCACGAGCACGATCATCTCTTCAAAGATTGCCCCTAGAATGTCTTCCTATGGACCAATGCTCAAGCTCAAAAGAAAATGGATGAACAAGGCTTCACTAAGGTAGCCTCCAAAAGAAATAATAACAAAAGAAATCAAGGGAACAAGGTCAGCTGCCTTGATTGAACAATAATAAATTCGAAGCCCTGCAAGAGGAACAAGAAGAATAAGATACAAAGGAAAATGTCGAGGAGGAAAGCGAAATGTTGAATCAACTACCCATGCTCCAAGAGCAAAATTGGGAGGGCGCTCCTTGTTAGAGCCACAATGAAAACGACTTTCCCTCAGAAGATGTGGACATGGATCAAGAACCTAAAGGAGACTCAAAAGCAGAACAAGTGATAGAAGAAGCTCTAGGAGGAGTTGACTGCAACTCAATAGAAGTGTGGGAAAAAAGTGGCGTAGCAGCGATACTAGGGGAATACATCCAAAAAATAGGAGCATATCTCATACAAGAAGAGCTAAAACAAACCACAATGCAGAGAAACCTAGAGGACAATGCCTACAAGGGGATTTTTCCTAACATCACAGTCAATCAATATAACCCCAAAGATCCAGGTTAGAAATGAGGAAGGAAAACAAGTCAACTCCTTTAGGAACTTGGAGCAAGACTAATCAATAAGGGCAAGGTAAGAGCTCTCACCCTAACTCCTTATCTTTCTCAATGAATTGCATTTCATGGAATATTAGAGGCTTAAATGGCCCTGGAAAGAAAAGACTCTTAAAACAAAGAATAATGACAATCAAACCAGAAATATTGCTCCTCCAGGAGACAAAGTTAGCTATGGAAGACCTACCAACTCTGCAAAAAGAATGTTGCAAAAGTTACAATTACTTAGCCAATGCAACATGTGGTATAGTTAGAGGGTAGTTAATTTTATGTAAGGACTTGTTATATGAACTGATATCCTCAATACCAACTAAAAGCTCTATCACTGCTGTCTTGAAAGTAAAAGGAACCACATAAACAATGTGTTACCAATATCGATGGACCTCACAGAGTGGAAGAGAGGATCCAAATGTTGTCTTTAGTCATGAGAATTCTTGAAAGCATACTCCATCCATACAAAATCATTGGAGGGGACTTTAATATGATCCATACCCTGTTAGAAAAGAAAGGAGGTCTCAAAAAATTGGACAGGGATGCTGAATCCTTCCAAATAGCCATATATAAAATGGGTTTGATGGACATGCAGACAATTAATGGTATTTACACCTGGAACAACAAACGAGGAGATAGGTAGATTGCCTCTAGACTCGACAAATTCCTCATCTCGAAATCAATTTTCCTTGCCTCTTGGGACACAATGTAAAATACTCCCACATTCGGGATCTGACCACTGGCCAGTTGCTCTGAAAATTCACATTTCAGCAGCCCCCAAGAATCACCCCTTAGATTTGAGGCTTTTCTGCTACATCATCCAAAATTCCAGAATAATATGAAAAATTGGTGAGCAAGCTCTCCAACTCAGAGCAGTAACCAAATGTACCAATCCCAACGAAAGCTAAAGCATGTAAAAAATAAAATCAAATAATGGAACAAGGGAGTCTTCGACAACATATTCAAGGAAAAAAAGGAGCTGGGGTAACACATGGAGGATCTCCAACAAAGAATCATCTATCATGGTATCATAGATCAAATGGAGGAGGAAAAGCACTTACAAAAGAGGTGGGTGGAAAGAGCGAGGCAGGAAGAAAAATTGTGGTAGCGAAAATCCAAGGTTTGCAGGCTCAAGTGTGGGGAAATAAATTCAAAGTTCTTTCATCACTCCATGATCCAACACAAAAAATCAACATAATTCTAAGCTTGAGAATTGCGGATGGGAGAATGGCCAACACCCACGAGGAGATCTTTGAGGAATTGAATAATTTCTACAGTAAAACTCATAGAGGAGCCCCACATAGACAAAACCCAAGCCATCAAGGAAATTACCAACAACATCCCCACCATCTTGAATAAGGATATTAACACGATGCTCCTCAGAGAGGTATCCATGCAAGAAGTGGAGGAAGTGTTGATGACCATGCCCTTGGGTAAAGCTCCCGGGCTTGATGGTTTCACCATTGCCTTCTTCAAAACTGTGGAGTACTATCGGGTTAACAAAACCGTGCTCAGGGCTTTTAATGCCACTTTCCTCACTCCTCCCAAGGAAGGAGCAGAGTCTCTAGATTGATTTAGATCGATAGCCCTCTGCAACGTTATCTACAAGATCATTTCAAAGGTTTTGGAAAACATTCCTAAGGCATTGTTACCCCTTTTGATTTTGGCCAACCAAGCATGGTATGTGGAAGGCAATCAAATTCTTGGCAACATCATCTTTTCTCATGAAACCATTCACTCGCCCTAAACCCTCAAGCAGCTTGAAATGCTAATGCAATTGGACATGTCAAAGGCCTTCAACAAAATTAGTTGGGAATATACATGTCAAAGGCCTTCAAATTCCATCAGCATTGCATTGAATGGATAATGGCTCTAATCTAGGGTGCTTTTTTCTCTATATTGCTCATCAACTCCCCCACCCAACCCTTTGACCCCTCAAGAGGCATTCGTCAAGGGGATCTCTTGTTCCCCTCCCTCTTTGTTCTCATGGCTGAAGGGTTGAGTAGATCTCTTCAAGTTGCCAACACCAATAACAAACTCATCGGACTTAAGCTACATGACTCATCCCCAACTTCCACCCATCAACAATTCGTTGATGACACCCTTCTTATGGGCATTCCAAGTATTGATGAAGCTGAAGCCTTCAAGCGCATTCTTAACCTCTTCTTTGAAGCGTCTGGAACCTCAATTAACCATCAACAATCCAAAATTTTCTTCTTTAACACTACTTTTGCCATTCAAAGAAATATTATCAAGATCCTGGGATTCCAGTGTTGTTCCCTACCGTCGAAATGCTTGGGGGTTCCCCTAACTGACAAATCATTAAGGAAATAAACCTGGGAGGACCTCCTCAATAGGTCGTGCAAGAAAATTTCTAGCCGTACCTTTAGATCCCTAAACCTTGTTGGGTGGCTTATCCTAGTTAAATTTGTTCTTCAGGGCATGCCTCTTTACCTATTCTGGGCTCTTGCTGCCCCAAAATATGTTAGAAATGACATCTGTAGCATCCAAAGAAGCTTCCTCTAAAGGGGCTCGGATATGAAGAAGAAATGGGCCTTAGTGGGGTGGGACCAGCTCTACAAACCAAAGAAAGCAGGTGGGCTTGGCCTTATAGATCCCGACCTCTTAGGAAAATCCCTAGGGGAGAAAACTTGGTGGGGATGGATGGATAACCGCAACATGCCGGGGGGCTAGCTCTGGCGAGCGAAATGCACTCCCAACCACACCTGAAAAGATCTTATTAGGCTATCAAGTCAAGTCCATATGGAACAAGGTGTGTAGAAACAAAGAAGTTATTTAGAGGCACAACTTTTGGGAGATTTGCAATGGGGAAAACCCCTGCTTTTGGGAAGACGCTTGGCAAGAGCTTCCAATCGTCAGCAACAATCACCATGCCACCCTACAAAGAGTTATGCAAGCAAAGGGGAAATTTCATGTAGCCCACTATTGGAGGCCGATCACTCTTGGAGGTCGATGGAGAGAATGGCTGGGAAAATAGGATTGGCTTCCCTTACCCAAAAATTTGGACTGGAATTCTTTTGATCAACTCCTCAAGGAGCATCAAATTCAAGTGGATCACGGGGAAGAGAGGCTAAGATGGGGTAAAAACCCTGCAGGACTCTTTAACCTCAAGGAGGCTTATGGTTATATCGCTAATCATGATTAGATGCAACAACATAAAAAATGGTGCACTCTCTGGGGAAGACAACAATGGCCCAAAATCACCCTCTTCCTTTGGCTTGTTATGCACGGTAAAATACTCACGTGGGACAATCTCTGGTAAAGAGGCTTCATAGGTCCTTCCAGATGCCCTCTGTGTGAATCGCAGGAAGAGACTATCAACCACCTATTGAACACTTGTGACTACACCAACAAGCTCTAGAATTGGGGTGCCGAAATATTCAATATGACAGACAGAGATAAGGCCTCAATTCAGACCACTTTGGATAATTGGTGTTCAAGCATATCCCCCCACCTGGTAGTCGACCGAGTCTGGAACCTCCTACTAGGGACACTATTTGTTAGGTTATTTGGAAGGAGCACAACGTAAGAACTTTCAAGAACATGAAGAATCCAGGGGAAAACTTTCTTACCGTGATCAAAAAGAGTATTTGTGAAACAATATCCATATCTAAGATTCCCATTGTGTAAAGCCTCCCCCCCTCGCCCCACCGTGTTACCAACTTGCGCATCCTACATCTCTTGGATCTGCAGAACCTCTTCCATGTTATTCCTACCCTTTTGCCCTCCACCCACGGAGCTCCTGACCATTGGTCTCCCCTCGGAGGGTTTTGTGATAAAATTGAATTATAATGGAGCTGCCTAAGGCAACCTAGGTGCTGCAGGCTTTGGTGATGTGTTAAGAAATTTCAAGGGGGGAGATTCAATGGGTCTATTTTGGGAAATTAGGGACTGCCACCAACAATGTGGCAGAGCTCCAAGCTATGGAGCATTGTCTGATCATTGCTAAAGAGCAACACTTCACACTCTTGAGTGTGGAAGAAGACTCGCGAGTTGGAAACTCACATCGCTTGGAAGCTCTAGCATGGCTCCACGGTCAACAAGGTAACGGACAACTGGAGGCTGACCAAAACTTTTCATCGTATTCAGCAACACATTAGGGACCTCAGTGGGCTCCACTTTCACGTTATTGGAAGGAAATTGAATGGTGTGGAAAATAGGCTCGCCAACAAAGGCACAATTGGCGAAGAAACATTGCAATCCCTTGCATGGAGGGATATAGGTGAAGGCCCCCTCTGTCGTTAGTGTGAAGCAATCAACGACAAGGACAATGAGGGTAGTAGCATTAATGATACCTCCACAGGCCAACAAATCTCCTCGACTCAAAACGTACAATCTCCCTAACTTGATGTGATGAACTATGCTTCAAGCATCAAATCCAATAATTCTTCCATGGTTCCTTGGATCTCAATCGTGTTTCTAGGTAACGAGCGTCGCCCTCTCGACCCAAGTATCAGCAAAATACCTCGATCCACTACAAGAATTGGTTATTTTGCTCTATCAAGAATTCAGGGTTTAATTACCACTACCTTTCTCCTTGATGTCCTCATCCCACGATCGTCCTATGAATACCCCATGTTCGCTGCTCTCCTCCATCATTCCTGTGCCCCTCGCTCTTAGGGTCTCTCTGTTGTTCCTTCCCGTGCCCCTGATTTCCACCACCTGCTCTTCCCCTCTTGCAAGATTTCCCTCCCCCCATTCATAAGCATGGCCCATGCCCCTCGCCAGAGCAACGCCCCCTCCACCAGCGGTTGCAGAGGGCGGAATATCGAACGTTGGAATCAAGCCAACCAACGCTCGGGAAGTGAGTAGAGGCGACGATGAGGCAAACATCCCTAAATTACAACAACATCACCCCTAAGAGACCCGGGAGCGAATTTCTGAGATGGAGAATCAGGCCAAAGTCATTTGACACAGAACAAACACTGAGGACATCAATGCTTAGTTTTTATGGATTCTTGACCCAGGGTTCACCAGAGCTAGGGAAAACTTGTATAGCTGCACTATCGAGTTCTCCTGGAATATGAAGACATTTCTAGGCTTGGCTCTACAGGAAACTATACAAGCTAACAAAGCCTTGGAGGATACGCTGAATAAGCTCAACAAAAAATTCACGTTGTATGTGGAAACTATCCACCACATGCGCTTCGTCACTAAAGACTCCCGACACTACACCTTGCTCAAGTGAAAGATGGTGTCTTCATAGGCAGTACGTGAGAGCACACCCATCATCAAGCGGAGACGAGAGGTGCTACGACCAACCACCTTGTTACTGAGAACACTCTTACTAGAGGAACTCCAAAGACGCCAATAACGCTGGAATAGGACCTCTTGAATTGATTTGTCTTATGTAGTCGGAATCCCTGCGGTCATGGCTCTATGCCCTATGGGTTAGTCTTTTTTGTTTTTGTGTCCAATATGTGAAAAACCAGGTGATGTGCAAGAGTGAGGGGCACCTCATGGAGGGGCTAATTGTCACCAATTTTGTCACTGTCATTGGTTTTGATAAGGAACTTGTCACTCATTTTGTAATAGAAGTGGTCAATACTAATCAGTGCAGAGCTTAGATCAAATACATGGTTTATCAATACAAAAAGCCCAGGAAGGCACTTTACTATTGGTGGTCAAGTCTCAAATCTGATCAACCATGCATGCTGGAAAGCAATTGTAATCTTCAAATTTCCTTAATATAATGCTGCCCCTTCTCACTTACAAAAAAACATTTGCTTAAAATTGACACATATATAATTTCATATTATATTGAAAAATTCAATTCAAATGGAGTTTGGTAGGATTAATATAGTTAATTTCAATTGCATAAGTTGAAATTATATCGAAGAGAATTCAATTAGGATTCAAATTTAGGTTGTTTATGAGAATTCTATCAATATTCCATATTTGAATGATGTAGTGGATGCAAAAATGGTTTGTAGCTGAAATTGGCATTCCATTAAAAGAGAACACTTCAAATAAGTAATGATCTTTGAGCAATTATCTTTATTTGCATCATTTCTTAAAGGAGAAATAAAATTGTATGTGGTATATTTTTGAATTTTTGTAAAGGGTTTAATATTTTTTGACGTAAAAAATAACATTTATTTGGGTTTTATAGATGTATAGCTTGAGTGAGTTTAATAGTTAAGAGCAAGTGTTTCTTTTAAAGAGGTTATAGATTCAAAACTAGAGAAAGTAGAGGTAATATATGTACACATTGATAAATTTTAACAATCAAATTACAATAAAACAAAAATTATTTATCTCAAAAACAATATTTTTATACACCAATCTGCAATTTAATATTTAATTTAATCAGTCTTAAAAAATACATTTTTATTATATATATAAATTAAATATTTAAAACTTACTTGTTAGAAATATAACCTTATATCATAAATCCATATCATATTGAAGAAGTTAATTCCAAATGGTTTAAATTATTTGTGACATTACAACACAACCAACATTATATATATAAAATTCCAATCATATTGAAGTTAATTCCAAACGGTTTAAATTATTTGTGACATTACAACACGACCAACATTTTTATATATATATATATATATATAATTAAATATTTAAAACCTACTTGTTGCAAATATAGCTTTATATCATAAATCCATATTAATATAGTTCATCTTAGTTATTCATAACATTATTTTGAAATTAACACATAATTTATATTATATTGAAAAGTTTAATTAAAATTCAAATTAAAGTTGATACTAAAAATTTGATTAAGATTCAAGTTGAGGTTATTAGTATATATATATATATATATAATATATATATATATATATATATATATATATATATATATATACATATAATTATTTAAAATTAGTTTTCTTTCTTGTTAAGTTTGAAAATTTCATTCACAACAAAATATTACATTATTCTTTATAATTTGTAAAGCTCTACTAGCCTCATTCTTATGAGGTTTGTTGGCCAATTCAACATAATTTGCCCACAATACCAAAACATCAACAATATTTAAAACATAGTAAGAAATCAATTAGGAATCATATGTGGTTACCAAAGTGGAGTTTTCCGGTCTATTGTTAAGGGGTGGTGGGAGCTTGAATTCACACTGAATATGCCTCTCCAATGAGCGTCCAAACAAACAACGTTGTTTTTCATGCTCCATTGATTTCTTTGCAAGTCATTGAAAATGAGATAATCTCATTTCTATCATCGTGCTTTTCCTTGAGAACTTGTACTAAAAAGGCCTTTAATTGGTAATGAAAGGTAACTGTTCATGTAATGATTTCTCCTTTGCCTGGTTAATGTCTAAGGTTTGAAAGCCAATGACAAACTTCATTATGAGCTGAGAATCTGAAAAGATTGCCATTCTTGAGAGATAACCAAGTTGTCAAGCCTACAAATATGAGCTTGAGTTCGAGGAGGTGTTGTAGCCTAATAGGCTACGGAAGAGTCATGGGCCTGAATCTTAGAGTGAGGCCTACTAGATTCACTGTGCTCACTGACACCACACCGACTTTGACCACATTGTCTAGGCAGGTTAAATGAAACAAACATCTAAATGTTACAATAACTAGGGAAACCTCGAATGTAGCACCCAAGTGGTTTCGACTTAGTTAACTTCTCAGTATTTACCTAAGCACTCCTGCAATTTATAGGTAATGCAAACCCTACCTTAAACTGATGCTAAGGACCAAAATAAATCTCCTTAGTACTTGTAGGGGAGGTGGAAAAAGCCAGAGCACTACTAACCAAATAATTCCATAACCACTCAAAAGGAAAAACCAAAGGGAGGGATACAAGAGGTCTGATGCCAAGTAACTTGACATAAACACAATCAACAGGGAAGAATGGTAGGCACCTGACAGACACACAATTGTCAAAATTTATGAAGGAATCAAACACTTGAGGAGATCCAACGAAATTCCAAATTAATGAAGTAGAGCCTAGATGACTAAAGACACACAATTACCTCAAATTTAGACCAGAAGATGAAGGATGCAACTAGACCCAAACCTGGCCCTGAGATATGTGTCTTTAGAGATCTCTCGTCTAGGTCAAGCACAATAATATGAGATACTATATCCCTCCAACAGTAAGCCCTTAAATTTCTAGCTACCACTTTGCAATCGTAGGAAGCATGAACTATCCAGAATGGAAAGTTACTAATTTTTGAGTGCTTGCTTGTTAGGTGGTTATAAAAATTCCTCCTTGACCCAAAGCTACCTATTGAAGACAACCTCACAATATGGAAGGTATCATCAACATAACTGAAGACTGGGCTTATAGGGTTATCTGAACACCTCCCTTGGAGTTGATGAAAAACCCACAACATAATCAAGTGTAGGTCACCAAGAAGACAGGTTAGGAAAGCTCGAGAGAATCAAATCATCATCTACTATGTTGAATATGCATGTATGGTGCATGGGGTGACATGCCATGCCGTCCCCTCCTTAAAATGCATGGGAGTCGGTGGGGTGGCGAGCATCCCCCTTGAGTCCCCTCCTATACGTTCAATCACCCCCATTAGGGTTATATGAAAATAATTTAACAAAAAAATAATATTGTATTTTTTCTCAAAAATATGTATAAATAATTATTAAAATTTTTTTGTAACCAATTTTAATGAAAGTGAAAATATTTCATTATATTTATTGAATGAATTAATTTTATTAAATATTCAATAAAATTCCTTTCTCAGTTGAAGGTTTTTTGTTCAATTTAAGATTGGGTGTTTAAAATCTATCATACTTATGGGTGTCTTGGTATAAATTGAGCACACAGGTTTTGAGGATTGAAGGCCTAATATGGTTGTATGTTGATCCATGCATGCTTAGATCATTATAAAGTAATGTGAATCATCGATCAAAGGTTTTTTCAACATACTTCCTTGTACGTAGGAAGTGGATCTAGAGAGCTTTATTAGTTGACAATGAGGACAAAGGTCCTTACACAGGGATGCCCATTTGATTTTAGGGTTATTTGCAACTTTCCACTAGGATATCATAAGTACAAATTTATTGTTGATGGTGAATTGGACATGATAAGCAACAACCTGTCATAACACCAACATTTGGGATTGTTAACAATGTTTTGTTTGGCACAAGAAGTCTAGTGCCATTAAGAGCCAGGGTAGAAACATCAATTCCATGCAAACGTGGTCCAACTTTTGCGGGCTATGAGAAGGATTTAAACAAATTTTTTGAGAATGTTTTGTAGGTAGTCTTGAGGAACTATGACTTTAATATTGTTCGTTGTCTCACAATTGTAAGTCCAAGATTGACAAAGGAGCATTTCTATAGCCATTTGTTTCTTAAGGATGCAAGGCAAGAAATAACATCCATTATAGAGAACAAGCTTCAGATTATTCTTGCACATGTTTTTTCTAGATACAAGCATAATCTTGGAGAGGTTCTTGATGCTCCTATTATGATGTGTTTGATAAAAGACACAAAAGCAGCCTAAGAGGTAAAAGCACTCAAAGACTTCCAAGAGATGATGCCAATTGATCAAACTCGTACATGTTGAGGTAGCTAATGAGTAGTTGTCCATTCAAACATTTCTCATTATAGATGAAATTTTTAGAAATGCAAATATTCTTATAAGGAGTAAATATCTTGAATTGATTGGGTCATTCAAGAATGCAAGAGGCAGTGCAGACATATTTTATTTTATGAATGTATCTGGTGAATACCTTGCACATCTATATGGAATAACCATTGTTTTAAGGTTTCCCAAACCAAAACTAGAATATTTGGATATGAGGGATTTTTGAATAAAAAAATTGACTGATCATGTTGCATTACTATTTTATAATCATTTTCATTAATCAAATTGAGTGCAAGGCAATATATGGAGTCATGATTTCATTTGTTCTATAATGTTTCCTTTGTTATTTTTGTTTGTGTTGTTGAGATTTGGTTGAATAGATATAGGAGGTGATGATTTGGACAACATGAAAATTTTCAATGTAATATGAAGGTCACTACAAGTGTGAATTACTAAGTGTCTTATCCCTAATCTCAAAGGTTGAAGACTATTTATTTCCTTACTAGGCATTATGCAAATGTCAATTCCATCATTGAGAGAAAGACAACATTTTTGAGAAAAAAATGAAATGAATGGATGTGAAGCACAAGAAAAAAAAATCAAGTCATTTCAAATCCCCGCGTTGGAATAAACAAACAATAGAATGATTTATATAAAGAATGATTTTTGGAATGTATAACAATTAGTGGATTAAATAGTTGAGAGACTTGATTTGATATTTTCCTAGCTAGAGACAGAAATATAGAGAGGAAGAGAAGCTGGAATGAAAAACAAAATTGATATAGAGGAGAAGAGGAGACAAGTAGTTGTAAAGTATTGATTTTTCATCAACACTTCAACTATTGGTCTATATCTAAGAATACGATCATAAACACACTAAAATACCACAACACTACACTTTGCACAACAAAAAACGTACAATAGTGAATCAATGTAGCACACAAGACAATTTTTAACCCAAAACTTGTTATATTGCAACTTTAATATAGTAAACATGGGGCTCCCATACCATGGATCATGGCCCTTACAATTAGCCCTGATACATGAATAAATAGGGCTTGGATCAACAACTTATGATCACCAATCTACCCTTGAACAAATTACACTCGACTTGCTAAAGGAGTGCTCAACTCATCCATTTCAGTCCATGTACTTTGAACACTTGGAAGGTCCTTTGCCACCTCTTCTGTTGCTCACAAGTACTTTTGCAACTTCAGAATGCTTGCATCTCAAGCTAACCAATTTTCCTCTATCAACCCTCTAGCTACTTCTAGAGTGGCTGATCTTAGGCCTCCAAACCACCCTCTAACAATCCTCTTTCTCCTCCAAGAAGTTTTCTCTTAGGGTTTTCCAATTCTACCCACTTAATGTCCTTCTAGCTACTCCCAGAAGGCAATGCTTAGGGCTTGTACAATCAACCCTCTAAACAACCTCTCAACTACTATGAGTGATTGCTTCATAGGGAACACACTAATTTTCGTTCTCTTACTAGTTTGGCTCATCAAACATACTGAACATAAGGGATTTACAAAACAAACCTCATACCAATGAATAACCACTATCTTTCACTGAACTTAGGGTTAATATTCTTGTTGTCAAAATAACTCCAAATCTGCGGGCTTACGTCACCATTAGCTCAACAATTTATCTCCTTAAATACACCAAAATTTCTCTTCCTTGTATCCTCTAGTCATTCTACAAGGATCTCTGTCTTGAGGATAATACCCATAGACCTAACAATTTGGATTGTTCAAATCACAGGTGCATGAACACAGGGAACTCGACCCTCATATTATAGCCCTAAACTTGCATACAAACATGCCCTAATACCTTCGTTGCTCTTCAGGAGGCTTCAACCCTCACTTTCCTTTGTTCCTAGCTCCAACAGAGAGTCTCAACCCTACCTTAAATAAAGAAAAAAATCACCCCTAAACATAGGCCAACCACGAATTTTGACCACTGCAATTTCAACCTAAATACAAAGATTTTCCCTTAGCTTCAATGCACCTTCTTAATAATCTTTGATAATAGAACCATGTTGAGAAGTTCGACCAACATCCCTCCATTTGACCTGTACCAAAACATGAGACAAACAGAAACAAAACATGTTCTTTTTCTTCTATCCATCTCAGCTCTAGAGATTCACAACTACTTGACTTGTCTTTACTTGAGATAATTGCTCTTCGATGGATGCACAAATGATCTTCATCTCACTCTTCTTATAGTGTTATATGAGGGTGACCTTTTAACCCTCAAGTGGCATCACTTAACCTAAGATGACTTGAGTTCATTAACAAAACCCCAACTATCATTAGAAATGAGATTCCTTCCATTTTTTTTTCGCCACATCATGATGCCCTGGGTGCCCCTTAGCCCATCAAGAGTGCCTCTCAGGCATCAATAAATAAACTATTAATTTATCCATGTGGTCTTGCGCTCAAAAATTTGGGTACAAAACCCATTGCTTGGGTATACTGCCCACAAAGCACTTTTGTGGGTCAACTCCTCACAAACCCAGTGCCCCATGGGTTGTGGGAGTACCTCCCAAGCTACACATTTTAACACTCCCTATTAGTGAGGGAGGCACTTCCACCACTTGGAAGTATCTCGTCATCATCGATGACACTATCCCAATCTCTGGCATTCACCACTGCAACATATCGTGTAGAATGAACCACACTCTTCTCGATAGTGTATTTGCCATCAAAAGCTTCCTGCTTCTTCCTTTCTTGATAGGCCTTCATGCCATCCCATAATTCCCTCTTGCTAGTAGAATTTCACTTGCTCCCTACTGACCATGTGCTCTTCTTAGGTTAAAGATTCTCCCTTTTAATCTACATACTCTTGCTCAAACATGACTCCCTCTGAGTCTCAGGAACCTGCTTTGTCCCTTAATCTATAAGTTTTCTTGTTAGCTAATATAGGCCATGCTCCCTAACTCCAATGATAACTCCACTAGAGTTAGAGCCTCTAGGTCCGAGTCTCGCTTTCCTATCCTAGAAAATCACCTCAAATCCCTTTCCCTGTATAACTGAGACAAACAACACACTATATCTGAGTATCGATACCCACAATACATCTTGAACTCTTAAAAACCTACTTGAATCCATCATGAATGGCACAACACCTGATCCTATGATTGCTTTCTGACTCTTGCTGCCAACCACCATGTGCAAATTTGAGTCCCATTTAGTTAGAGTCTCAAAAACTTCACGTGAACCTGTCATATGCTTCAACGCTCCACTAGCCACATACCATGCAGTCTTGGCGATGGCACCCTCAGAGAAATGAGAAACTAGAGAAAAATCCTTTTCCTCCAACCTTTGCGAGACGTCATCTAGCTTAGAAGATGTAGCGGCACCATCTACTTCCTTCCCCTTTCTCTTCTTACTTTCTACCTTCTTCTTCCGCGGGCACTTTCTTGAATAAAGACCACATTTGCCACTTGTATAACACTTTAGCTTGATCAAGTCCTTCTTTTCCTTGCCCTTCATCCTCCTTGCAAGAGCCACGTTATCATCATAAGTAGTCTTCTTCTTATAAATATTCTTGTCCCACAGTTCCTCCTGGATGAAGTCATCCCATAACCTATTCCAATCTGGCAGATTTTCTTGAGTGATGATCCCTTTGATAAACAACTTCCATTGCTCAGTAAACCCTTTAAAAGTAGTCCTCACCAGCTCAAAATTTGGAACATCTTCATCAATGACAAAAATCTCATCTTGAACTTGAGAAAGTTTCGTCAGGTACAAAGCCACACCTTCACCATTTGACATCTTGGTTCTCTTCAACTTATCTCTCAATACCAATAGCTAGTTCTCATTCTTATTCTGGAACAAATCCTCAAGAGATTTCCGGATCTCATGCACAATGTTCTTCTCAGAAAAATGAGGTATTAAGTGATTTTTAACACCATCTAGGATGATTAGCTTCACCTTCGTATCCAAATCCTCATAATCTTCCAACTCCTTAGGGTTTGTTGGTTTCTTGATTACCTTGTCGGAAAACTCCTAGATCTTGTTTACCATCAAGAACACCTTGATCCTTTCCTTCCAAGGACTATAGTTGGAAAATCCATCTAACCTATCCTCCTATCTCAAACCAATAGCCAACTTTGCCATTGCTATTAGTCCTCCAACAACAAATAAACCAACACCCACTTGAGCTATACATTGTGCACACTCTGATCCACTGTTCCTTCAAAGTAGCTTTGATACCATTTTGATTTTTCCTCAGCACTTCAGTTATAAGGATTTTTCTAAGAACATGATTATAAACACACTAAAATACCACAACACTATCACTTTGCATAGTGGAAAACATACAACAATGAATTAATGTAGTACACAAGACGATTTTTAACCCAAAAATTGTTATATTACAACTTTAATACAACAAACATAGGGCTCTCGTACCAGGGATCATGACCCTTATACTTATCCCTGATTCAAGAATAACTAAGGCTTGGGATTAATAACTTGTGATCACTAATCTACCCTTGAAGAAAGTACACTTGACTTGCTGAAGGAGCACTCAACTAAGCCCTTTCGACCCACATACCTTGAAAATGTGGCAAGTCCTTTGAAATCTCTTTTGTTGATCAAAATTACTTCTACAAATTCATAATTCTTGCATCTCCAACTGACCAATGTGACTATATCAACCCTCTAGTTGCTTCTAGAATGACTAATCTCAGGCCTCCAAACTACCCTCTAACAACCCTCTTGCTCCTCTAAAAATTCTGCCTTTAGGGTCTTCATAATTATTCCCAATTAACGTCCTTCTAGATGCTCCTAGATCACAATACTTAGAGCTTGTACAATCAACCCTCTAAACAACCTCTCAACTGCTATTAATCACTGCTTCTTAGGGCACACACTAATATGCCTTCTCTTAGTAGTTTGGATCATCAAACATACTAAACATAAGGGATTTACCGAGCAACCCTCATACCAATGAAGAACCACTAACATTCACTGAACTTAGGGATATTATTCTTGCTGTCCAAATAACTCCAAATGACAATAATTACTTCACCATCAGATCAACAATTTATCTCCTTAAAGACACCAACATTTCTCTTCCTTGTATCCTCTAGTTAACCTACAAGGATCTTGTTCCCGAGGTTAATACCCACAATCCTAACAATTCATATTGTTCAAATCACAGGTGCATTAACATAGGGAACTTCGCCCTCATATTATAGCCTTGAACTTACATGCATATTATAGCCTTCGTTACTCTTCAGGATACCTCAACCCTCACTTACCTTTTCTCCCAACTCCAATAGAGGGCCTTGGCCCTACCTTAAACAGAGACAAAATTCGACCCTAAACAAAGACCAACCACATATTCAAACCACCACAATTTCACCCTAAACACAAATATTTCCCCGTAGCTTGGATGCACCTTCTTAGGAATCTTTGATCATAGAACCATGTTGAGAAATTCAACCATTATCTGTCCATTCGAATTGTACCAGAACATGAGACAAACAAAACCAAATCACATCCTTTTTCTCCTATCTAGCTCAACTCTTGAGGTTAGTGGCTACTTGACTGGTCTTTACTTAAAGATAATTTCTCTTTGATGGATGCAAAAATGGTCTTCATCTCACTCTTCTTATAGTGTTTTATGAGGGTGCACTCTTAGCCCTCAAGGGGCATCACTCAACCCAAGCTGACTTGAGTTCATTGACAAAAACCAAACTATCATTAGAAGTGAGATTCCTTTGATTTGTTTCTTTCCACATCATGATGCCCTAGGTGACCCTAAGCCTATCAAATGTGCCCCTCATGCATCAATGAATAAACTATTAATTTATCCACTTGGTCTTGTGCCCAGAACTTTGGGTATAAGACCCACTTCTTGGGTATACTTCCCACAAACCACTTTTATGGGTTAACTCCTCAAAAGTCTTGTACCCTAGGAGTTGTTGGAGTACCTCCCAAGCTACACATTTCAACAGAAAGGAACACATATAAAGTACATAACAGAGATAAGGAATTCACAATTTAAAATCAGGGAAATGAATAAAGCAAAATTTTAATTGATCAAGGGATTGGTGTTTCCTTTCAGGTATTAGCCAAAAAAAGAACATGTTGGAGCCTGTAAGAAGTGGGAGTGGGTGCTTCTAGCAAGTTGTAGCTTGCAAAATAGGTGGGTGCCTACAAAAGCTGATGTAAAAAGGGAGTGGGTGTTTTCATTTACATCACAACAACAAAATTTGTGGGTTTTTCCGTTTATGGGTTTCCACTTATACCAGGTGTCTACATGTGTTGCATGTGTTTGTCTTTGAATTCATGGTTAATTGCTGAACACCTATACAACTCTGCTAATTGTTAAAGAAAAGGTTAAAAGACTATTAAAATAATTTGAACTTGGTCATTTTTAAAAGATACAATTACAGATTCATCTTCCCTCTCAGTAATTACCTAGCTTCCAACACTTTCAAGTCCAACTCCAAGTAGATGGGCCATGGTTTGTTCTAAGCAGGGGAGGATAACAACTTCTACAAATATGTCTTTTCCCAATATATTTTAAGAGAGTAAGAACTGATCCAAATGGTTGGAAACTTGGTAGCATTCTCCTCTATGATTATTTCGGGTGAAAATTCCACTAATGGTATCCACATTTGTAACCTTTAAATATTGTTAGACTTCCTTGAAGATAGATGTCGCTGGATCTAACTGTTGGATTCTTCCCTTCTTCTCCATATTTTTAATGAGATTAACCCACCCACTATCCAAATTTCTTCATTGCAGATAGATTTGATTACTCAGAGGTGGGGCAATAAAGATTTTTCTTTTGTCGCTTTTGGTGGTTCGTATACTGTTATAAGGTAAACTATCTCTCGACCCCACATATTGGAAATTTTTAGATAAGATACACAGGGATGCTATCCAATCTTGGAATATGATTTCTTTAGGGTTCCATACTAATGTGAGCCCTCCTACACTACCTTTGGAATCCAAGGCCATCAATTCACTAACTTTCCAAAATTACACTAACTTTCTCACTAAACACTTTTGTTTCATGTAATATAACAATATTAAGCTTTTCTCTTTCTATGTTATCACAAAAGTTCTGCTACTTACCTTTGTTGTTGAGGCCCCTAATATTCCAAGTCATGATTTTTATTGAGGGTTGAGAAGGGGGGAAATACCCATAATCGAAACCACCTACCTTGAATTGATGAGGAATTCTCCCACATATTTAATATCTTAATTGGTTGTCTTCTTGCCTTTCTTAGCATGTTCCACTGTTCTTGTCAATGCTTCCTCATTGAAGATATAGTTGGTAATATCTATTCTTTTGCTCCATTAGTATGTCTTCGAGGTCGCTCAATCCCATGTATTTATGATCTCAATAAATGAGCGTTCTTTCTTACTTAGGGTTTCTTGGGTAACTTCCATACCAAAATTTGTATTTGCGATCATTTATTTGATATATATGGTTTCTGATGGGGCCTCATGATATTTTCTTTTAGGAGTGGGTTTTTCTCGAGAAGTGTCCTCTGGTTGCTCGAAGTCCATGAGGTTATTTAGCAAGAGGATATTCTAATATGAATATGTTAGTGTTGAAAACTTGTTTACCATTGGAGTTTCCTTTGCAGTCAATTGAGTTTGCTGTGGCGGCTATTCTGGTTGTGACTTGGGTTTTTTCCTTTTCTACTGACAAATTTTTGAAATTACTATGAATTTGCACGCGTGTCATTCTATTGTGCCTTTGGTTGTACTATTGGGAAATTTCTAATTAGATGGCCATATTAATAGCAACACCAACATTTGAAGGGCACATGATCATAATCAAGTGAATGCGTCCAGATTTCATCATAGTATTCGATCTCAATTGATTCAGGAAGTGGCTTGGAAATGTTCATATACACACAAATTATCACATATGAGGAATAACGACGTCTCTTAGTAACTTCAGAGATATTCAAAAAATATCTATGAAGTTACCATTTCCCTCTAGAATATCTCGCTGCGAGTGATCTTTTGGCAATGAGAACAATTTAACCCAAATTGGGGTTGCAAGAAATTGTTCTTTCTTTGGAATATAACACTTCTCTCAAAATGACATTACAAGACTAATGTTGGCAAGGAAATACAAACCATTTCAAATACCCTTTTCCTATTTTCCCAAAGGAAAAATCGTAGTTTTCATTAATTAATAATGAAAATTACATATAGCAGATGCTGTTAAGCATATCCAAAAAACTGTCTATTGATAACTCAATAGATCACAGTTGTCCATCAAAAAACTAAATATCAAGAGTGTGTAATGATATATATACATAGATATTATGCATTTAAGTTATCGAGCAAAATTTTTATATGCCTGAGATTATAACATGAAAGATATGTGCTGGTATCTCTTCAAAATTGCAGAATTTCACAATCCTATGTTATGCCATGTCTTCGACTTTGCTATCATTACCTATAAAAGGACGATTATAATATTGAAAATGTTCCGATCCGATGTGTTCCATAATCATCCTAGTACCATGTTCTTGCTACGAACCCTCTTTGGAACGCTGATAAGAAATTGTACTATTCCTTTCCTTGTATATATGAATACAAGAAATATAATCAGATTGTGATTTAATAATTAATGTATCATCCAAAATATTTCAGAGAGTGTGCGTGTGACATTGTGATGTCCAATTGAACCAGTCGATGATAAGTTTAGAATCATCGAATATCCACAATTGTCGACAACCCTTTTCAAAGGAAAAGATAAGAATGAGCTTCAAACTGTATAATTCAGCATAATTGTTTGTGCCAAAACCAAGACCAAATTTCATCTCAAAGTAATGCTCATTGTTTAGATAAAGAACAACACCTCCTCCACATCTTCCTTCCTGAGCAGAGCCGTCAGGAAGAGCCGTCAAAATAGGCCCATGACTTTGAATGGTAAATGTTTTTGATTGATATATTACAAGTGGGTACAGGTTATTCCTCCTCTGGGATGAGATCGTATATAGTAAGTGCCTGTGCCCCAAGTAATTCAAGCATAAAGACCTGATTTTCATTTTTCATTTTTTTGTTTGTTTGTTTTTGTTTGTTTGTTTGTTTGTTTTGTTTGTTTTGTTTTTTTTTTTGTTTTTCGACCAATCCAAATGGCCCAAAATATAAGAATCAATATTTTCCTAAGTTTTTTGTCACATAATTCATGACACCATCCTTTCCATGCCTCAATCACAGTCATTCCATGCCACCTGTATCGTATGTTTAATGATTGATATATCAAGATCCAGATCAAATTTGCAACTGAACACTGTAGAAAAATATGATCATTTGTTTCCTCTAAACAATTGCATAAAGCACACCATGACAGACCCTGGAATGCTCTTTTTCTAAGGTTGTCTTCCGTGGGTATTTTGTTTGATAGTATGCACCAAAGTAATAATTTTTCTTTAGGTGGACTCTTCAACTTCCAAATGAGATTCCACCACCAAGTTAAATCCTCTAGTTTTGTATGAGCAAAGGCGATTAAATATCACTCCTTTGGATTATATTGACCTCTTTTTGAATGTACCTAGACAAGTTCATCCTCTCTATCTGTTAGTCTAAAGTAAGAAAGTGACAAAGCTCTTGTATAATCCATCCAGTCTTGATGCCAGTGATTCAACAGATTTAAAGCCAGAGTAGATAACCAACCTTGACCCCATATGGAAGTATTTTCCAGGTCAGATATTTGATTTATCCATATTTTACCATGCTCATTTAGGAATTTTACTAAATCATGGGGGACAATATACTTGTTCCTGCTTCCAGACCAAGGATCTATCCCAATATGTACTCGCTCGCCTGTACCGATTCACCAAGCAAGTCCATATTCTACAATATTGAAAGAAGCCAATACAACTTTCCAAATCATTGAGATATTTAATTTGCTTTTATTTTGAACATTTATCCATTCTTCAATTGTTAACTTATAGATATATTTTATGATAACGACCTCTGTCCAAAGGCTCCTGGAAGTGATTAGTCTCCAACCAACCTTAGCTACAAGTGCCTTTGAGAAAAAAAATAAATTATTGATACCCCATCCCCCCCATTTCTTGGGGAGGGCAATACTATCCCATATAATCCATGCGAAGATCCAACCTTCTTTTGAACCACACCATAAATATTCGCAACAATGTTTCTGGATAATATGCAAAATGCCCTTGGGTATCCATGACAATGCCATCCAAAAAACTAGAATGGCTTCTAAGACAAATTTTATAAGGACTAAGCACCCAACTTGAGATAACCATCTGTGACTCCAAATTTTAAGTCTCTTCTCAATTTTGGCAATCAAACACATCCAATCCACCTTCCTGTAATCATTTGGCTTTAGATGAAAGCCAAGGTACTTTGTACCTTATTCAGAATCCACTGTTTGAAATGAAAAATAACCCGGTGAAAATGATAACTCCTCCCTAGAACATCTTGTGGAGGAAAGAGTAGATTTTTGATGATTTGTTACCATATCTGTAGCTTTCTTGAATAATTTGATGATTATATTGAAAGATGCAATATCTCGCCGAGAACCATCTCGAAAGATAAGCACATAATCTACAAAAAGTAAATGAATGAATCAGATATTCTCTGCAAGAGGTTCCCCAAACAAATTCCCCCTTCTCCTAGGATCCTCGCCTTCCATAATTAATATAATAGTAATAGGGACAATGGACATCTCTTTATGATCCCCCTTTCAACATGAAAGAAATAAGAAGGTAAGCCATTAATCAAAACCGCAAATAATGTCGGTGTTATACAACACATGATCCAATTAATGAAACTAATATGAAAGCCCAGATGAGTAAGCAAAATTCTAATGTAGATCCAATTGGTTCTATCATATGCCTTATATAAATCAATATTTAGTATCATACCTTTCATTTTCTTTGTCTTCACGCTGTGCAACTCTTCTTGTGCTAGACCAATGGCTTAATGAATATGACGATCCTCCAATAAAGAAGATTGTTCCTTAGAGAAATGACGAGATAGTATTGGCTTTAGTCTATTTGCAATCACTTTTTCTATGATCTTATAAATACAATTACATAATTATATTGGGAGATAATCATTAAATATCATCAGATCGTTAGATTTTTGGATAAGGGCGATAAACGTGGTGTTGAAGGCTTCATACATCCGACCTGAAGTTCTGCATTCTTCAATAACCTTAATCAAATCATTCCCAATTAAATCATAGAATTCCAAAAAAAAAATTGACAGGCCATCCATCTGGCCCTGACTCTTATCCCTTTTAAACCATTTGAGAACAAAATGTACCTCTCTTGTGGTTACCAGGGCCATCAGATCCGAGTTTGTGTCTTCATCAACAAAATTGGGGACCAACCTAGGAACTTGAATAATCTCCGGAAGTGATACTTCCCAAGGGGCTTCAAATAGAGAGTGAAAATTTATAACCCCCAAATTTTCCAAGTCTCTAAAGTTTGATGCTCTGACACCCCCTTCATCTTGAAGTGACCAAATAGTATTGATTTCTCTTCTACCCTTGGCATATTGATGAATAATTTTTGTGTTATCATCCCTTGCTTGTAGCCAAATGCCCGACTCCTCAACCTCCATGTTTCCTCTCTTTCCTTAAGGATACTTCACTTTTCAGTCTCGAGATGAATAATTCTTAACTTCGTATCATTGCTATCGTATCCCCCCACCCCACCAGGCTGCTCCAAAAGTCCTAATTCTTCCTCAATAATTTTCAAGGACTCCTCCTCCCTTTTATTTTTCTTCTTCACCCATTCAATGGTATTCTGCTTTAGAGTTTTCAAATTTTCCTCAAATTCTCTGGCAGTAGACCCCTGTCCTAACAATGAAACATTTCTCCATGATTCTCGAACCATCATTTTAAATTCTTCATCCTTCATCCAAGAAGCCTTTAACTAAAATGGAACCTTTAGTTTTCGAAAATCCCCAGCCAATTCTAGATAAATAGGAAAATGGTGATAAGCTCCCCCATTTCCAATCCATTATCTAAAATGAGGGTTATTTTCCAGCAATGAATCCCGTAATAAGAATTGATCCAATCGATGAGAGATCATTTGATCAACAACTCTACGATTTCTCCAAGTTGGCTTAAGTTTTGCAAAATCCAAATCAACCAAATTGTTTGATTCAAGCATATGAGAAAAAAAACTTAGATATGAACCCCCCAACATTCAACTATGCCTATGGAAAAATTAAGGTCCCCCCTAATGATCATATTATTTTATTTTACTGCATAAAATACTAGGCCATTATTCTATTCCAGAATCCTACCGTTTCCAAACAGGGACTGTATATGTTTACCAAACTAATCTTAATACTAAGCTCTTATGGAAAAATGTCTCCTGCGATCACTCCCTTGCATCCCCAAATGTTTATAAGTCTAACAGATATACAATTTGCACCAAAAGCCAAGCCCTTGGATTTGCCACGAGCATCAATAGCATAAAAATACCATCCCTTAAACATACCCTCTAGTGCTCTTACAATGTTAGATCTGGAACCTAAGGTCTCTTGTAGGAATATAATGTCAATTCTGTTCGACGCAACCAAGTGCCTCAGTGTTAGTTTTTTGGTGGAACCTAAGAAAAATCTCTGTAATTATAAGATAACCAATTCATTTGGAAACAGATACCGGGGCTTGTCTTGCTCTAAGGACCACATCTAAAGAGAGTTGACACCCAACCACTATGTCATGGATGGCCTGAATGATAACTTTGGATATGTGAGATTGGAGACCACGAGGGATTTTGGGGATTTTGGACAGGGAAAGATGACCCAAACCCACACCAGAAATAGGTTGAGATAAACCCTGATTAGGAGGTCTAGATCTAGAGTGTATATTATACGTAAATTTCCCAAAGGAATCAAAAGAAGTGTCTTCTGGGACAAGCACAAAAGGGCTAAGGATTGGAAAACAAGCAAGGGCTAGTTCAATCAGACACGATATAGCCCCAAGAGACAAATTATAAGCACACGCCACCATATTTGATATAGATACAAGCATAGTTAATGACAAATTAAACATGCTGTGATCAGAATAAGGGTGTGAAAAAGAATAAGTACCCAAAAATGAAGAATATGATCTGGATGCCTTTTGTTGCGCATTAGTATCCCTTCTGTCTTTATGTGCCAGATAATTACAAGGAGGAAGACTGATAGATATTGTCTATATGAGGAGATCCATGTCACTACTGGTGGGAATCCATATCAACAGCTTGAGTTCTGCCACGAACTAGTACACCCTCCTTTCCACCTTCATCCCATCCCCCACATAGATTTTGCACCAGAAGACATTATCTGAAAATGTGACCAACTTCATGACATTGCCAACAAAAAAAAGGAATACCTTCATAATATAACTTTTGATTGTGAGTGTATCCTTTATAGTGAAGGATAAAATTTTCCACAAGACCCTCCCTGATATCCAGGAAAACCAAATCCTGCACATAAGACATTTTCCTAGTCTCTAGATATGATCTGTCGAAATCCAAATATTTTCCTAAGTCATCTTCAATTCGTCAAAAAATATCTTTTGTCTACAAATGTAAAGGAAATCCTGACATCCTAATACAAATCGGTCTTGCCCCTAATTGTTCTATTTCCGTGTCAAAAAGAGGTGACCATGTCTTCAAATGTATTGATGCATGTTCAATCTTCTAATCACTGGCGAAAACCCAACAGGCATGTTCAACATCACTGAATTTGAGGGAAAACCAACCATGAGATAGTGTGAAAATATCTAGAAGTGTATTCAAAACCTGTCCCTAAGACTTTTGAGCCCACTTCTTTAAACGAGCCGACAAGTATTTTCTCCCCCAGACCCGCTCTACCAAAACCCTTTCCGTTGTATCCATAATTTTGTCAAACTTGAACCCATCCCCAAGATTCAACGCGCTATCCCACTCCCTTAATTTAGCACTCTTAGAATTTTTTGCCTTCTTTTTTATGATTTCCTCTAAGCCTGTACCACCTTACAGAGTAATATACTATCCATTAAAGGGGCTCGACGAGTACCCACCCTCCAAAATACACTGGCCTGGTGAAAATGCACCCTTTGAAGATATCTCCCCTCCTAACAGAGGCACATTGACAGGAACATGCCCATGACCACTATCAGGGGTAATGGAATAAGCGAATGATCCAACAATAACATCAAACTCTATGATATAGCTAGGGTTAATTACATAGTTCCCACACAAACCTGAAACCACTTGCCTGACTGAGGGAAAAACCATAACTTGGTATAACTGAGAGTGTTGGCATTAAGATGCATGTGTTGCCCTTGATGGAAAATCACTTGTAACAAAACAAGTATATGGTAACTAGATGAATCCAAAGGCTAGTTCAGAGGTGACAAAATGATGGAAAAAAATACCATATTGATGGGTAAAAGGTTTACAGATCAGAATCATAAGTTTGATACAGGGAGATTGTTGGAATTATGAATTAGGTGTTGTCCTTGATGGAAACCTACCTAATGAGTTGTCATTGATGACAACCTATTTGATGAATGGAATCCTACTTGATAAGTTGTCTCTTGATGAAAATCAACTTGTTAACGGTATAAACATGATGTGTTTATAGATGTGACAGAATGCATGGAAATTTAGAGGAATGATAAAGTTGGAAGTTCAAGAACTATACATGGGTTTTGTTAAGCCAAGTCGTGTATGCACGCGAGTTTAGTGAAGAAAAGTAGCGTATGGTTTTTACACCATGGTATTCTAAATACCATGGGTCCTTACCATGGTATTGGCCCATAGTAATGAGTGCGACAACAGATATTGATCCTGTCAAAGATTACCACCGACACTAATGTAGTTTTGACCCGTGGTATTGGATAAGGGCTAAACTATATAAAGAGGTGAAGATCAAAGTGCTGGGTGTGCAAGTGATGGAAATATTATGAATATTTAGATTAAAAGAAATATGCGTGTTATGGGTTTTTGATGCTTTGCTTATGCACCTAAGAGTTTGATGATGGATGAGATCCAATAGATCTGAAATAATTATGCACCAATGAATACAATGATGGATTAGGATCATGAGACTTGAAATGAATTTTCATTGTATGATCTGCTCATGGATTGACTAGATCTCAGTACTGACGCATGTTTTTATCTCTGAATATTATGATCTAGGTCTTTCTGAAGTTTTGAAGAGCTGCAAAATTTTAGGTCAAAATTTGCAAATCTATACGCTGGTTGGTCTTGGGAAAAGCGCGTATACATGCGGGTTCACTTCTTCAAAGTCATGTATACAAAGTAAGGGTTTCTGTTCATAAATGACTGATCAATCTGATCTATGCTGCTATTTCTCTGCTATCTGTCAATGATGTCCTCATGTTGATCTGGGTTGAGTGATAATGTATGAAGTAGAACTAATTGAATGATGAAGTTGAATTTGGTTATTAATTGATTGAAGAATGTTAAGATTACTTACTGATTGTGATTGAAGATCAGAGACAGTTCTGTGATTGGTTCAGAGTGTTGCAGTAGATTGAGTATGATTCAATGCTCTTTTCAGAAATTGCAGTGGTCAAGTTTTCAGTTTTCAGTATATTAATATTTGTATGCGAGTTTCTCTACAGAAAAACGCGTATGCACGCGGGTTGCCTTAAGTGAAGTAGCGTATGAATTTTGGCATTTGAATGATCAGGACTGCAATTGATTTTGTGTGTTGATGTAATATTCTGGGTTCAATTCTGTGTACTGGTTATAGTGATCTTACTGTTCCAGTTGATTGGTTGAGTTTTAATTAAGTGTCAGTTGATTGGGTTTTCAGTGAATGGTTGATATAGTTGTGTCATAATTTATGACTGGGTTTCAGTGAATGGTTGATTCAGTTGTATCAGAAATTGATGATTGATTTTAAGTGAATGGTTGATTCAGTTGTATCAGAAATTGATGATTGGGTTTCAGTGAATGGTTGATTCAGTTGTATCAGAAATTGATGATTAGGTTTAAGTGATTGGTTGATTTAGTTGTGTGAGAGATTGAAGATTGTGTTACAGTGATAGTTATAGTTTGATTATTTATATCGAGCTTAAGTGTTGGTAATGGGTCTAGTATCAAAATTTGATGAAAAGTTGCCTACAAGTTATGATGTATTGAAGCAGGTGGATCTAGTGTGAAAATTCATGAAACGTGGTCCATGGATGTTGCTAAGGGTTGGAGCCTTCAGTGAGGAAGTCGAAGCTTCCTCCCAGAAGTAGCTGGTGATAAAATCAGAGGGTTGGAGCTCCCTTCAAATAGCAGTTGGAGAACGAGTAAATGTTGTAGCCTTCTGCAAGTTGGTGCTTGCGTACTGGTACAAGTTTACGCTAGTATAAGAACCACGGGGTTGGAGCTCCCTTCTAGTAGGAGCTGGAGAATGAACGAAGGTTGTAACCATTTGCAGGTGGGTGCCTGCGTACTGGTATGTGTCTGCACTAGTACAAGATTGTAAAAATCTTTTTCTTTATATTAAAAGGAAGACAAAGATGACAACAACATGTGGTTTTTTCCCGCATTGGGTTTCCACCTTAAATCCTAGTGTTCATGTGTGTTTCTTATGCGTGATGGTTTATTTGTTCTTATAGCACATGGTTACTATTTATCTAATGTTTAAGAAGTACTGATGCATTGGTTGAAGACAAACATATGATGAATTAACTGAATCATAAGTTCACTGGATGTACGCTAGTTGTCTTAAGAACAATCACGTACACAAGCGGGTTTCTTTTAGTAAAGTCGTGTGTAGAAATTTGAATATGAAAAGTAAAAAGTTATTGATTTCAAAACACTGATTCATCTCCCCCTCTCAGTATTTTTCCCAACAGAGAGAAACATCCCTCTACAAGTCTAAAAGATTCCAGGGAAATGCTAGTCACACTGATGAATCCACCATAAGATAATGGCCATGCTTAGCCTTCCTTTCATGCTTGACCATAAAAATCCAGAAACCCTTGTTCCAACACTGCCAATAAAGGTTCTTGATCAGAGCAATCATTTAAAAACTTTAGAAGATTTGAAAGGGATGTATAAAAACCTGATTCCGTGGAGCCAATTGTTGGGGCTGAAGAAACCACCTGATGCTGAGGTGGAGAATCCATCCATATGGAAATATCCTCAAAAGGGTCTGTTAAATAATTAACAACATCTTCCTCCATGCTCGTAGTTAACACTAGCGGGTAACTTTGTCAGCCCCTATAAGACCACTACAAGAGATCGCCCGACCACCAGAACTTCGGGAGATAATCGCTACCGCCACCTTCGAGATAGATGAATAACCCCTCGAATAAGTGTAGAACCAAATAACACCTCACAAAACTAAAGAATAGCCCTCAGATACTCCTACCCATTTGTAGGATATGGAATGCGAGCCCTAACCAAACCCTATACCATGTGGTGGCCAAATCTATGATGATGCACCTCAAATACCCTTTTCCTATCTTCCAAATTAGAAAATATAAATGTAAAAAATGCTTTGGCTCTTAGGAAGAGATCTATTTGCCCCTTAGGTTTCCACTTCACCTGAATCTATTTCAACAAATCTCACTCCCTTAGCAATATGCCCATGAATTTTCAATTCAATGCGTGGTCCTTCACATATTGTTTGTGAAAATTTCTAAACTGAAATTCTATTACTTCAACAATTGATTTATTTCACCTACTTATTATTCACAATAAGTTATTTACGAAATCCCTTCAACAAATATTAAAATAACTTCTACTGTAGTTATCACACAATTACCTAGAAAAAAATACATGCACAAGCAATCACATCAACACAATTATTTTTGGACAATTGTCCCAAGAAAAACCCAATGTGGGAAAATCAGTGCAGTAGATGGGGGCTTTATTAATATTCAACAACAATTTCTTTTACAAGGAATTATTTTACATAGAAACTGAAAGAAAACACCTAAGACTTAACCTTTGAGACCTTCTGACACTTTGGGGACCCTGCTCCCACTTCTGCGTCACCCCTACGTCACTATGCGTGGCCCAACGTGGCTCTGCGTCCCTCTGCGTCAGCCTGCGTAAGCTCTACGTCTCTCCTTTGGATTGCATCTCTCTTTGCGCTGTCTCCCACTGTCCCTGCGTCACCTCCTCCTTAATCGCTGCCTGCTGCTGATGCCCTCCTCTTCCTCCACCCTATAACTCTCCCTCTGAAATCAATCTCCTCTGCTTGAGAATCGATTTTCCTTGAGATACTGAGTATCTGTCGGTGTGTGTCTCCAAGTGATCCTTATGTATTCTCTTATACTTTTCCCGTTGATGAATCAATAGACGATATTAAGTCCCTAATCAACGGCTACGATTAAAAAAGACTTGATCCTCACCCTTAGAAGCTTCTCACCCTTATTTTTATTAATACCCATTAATATTTTTATTTTCCTAAGTTTAGACTTAGGAACCCAAAAAAAATATTAATTATTTTAATAACTCCTCATCTGGGTGGAATTTCTCAAAACGATTTCCGGGTCTTGGAGATCTCATGTGCCTTAGCCTCTCCTCCAAATCTCTAGGCTAGATCACATCCAATGCTACCAAAAATTAACACTCCCTCTTAGCGAGGAATGTGCTCTAGCAATGTTTCACTATAGAAACACCACACTGATCTTCTGCATCGGTACCTGTGTTGATGCTTGACCTGCTGCCTCACATCCCCTGCACTGCTTCTTCCTATACTGCTGCCCATGACACTATCACTACCACTTCCGTACCTGTACTACAACTCCCTCTCAACATGCTGCATCATGCAACCCATAACATTATCACTGCTAATTGTTGCATTGCAACTCTTGACACTTATCCATTTATGCTATGGAAATGGATTCTTTACCATCCCCATCTTCTCCTTGAAATAAACAAAATTTGTTCTTCCTAGAGCCTTGGTGAGGATGTATGCCACCTGTGCTCCTGTAGGTGTGTATCTCAACTGTACTGCCCCTCGTTGGACACAATCTCTGACAAAGTGACACCTGGTATCAATGTGCCTCGACCGATCATGAAATACTGGATTCTCAGAAAGCTTGACGCAACTCTAATTATCACACATGATCCTGGTTTCTTCCATCCTTCTCCTGAATAGATTCATAAGAAATTTCCTAAGACATATGGCTTCGCACGAAGTTGTGCTAGCTACCATATATTTTGCTTCAGCTAAGCTCAGAGCCACAAATTTATGTTTCCTACTGCACCAGGAGGTCATTCCTGATCCAACGTTGAAGCATTACCTAGATGTACTTTTCCGATCTATTGAAATTCCAGCCCAATCTATGTCAGCGAACCCACTCAACTTGATGTCATTACCTCTGGTGTACAATAGTCCATGCTTCATTGTTCCTTGTATATACCTGAGAACATGTTTGGCTACTGCATAGTGCGCCCTCTTAGGTTCCACTATGAACTGACTAAGGGTGTTGACAATGTAACAAATGTCTGACTTGGTATTGACCAAATACATCAGGAACCCTATAAGCTGCTTGTACAAGGTGGGATCAACATCTTTGTCTTATAATGCATCAATCTTCTTCCAGTTGGTGATCATTGGAGTAGCCATAGGTCTACAGTCCTGCATACTGAATATCTTCAATATTTCTGTAGCATTTTCTCCCTTGTCCAAGGAATATCTCACCCTTTTGTTGCCAAACTTCCAACCCCAGGAAATAATGCATCTGTCCGAAATCCTTCATGTCGAATTCTGTGGCTAGGTTCTTCTTGCAGTCTTTGATGAGTATGGATGATCCTATCAGGAATAGATCATCCACATATAACACTAGGATTAGAGGCCCATTCTCTACGACCAGATAGTAGAGATTAGGGTATGCATCACTCTTGACGAACCCCATCTTCTGCAAGTAGCCATCAATTCGATCATACCATGCCCTAGGTGTCTGTTTAAGCCCATACAATGCTTTCTTTAATCTACATACATGATATTTTTCTTCTCATGTGTCTCAAAACCTTCTGGTTGTTCAATGTATACTTCCTCTTCTATTACCCCATTTAAGAATGCTGTCTTGACATCCATTTGATGAAATTCCCACCCCATCCATGCTGTAAGAGATATCATGGTTCTATTAGAAGTATACCTGGCTATTGGGGTGAAGGTTTGTTCGTAGTCTATCCCTTCCTTCTGAGCATACCCCTTAGCCACAAACCTAGCTTTGTATTTCTCCACATTGTCGTATGCAGCGTATTTTACCTTGTAGATCATCTCGAACCTACCATTGATCTGTCCTGAGGCCTAGGCACCACTTTCCAGACATCATTGACCATTATAGAGTTGTATTCCTCCACCATAGCATCCACCCATACTTGATGCTGAACAACCTCCTGAAAACTAGAAGGTTTCCCAAACTGAGCTAATAAGGCCTGGTATTTGTCTAGATGTCTTCGGTCCCTCTTACTACTCTTCTACATTCCGTAGAATTTGTTGGAGTTCCTGGATCATTCTTCCACTGGTAGTAGGCGCATCTATTAGTTCTTCCTCTTTTTGAGATTCCTCATGTTCTAAAGCTTTGTCTTCAGGAGAATTTCTAGTACTAGTTTCCGCTGGTTGAAGTGGTTTGACCAATGCCCCGTCTTTCGACTGCTCCTCAGAAGGCATTTCTTGGGATTTCCTGAAAGCTCTATCCTCCATGAAATTTACATCCCGCCGAGCTACTACCTTCCTACTCCTTGGAAGATAGACTATATATGCCTTAGCATTTTCGCTATATCCCACAAGATATCCTTTCTCAGCAGTTTGATCTAATTTCTTTCTCTTCTCTTAGGGTATACGACAACACACTAAACTCCCAAATATCTTGAAATGACTGACTTCAGGTGTCTTCCCAGTGAAGACTTTCTTTGGAGTGATTTTTCCCAATGCCTTGTGAAGAGTCCTGTTCTGGACATAAACTGCCGTGCTACATGCTTCTGCCCACAGGAATTTGGGCATATCTTGATCATACAACATCACCCTAGCTACTTCCACAATAGTCTTGTTTTTCCTTTTTGCTATTCCGTTCTGCTCTGGATTGTAGGGAGTTGTCCACTCCCTTCTGATGCCTTCCTTAATGCAAAAATCGGTGAAGTCCTTGTCAACATACTCTCCACCATTGTCTGAGTGCAACACTTTTATCTTATTTCCTGTCATATTCTCCACTGGAGCCTTGAACTCTTTGAATCAACCGAAAACCTCATCCTTGGTTTTCAGAAAGTAGATCAAAGTCTTTCTGGAATGGTCACCGATGAAGGTGACAAAGTATTCGACACCACTAAGAGATTTTGTGGACATCGGTCCGCAGATGTCTGAGTGTATCAATCTTAGCACACTCTTAGCCCTATTGTTACTTCTGGAAAATGCTGCTTTGGCATACTTGCCCAGAGCGCACCCTCTACATACATCATCTCGTTCAGTACTTAGTTCTGGAACTCCTAATACTATTTTCTTGAGAATTCTCAGAGCCCCATGGTGTAAGTGTCCCATCCTCCTATGCCATAGTTCATTCAAATCTTTGTCTCGATTACCGCCTATCAGTGTCTTTGGTGATTCTAGTTGCAACCTGTATAGCCTGTTACTTCTGATTCCAATATGGGCCTTCTTTTTCCAACTCGAGTGTTTGACTATACTTTCTACTTAATGAAGAAAAACTTCATAGCCCTTGTTTTGAAGTTGAGATACAGAAAGTAAGTTCATCCCCATCCTGGCACATGTCGCACATTGGTTTCTCGAAGCCGCTCTCCTGCTTCGGTTTGAAAAACTATAGTACTTCTTCCTACTGGAGTAAACTTTGCCTTATTTCCCATGGTGATCTGAAAATTCATTCTTTCTTCCTAATAATTTGAAAAACATTCTTGGATTCCTATCATATGACAGGAAGCTCCATTGTCTATATACCAAACCTCCGAGGAGGCAGAGCTTGCTAAGCAAGCAACTTCTTCTTCCAATCTGGAAGGTAACATAGAATAATCGTAATTTATATCCCTTGTGTATTCTTCTGGAAATCTGCGTGAGTCCCCTTGAGTGGATGCCTCTGCATCATGCTCTTGACCCATAATCGATTTTCCTCTCCTGTTTCCGGATCTCTGCTTTGATACCATGTGAAAATTTCTAAACTGAAATTCTACCACTACAACAACTGATTTATTTCACCTACTTATTATTCACAATAAGTTATTTACGAAATCCATTTAGCAAATATTAAAATAAATTCTACTGCAGTTATCACACAAGTACCCAGAGAAAAATACATGCACAAGAGTCAATCACATCAACACAATTACTTTTGGACAATTGTCCCTCGAAAAACCCAATGTGAGAAAACTGATGCAACATATGGGGGATTTATTAATCTTCAACAGCAATTACTTTTACAAGGAATGATTTTAAATAGAAACTGAAAGAAAACACTTGAGACTTTCCCTTTGAGACCTTCTGACACTTTAGGGACCCTGCTCCCACTTTTGTGTCACCCCTGCATCACTCTGCGTGGCTATGAGTGGCTCTGCGTCCCTCTGTGCTAGCCTGCGTAAGATCTGCATCTTTTCTCTGGACTGCATCTCTCTTTGCACTGTCTCCCACTGTCCCTGTGTCACCTCCTCTTCAGCCACTGCTTGCTGCTGATGCCCTCCTCTTCCTCCACCCTGCAACTCTCCCTCTGAAATCGATCTCCTCTGCTTGAGAATCAATTTTCCTTGAGATACTGAGTATCTGTCGGTGTGTCTCCAAATGATCCTCAAGTCTTCTCTTATACTTTTCCTGTTGACGAATCAACGACCGAGATTAAGTCCCTAATCAACGGCTAAGATTAAAATAGACTTGATCCTCGTCTCTTAGAAGCTTCTCACCCTTATCTTTATTAATACCCATTAATATTTTTATTTTCCTAAGTTTAGACTTAAGAACCCATTAAAAATATTAATTATTTTAATAATTCCTCATCCGGGTGGAATTTCTCAAAACGATTTCTGGGCCTTGGAGATCCACGTGCCTTAACCTTTGCTCCAAATTTCTAGGCTAGAGCACATCCAATGCTACAAAAATCAACATTGTTGTGATTCCTCCAACCTGTTATTCAACCTGTGGGATTTCCATTGAACTCCAAGTATTGATTTTTCATTTTTGCTATGATTTCCTGTAGAGAATCTGAATTCCCCTGTGGTAGGTTGATGAGTTCCAACAACATCATTTCGATAGGAGGGTATCTCACCCCTCCTCACCTCACGCAACTCATCAAAATAGCCCAAAATATTAATTATCCAAATTGTAAACTTGAGGATCCATGATCAAGTGTCCAACACATAGTTTGCATAAATTTTTTGAAAACCCCAACCCTACAGAGCTCTCTAATATGTTTGTAATTTTATTAATAAAAAATATTACAATATAAAAAATTAATTTGAATCGAATTATTATTTTTATTATTATTTTAATTAAGTAGACATTATGTTTTAATATTTGATTTAATGTCACATTTCACAACCACTACAACATCTCCCTCATATTTAACTATAAAGCCTCTCTAGGCGCAAAGGAGAAAGAAAATTCATTTTGAAACTATAATTAATTATAAGCACATAAATTTGACATTTATATCATAATATCATCAGTAGAGTAAATTTTAAGGACGTAAAACTATCTTAAAGTTTAGAAACCTTGGTGAATATTACTAGTTCCTAATATGCGAATTGTAAAATGTATGAAGATATTTTTGTAAAATTTTTCAAATTTTTATTGATTTTATATATAGTCTCTATAAAATTTTGGTGATTTTTAAGGTAAAATAATTTTATACTATATAAATTGGGCGAATCAATTAAAAAAAATGGAAATTGGTGAATCTTGTTTTCATAAAAAGCATGGAAAACTAGCCCACCTACTAATATTAGCCCCTAGAATTCTCCATAACCATCATAAGTGTTTTATCAAATGAAATACTTTTCTTTTACAAGATGCTACATAGAAAGCATTATATTTCATTCAAAGTTGACAATGATTACTAAAACTTTATAGAAAAATTATAAAAAAAAGTCATGTACCTACCCACACTATTACTATCTTATTTTTATATAAAATTGATTTATATATTGTTTTTTTCAAGATATATAAGCATTATACTATTAAACCGACATACGTAGTATTCTCCTTCTTTTTTATTTCCCTTTTTTATTTCTGTTAAACAAATCATTTTGTTAATTAGAAAAGGTTATATATAACTTGGATTTCCAAAAAAGGACTAAAATCTAGACAATCCTTGAGACTAGCAAGCTTCCTACCACTAACAAAAAAATAAAAATAAAAAACTGACTACAATAATCATGAATAGAAAGAAAACTCCTTGAAGATCCAATATTTCAAAGGGGGAAATGCCTCTGACATTGATGTGATTTTCCTTGAATTGGCTAATTGTTCACTGCCTTCTTGGATCAATGCCTTATTGCTCTTGTTGCCTCATTTTTTGACTTCTTTTCTTTCTTGGATACCACTTTGAAATCCTTTGTTTGAACCTCAAAATCAAGCTATGAAGGACTCAATCCTAGTTGGTTTCTCTCCTTGTTTTGAAGATAGACATTGTGTCTAGTCAATTTAACATCTTAAATTGCTCTACATAAATTATCAATCTGGGTATCGTAAACTGATGAAGTGTGGTGCACCATATGTGCTTAGTTAACCTTTTTCTTACTTCGTTGTTTTATAGATTTTATTTTGTTTTGGGGTTTTGTTTTTGTTGGTTTCCTAAAGTGTCTAATGCAAATGGAAATCCTATTCTAAGGTCTTAAGAATACTTTTAAAGGTCAAGTATGGGTAGAGATTTCAAGACAAGGTTTATGTCCCTAATGGTAACTTCCAAAACTTAGCACTTCAAAAGATCTCAAAACATGCTATTGATCAAATCAGTACTTGAACAAAAGTGTAAATATGCAGCTACTTAAATCAAACAAAAGATGAAATACTGATCATGAAATCACTGTCTCTGCTGCTTGTCTAAATACGGAAATAAAAGTTAAGCTATTGCACTCAAACAAATCAAAAACTGCAAACTAATAAAAGTAAAATCAAATCACATCATTCATAGTTCGATTCCTCGCCAGTTAGTCTAAGCTATGGCTTTTGGAGATAATCGTCAATGATATGAGCAAGTTGATATCTAATTGCAGAAAAGTAAAACTAAAATCAAATCACATCATTCATAGTTCGATTCCTCGCCAGTTAGTCTAAGCTATGGCTTTCGGAGATAATCGTCAATGATATGAGCAAGTTGATATCTAATTGCAGAAAAATAAAATTAAAATCAAATCACATCATTCATAGTTCGATTCCTCGCTAGTTAGTCTAAGCTATGGCTTTTGGAGATAATCATCAATGATATGAGCAAGTTGATATCTAATTGCAGAAAAGTAAAACTAAAATCAAATCACATCATTCATAGTTTGATTCTTCGCCAATTAGTCTAAGCTATGGATTTCGGAGATAATCGTCAATGATATGAGCAAGTTGATATCTAATTGCAGAAAAGTAAAACTAAAATCAAAGCATAACTGAAATTGAAAAGCTAAAAAAACAAAGTCAGCAGAGAGGGAAATCTCATGTCACTATTTGATGCAAAAACATGTAAAGAAAAACTAGTCTACAATCAACCGGTTGAACACACTTACATGAATTAAAATTGCATGAATGGAAAATCTAATCTATCAAACTTGAAAGCAATCAAATGACATAATGAAATTAAAGCAAAATTACAAAATGAAATCTTCTTTACCTTACATTCTAATATGCTCCATGACATCTACTTCACATCTCCTTCCATGTTGAGAACATCAAAGCTTTATTCAAATTCTTCAAAATTACAAAGTACAACAAAGCTCTCCAAAGCTTTCCAAAGCCATCTCACAAGCTAACAAGCTAAGACTAACCAATGAAGGAGAGAGATCTCCTATTTATACAAAAAGATGAGAAGCCATCTCATTAATGAGAGTCCATGAATCTCTCCCTCTACCTCTAGAGTCCAAATCAAAATAAGAACTGATAAGACACATGTCTTCTTAGAGTTACAATACAATTAGGAGATGTGACACATATCCTTATGATCCCATGATTCTTTCTACTCAAATTCGAATTTGGCCTTAGAGTGCCACATAAGGGTTTTCTAGAAGCCTCATTTTAATCTACACATGTCAACAATCTCAACCCACTTGTTAGGTATAAGCATATGCACATTATTTTCTAATTTTCAACCACAAATTCACTTAAAAGGTTTAAAATTAATAAAG
The DNA here is from genome assembly GCA_031772625.1 of Pinus tabuliformis. Lineage (NCBI taxonomy): Eukaryota > Viridiplantae > Streptophyta > Pinopsida > Pinales > Pinaceae > Pinus > Pinus tabuliformis. The sequence continues at coordinate 478,379,151 of CM062806.1, read as the reverse complement.
ATTGGAAAAACATAAATGTGGCCCAATGATAATAAAAGTGGGATGAATATGGTGACATAGTAGTGAAATGGAGGTGAAATGGGGGCGATATAATGGACATAATAGTAAAAGTGTAATGGAAATGAATGACATTTTCAAGACTCAACACATTGTACAAAATTCTAGCATGATGATATGGTATGCCTTTCATATGTTTTCCATGCTAGTCTTCTGCAAGTGAAATTAGTTGTGGGTCATCTAGATTCATATCTTTTGGTAGGGCTTGTATTTCAACTTCTTCGATAGGAGAGCTAACCATTTCCTTTGGTGATGGATTTTGCCGGTGCTTTCCAAGAGACTTTTACATTGGATATGTAGGATTCAATAGAGCATTATGGGATTTTTCTTCTGCTTATTGCATGCTTGATTGAATGTATTGATCTGTAGACTCCTTTAGAGAGGAGACAAGCTATCTTGATAATAAATATATATGGAGGTTGAAAGAGGCTGGAAGATATTCATGTAAACACAGATCCAAGCATATGATGTGTAGCTCTATCTCTTTGTATCCTTCAATACTTTGACAAAGTTATCAATGCCTTCAAGGGTTTCCTCCTCCCAATATTCCTTCGGAAAAGAAAATAGAAGAACACACACTGGGGCAACAAGGAAATCTTCATTTTCCAGATTATACTGCTCCTTCCAAAATTGCACGAAAAACCTTGCATTATTAAAAAGATATGCCCCACCTTCAAAAACCCTTGATTTGTCTTCTAAGCTGGAGAAGATGACGATGAAGAATATTCCCCCCCCTAAATCCAATTCTATTTGACTCTAGAGGTTCAATTTATTTCAGATCCACCTAATCAACAACTTTCTAGAGGGAAATAATCTAATGAATTTGTAGATCAGATCAAGATCCAATATATATTGGATATACTCTCCGATCATTCTAGATTTAACCTCGTATTTTGGATCTTGCACTGCATTTGGCAGGTAATGCTCTAGATTTCTAGATTGCCACGATGCCCCCAATGGAGGTTTTGCTGCAAACTCAGAAACCCCACTTCACCCAACTACTCTATGAAAAAGATGCCGAAGATGAGGAGATTGAAGTGAAATACCAGTAGATCTAGAATTATTATGAACTCATGAAAAAATATGGCTAAGAGAGGGGACAAAGCCCCCTCTCTCAAATCCAAGCATAAACGACTATGTAAAAAAACCCTAAAATTTTCAAAGCATAACAAAAATACTAAAAAGAATCTTGTTTATTTCCTTTTTTTAAATAAAACATTATATAAATTAAAATTTTGAACTAATTTTTATAATTATCTTTCAAAATGATATTTTAAAATAAATTTTCCAAATTTAATCAAGGTCAAACCAACATAACAACAAAAACACATATATGCCATTTCGTCTTGCTTAAAATCCCCATAAAAGAAACAAAAAATAATACAAAATGCTAATTGACAATTAATGGTTTTCTTTAACATATCATTCATAAAACTCGCATGGAAAATTTTAGGGGCTAATATTTGCAGGTGGGCTAATTTTCCATGATTTTTTCAAAAAAAAAAATCACCAATTTACCTTTTTTATAAAAATTATTCGCCCAAATTTTACAATATAAAATTATTTTACTTTAAAAATTGCCAACATTTTATAGAGAGTATATATTAAATCATTATAAATTTGAATAATTTTACAAATATGTCTATAAATTTTTTTATAGTTTGCATATTAGGTATTAGTGAGATTCCCCAATGTTTTTAAACTTCAAGATAATTTTCCATCCTTAAAATTTTCTCTACATAAGAGTATGACAATTGAGTTTTATTTTACAAGTATAAATATATTTTAATTTTAAATTTATTAAGGGTTAAGAGAGATCAAATATTTCAAGATATAATCTTCGTTTTGAGCTTAAAAATTTGACAAAAGGTTTACACCTCCAATGTTTTGGATGCTTTATGTCGGTTCTTAATAATATTTTTTATATTTATATAAATTTCACAACTTTATATATAGAAATATTTTTATATTTAATTTATAATTAATAGTTTTCTTCAACATATCATTCATAAGAGTATATATATATATGTTTTATACAAGTATAAATTTATCTTAACTCTAGATTTACCAAGAGTTAATAATGTTCAAATCTTTCATTTTTTGAGTGTAAAAAATTGACCAAAAATTTACACCTCCAAAATTTTAAATGCTTTATGTTGTTTTTAATAATATTATTTATACTATATAAATTTCACATAAATATTCTTATTTTAATTTTATTAAAATCTCCATATATGAATTGTTATTTTTCTTTCATATATTTTATAATTTAATTTTTTTATGTTATAGGCATATGATACATTTAGATAAATAGATAAATATATAATTTAAAAAAATTATAAATATAAATTATTATATCTCTATTAATTAAATTTAAACAAAAATTCTAAAATATAGTAGTTATCCGTATAAATAATTATTTTAATTTATGTGGTAAACCAGATCTATATATATAAATGTCCGTATTCTAATTAGGCATTCCTTTTGAATCCGTTCACATGACATTTTTGTCTGTCTTTTGTACATGCAAGTGACACCTCTGTTCCTTTTGCCTCTGCTGTGACATATGTCCCTCTGACATATGTCCCGTGCTCTGAGAAAAGCCAGTGGTAATTACACCATTTTTTTTTAATGATGTGCACGAGACCTAGGTGGTCAGCGGCTATCACTTAATCTATATTCAGATTTTTTCCTACGCTGATACTTAATCTATATTCAGATTTTTTTCCTACGCTGATTCTGCTGTTATGGATCCTAAGTAAGAAATTAAGAAGTAATGATATCATGGGCAATGCAAAGGATATTTATGCCCTGCGAACGTAATTGCATCAACGAGAACACTTTGCAGAGATTCGAACTCGGCCTTATTCTCTACTCTAATATTCTATTGGATAACTATCTGTGCATCCCTTGAAAGAGGAGAATACTAGTGAGTTTCACCATGGCAAACCAGTGGAAAATTGGAAATTGGCATGGGTTGAAGTAACAACTCAGGCTGCCTTAACGGTTGTCGCTCCTTATGGGATTGGTTGGAGCATTTCGTTGGAACGCTATTTAAACCTTGCCAGAGTGGCTCCTCATGGGATTGGTTGGAACAATCAGTTGGAGCACTATTTAAACCCTGCCAGAGTTCTTTAAGGTTAATATCAAATTAAATTTGCTTCAGGATGGAGAGTTGGCTTACTTGCAGGGTTTCGTTCCTACTTAATTGTGCATTCAATGTGGATTGAGATCAGTCTGTTAGAAAAATTGTGGCAACACTGAACAGGATAGAGCCACGAATTGTTACAGTTGAAGTGCGGGTATGACTAGACCTGCTTTAAAATGTGGCGACTCATGGGTAGGCACTTTTTATGTTTTTATAGAGTTTGTTGCGGGTAGGCACTTTTTATGTTTTTATAGAGTTTGTTGCATCTTTTTTTCAAGCATGTTAGTATGCATCCTAGATATGGATTTTCAACTGGTGAAACCCAGGTTCAAACGTAACTTCATGCTTATTTGGTACCCATGTTTTAATCACAGGTAGGAAGGCCCCAGGAAGGAAAACATAGATTCTCTGCATATTTTTAGAGGTTTCATGTTCTTCAAATCTAGGAGCCAACTGTACTTGATGATTTCTCGTCGATTATTAGGTCAAAAAAAAGTTTTGAATTGTGGGAATTGCATCAGTCCCTTATTTTTACACTAGAGAAACAAACAAAGCTCCAGATGTTATGCTTTCTATTTTCTTGGGTTGGCTGCAACCATGGTAGCTATCTGCGCTTGAGTACTTTTGTGGCCTGTTCCACTTACATTTTTTGAGTTGAATCATAATCCTTGCTCCTTGGTTGCATTAGCTGACTAGGTGAGAATAAATATGGACAATACATGCTTCAATGCTCTTCTTGATTTTCCTTTAGTCAGCACAAAAGTTCATATTATTTCTTAAAATGAATTGCTGAAAGTGTAGGGGAAAGATGCAGTAACCACATCCATTAAACAACTTGTAATGAGGGATTTTATAGTCACTACAAGTTCATATGCCGCGTCGTGTGCAACAGGGACATGCAAATCTCTTTTCAGAGTTCTAAATTCCAAACCCTTTCTTCAATCTCAATAACTCTATGCACTTCAAAAAAGCCCACTTTATTCACATTACATTGTTTAGTTCATAAAAGCTTCATAGTAGATTATGGAAAGATTCTTTTCCTGTGTTGTTCACTGTTCGATTCATCAATAATAATATTATCCTATCTTTTCACAGGTTGTTGTTGGCATAATCTTGGGCCTAAAGTTTGGAGGAGACAAACAACCATCCAAAGGCTTCTCAACACTGTTGGTAACAACCATTTGTTTATTTGTGGCTGCATTTGGGTGGTCATGGGGTCCTCTTGGATGGAACTTGCCAAGTGAAATTTTCCCACTAGAAACAAGCTCTGCTGGATAAGCCATAACTGTTTCTGTGAACCTTCTTTTCACATTTTCCATTACACAGGCCTTTCTATATATTTTATGTACTTTCAAGAACATGATTTTCCTATTCTTTCCAGGATGGATCTTTATCACGACTACCTTTATATACTTCTTCTTACCACAAACTAAGGGTGTATCTATTAAAGAAATTATTCTTCAATGGAGAAAACACTCTTTTGGAAGAAAATAGTTCCATGCATTGATGAGGGGGTGAAGCAACCATATTGGCTTATGCATTACTTGTGCTAGCCTTGTGCATTCTATCAAGGGTATAGAGAATTTCATGTTCGGAGGATTAGAGAAGAGGCTTGGGATTCCAGAAAACTTATGTCTCCTCCTCGACAACAATCAATGAACTATTGAAAATAAGGGATAAATCATTTGCATTGATTGCACTCTATATTTTTGAAGAAGATAATTGATAGGTTTAGACTTTCTATTCACACACTGAAATAAAAAAAGTTAGAGTGGGTATTGTGAGTGCAAATATTGGTCTGGTTAAAGAACTCAAAAACCTCTCCATCCAAAGTGTATTTTCTTCAGTTGGGCATAAAGTTTTTACTATGGCAAGACTCTAGCAACGTATAAAAAACATTTTTCTTTAAAGTCCCCAGCTCTTAATCTTCTCCATTCCACATCATGTCATCTTTAATATATCCTCTGCCTAATTTAACAAACTTGCCGTATTTTCCATAGTGTTGTTATGGAAAAATCTCGTCTTAGACACTATTCATCAACCCATCCAACGAGATATATATGTATATTCGGACTTTCATCTGCATTTTCATTCTTGGGTTGTCATTATAACATCCTCATAATGGATCTTGAAATTTAGGAGTTTTGTTTCAGAGCTTATGGATGCCTTCGACATATTGTGCTGACGCTTTCTTTCATCTCCATATACTATATAGCTTGTTCTTAGACCTTGTATGGCTCTCAAAAGATTGAACTCCTGCCAAATTGGTAAACATAGGACCTGGCTTATGCCCTATTACTGGAATGGATTCACTGGTGACTGGGATATTATGTCGCAAGAAGGAAATGCTTTCATCTGTCTTACCAGAAAATTAAGAATTAGGTGTGACATTGTGTGGTAATAGATAGAGTTTGCACTTTGTAGAAGGCCATCATCTTTGAACAAGGCCCGTTCTATGTCACATGGTTCTACTTCAAATTTTAGGTAGACTCAGATATAGAAAGGGAATATTATCATCATCAACACCATAAAATTGTCTAGGCTTCTAATAGACATAATTACTATAAATAATATCACAATTTTTTAACACATTAGTATATATTTATAATACATTAACTTTCCCACAATTTATATGACCAATGAATTACCCGTAACCTTGGAAGCCCTCTTCATCCTGTAATTTTCATCAAACTCTTCTTCGACCTGTCATATGTGGATGCATCAAAGCATTGGATCGTTTTCACTTCTGTCCGATATCTAATCACTTGCAATCAATGACAACCTGCTATTGATGCTTTGAATGCCCCCTTAAGTCTGGCAAAATTGTGAAAAGCTGCTGAAAATCTTAAGTAGGGGTTTCATATTGACATAAATTCAAACTTTAAGCTTCAAATCTTAGTAACCCGCATTAGATCAATTGCACTTCTGTCCGATTTCTAATCACTTGCAATCAAGTCAACTTGTGGCTCAAGCTCACGAGGACAAAGATCTCGAGCTGAGTGCCTAGAGAAAAAAAAAAATCCTTACAAGTCCTTAATAAGCTTCAAGTTTTGGAGAGCTGTATTGTGGCACGATCAGTTGTGCTCGAGTATCTTGTGCATAAGATGACTGTGAGACATCTCAAAGGAATGGACAACAATGATAAAAAATACCATGCTCACGGGAATTGAAGGTTAGTTTTACAGTTTTTTTTAAACAAATACTATGCTCATGGAGATTGAACGTTGGTTTTTCAGTTTTTTTTTTTCAAGTATTAATTATAGGTAGAGTAAATCTGAGAAGAACAAATCAGTGATAAAAAAGTGCAATGCAACATCTTTATGAGATTCTTTCTTATCTGGACCTAGTCTATAATATAACTCTAAATAAATGTATTTTATCTTTTGAAAATAGTCCTCACATTGGACAAATTATATGATTTGTATTGTGAGAGTCATCTTTGATGGGATGTCTCAAATATGAATTTTAAAGGAAGGAACAAGAAACAAATGTATTTTATCTTTTGAAAATAGTCCCCACATTGGACATGTGGCCTACAATATAAATTATATGATTTGTATTGTGAGAGTCATCTTTGATGGGATGTCTCAAATATGAATTTTAAAGGAAGGAACAAGTTTATGGATAAACTATTGAAAAAGGGCTACTGGAGGTATATCATGCCAATCATGATATTTCCAAAAAACTTTGTTTGATTTTTGATAGCATGATATTTCAAAAAATCTTTGTTTAATCTTATTATGGAAGATTAGTACATTTTTTTTAATTGTAAAGAAATAAATCCTGGTAGGAGTTGTACCAAGGTAGGTTGAGTTCATTAGGTAAATTAAGAAAATGTTTAATATGGAAGGAGGTTTTCATAGAGAAGCCAAATTCTCTCTATCTCGAAAAGATGCTTTAAACATACAAGCATTCTCCTTCAAAAGGATTCTTAAACTGGTGATGTAATGCTCAATAAACAAGGGTCAAGAATTGGTCAAAAAATAAAGAAACAATGGCTGCACTCTTCTCACACTTGTAGAGTTTCTGTAATGATCTCAACTCATCAAATTTCCACTTCAATACCTTGTCACCAAAAGAGGCATGTACTTAGAGAAGCAAAGTCTTCAAGGCGGCAAACTCTTCAATGTTGGATTTGTTACTGCTCAAGTTGTGCATTTTGTTACCCCTTCTTTTATCACGGGTACCTATGGAAAATATTTTCACTTGAATTTGGTGAAGATGGCTGGATACGAACAAGTAGCCTTACTAAGGGAATTCAATTATAGCATTACATCATCAACATATTTATTGCTCTCTTATAAGCTGATTAGGGTCATAATATCTTCATTATTGGTGTGTATTTCTTGATTAAATGTTTTGAGATTTATAATGGCAACGTTAGGTCGTCATTTATTTACAACATTGTACAACTTGTTAAGGAAAGTATGACAAGGATGATTAATGCAACCCATGTGGTTGCTATTGTGATCCTGTGGTATTGATGAGTGAGCTAATAAGTGATGATTGTGATTGAAAAAATTCCAAATAAATGTTAGTACTGAGTTTTTTTTTTTGCAACTAAAAAGAATCACCAAAAATTTAGATTTAGGCCACAATTAATACACTCACATCCTACTTAGCCTGTTCATTTGTGTTTATTAATTCTGAAAGGGAAGTTTTTCCTTATGAAACAAAATATCAAGGCTGACAAGAACAATAACCATTTGAATTGGTTTTGGGTAATGAGAAAAAGAATTGAGTGGCTTCACCATTAGTGTGGCCAGCATGAAAGCTACTGAACAACATGCCTTGCTTCATGTGGACTAACCATTCCTCTTTTCCAAATGTACCACCCAGAGCCAATCTTATATATGACGCTGAGCTTATTGGTTTGGAGCAGGCCAAGGAAGGTAAGGCAGGTAGTGATATCGCAATAGAGGAGCGGATTAAAGTAGCAGATAGGAGACAACAGCAAAGTAATGGAGGACAAATTAGCAGAGGATTTGCAACAATATGAAATGACCCTAGCATACATGGGAGATGATTTTATATTTCAGTTGTTTGGATATAGTCACTGCTGTGAAGAACCGTTGCAAACTTAATATGGTTCAATGTTTGTTGAATTTGAATTGTTATGAAGAAGCTATTTGCAAATGTAACACGGTATTAGCTTAGGATGAGAATAATATCAAGGATTTATTTAGACGGGGTAAGGTATGACGTGCTCTATACTAGACTCATAAAGCAAGAGAGGACTTTCACGAGGTTAGGAAATTTTTTCTTAAGATAAGGTAGTGATATAATGATTATTTTTTCAATTTAATAATTTCTCTTGAAGATAAGCCTTAGTGATATAATGATTATTTTTTCAATTTAATAATTTCTCGCGAAAATAAGACAATGATACAATGATTATTTTTTCAATTTAACAATCTTATTGGGTTTCTTTGCATCTTTTGAGAAAATTACTAGTAATTAAATTGATTATTTTTTATATATTTATTGCGTCAAGAAGCGCACTATAACCTAGTAATGCTAGGGTGATTTTGTAGTAATGTAAATATTTATAATCTTTTACCATTTATGATGGGTTCAATTAGCATTATAAATTTTATAATATCTATCTTAAGATATTATTCAATATTCTATACATCGTGTACTTATGTCCATTGGAAAAAACAAAGCCCCTCATTTTTTTTTGGGAAAACAAATTATTCACAAAAGGAGTGCATTTTGAATAATTAGCATTTACAAGTGATTCCAGAATTCATCAAATTATTTATGTAATATTTACAGTATGATATTAATTTATTTATGTAATATTTACGGTATGATACTAAGCCTTGAATCAATCCCTTTCATTAGTATAGTTTTCAACGCTGTACTCCATTTTTGCTTTTAAATATTGCATTTCACAGTACTTTTGTATAGTTTCATTTTTTCAAGCTCGTTTCATCAATCAAGTCATTGAGGGTTACCTTATATTCTGGGGCCTGCAATGGTGAAGCCGAAGTCTAGGGAACCATCACACTCTTCCAAATCTCAAACTCAAAGTGAAAACTAAGGTGCTCAGTCCCCAAGTTTGATTCGTAGCAAGTTCTCAAAAAATAAGTTCAAGCAGGGCACGGAGGCTAGGAGATTCATAGGGGTTCATAGGTGTCCATGAGCTCATTTAGCTGTGGAAACCAGGGACCCAAAAATGAAAGAGGGCCGTTGGCTTGGAACCTTCGTTACTGCAAAAGAAGTTGCGTATGCTTATGATTTCACTGCGAGCGCCACGAGGCCTGATGAAGACACGAACCAACTTCATATACATCAATCCAGAAGCGTATTTGGCCTTCTCACAACCACTATGTCCTGCAGGTCCTGACAATAATACTGAGGTGGCCACTGGTATGGAAAAACCATTACTACAGAAGCATGAAAAGCCACAAGACTCGTGGGCTGATTTCCTATGGTAAGCTTTGAACACCCAACTTGCCAGCTACAATGAAACGAAGAGGCATCGCCACCACCGACAGAAAAAATCAGTTTAAATGGTGGCTACAACTTGCTTGAAGATGTACCGATGAGTAATTACTTGAATTCTTGAATTCTTCACAATTAGATGCAGATCAATATCTGTGAGTCGATTGTAAGACGTTCAATGCTCGCCTGAGATCATAATGCAAGTTCCTGGCACAACACAGGCCAAGATGAGATTGATCTAGCCCAAAATTAGTAAACATATGATCTTGCTTATGATTTTACCATTTCATTCTTTCTTTTATCATCATTCATAATTCGTACCTATTTTTTTACTTGTTAAAATATCTAACCAGTATAGATTCATCTTAATTCTTAATTCAGGATTTACCAAGTTTCAAGAAGGATCAAATCTCTTTTAAAGATCTCTTTTCACTTTAAAAGAGATTTGCATGTCGAGAAATTTGATCTTTGAGCTTAGTAAATCCGGAGTTAAAATGGATCTATACTTGTTTAATTACTAATTATAATTATAATTATTAATTTGTAACATTACAACATATCTACTATACCGAGATCAAAAGTTTACATTTAGTTCTCAAATCCTGAGTTAAAATGGATCTATACTTGTTTAATTATTAATTATAATTATAATTATTAATTTGTAACATTACAACATATCTACCATACCGAGATCAAAAGTTTACATTTAGTTTCTTTATGAAATATAATAACTAGGATGGGGGAAATACTAATTAAAATGTAATAATATATCTAGACAATTTCGAATGCAATAAAAAAGTTTTATCTTTACAGGTATGTGTAAGTATATCATGCCCTTAAAAAAATATTTTTTTTACTACGTTAGTTTGAATATTAAATTATTTATAACTTTTTAATCTTATTAATTGACTAAAATTAATTATTAAAATATACCCATGTATTATTGCATCTAGAGGCGCATTCTATGGCCAAATATGACCCTGATTTGAAATATTTTTTTACTACATTTGCTTGAATTTTAAATTATATATAACTTTTTTATTTTATTAATTGACTAAGATTAATTATTAAAATATAACTATGTATTATTTACTACATTTGCTTGAATTTTAAATTATATATAACTTTTTAATTTTATTAATTGACTAAGATTAATTATTAAATATAACTATGTATTATTGCATGGAGAGGCACATTCTATAGCCCAATATAACCCCGATGTGTAACTATGTCACGTTCTCAAAAAATAATAAAAATATTTTTTATTAATGTTGGCCTAAACAATAACTTGAACCTTAAATTATATATAACTTTTTAATCTTGTTAATGGACTAAGATTAATTATTAAAATATAACCATGTATTATTATATATAGATAATAAATTATATCATGCATTTAATAATTCTTTTATCATATACCTGAATTTGAATGGATCTTAAATTTCTATTTAACGATTTTTTTTTACCACATTAAAATTCCAAATTAAGTAAAATATTAAACATCTTTACTCATATTTACTAAAGCTAATAGCATCTTTTAAATCAAAGGAAAAAGGTTAATTCAACACAAAGAATGCTAAAAAAATCTTTTAATATATCTTTTGATTAAATATTTATAAAATGAATTTTTAAAGGAAAAAACCATATCCTATGGATATATTAAAGTCTTTAAAGACAAAAATATTTCCACATCAAAGTTCTAATATTTGAAAATATCATTTTGATGTAGTTTTATTATAATTTTTGTTATCATGCCATAAAAAACATTATTAAATCTAATATTAATATGATTAAATTTAATAAATTTGGATTAATATGATATTCAATTTTGATTCATGATCCGGATTATCCACAGTTTTCAGTTTATTCTGCCAACGTTTCAAACCCCAAAGGGGGTCCATCATCATGACAAATAAGAAAGAATAAGAATGAGAGATTATTGAGAGAGAAGAGAGTTGCGACCTGATTATTGAGGTCGCAACTCTCTTCTCTCTCAATAATCTCTCATTCTTATTCTTTCTTATTTGTCCTGATGATGGACCCCCTTTGGGGTTTGAAACGTTGGCAGAATGAACTGAAAACTGTGGATAATCCGGATCATGAATCAAAAAACTTCCACAGAAGCCTAAAATCTAAGATATTCAATTTGTTATATTATAATATATATTAATATATCATGATATATATACTCTAGATATATATGGAGGGAATAACAAAGACATAAAGTGATAGATGTGGAGAGATAAAGGGAGTGACAAGGGAGATATGGAGATAAAATGAAGAAAAAAGACATAAAGCGAGAAGAGTGGAGAGAGAGAGAGCGAGTGCCGAGAGAGATGGAGAGACATGGATAGAGACTGTGTATGTTTTGGGGCAAGATAGAGAGACAAAGAAAGAGAGATGGAAGGAAGGGGGAAGAGAAGGAGAGAGAAGGACTTAGAGAGGGAGGGAGATAGTGACATGGTTCGAGGGTGAAGAGAGAGAGAGGGGGTGGGGAGAGAGACAAAGGGAGGCGAGAGAGGAAGGAATAGAGAGAGAGAAGGACATAGGGAAGGAGAGAGAGATGGAGTTGGAGGGAAAGAAAGAGGGAGGTAAGAAGAAATACATAAAGAGAAAAAGGTGGAGAGAGAGGGAGCGATAAGGGAGATAAAGAGAGGGAGAGAGGAGAGCAGGAGGGTAGAGAGATAGACAAGGAAGAGAGAGAGTGAAGATGAAGAGGGAGGGAGAGATATATAGATATAGAGAAAGTGTGTGTGTGTTTTGGGGGTGATATAGAGAGACAAAGGAGAGGAAGAGGGAGATAGATGTAAAGATGGGAGGTGAAGAGAGGGAAGGAGATAGAGATAGAGAGAGGGAGGGAGAGATAGATATATATGGAGAGTGTGTGTGTGTGTGTTTGGGGGGTGGGGTAGAGAGACACAAAAGGAGAGATGGAGGGAGATTAGATATAGATGGAGGGGGCAGAGAGGGAAGAATATTTATTGTAATATATGCATTGATTTCAGTGTAGATGATGATTTCTAATCCTATTTAATTGTTTGCACTAGATGCATTGATTTCAATGTAGATGTTGATTTCTAATTATATTTGATTGCTTGCACTAGATGCATTGATTTCAGTTTAGATGTTGATTTCTAATCATATTTGATTACTTTCTTTAGATGCATTGATTTCAACGTAGATGATGATTTCTAGTCTTATTTGATTGCTTGCGTTAGATGTATTGATTTCAGTGTAGATGTTGATTTCTAATTATATTTGATTGCTTGCACTAGATGTATTGATTTCAGTGTAGATGTTGGTTTCTAATCTTATTTGATTGCTTGCATTATATGCATTGATTTCAATGTAGATGTTATTTTCTAATCCTATTTGATTGCTTGCATTAGATGGATTAGACATTGTTAATCTTGAGACTGTAAATGATTAAAAATGATCTCCAAGATTAAATGGATGGGGTAGAAGGAAGAAGATTTCTTGCACTAAATGCATTGATTTCGATGATGATTTATAATCCTATCTCATTTCTTGCACTAGATGCATTGATTTCAGTGTAGATGTTGGTTTATAATTATATTTGATTGATCGCACTAGATGCATTGATTTCAGTGTAGATGTTATATTATATAATAATTGTTGGCTAATATAACCTGATTAATAATATAATCTAATATTATATTAAATATAGTATTATAATATTATAATATTTAACATAATATTATAATGTTTAAAAATAATTTATTATATAATATCTAATATAATATTATGTTTAATAGAACATTATCAACCATAGGGAAAGAGAAAATAGAGAAAATAAATCTTTTACAATAGGTAAAAGAAGTTGGATTTATAAAGACATTAAATATCAAAATTAGATTAAAAACATGATACCAACAATTATTGATTTTTTTTTAAAATTAAATGAGTTAAAGCATAATTTAAGGTCCTAACTCCAATTTAGATGACTTTAACATTATCATTTTGTTGCTTCATTGAAATAGATGCATTGGTTTGAGTGTGGATATTAATTTCTAATCCCATTTAGTTGGTTATACTTCATGCATAGCTTTTAGTGTAGATGTTGATTTCTATTCTTATTTGATTGATTGCACTTCAGGCATTGATCTTAGTGTAAACATTGATTTTTAATCCTATTTGATTGTTTACACTAGATACATTGATTTCAATGTAGATGCTAATTCCTGATTTGATGTAAATAGATGGATGATGTGCATTGCTTTCAAAGTCATAAGATTTATTGTGTGCATTGATTGATGATGTGAATTGATTTCCGAGTTATATTAATTGTCAACCTATATCCATATTAAATAGAAATGAACAATAAAGAGCCCAAATCCAACTTAATCATTAGCTTAGATCCATATTAAATAGAAATTAACAATGAAGTGCAAGTCAATAGAGAAAGGCACAAGAAATGACAACTGAGGATGCATTGATTTAAGTGTAGATGTTGATTTCTAATTCTATTTTATTGTTTGCACTAGATGCATTGATTTCAGCATAGATGTTAAATTTTGATATGATGAAAATATATGGATGATGTGAATTGCTTTCAAATTAATTAGATTAATAGTGCCCATTGATTTCATTATATGCACAAAGTAATTATTGATGGTGTGCATTGATTTCTTTGTTATAATAATCATCAGTCTACATTCATATTAAATATAAATAAACAACAAAGAGCATAGATTCATCTTAATCATCATCTGAGATCCTGTTGACTTGGTAGACCTAGGGTTCGACCTCTGGTTGCCAACAAAGGGCTTTGCTGCAGTCTAGCACAACACCGACCTTTTCATTCCTCCACAAGGGAGAAACGTCTCACTTGAGGCATTCCGAGACATTTAAGATAGAAGGGATCGGAAAATAGTGTCAAGTATCAACTTATCGCACAAAGAATTCATTACATGTATATTTATACATTAATGCCGAAATTCTTTAGAAACCATCATAAAATTAAAATAAATACATCGTGACAATGGATGCTAAAAGAAACAACAACACATCATAAAATAAAAATTTAAATAAGTGCGTCCAAATCAATCATTCCATACACTCATACACAGAGTTTTTTTTTTTTAATAGAAATGATTAGAGAGATGCATTAATTTCTGGCCCAAATGCCGCAATTCTGATTACAGTATTCAGAGCAAGATCCAGAATGCTCTTTGTCCAGGACTGAAGTCTCTTTTCCTATGCTACGCCAGAGATTTTTACAAACTATTTTTCTAGCAACCGCCTCTATTTTTCCCAATTTAAAAATGCAAACGAACTGCTTCAGTATAAGGCAGTGAAACATAATCACCAGGGGATTAAGGAATGGGACCCCAACCTTCTTCTCCATCTCTGAGAATGACTCCGAGGGGGAGAAGAGCAGCTTTATTAGCTTCAGTGTCAGCCTCTTTGTTGTTGTCTCGCTTGACATGATGGAATTTCAAGCTCTGAAAGGAATTTGAAAGGATTCTTGTTCTAGTAATCAATCTGGATAGTCTTAGATCTGATGGGGCAGATCTGTCTATGATAGTTTTAATGATAGTCTGAGAGTCTCCCATCACTATTGCATCATTGATTCTGAGAGATTTAAGTTGCTTTAGCCCTTGGAACAGGGCCAGAGCTTTAGCTTGAATGCTGGTGTTGAAGCCCACTCCCCAGGCAAATCTGAGAACAGTTCTGCCATCCGCTCTCTTAACCACTCCACCAGCACTGGATCTGCCCGGGTTGCCTTTGGAAGCCCCATCAAAGAAGAGGATAATATGCTCCTGCTTTGAGCAAAGAGCCAAGAAATCTGAAGTGATAAGACGAATTTTCCAGTCTTTAGGGAGAACGGGAGGCCTGACAGTTTCAGTGAAGCGGAGATCTAGGGAGTCACTCCAAGCTGCATCAAGATCTCTCAGTCCTACCCCATCAAGCTGTTCACCGACACATTCCTTTAACTGAGTTTTGATTTTAACCCAGACAATCTTGTAATCTCTTTTCTTGTCTTTGAAAATCCTCTGATTTCTTTCCAGCCAGGTGTGCCAACAGATTAATTTGGGAAGAATACACCAGGCAGCTTTGAGATGGACATTTTGAGGAGAGCCTCCGGGATATGACCACATCCAGTTCGAAAACAGCTCTGGAATATTATTGGGGAGGAAGATATCCGCCCTCCAAGGGCCTAAGGCCGCATTCCAGAGATCGGCTACAAACTTGCAATTCAGCATCAGATGCGCAACAGTTTCTGAATTTTCACCGCACAGGGAACAACGAGAGGGGCCGTGATAACCTCTTTTGTGAAGTCTATCATCCGTCAAAATACGCTGGTGACAGAGGAGCCAACAAAAATAGTTGATTTTGGAAGTGAACGCTGGAACCAAACTCCTTTCCATGGTTTCGGATCTGGAGGAACGTGGGGATGCGCTGAGATCTGCCTGTATCCCTGAGAGACGGAGTAACGCCCAGGCGACGAGCCCCAGCCATGGGTGTCTGCCTTTCTACTGTTCAAAGGAGCCTTGCCATTAAGGAAGTTTGAGAGGATTACCAGTTCGTTGGATAGGGACTGGGGCACCTCAAAATTAATCCAGCTGAGCCAGTGACCCTTCTCCCAATTAGATATGTCCCACAGTGTAATGAACCCCGATCTGTACATCCAATATTTCAGCGCTAACAGGGAGCGATCATCAGATAGAGGGTCGCAGCCCATTATACGATCCTCCCAAATTCTGATTTGCTTGCCATTACCAGGGATCCAATGAGCATGATCGTTGATTAGGGAGGAGGATTTTGCACAGAGCTTTTGAATTAGCGAGCCAGAGTTTGCTCTGGGGTGATCTAGGCACCTTTTCTTCTACCCACGAAAGAAATTTTTCCACAGAGCGAGCTGAGCCCACCCCAGATTTGGGGCAATAATCCTCTAGATCAATTTTGCACCCAACGCCATGTTTTGCATGCTAATGTTCTTAAAGTTCAATCCGCCTTCCAATCTGGGCATGGAGATTTTAGTCCAACTTAATAGAGGAATTTTCTTTTCGTTAGCTTTCCTGCCTTTCCAAAAGAATTTTCTGATATGCTCCTCCATTTTCTTCATAATTCCAACAAGGGCCAGCATCACTGAAAATTGATATATGGGTAGGTTGTTAAGGACGACTTTTATTAGAATTGACTTACCTGCCAAATTAAGCCAGTTAAAACCCCAGGAATGGATCTTAGACTCGAACTTTTCCAGCAGGGGCATCCAATCTCTATTGACAGCACGTTTTTGAAAGATAGGGAGACCTAAATACTTGAAGGAGGACCAAGATGAGGATGCCACGAAACCAAAGCAACTGGAGATAGCTTGTAAAGTGGAGGCAGGGGTGTTCCAGCAGTAGATATGGCATTTGCCTTTATTCAGCTTGCTTCCAGAGTCTTCACAGTAGTCATCAACCACTTCTTTGAAACTTTTAGCTGAGGACACAGAGGCAGCGCCTAGCAGGAGAGAATCATCCGCGAATAACGTGTGATTTATGTTATTAACACCTCTCGCAATGTTCAGACCCATAAGTTCTTGGTCCTATTGCTTTTTGTTCAAGAGGAAGCTGAGGACGGAAGCTTGAAGGACAAAGAGCAGAGGTGATAGAGGGCACCCTTGCCTCAAACCACGAGAAGATTTGAAGAAATCTGAGGCCCTCCCATTCACCAGAGGGGCAATCCAAGGCTCGCTGATACAGGCCTTAATCCAGTTAATAAATTTGGATCCAAACTCGAATTTGCGCAGGACATCCAATAGAAAAGTGTGTCTCACTTTGTCAAAGGCGCTTTCAAGATCTAGCTTGACAACCATACCTTTCTCTTTGAGAACCAAACTAGAGTGGATCGCCTCTTGTACCAGGACAAAGTTGTCCACGATCTGTCTTCCCTGTATAAATCCTCCTTGGTTCGCAAGGAATGATGCCCGGGAGGATGATTTTTAATTTGTTGGCAATAACTTTCGTGATCAGCTTATAGCCTATATTACAAAGGGATATAGGGCGAAATCGGCTGAAGGAGTTGGCTCCTTTCTCCTTGGGAATGAGGGCCAGGATGGGCGAGTTAGTGCTTCCCCCAATTTTCTGGCACTCTTGGGATTTCCATATCATTCTGCATAGGTCTTTCTCCACAGCCTGCCAACAGGTTTGAATGAATTCGGCAGTGAAACCGTTAGGGTCTGGGGCCTTATCCGGTTCCATAGCGAAGAGAGAGGCTTTTATTTCATGATTAGAGATATCAGCATCCAGGAATTGATTATTTCTTTCGGTTATCAGGAAGGGCACCTCATTCACAAGGGAAGAAGCATGATCAGCGGGCTCTTCTTCACTTTAAAGATTTTTGTAATGAGTGAAGGCCGCGTTCTTTATGCATCTGATATCTCTATGGGTGGTGGTCTCAACTTTAATTTCAAAGATGGAGTTGAAACTTTTTTGGGCCTGAGCTTGCTTATGGAAGAAAGAAGAGTTTCTATCTCCTGCTTTGAGCCAAAGACTGCGGGATTTCAGTCTCCAATACTCTTCCTCTGCCAAGCTAGCCTTATGGAGCATGCGCTGAAGGTTAGCCTCCTTGTCAAGTAATTCTTTAGTGATCTCAACGTTTTCCGAAACCAACTGATGCGATTCGAGATGCTCCTGGATCATTTTCCTTTCCACAACAGGATTTGGTAAGGATTTTACCTAGGACTTTAGAGCAGCTTTAACTCTCCTAAGTTTCTCCTCCCAAACAAAGAATGCATAGCCTTTGACAAGGAGCTTCCAGGTTTCTTTTATCAGAGGCAAGAAAGGCTGCTCCTTGACCCAGAGAGAGTTAAATTTAAAAGGAATGGGACCTTGATCCGAATGAGCCAGCAGCTCGAGTTTAATGGGACGATGATCGGAAACACTGCAAGGAAGAATATGCATTCTAGATTCTAGGCCAAGAAGAAGAAAAGAGCTTTGAACGAGAAATCTATCTAACCTTGCAGCGATATGACTTGGACCGATTCTTTTGTTTGTCCATGTGTACTTCCCAGCTGAAGGCTTAATATCGATCATGTCCTAGTCGAGAAGCAAATCCTCAACCCATTCCCGCGCCGGGTCCCTGACGATGCTTCCTCCACGTTTTTTAGACAATGATAATGTTAGGTTAAGATCCCCTGCTATGATAATATTAGCTAATTCTTCAGTATCTGCCAGATTCCTAATGGAGTCGCAACAATGCTTTTTCTCTGCTGAGCTGACGGGAGCATACATGTTGAAGAGGGAGAGAGTCGTATCTGTTTCTACATGTTGGATTTTTGAGAACAGCCAATGGGTGTTTTTAACTTCTCTGATCTTTATAAATTTGTTTGCATTCCAAATAGTGCCCAGTCCACTAGAAGCACCTCGAGCTGACACTGCTTGACCTTCGCTTTGCTTCCACAACTTCTTGTCGATCTGGAGGAAGGCATAGTCCTCCATTTTAGTCTCCTGGATAAGGAGTAGATCGGGAGATTCTGTTCTTATCAGGCTTCTTATAGCTTCTTCTTTTATTCTGCTCCCCATACCCCTGCAATTCCAGGAGACGATCTTCATCACTTGCATTTTGAGTGGTGAGCTCCCTTAGAGCTCTGGGACTGATTTCTGTTCTTCTTTGGAGTATTTTCCAAAATCTTCTCAAGGGTTGGTTGACTTCCCTGGAGCTTGTCTTTGTAGGTCTCTTGTTCTCTTTTTTCCCGCGCAGATTTTCGACCTCTCAATGATCTTCTGGCCGAGGTTTGCGAAGCTCCTATTTCGCCTTCTTCTTCTGATTCCTCCGAACTTTGCACATCCTCTATCTCTTCAATGAGAGTCTCTTTTGGTCTGTCTTCATTACTTTCCACCTGTATTGGTTCCATGAGGGGCTCCTTGGGGATCGATCCTTCTTTCTGTATCTCTGGTTCTAGGGAGCCTTCCATAGCTGGGCTTAACAGAGTGTATTTGTTTCCTTGCTCTTCCATGATAGGGGTTTGGTTTCTAGGGGCAACCTGAGAACCATTGCCTTTTGTGTTGCCTATTCAGTTGGCTTTATGGGCATTTTTGGATCTTTTAACCTAGGTCCAGCCTTTGTCCTTGCCTTTCTCCATTTCAGTATTCTTTGGACAGTTTTGAGCGAAGTGACCATAAACCTAGGATTTCCTGCACTTGAACGGGAGCTGCTCATAGTCCAGCTTCTGAACATGAGACCAGCTTCCAACCCTGATCTTTACTGCCTCGGGCAAACCAACTTCCAGGTCAACTTCAACGCAGATTCTTGCACAGTCGAATTGGTCCTTGTTATTTGCTCGGTCGATGAATTTGCCCAAGGTGTTACCGATATGCTTTAGGGATTCCCAATTCCAGCAATGCATAGGCAGATTGGGCAGCCTAACCCACACAGGAACGGCTATGGGAACGTCAACTGAAGGATCAAAATCAGGCGTCCACTTGTTGAGATACAACCCCTGAGGGCCCATGAAATAGGGACCGTTCCGGAATATCAGATCCTTATCCTCTTTATCAGTAAATTCAAACATGAAGAATCCCTTCCCTAGAAAATACGAGGTGACACCATTCTTAATCAATGGAGCCCAGTTTCTAGCAATCCAGCTCTCCGTGGATTTGGGGGAGGGCCAGAGGCCCGTGAACTGACCTACCAGAGCTCTCTCAGCCAGGGAAAGGGCAACCTTGATTGGACCCTCAGGGGGAAGTGAGATCTCTGGAATGTTGTCCAAACGTTTCACGAACTTCGCAACCTCTAAAGCTTTCTTCTTCGGTAGGGATTCCAGGAGCTTAAGGAAGGCTTCGGCATCGGAAGGGGGGGGCAGAGGGGGTGGATCCATTGTAGTAGGGACCACAGATCAGTGGCTCAAACCCCACAAGCCATCTCAGGAGCAACGAACAAAGTGAAAGGGAGCCCCAGCAGAATACAGGAGCGGGGGCAAAGCACCGCGCAGGGGAGTGCCTCGCAGGGGAAGAGCCCACAGGAGGCAGGCGGAGCCCACCAAGCAGCCCGAGGCCGAGCAGTAGACAGGTGCAGAGGAGCAGAGCGGCAGCTAGGGCAGCCGTGAAGAATGGAGATATATCTCATACACAGAGTTACCCCATAACACTTCATTCTATTAATAAGACAAGATCCTTACATTACATATCTGCGTTAGTGCACAAGATCTTTCAAAACATATATCATAGCAAGGCTCAATAAGGCTAATTCACAATCTAAGCATAGTCACAGAGGTTAGATCTTCAATCTGGTAGCATCTTGAAATAGATTGAGAAAAATCTCTCTTAACTCATTCTCCCTAGACCTTTTATAGATTTTCTTCCTTGATCCCGCTCGCTTGATCTGGTCCACTTTTTCCACTTTGACCCTGTCCATTTGATCTGGTCCAATTTGACAAAATATGGGTGCTTTGGTCCTTATCATCTCGATTCCTTCAAAATCCTATGCGTGGATTCATCTTTTGCGGATTCTCTAGGTCCCAAGATAATCGCTTTCAAATCTCATTTGCTCTTGTCCTTTTTCTATTTTTGACTTCCAACTAGTTTGATTATTTTCCTTTCCATTTGTGTTGGCCATTCATGCAACCCTTTTCTGACCAAAATTTAATCAAAATTTATCCAAAAACGAAGGACCCAATATGCCCTGACCACAATCCATTGACTTTCCCTCGAGTCAATCTACTGACTGCACACTCAACTCTATTTGTGGTTGTGCTACCTTTGCAGAAACTTATTCTACCTATTCTATTACTTTATCTTCTCCATGATCTACTTTGTTTCCTTCAAATGAAGGACCCAAATCTGGTACTTTCTGTAGGACTTGGGCTTTAAAATTAATATACTATGTAGTGGAATATTTCCAAGTAGCGAGCAATGAAACAACTTTATCAACAAACTCAACAGTAGTATTGGTTGTAGGCTTCTTAGGACAAGACATACAGATGGTCTACCATTCAACATCAACCTCAGAGTTCAATTTATTTAGATGGAAAAAATGATTTTGTGCTAGAGGCTGAAGATCCCACAATATAGACTTGATGGCATGTGACTCCTCTTCTAGTTGGTGGATTTGCTTCTCAAGCACTTCAACCTGACTAAGAATATCTTACTTCTGCTGGAGATCAGTAGTGGCGAGTGCTTGGTTAAACAACTATTGAGTTTGTTGTCGCAACTGGTAAAGGTTGGTCCTTCTGAGCAAGGAGATTAGGCCAATCTTCCACTTGTCGAAAAAATTCCTGAGAATAATTCATAATCGGCTCGAGATTTCTGTTGTATGAAGATCCCTGCACAACCTCTTGCACAATCTATTGGATGAAATGATCAACTGGATCAGGGAGTGCTCTATGTAGTTCAACAATATTGCACCACAACTCTTTATTATCGAAAACTAGATATTTATAAGAAACTTCAACAAAGTCACAATATTCAGCCAATTGACACATAAAGAAGTCCTGTGGAGCATTAGGTACAACTTCGGTAATGGTTGGCAGCATCTGCTGGAACTTAGCATTAATATATTCAATTTGTCTCTGTAATTGCACCTTTTCACCTCTCAACTAGTCTTGTTCCTTGGTCATGTTAGCTCTGCTACATTTTGTGACTTTTGATGGATAAAATCAGGTTAAGCAGTGCTGGTTTGGTTGTATAAGGCTGGCAGCAGTCTTTCATGCTTTCTCCTTCATTTTCCCTTTTCTCCTTATAACTCCCACACCTCCGTTTCCTCCTTCCTCTTAAATTCCCCTTATTCCCCTTTAAACCCCTTTATCTCGGTTTTTATCTCAAAACCCCGCCTAAACCCTTTTTCGGGCTCCCGGGATTCTCTTGGTTTAAAACCTATAAACCCCTGAAAACCTTTAAACCCCGCATTAACCTTTGTTTTCAATTAACCATGGCTCTAATGTTTAATCCATTATCACCACGCATACAATAGAAACATAACCCATTGACGGGGCCCTCCGTTGTCACATCAAACAATAAACCTGTGCATTCATTCCGCGCCGTCCGATCTCACCTCGCCAGGATCCAACGATAGACGCTTCCCCCGCTCCGCAAACTTGCGCATGTGATAACCCGCGGGGAAAGCGGTTTCGCGCCTGTCAAATCAGACACGTGGCACTCGCTGACTTGTATTGCACCCTCCCTGTATGTTTACCGCCATTGTCCATAAGCGGCGCGGGGAAATCGCTTCCCGCCACCGTACCCGGCTCCCTGCCCATTAACCTGTGTTCTTCTAGACCTCCCGTCAGCCGTTGGATCATTCCACCGCGATCCAACGTCCATCGTTCATCTGTTCACACGCCTCTCGATAGCCCTCTCAGATCTAATCACAGCCGTCAATTTGCCAGATCTAACGTCAGCATTCTTTATCAACTCTTGGTTCATTATCCATGCATTTTACGTGTTTATGGCAGTCCTGTGCACTCGAAGGAGAAAGGAGCCCATGTTCAATACTTTGCGTAGTTAATATTTCAGCTGCCACATTCAAAGACAACACGGTCAAGGACAAGAAGGAAGGTTTCGAGCCGATCAAGGTATTAATCAGTCATGGAGCCTTGTACACATTACATTCCATATGCTCAGAAAGGACATCAAAGTACAGAAAGAGCCATTTTGATCATTAAAAACAAGCAAACTGTTATCAGAGCACCATATCTGAATGTAAATGTGGTTTGTGGTCCATTATGACCCCTCCACGCTTAGCAGCAGAGCAATTTTTGTAAACAGATTCTATATATACTCAAAACAAAAAATGTAATGAGGTTGATGAGTGTTATTTTGTTGTAAGCTTCAACTTCTGGAGACTGTAACTACTGTGAGACCTGCAACTTCTGGTCTTCATTTCCAATGAATACAAGCTTCTTTTGCTGTTGATTGCTCACTTTCCACTTCTTCTTCTTTGTTCCAGGCTGTGCCTATCATGTATTTATTCATGTGCTGTTGATGTTTAGCATTAGAGGGGCTGTCATCCAACCTCTGTGTTAAAATTTAGCTGTATCATTGAATTTGTATGCAGGTTTATGTTGTTTTAATGCCAGAGAGCTATCATCCTGTCTGTGCATTAGGAAACAGATTTATAGACCTTTTAACTGATTGCAGCCAGCCATCACAGGGTCTTGTGCATCTGCTGGTGTGGTCCGTCTTCTCCATCATCACATTTTCTTTAAACTGTGAGTAATTGGTGGTCTAAAGCCTTGTATTTTGGGGGTTTTCACCCATGTCTGGGGTTAAGCATAGTAGGAGTGGTTATCTGGCTTGAATATGCAACATTTCTTTCATTCATCCATCATTTATCCAACATTTGTTGAGTTTGTAATGTTCCCGAGCATCTCTGATATACAACCTAGGAGAGTTTCTTGGGGTGATAACATTAATTGGCGCCATTGCCGGGGAGAGGAGAATTGAAGCTCAGCTTCCCTGGGAGAATGACACAGCTTCAAGCTTTGATGATAGACAAGGTTTGAACACAGTTTCTGGTTGTAATCATCTATCTGGCGACTCCATTGGAGGAAGACCATCCTTTGGCGACTCCACATTGAAGTTCTGGCTCAGTTTGTGAGACATACTCGAAGAAATCCTCAGAAATTACCAGCTGAACCAGTGCCTGAACCTGAGAGGACTGTTAAATCGAAGAAAGCTTCACAGAAAGGGGCATCAGGATCAGGTAAGCCTAATAAGTCTCATGCATCTCTGAAAGATAAAGTTGTTGCTGAAGATTTACAGTTTGAAGATTTAGAAATCAGCACTGTTAATAAAGAAATTCCTTCAGAGATTAGTTCAGCCCCTTGTGCAGTTAGTTCCCCTTTGAATCTCAGTCCAAAGAAAGCATCCCATTTAGTCCAAAACATCCCTTTATCTCTGCCATCCATCACATTACTCCCTACTATTCAATCTGCTAGTATTCTTCCAAATATTCCAATCATGGCAGGACAACAAGCACCTACGAGGATAGAAAGAATTGTAGCTGCCAGATATGGACCATTGGTATTGCCTGTGCCTTTAAATCCTATGCCTGTGGGAGAATATCAAAAATATATGCCTAAATTCACTGGTACAGAGGGAGTAACAACAGAAGAACACCTTGAAGCTTTTTACAGTTATGCTGATAATTTAGATATAAGTGAGAATGATGTGTGGATGAGAGTTTTTGTCCAGAGCCTTGATGGAGAGGCCAGGAAGTGGTTTAGAGAATTACCCCAGAGGTCAATAACAGATATTGAAGCATTAGGTGATGCATTTTTGAAGCAATGGGGAGATAAAAAAGATTTGTTATACTACCATATTGAGTTTGGTAACTTGAAGAGGGAAAATGGGGAATCAATACCTGATTTTAATAAAAGATTCAATCGAATGTATAGTAAGATACCAGGTGAGGTAAAGCCTACTCCTACCTCTTCCAAACTCACTTATGCCAATGCTTTTGACTCTAATTTCTGCCTGTTATTGAGAGAAAGGAGATATGCTATGCTGGCAGACATGCAGGATGCAACCTTAGAAGTAGAATCTAACATTATGGCTGCAGAGAAACTAAAAAGTCAAGCTGATAGAAGGAGGCAGAGAGGTCAACCTTCCACTTCTTCTACTTCATCTTCAGAGCCTAAATTAGATAACATGACCAAGATGATAGAGTCATTGGCTGCTGAAATTTCTATGTTAAAGGTTGAGCAAAATTCAGGAAAAACAAGGCAGCAAAACACATTTGCTTCAAGAAATCAAAATCCATTCAGAAGAGAAAATGAGCAATTACAAATAATGCAGAGGGGTGCAGAGGGTTGAAGATTCAAAAGAAGATCAGAAAGTTAAAGCTTCTTTCCAAAATGTAGGCATGAAGAAGGAACAATTTGAAGAGAATGAGGATGAAATTCACTACATGGAAGATAAAGGTAGTGCTGCATTTTTGACATTGGCTGAATATGAAGAATCATTTCCGCAGGAAAAAAACAGTCAAGAATGGGACAGAGAAGCTGTTCTACAAACTGAACAGTAGCAGAGATATAGCCTGAGGTGAATGCAAAGAATGTCAAAGAAAATTCTGCCCAAACAGCTGCTGTCCAAACAGAACCACAGAATATCAAGCAGAGAAGACCAGCAGCTAATCCAGTCATCCTCAAAGCTCCAATTCAAGAGGTAAAAAGTTTTGATAAATCATCTTCTTCTTTCAGCTTTGAGTCAGAAGTTCAGAAATTGAAAATATCTTTGCCTCTGGTTGAGTTGGTGAAGAGTAAAATGTTTAGAAAGCCTATCCTTGAAGCCCTTGAGCTAGAAACCAAACAAACCTCCATTGACTCTGTTAATTTGCAAGATGACAAGCCTGCCATTGTGCTCAGCCCCATGATTGAACCTGCTGATAATAATTCTCCATCTTTTTATGTCTCATTGACCATTCATGACAAAATCCTTCACAATTGCCTGCTAGACACAGGGGCCAGCCACAATTTAATGCCTAAAGCTATCATGGAAGAGTTAGGCCTTGATATCACTAGACCCTATCATGATTTATTTTCTTTTGATTTAAGGAAAGTGAAATGTCTTGGCTTGATTAAAGATTTGGCCATTACTTTAACTCCGTTGCCCATGAAAAGTATGATGATGGATATTGTGGTAGGAGATGTCCCTCCCAAGTTTGGCATGCTGTTATCCAGAGGGTGGATTAAGAGACTAGGTGGGACCTTACAAAATGATCTTTCTTATGCAACTGTCCCAGTTTTTGGAGGAGAAAGGAGGAGGTTATATAGAGAAGCACAGTTGGCATACATCATTAGTGATGAGAAGAATCCTACAAATCATCCCATTTATGCAGTGGACACTGATTTTGGAGCATGTATTCTCCAAATTGAGGAATCTCAAAAGGCCTCTTTGCAGATCAGGAAACCAACAATTCAGACTGAGGAAAAGCAAGGAAGTCAGGTTTGGGAAATGTTCTTTGATGGAGCATGTTCCAGGGAGACTGCATGAGCAGGTGTGGTGCTAGTGTCTCCAGAGAAAGAAAGCATTCAACTGTCCTTTAAGCTGGTTTTTCAAGTCACAAACAATATAGCAGAGTATGAGGCTCTGCTGTTGGGCCTTAATGCAACAAAGGACAAAGGAATCAAGAATCTGAAGGTATATGGAGATGCTGATCTGATTATCCAGCAAGTAAATAAATCATTTCAAGTAAAGCACCCAAGGCTGAAAGCATACAGAGATGAGGTATGGAGAATCAGAGATTCTTTTGATTTTTTCTGTATTTCATATATTCTTAGAGCCCAAAATCAACTTGCTGATTCCCTTGCTGTTTCTTCTAGTCTATTTATCCCTCCCATGCCTCCCAAGCTAGTTTATGAAGTGCAAATGAAGTACAGACCATCATTGCCTGACAATGTCCACCATTGGAAAGTTTTTGAAGATGATAATGAGTTGAATAGGTTCCTTCAAGTCATTGATGAGTTTTTTGAGATGCAAATTGACCAAGAAAGTCAAGCCTTGTTAGAAAATCCCCAATCCCAACTTAGAAATAAAATTGGTAAAGACAACATTGTCCAGCTTCCTAGTAACCATATTCCTAAGGGTCTAATTCCTCTTGAAATACTGTTTGATCAAAATGATGTCCGTTACAAAGCTTCCCAAAAAGAAGACCAATATTCAATCTGTAAGCATGATATAGGAAGTCCAGGTTAGCCTAGATATATTGATTTTTCCACTCATTTGTCAGCTGATCAAAGTACTGAATATTGCAATTTAATGAGGCAATTTGCTGATGTGTTTGCCTGGGAGTATAGTGACCTGAAAACTTATGATAAGAGCATAATTCAGCATAAAATCCCTCTGGAGAAAGACACTATTCCTTTCAAACAGAAGCTGAGACCAATAAATCCTATGCTTCTTCCTCTGATTGAAAAAGAAATTAAAAAATTGCTGGTTGCTAAGATCATTGTCCCTCTCAGATATTCAAAATGGGTGGCCAATCTAGTGGTGGTGAGGAAGAAGAGTGGAGAAATCAGACTGTGTGTTGATTTCATAGATTTAAACAAATGTTCCAAAAAAGACAACTACCCTTTACCAAAGATGGAGCATTTGCTGCAAAAGGTCTCAGGAGCCAAAGTAATGTCTTTCTTGGATGGTTTTTCAGGTTTTAATCAGATTGTTGTGCACCCAGATGATCAAGAAAAGACTGCATTCACCACTCCTTGGGGCACTTTTATGTATGTCAAAATGCCTTTTGGATTGATGAATGTTGGAGCCACCTTTCAGAGAGCTATGGATATAGAATTTATGGGAGAGAAGGACAAATTTGTGCTTATCTACCTTGATGATATCACAGTTTACTCCAGCAGCCATCAAAATCATTTGCAACATTTGAAAAGAGTGTTCTTGAAGTGTAGAAGGTTTGGAATCTCAGTCAATCCCAAAAAATCACAATTTTCTTTACATGAAGGCAAGATGTTAGGACATATTGTGTTTGTTGCAGGTGTTTAGATTGATCCAGAAAGAGTCAAAGCAATATAGACTTTGTCTGTCCCTAGATCAAAGAAGGATATTCAGTCTTTTTTGGGCAAAATAAATTTTGTAAGGAGGTTTATTCCAAATTTTGCAAAATTGGTTAAGCATGTGACCTCTATGTTGAAGAAAGGATCAAAGGTAAGATGGACTGATGCAGCAAGAAAATCATTTGAGTCTATTAAAAAGGATATTATGGAGGCTCCTACTTTGATTAGTCCAGATTACGGCAAGGAGTTTCATATATTTTCATTTACCTCTGAAGACACCATTGCAGCAGTTTTATTGCAGCAAGATGAAGAAGGTTCAGAACATCTAGTATCATTTTTCAGCAAGAACTTGAGGGATGCTGAGCTAAGGTATGATATTATAGAAAAACAGGCATATGCTCTTATCAAATCCTTGAAGGCTTTTAGAGTTTATATCTTGCATTCTAAGATAATTGCATATGTACCTTCTGCTGCAATAAAATATGTTTTAACACAACCTGATGCTGATGGAAGAAGGGAAAAATGGATTGCAAAGATGATAGAATTTAACATAGAGCTGAAGCCCACTAAACTGGTAAGAGATCAAGGTCTTGCCAAATTATTGGCTGAAGAAAATTGCAGATCGTTAGACATTGATTTCCTATATGCAAATGTAAAAAATGGTCAGGCAGAAAAGGAAGAAACAACTGAACCACAGAGGAAGCATTCAGTGGCCGAGAACCTAGCTTCATGTAACTAGTATGCTGAAATGATTAATTTCTTGCTGAAGTTAGAGATCCCTTCAGAATTTACTCAAAATCAAGCCAAAACTTTAAAACTCAGGGCAGCTAAGTATTGCATCAATGATAATCTGCTATACTGGAGGGATCCATCTGGAATATTTTTAAGGTGCCTGGACAAAGAACAGTCAAAAGAAGTTATGCAGCAGTTTCATAACAGCATGTGTGGAGGGCACCATTATTGGAAGACTACAGCCCATAAAATTCTCAGAGCTGGGTACTATTGGCCCACTTTATTTTCTAATGTATTTGTTTTTGTTAAATCTTGTGACAGGTGCCAAAGATTTGAAGGAAAACAACAGTTGAAGTCCCTGCCCCTAAAACCAATACATGCAAAAGGACCTTTTCAGCAGTGGGGCTTGGATTTCATTGGAGAAATCAATCCACATTCTAGTGGCCAGCACAGATGGATATTAGTAGCCACTGATTATTTCACTAAGTGGATTGAAGCAGTCCCTACAAGGAAGGCTGATCATAATGTGGTCATGAAGTTTTTAACAGAAAATATTTTCAGCAAATTTGGTTGTCCACATAAGTTAATAACAGATAATGCAACAGCTTTCAGGGCAAAAGAATTGGTGGAAATGTGTGATTCAATGGGTATTAAACTTGTTCATTCCACCTCTTATTATCCTCAAGGAAATGGTCTGGCAGAATCCTCTAATAAAAGTCTGATCAGGATAATTAAAAAACTGTTAGAGGACAATAAAAAGAATTGGGATTCAAAGCTCAAGTATGCACTGTGGGCTGACAGAGTGACCATTAAAAAATCCACAGGGAATTCTCCTTTCAAGCTGGTGTATGGCACTGAAGCTGTATTCCCCATTCAGCTAACTCTCCCTGTGGAAAAATTCCTTCAAGAAGAGCAGAATGAGGAAGAAGAAATGGCAAAGAGGATCACTGATTTAGCATAAATACATCAGATTAGAGAACAATTGGTTGAAAAAGTTGCAGCACATCAGAGAAGGATCAAGGAAGCCTTTGACAAGAAGGAAAAAACAAATAATTTTTAGATTGGTGACTTGGTTTTGAAATGGGATGCACTAAAGGAGAAGAAAGGCAATCATGGAAAATTTATTGCTTTCTGGACAGGGCCTTTCATTATTTCAAAGGTTTAAGGGAACAACACCTTCATGCTGAAAAGTATGGGGGGAGAAGCAGTTTTTGATGGCCCAGTTAATGGGTGGTTTTTGAAAGTTTATGTTGTTTAAGGACCTTTGGCCTTAAAGGTTGTAAATATTGTGTTTTTATCAGTTTTAGTACAGATGCAGTAGACTCCATGCCCAATGGAACACTAGGAATTTTGGCTAATTTGTTTTCAGCTGGAAGGCAATGGTCTGCAGGTTCTTGAGACCTCGCAGGCAGGATCTCATCCCCAGAAGGAGCCAATGTTAGCTCTGCTACATTTTGTGACTTTTGATGGATAAAATCAGGTTAAGCAGTGCTAGTCTGGTTGTATAACGCTGGCAACAACGTTTCATGCTTTCTCCTTCATTTTCCCTTTTCTCCTTATAACTCCCACACCTCCGTTTCCTCCTTCCTCTTAAATTCCCCTTATTTCCCTTTAAACCCATTTATTCCGGTTTTTATCTCAAAACCCCGCCTAAACCCTTTTTTGGGCTCCCGGGCTTCTCTTGGTTTAAAACCTATAAACCCATGAAAACCTTTAAACCTCGCATTAACCTTTGTTTTCATTTTAACCATGGCTCTAATGTTTAATCCATTATCGCTATGCATACAATAGAAATATAACCCATCGGCGGGGCCCTCCCCTGTCACATCAAACAATAAACCCGTGCATTCATTCCGCGCCGTCCGATCTTACCTCGCCAGGATCCAACGATAGACGCTTCCCCCGCTCCGTGAACCTACGCATGCGATAACCCACGGGGAAAGCGGTTTCGCGCCTGTCAAATCAGACACGCAACACTCGTTGACTCGTATCGCACCCTCCCTGTACGTTTACCGCCATTGCCCATAAGCGGTGTGGGGAAACCGCTTCCCGCCACCGTACCCGGCTCCCCGCCCATTAACCTGTGTTCATCTCCGCCTCCCATCAATCGTTGGATCATTCCACCGTGATCCAACGACCATCGTTCATCTATTCACACACCTCCCGATAGCCCTCTCAGATCTAATCACAACCGTCAATTTTCCAGATCTAATGGCCAGCATTCTTTATCAGCTCTTGGTTCATTATCCATGCATTTTACGTGTTTATGGCAGTCCTGTGCACCTGAAGGAGAAAGGAGCCCATGTTCAATACTCTGCGTAGTTAATATTTCAGCTACCACATTCAAAGACAGAACGGTCAAGGACAAGAAGGACGGTTTCGAGCCGATCAAGGTATTAATCAGTCATGGAGCCTTGTACACATTACATTCCATATGCTCAGAAAGAACATCAAAGTACAGAAAGAGCCATTTTGATCATTAAAAACAATCAAACTGTTATCAGAGCACCATATCTGAATGTAAATGTGGTTGGTGGTCCATTATGACCCCTCCGCGCTTAGCAGTAGAGCAATTTTTGTAAACAGATTCTATATATACTCAGAACAAAAAATGTAATGAGGTTGATGAGTGTTATTCTGTTGTAAGCTTCAACTTCTGGAGACTGTAACTACTGTGAGACCTGCAGCTTCTGGTCTTCATTTCCAGCTAATACAAGCTTCTTTTGCTGTTGATTGCTCACTTTCCACTTCTTCTTCTTTGTTCCAGGTTGTGCCTGTCATGTATTTATTCATGTGTTGTTGATGTTTAGCATTAGAGGGGCTGTCATCCCACCTCTGTGTTAGAATTTAGCTGTATCATTGAATTTGTATGCAGGTTTCTGTTGTTTTAATGCCAGAGAGCTGTCATCCTGTCTGTGTATTAGGAAACAGATTTACAGACCTTTTAACTGGTTGCAGCCGGCCATCACAGGGTCCTGTGCATCTGCTGGTGTGGTCAGTCTTCTCCATCATCACATTTTCTTTAAACTGTGAGTAATTGGTGGTCTAAAGCCTTGTAGTCTGGGGGTGTTCACCCATGTCTGGGGTTAAGCATAGTAGGAGTGGTTATCTGGCTTGAATATGCAACATTTCTTTCATTCATCCACCATTTATCCAACATTTTGTTGAGTTTGTAATGTTCCTGAGCATCTCTGATATACAACCTAGGAGAGTTTCTTGGGGTGCTAACAGGTCACATCGATGATTCACTGTTGTTGTTGCTCATGAACAGAGAGCATTTCATCGTAGTGACCTTCCATTTATAGGGAATAAGTTTTAATAATCTAAAGTAACTAGGATGAAGACTAGTTGTGTAGATAATATATAGACAAAGCATCAGGTAAGAGGAATCAGGCATGCAGGGGTTGGCCACTAGCAACAAATTTTTTAGAGTTTCCTTGAGGCGAAGTTTCCCGCTCTTGACTCTGTTCCTTCTTGAATCCATCTCGGATCGTGGAAACAACATTTGAGGGAAAAAGAGGAACGATATCCTGGGATTGCACAACTAAATATGAAACTTCTCAGCATTGAGTAGGGTCTTGACTGAACTCAACAACCTGAGATTCTAAAATAACTGTACCAGGGTCCTGTTGAATCTCGGATGAAGATTGCACATGTGACATTGTGACTACCTCTATATGTGACTCATGTCCAACTGTGGTTAGTTGTATGGTATACGTGAGGGAAAATTCAATGTCCATCTCAACAATATCTCCACCAGTATTTCTAGTGTCAGGGATATCAGAAATAGTGATAGATTGTGATGTGGTATGTGGAGACAAACTAGGGGAAAGTGTGGACTGGATAGGCGAAGGATTACATGGCTCCTCCACCATTTTGGTTCCCTCAACATGGTCTTTTGGCTCATCATCAACAAGGTCAACAACATGAGAAAGTTGAACATTAGGATTAGTTTGGGCAAAAGCTTGAACAAAAGCAAAGGCACCAAAGGTGGAAGGAGGAGTAGTAGAGATTGTAGGTGGAGCAACAAAAATGGGACTCATAGAAACAAAGTGTATTGCTGGCGACTTAAATGATGGACCAATAAGAGGAAAAACAATAGGAATATTTGAAGTAGAGCTAACAAAACTTACCATGGAACTGACTTTCGACATAGTATTGCAGATAAAAGACACACATTCAAGGAACTTCTTCAACATCAACTGGAGATCTTGTTCAATATTAGTATGTGCCTTTTGGAATATGATGGAACATCTGCAGAGGAATGACAAGGTTGCCTTGTGTCTATAGAATAAATAATCTCGCCCTCTTGGTGCATGCGTTGAGCTCTGAGCCAATACAGTACCTCATTATGGAAAACTACTTCAAAGACATAATAGGGCAATGACCACATCTGGAATGTATTGAGACCGATGGTTTTAGGATGAATGTAACTGTGGCCATGACTTATCCAAAATCATATTTAATGAGCATATTTATCCAAAATCAACTTTGGCACCCTGGTCAATGTTTCTGTAGCATGCACCATCTTAGCGTACCATTTTTCAAAATCTTGTTCAATAAAATATCTATTAGCAAAATCAAAAGAAGTTTGCCATGTGGCATAAGCAAGAGAAAGAGGTTCATCTTTGGTGATTCAGCTAGTTCGCTACCTTTAGGTGCTCACCACTTCATCATAGCACTGTAAATAACTAAATATCCATAGATAAAATAGGTTGTCGACTAAAGACATCTTTGTAGGCTTCACAAATCTCATTCAAAAGATAACTACACCAATTTAATGATTCTCCTCGCCTTTGGTGTAATGCCGCATAAGTTTTCCTACAATGCTATGGCATGCAAATTTGATTCAGGTATTGTTGATCATTTCAATAACAATGACATGACCTTTATGCTGAGTGCCATATTTTCCATACAAGTTATCGTCACACTTATTTTTGCCTCATTTAGAGACACTTTCGAATGCAGAGGAAACCTCTGGACCGTATGGTGACAATTCTATAAGCTTGTAAGTGTCCTCAATGTGGATAATATATTCTCTGTCAAGCCACAAAAAACCTCCATGAATTCCGTTGATGAGGAACTTGGTGCAGTGCATGGCCTCTCATGTGGTGCGAAAGATAGGAAAATTGCATAATTTCATTAGGGAAGATCGCTGCAAAGGCTGAAATTCATGTTTTAGCCATGAAGAAGCAATACTGCCTTGTTTAGCCGCAGAATCCATAAATACTTCCAACTCAAGAGCTGGAAACATAACATATTGAGTCAAGTCGTTGTCAACCAAGGTGGCTTTTTCATATTTGCCCAAAGTATCTTCCGTGGGCTCGATATGGGGATCTAAGAAGCTAGGTGGAACTACATGTTTAGAGAGACAATCCATGGCAGAATATTGATGACTGTAAATAATTAAAATAGGTGGATGATAGCAGTTTTGGAAAGCAGGGAGGCTCAACACAAAAGCCAGGGTGAAAGACTATAAGGGATGAACAAACAAAATGAAGAATTGACACAATGACACTCGAACTATATAGAAAGGACTCGAAAAGATGTGCAATGATTATATTATTACATATTAAATACGAAAAACTTTCCAAATCGAATTGAATCTAGGTATTAATGATGACTAGTTCACAGATCTGCAGGACATGGCGTAAAAACTTCAAAAAAGGAAATACCATAATAACAAGGTAACGAGAAATGATTTGAAAGCTTTAAAATGGTAAATCAAATTGGAAAAAAGTGATTATTATGGGAAACATCAACATAATGACTGAAAAAACCATATTAATGATTATGAGATTGACATAAATGACACTTTACACATAGCTCCCAGACCATAAATGGTTACGGTGGGTCGCAAATATAACATAACAACATGACTGACATAACTAGACTAATGAACTAATTGACACAACTTAATTTTCCAATTAATTGACTAACATGATAACCTCAATCCTAAATCTAATTGATGTCCCCTTTCAGAGAGCGAGAATTACTAAAGAAATTTTACTAGCCTTAGTAGGGCTTCAGGCGTGCACCATTCACCCAACCAGTGAAACAAGCTCCATAAAAACATGAATGACATAACTAGAATAAGGAACTAATTTCCACAACTTAATTTTACCAATTGATTGACCAATATGACAACCTCAATCCTAAATCTAATTGATGCCCCCTTTCAAAGAGTTAGAATTACTAAAGAAAATTTACTAGCCTTAGTAGGGCTTCAAGCGTGCACCATTCACCCAAACAGGAAAAAAAGCTCCATAAAGCTGAGTGACCTTTACAACTCCGAAAAACCCTATCTCCACAATAAAGAAAGGACCCAATCAATGCATTTTTAACTTACTAGGATGCTTCAAATGTTTCTGTCATAAAGTAATACCCAGTTTGCAACAAAATGAATTCTTCTTTATACACCTATCATGCCAAGATTTTTATTGTTCCTTCTCGATAGTATGATGGAAATATGTAAGGAAACACTCCTCATCCAACTCCCACGACTCTTGTAACCATTATCCAATAGACTCATCATCTGAAATCTTAGTAACCTGAGCAATGAAAAGATTTAGAACAATAAACTCAACTGGTACCACTACTTCCCACCCATAAACAAGTTGAAATGGTGTATAATTGTGCAACCGTTTCATAGTTGTACAATAAGCCCATAAAGTTGTTGGAACTCATTAATCCCAATCATCCCTATTTGTAGAACAAAATTTAGTAAGACCCTTTTCCAAAGTGATATTAAAAGATTCAAACGTCCCATTCACTTGCAGATGATATGGAATGCTTTTGTGGTGTTGGATCATGAAATTCCGCAACATAGTAGAAATCGTTTCATTAATGAAATGCAATCCTTGATCACTAGTAAGGCTCCTTGGACAACCAAATTTCGTGATGATATTTCAAATATAAACCTTGCAATAGTATCAATAATGTAATCCTTTACAACTGTTGCTTCATCCCATCATGTTAAATAATTATTCACAGTAATAATATAGCATGCATGAGAATGTTTCACACGAGGGTTGATGGACCCCAAAAAATCAACAACCCACTTCTCAAAAGCCTTAATGATCCAGGTGGCTCCAGAAACACTCAATGATCAAAGAAGGCTCAAGAAAGGATCAAAAATAAAAATTCTTGGATTGCCATGAAACAAAGATGAGATCGAATATCTCGTCACAAGCTTTCTAACGACACCAATGACACCTCAATCTGAGATCATATGTGAAAGTTAGAGCCAGTCAAAGTTTTGGTCAACTAGGTCCCTTCGCTAAAGTTAGCAGAGCGACAACTAAATTTGGAGCCCGACTAAATATGGTGGAGCCGATAAATTTGGTAGAAATTAATGAGGCAACAATTTGAAACTTTGCAGTGATGGTTTATGACGGCTAGAACTGGTGAAATTGTCGCCTACTTAAAAAAACCAATGACCCCGAAAAGTCGGTCGAATTTTTTTAACTAATTTGTTTTTATTAAAATGAAAAAATATTAACAAACGGGGGGAAAACACCCACACATACACACACACACACATATATTGGGGGCAGGCCGTTAATGGCGGACGCGCCACCCAAGACCCCCGACCATACCAAAATTGTAGCGACCTATGTGATGGGGCTGACGGGGATCAAACCCGCTCGACCAACTTGGCCGGCTCACCAATGGGAGACCCCAAAAATTAACTATGCCACCAAACAATATACAAACCACCAATTAAATTAGCATGGTGGGTATTGAAACCAAAACCCATGGAACCAATCTTGACCTGCCATCCAACAAGACAGGTGGACAAGTGGTTGTAAGGTCTGCCACAATTTTTATATAAATCAATTGTTTCCATTCGAACGGGGGGAGAAGAGTTCTGAACGGAATGGAACCAGGAGTGCAGAGGCCAAAAAAACTCCTCTTGGGCCCAATTCTTGAGGTGGAATATTCTAATGAATATTATTTCATGCAGGGGAATCACAAGGAATCTAAAAGATTTTCTTGGAGCTAATTTTTGACAGTGGTAGAATCATGCCAAATTTATACTTAAATTTATCAGATTTTGCAAGGAGTATGATGGTGTAATAAGTTTCCTCATATCAGTAGTATAGTTTCCGTAAACTCGCAGAGAAGAATCTTTATGGAATCTTGAGGAATTTGAAAGATTCTCCCGAGGGCCGAAAATAACAGTTTCAGAACCAGGCTGAATTTATACTCATTCTTCTTAGTTTTTTGCAATGAACATGATGGTTTGATCTATTTCCTCATCTGAGAAGTGTAATTCTAGTCAACCCGCGAGAAGAAATATTTGGGGAATCTTTAAGATTCTTGGGGGTCCAGATTTTGACCAAAGCAGAAAGGAATCAAGTTTACAATCATTTTTCATGATTTTTCGCTAAGAATTCAATGGTGCAGTCCATTTCTTCAGTAGAGGTGTACATTTTTAGGCCATCCTGGAAGTGAAGGAATAAGGTGTCTTTTGTACATGCATGTAATTTGATTTTTGGTGAAGATTAATGAAAGAGGCCTCCCCACTTTGAGCAGAGACTGGAGACATAACCCACACTCAATGAATTATGTTATCAACTTGTTTGTGTCTTTGCTTCTCATGGTTTCCTTTTATTTTCGTGTATTTTATGTGTACGCATCTTATGGTTATATGCCCTTTTAAATATAAATATGTATGCATCTTTGAAGTGAAAAGATCTGGATCAAGTTT
The DNA here is from genome assembly GCA_031772625.1 of Pinus tabuliformis. Classification (NCBI taxonomy): domain Eukaryota; kingdom Viridiplantae; phylum Streptophyta; class Pinopsida; order Pinales; family Pinaceae; genus Pinus; species Pinus tabuliformis. The sequence goes on along the minus strand of CM062806.1, from coordinate 478,341,600 downwards.
GGTATCAGAGTGGGTTTTCTGTTGATGTGACTTACAAGTGTATGATAACTAGGGAAAAAATGCTAAGTGGTGAAGGAAAACTTAAGTCCTTTGATCCAGAAGCAGGGCGTGTAACATGAAGAAAGAAAATGGTAGATGAAGATGCTCAATTAGAGGAAGAGTGAAATTATCACAAGGCATTATACGCCATGGTAAAAAAAGTGGACAAATTGTTTGCAGAGTATGTTAAGACAATGGTGAAACCAAAGAAGAACGAAGGACTAGATGATCATGCCTTGGTGTATCATGAAGGAGGAAGAGAAGAGCCTCCTAAACCTCCCTCTCCATCTTCTGCCTAAAGCTCTTCTTCTTTCTCTTCTCGTTATCTAGAGGTAGAAAAACTCATAAAAACCCCTTTTCAAGCTGGATGTCAAGTTTGATCTACCAGTGTTTAATGGAGAATATAATGCATAAGAGTTAGATAATTGGATCATACAGGTTGAAGTATATTGCAACATCCAACGAATCAAAGAGGATGAAGCCAATATCTAGCTAACATCCCTTTGATTGAGTGGAAATACTCTCGTCTGGTGGGAAGGAAAGCTGCAACAAGGTGGTAAGAGTAGTCATAAACTTCTTTCATCTTGGTCTAAGTTTGTTTCTGCCTTAAGAGGACAATGTTACCATTAGGATACATGCATAAGGCCACGAAGAAATGACAACATTTGAAACAAAGTAGAGGTAAAAATGTTCAAAATTTTATGAAGGAGTTTAGGAAACAAGCATTAGCATTGAATGTTCCATTAGAATCTCTTAAAATGTTGATTAAATACATTGGCTCATTGCACGGTTATTTGCGTCATTCATTGCTATTATTTGAACCTAAAACTCTTGATGAAGCTAGTGTGAAAGATGTACATATTGAAAGCAGGGGGAACCATGAGCAAGATGACCACCCAAATAGGGCAGTAACAACTAAGAGAAAAGAATCAAAGCCCTCTTGTAATCACTGCGAGAAAGAAGGGCATGATGAGGAGGATTGCTGGAAATTGCATCCAGAATTGAGGCCAACGAGGAATGACAATGATCCAAATGGAAAATGGCATCAACCCATGGTATTCATCCACCCCTGTTATTCATCAACCCATATAATTTACCCATGGTATTGTAAGTGGCATCCACTATTGGTATTTATCCACCCATGGTATTGTAAGTGACATCCACCCATGGTATTCATTCACCCATAGTATTGTGACATCCACCCATGGTATTGTAACATCCATCCACCCATGGAATTGACTCGTGGTATTGTGACATCCACCCATGGTATTCATTCACCCAAGGAATTGACTCGTGGTATTGTGACATCCACCCATGGTATTCATTCACCCATGGAATTGACCTGTGGTATTGTAACTGAAAAATATTATAATTAATAAGTCGCAATTTGTAAAAGGATAGATGGTCTGCCACAATGTAGCCTTTATAGTTATTATTGGTTTTAATAAAAAGTTTCTTTGTGGTTTTATTTACTATGTGTTATGCCATTCTCTTTTTAGCATTGCAATTCTTCAGATCTTGGGGGCCTCCCCCCAAGATATGGATTAGTGGTATCAGAGCAGGTTACAATTCCATGGGAATGAGGGTTTCATGCATATTTCAGTTTCAAATTGTTGCAGCAATATTCAACAAACTCCAGTCACGCGATGTGACCTCCACAGAGCACTTTCTTGGGCCAAGCAGGAAGAATTTTTCTTTTTTCATTTTTTTTGCAGGATTTTTTTTTTTTGGGCGGCGAGTTTGCAGATCAAATCTGAAACATTTGGTACAATATTTACAAAAAAAAGAGTAATAGATCGGGATTCTTGCAAAAAAAATACCAAAATTCAAAAAAACAATCGACCAAATTAGAGTCTAGATGAGGGAGATATCGCTAATTTAAAATCAGCTACGTTGTAGAATTATTACTATTATTATTATTCTTATTATATATATATATATATATATATATATATATATATATATATATATATATATATATATATATATATATATATATATATATATATTTTCCCCTGGAAAAATCGTAATCTTTCATTAATGATTGAAAAATTACATGTTGTAGATGCCTCTTGGCATATGCTGTAAACAGATTTCAAAAAAGATGCTCAAAATGCATAGATCCTTTCACACCACGCAGGGTGTATGGATTTCATGAAATAAACTGGTAAACGCAAAAATATTTTGTACAGGTGGGGAAAAGTCAGGCTTTTCTCCCTTTTTTCTTCTCAACCTTTCTCTAGTTCCCCTGTGATTCTGTGGGAGTTATGAGTGCTAATGCATTTTCAGCCACAGGTTGAGGGTTATCAGAATCTGATGTGTCTGAAGTATGTAGTCGTTTATTTCTGCCCATATCCATTTCTGATCTTGTTGCCAATGCTGTCTCTATATTTTCCGGTGGATTTGTATCTTCTACAACTGGTTCTTTATCCATATGATTGTTCTCATTTGGGTTGGCATAGTCCATCTCTTCTTCCTCCTCATCATCTGGGGGAGGTGGTGGAATGTACCATCCCTTTGCTTGTTTTTCCGTTTTCTTCTTTCTGCGATTGTCTTTTTTGACAGCTGGGCACGTGTTTTGTAAGTGTCCTGTTTGTCTACATGTTCGACATTTGAATGCAGTGTTTTCATAATCTATTACTTGAGTCCAGCTGCTCTGTCTATGCTTCAGCTGGATTTGGTCTAGCAGGCCTTTGCTGAGGTCTACTTCCACACATATTCGTGCAAAAGTAAAAATTCTTTCCTCCACTCGCTGGGTGTCCATTTTAATGTAACACCCAATTGTGTTTCCAATTCCAGTGAGTACTTGCTGATTCCAAAGATGTATTGGGAGGTTGTGTAGCCGCACCCAAACTGGCATCTTCGAGACAACCATTGTGTTTGCATCAAATCCTGGGAACCATGGTGTAATGAAGAGTCCAGTGGATCCCCAGAACCAAGGTCCTTCCTGCATTACTATGTCTCTGTCTATTGCTGATAAAAATTTCACAATGAAAAACCCCTTTGAGCATAGGTGTACTTCGCAGTTCGTGGTCCAGTTCGTGTAGATCCAAATGAAAAGATCCGCCGGTTTGGGCCAATAGCAGTTAAATCTGCATATTATTGCTTGTCTTTCATATATGGTGCATTGCTCATCTATTTCTGGCGTATCTATGTTGTATTCTGGGGTGTGTTCCAGTTGTTCCACTATGTATGGCCTTGCGTCCATACCAGTTTGGTTTAGTGCTGTTCCTTCTGTGTTTTTCCCTTGTAGGACGTTTTTGAAGGAAATGCTGCCTGGTTTTTTCCCAATTGAACCAGTGCCACTTCCTCCCGCCCTGTCTGGATTCTTGTTATTGTTGGTTGCACCTCCTCTTAACCTCAGGTTGAGGATGATTGTTGACAGAGGTGTGATTCTGTATTCCCAAAGGTATTTTGTGTCCTGTAACACTCTACCCTCATATATCAGGTTTTGTATTCTGATGGGGTAACCCAACTGTTGCATAATAATTTCCTGCATTTGCTCGACAGTATCTGTGTCTTTTACCCAGATTATTTTCGATTTTCCTTCAGGATTTTTTATAAAGACTTGGAAAATGTGATCTCTTACCAGGATTCCAGATGTTGTTTTTGGCAGATCTAAGCCTGTGATTCTACTCTGCTCCTTCAGTTCGCCTCGGCACAGCTTATTCGGTGAGGGGGCTTCCCGATCTGACCTGTTAGAGGGTCGATCTACCACAAGAGGGTCTGAATCTATAAGCCTGAGACGCCGTCTGTGCTCCATGCCGCGGAACGATGGATTTAATGCCCAATCAGGGTTCCAAGGCAATTGGATATCTAGATCTGCGTCATAATAAAACAGATCAGCGTTTTGGTCGGCGGAGATCTGGAGGTTTTCCTCAAACCTTTGACTGTGTCGGCGGAGGGCTCCATTATTGTTAAGGACCGCTCCCTTACCAAGCATTTTCTCGCAAGTAGCTACGGCCTTTTGGCAGATTGCCAAGTGGTCGATCTGTATACCTTTCCTCCACTCATCCAAGCCCTTTATGCCGATCTGGAGTTTTTTGACTATCTTCGCCTCCTGAGGGAGACCTGTATTCCCCAAATCTGGGCCGGTTCGCGCCTCCGTATTCCTTGTACACCCTGGCTGCTGCAGATAACGTAGGGGCCTTTTTCTCTGCGCGCCACTGATGACCCACGCAGGCCGCACTGCTTCCAGCTTCTTGGATTCTCCAGAGGGTTTGCTGGTGCGCGAAAGAGCCATTGTAGATCGAAAACCTCTCTGCTCTCGCTGAAACCCTCCTTCAGTCAAACCTCTTTCGAGATAATTGTTAACATGCTCTAGATCTCATGTCCATTACTGCTCGTATATATATATATATATATATATATATATATATATATATATATATATATATATATATATATATATATATATATATATATAGATATACATTTTTTTTATTATTATTTATTTATTTATTTATTTTGATGACAACTAGTGGAAGGTGACTCTCCTATCATTTTTTGAAGTTTTTGTGGAGAATTTTAGAAAAAGGATTGTAGATCTGAGCTCCTCTTGAAAATTCACCCAATTTCAAAAAAAATAAAAATGAGTCGAATCATAGTTCGGATGTGGGAGATATCGCTCATTTAAAATCAACTATTTTTTTCAGAACTTTTGTGACGGCGGAAAAAATTACAGCGCGAATCGGAGATTTTGGGGTGTCCAGATAAGGATTTCCAACACATAGGAAGATGAAAAATGGTCCTTCTGCTTCCAAAAATAGGTTATAATAAATATTCTGAATTATATTGACCGAGTTATGTCCATTTTAATTCTGGAGCAACATTCGGAGCGGGTTCCTGTTGGAGACGTGCCCTCCCACCCCACTTTATTAGGCACTTGCTTCACATTCATTAGTTCCAGCATAGCAACATTTGGCTTGGGTTATTTGGAGACATTCCCTCCCACCCTAGGCTATGTAGGCACCTGCTACTTCATCAACAATCAACATCATGGTTATGGGTCAACTGCACAAAATCCTTGTCATCGAAGTCCATTTGCTAGGCCGCACATTGTTAGTATCATAGTTGGTCACAAGAATTATAGGGTATATCTATCCTCAAATCTTCGTTGTCATGGTTATGGGTCATCCACAAACCCACACTTCATCGAAGTCCATTTGCTAGGCCGTACACTGTCAATATCACAGTTGATCACAAGCATTACAGGGTATCTTTATCCTCGGATCTGCGTTCATCATGGTTATGGGTCAACTACAAACCCACACTTCATTGAATTTCATTTGCTAGGCCCCACACTTTCAGTATCACAGTTGGTTACAAGCATTACAAGGTATCTCTATCCTTGGATCTTCGTTCATCATAGTTATGGGTTAACCACATAAAACCCTTCTTTTCAGTGGCTCTTCATATTCAACAAAGGCTTCGCAGGAGGGAACTTCACACAATGGGGACCATTGCTTCTTAAGGGGGGAGGAATGATCCAAATCGAAAATGGAATCAACCCATGGTATTCATCCACCCATGTTATTCATCCACCCATGGAAATTACCCATGGTATTGTAAGTGGCATCCACTCATGGTATTTATCCACCCATGGTATTGTAAGTGACATCCACCCATGGCATTCATTCACCCATGGTATTGTGACATCCACCCATGGTATTCATTCACCCATGGAATTGACCCATGGTATTGTGACATCCACCCATGGTATTCATCCACCCATGGAATTAATCTATGTTATTGTGACATCCACCCATGGTATTCATTCACCCAGGAATTGACTCGTGGTATTGTGACATCCACCCATGGAATTGATCCGTGGCATTGTAACTGATAAATACTATAAGTAACAAGTTGCATTTTATAAAAGGACAGATGGTCTGCCACAATGTAGCCTTTATAGTTATTATCGGTTTTAATAAAAAGTTTCTTTGTGGTTTTATTTACTGTGTGTTCTGTCATTTTCTTTCTAGCATTGCAATTCTTCAGATCTTGGGGACCTCTCCCACAAGATCCATTTCAATCTTTTAGATCTTGGGGGCCTCCCCCCAAGATCCAGATCAGTGGTATCAGAGCAGGTTACGATTCCATGGGAATGAGGGTTTCATGCATATTTCAGTTTCAAATTTTTGCAGCAATATTCAACAAACTTTAGGCACGCGCTGCGACTTTCACAGAGCACTTTCTTGGGCCAAGTAGGAAGAATTTTTCTTTTTTCATTTTTTTGCAGGATTTTTTTTTTGGGTGGCGAGTTTGCAGATCAGATCTGAAACATTTGGTACAATATTTACAAAAAAAATAACAGATCAGGATTCTTGCAAAAAAAATACCAAAATTCAAAAAAAAAATCAGCCAAATCGAAGTTTGGATGAGGGAGATATCGCTGATTTAAAATCAGCTATGTTGTAGAATTTTTTTTTCTTTTTTTTTTGGTTACAGCTGGCGAACGACGACTCTCCTATCAATTTTTGAAGTTTTTATGTATAATTTCAGAAAAGATTGTAGACCTGAACTCCTCTTGAAAATTCACCCAATTTCAAAAAAAAAATGAGTTGAATCGGAGTTCGGATGTGGGAGATATCGCTCATTTAAAATCAACTATTTTTTTTTTTCAGAACTTTTGTGATGGTGGAAAAAATTGCAGCACGAATTGGAGATTCTGGGGAGTCTAGATAAGGATTTCCAACACATGGGAAGATGAAAAATGGTCCTTCTGCTTCCAAAAATAGGTTATAATAAATATTCCGAGTTTTATTAACTGAGTTATGTCCATTTTAATTCTGGAGCAACATTTGGAATGGGTTCCCGTTGGAAACGTGCCCTCCCACCCCACTTTAGTAAGCACTTGCTTCACATTCATCAGTTCCAGCATAGCAGCATTCGGCTTGGGTTATTTGGAGACGTGCCCTCCCACCCCAGGCTATGTAGGCACCTGCTACTTCATAAACAACCAACATCATGGTTATGGGTCAACTGCAAAAAATCCTTGTCATCGAAGTCCATTTGCTAGGTCGCACATTGTTAGTATCACAGTTGGTCACAAGCATTACAGGGTATCTCTATCCTCGGATCTTCGTTTGTCATGGTTATGGGTCATCCAAAAATCCACACTTCGTCGAAGTCCATTTGCTAAGCCGCACAGTGTCAATATCATAGTTGGTCACAAGCATTACATGTTATCTCTATCCTCGGATCTTCGTTCATCATGGTTATGGGTCATCCACAAATCCACACTTCATCGAAGTCCATTTGCTAGGCCGCACACTGTCAGTATCACAGTTGGTCACAAGAATTATAGGGTATCTCTATGCTCGGATCTTCGTTCATCATGGTTATGGGTTAACCACATAAAACCATTCTTTTCAGTGGCTCTTCATATTCAACAAAGGCTTCGCAGGAGGGAACTTAATACAATGGGGACCATTTCTTCTTAAGGAGGGAGGAATGATCCAAATGGAAAATGGCATCAACCCATGGAATTAACCCATGTTATTCTGACATCCACCCATGGTATTCATTCACCCATGGAAGTGACCCGTGGTATTGTGACATATACCCATGGTATTCATTTACCCATGGAATAGACCCGTGGTATTGTAACTAAAATATACTATAAGTAACAAGTTGCATTTTGTAAAAGGATAGATTGTCCACCACAATGTAGCCTTGATATTTATTATCGATTTTAATAAAAAGTTTCTTTGTGGTTTTATTTACTATGTGTTCTGTCACTTTCTTTCTAGCATTGCAATTCTTCAGATCTTGGGGGCCTCCCCCACAAGATCCATTTCAATCTTTTAGATCTTGGGGGCCTCCTCCCAAGATCCGGATCAGACAGAAAAGATAAGCAGAAGAAAGTTGCAACTGTACACAAGACCAAGAATCCAAATCAGAGGATGATGAGAAGATCATGACTACAGGATTTGTAGGTGTTGGACCAATTGACCTAGGATTAGAATCAGGTGGTGAAATGAAGATTGCATATCTTGGGATTGCAAAAGATGGACCTATCGACTTGGGTTTTGATTTAGGTGATGAGACAAAGATTTCAACAAATGTTGTGCCAAAAATAAGGAGGACACTAAACACTGCATTTCTCCAAGAAATCAAAGAGGTCAACCAAAGCATTCAGAAGGATGAATGCTGAACTAAGAAGACTCCTACAAGAAGTAGAGAAGAAAAAACAAAGGTTGCAACATCAACTACAAGCCAAGGAGGAGTCCTTGAAAAAATTGCAGCATAACAAGCCTGAGGTAAAAAGTTATTCTTCAATTTCACGTTATTTTTATGATGATGATTTTGCTACTTTTGAGAAAGATACTACAGGAATTGGATCAAAATTGTTGAAAAAAAATGGGGTATCAAGGAAAGGACCTCATCATTAATGGCCAAGGCATTGTGAATCCCATCAAAGTGGAGGAATTGCCTCATTATGCAGGACTTGGGTATGCCAGAAAATCGGTTAGAGAATGCTCTGAGACAACCAGTGACCAACCAACAATAGATGATGGAGCACCTCATCACATTCCATTGATAGTGAGGATTCCATGAACACTTATCAGAGGCACAACAGGAATAAGCATTCCAAGATGGTCTAGAAATATTGGAGGAGAAAGAATCATTGCAGTCACTGCAACAAGGATGGGCATCAGAGGGGATGCTTCATGACCAGAAAGCACCTACGAAGGAACCAACTGGTAAAGATGCTCAACAAGCGAATTATCCGCAGAGAGATGATCCATTCACTTTATTGAGTGAGAGATGATTTTATTAGATATAGTAGCTTGTCATGGCCATATTATTGTAAATCATATGCTGTGAAATGATTGAAAAGTGGTGATGTGTTTTCCATCACTTATGAAAGAAACATGATGATGTTTTGGCCCTTTTGTTGATAATTGGGGTATTGGTTTCTATTATGATGTAAAATTGACCTAAGAGTGTGTGTTATAAATGGTTGGAAAGTATGGGGATGCTTGGGTCATGATTGGTCATGTAATTGAACATGTAGTTTGCAAAGATTGTACTACAGGTTTGCAGAGGGTGTAGGTGTTGGTTCATCAATTATGGCTCCGAAGAAAAAAGGTGAGGGAGAAGGAAGTGTGGCTTGATAGGACACTTGTTGTGCAGACAAGGGAGTACAATAAATCATAGATTGTATCCATGCTTTTGGAGGACCAAAATCTCTTCATCGAGGAAGAATGATCTAGGTGGCTCCAGAAACACTCAGTGATCAAAGAAGGCTCAGGAAAGGCTAAAAAATCAATGTTCTTGGATTTCCATGAAACTAAGGTGAGATCGAAGAGCTTGTCACAATATTTCCAATGACACAAATGACACCTCAATTTGAAATCGTATATGAAAGTTATGGCCAACCAAATTTTTGGTCAAATAGGTCCCTTAGCTAAAGTTAGCAGAGCACCAACTATATTTAAAGATTTAAAGTCCGAATAATTCTGGTGGAGACACTAAATTTGGTGGAAATTAACGAGGCAACAATTTTGCATTTTACGATGACGGTTTTCAGAAACCAGAACTGGAAATATATATATATATATATATATATATATATATATATATATATATATATAATGGGGGCAGGCCACCAATGGCGGACCTACCACCCAACAGCTCACGACCATACCAAAATGGTAGTGACATATGGGATGGGGCTGGCGGGGATCGAACTTGCCTAACCAACTTGGCCGACCCGCCAATGGGTGGCCCCCAAACTTAACAACACCACCATACAAAATACAAACCGACAATTAAATTAGAGTGGGTGTGTATTTAACCTAGGGCCCACAAAACTAATCTTGACCTTCCAACCAATAAACTAGGTGGACCATTGGTTGTAAACTTTGCCACATTTTTTATATGAATCAATTTTTTCCATTCGAATGAGGGGAGGAGAGCGTCGAATGGAACAGAACCAGGAGCACAGAGGCCGAACGGAACCCTTCCCAGGCATAGTTCACGAGGTAGAATATTATGGAGAATATACTTTCATGCAGGGGAATCACACGGAATCTAAAAGATTCCCTTGACGATGATTTTTGACTATGGCAGAATCATGCCAACCTTATACTCAAATTTCTTAGTATTTCACAAGAGGTATGATGGTGTAATCCGTTTCCTCATATGAGCAACAAATTTTCCGTCAACCTGTAAAGAAGAATCATTATGGAATCTTGAAGAATCTCAAAGATTCCCTAGAGGGTTGAAAATGAAAGTTTTAGAACCAGACCGACTTTATACTCATCCTTCTCAGTTTTTCACAAGGCATGTGATGGTGTGTTATGTTTCCTCATATGAGCAGCTGAATTCTGGTCAACCTGTGAGAAGGAATCTTTGAGATTCCCGGGGGTCCAGATTTTGACCGAAGTGGAAAGGGGCCAAGTTTACAATCATTTTTCACGATTTTTTGCCAGGAATTTAATGATGCAGTCCATTTCTTCAGCAGAGGAGTGAATTTTCAGGCCATCCCCCGAAATGGAGGTATAAGGTGTCTTTTGTACATGCATGTAATTTGAGTTTTGCTGAATATTAATGAAAGAGGCCTCCGCACTTTAAGCAGAGCCTGGATACGTAGCCCACACTGGGTGAACTCCATTATTAACATGTTTGTTTCTTTGCTTCTCATGGTTTCCTTTCATTTCCTCTTATTTTATGCGTATGCATCTTATGGTCATATGCCCTTTTAAATGCAATTCTATATGCATCTTTGAAGTGAAAAGATATGGATCACTCAAGAGCTCTGATTGGTTGCAATGGAAGTTCATCATGATGAGATGGTTTTCCAACCCAGTAGAAAACATCACACTTCCTGACATATTCTTTTTCATCTTTGAAAAGAGTATGCCACCAAAGTCCAACTTGTAACAACTTCCTTGCAGTCACTTTTCCTCCAATGTGACCTTCCACAACACTAGAATGACATTCCCACAAAACATCCTCTTTTTCATGGTCCAAAACACATATGCACAAAATATGATCAAGCCCCATTTTGTACAACTTTCTTGCAATAAGCTAATAGTCTGCAACACGTACCACCATATGTCTCTTCTAAGTCATTGTATATTCATCAGGGCAATTACTAGTCACTAGAAATAACAAAATGTCCTCCAAATAATCTGGTACTACTTTAATTCAGAACAAATGAGCATTAGGAAATTAGTCATCAACTAATCCTCCCACTTTACTAGACTCCAAGCGAGAAATATGATATCGACCCACTTAAGAGCGGCCTGGTTTGACGAAAAATTCAATTGAGAATTCCTGAAATAACAAAAGCCATCTATAGATCCTCCCTTCTAAAATAGATTTGTTAACCAGGTACTTTAGAGCATAATGGCCAGTAAAGAATTTAAAAGGACCCCCTAGAAGATGATGCCCAAATTTTTGGAGTGAGTACACCATAGCGAGAGTCTCTCTCTTAGCAGTTGTGTAATTATTCTGAACAATAGAGAGCTTTTTGTTGGCAAATTAGATGGGATGATCCAAGTTACCTTCTTCCACGTGTGCCAAAATGTCACCCAAGGAAATACCATATGTGTCTATATGGACATGAAATTCCTTGTTCCAATTCGGATAAACCATTGTTGGATCACTCACAAGATTTTATTTCAAAGTATCAAATACAATATCACATTCAATGGTCCTTGTGAAATGTTCATATTTCTTCAAGAATCTCTCCAACAACACAGTGATTAAAGCATAGTTGCTGATGAACCTACGGTAAGAACCTGTATGTCCCAAAGTAGACCAAAACTATTTAAAACTGGTCGGCGGCGGCATATTTAAGCTCACTGCAACTTTAGCATGGTCCACACAATCTCTATCTTTACAAACAATATGTCCAAATAGAGTACCAAAGGGAACAAAAAAAATATACTTCTTCAAATTAATGAAATCTGCAACTGCTAACATCAATCAAACATTACCCGCAACAAGCTATAAATTTTTTTGAGAAGGATATACATCGTCCAATCATCCATGTACACTTCAATAAATTTATGAATATAATCTCTAAAAGCAACAATAACAATCCTAGAAAACAAAACCAGAGCATTTTTGAGACCGAAGGTCATGCCATGATAAGCATAAGAACATCACTCTATTGTGAAGATGGTCTTTATTTTATCCTCCTTTGCGATACGAACCCAATGATACCCAAAAAATCTATCGGTAAAGGAATAAGATTCATTACTGGCAACATTGTCCAATACTTTGTCATTGAAGGGATTTTGAAACAGGTCATGGACACAAGCATTATTAAGACTTCTGTAATCTACACAAATTATGATGTCATATGAATCCTTCTTATATTGGATGATAACAAGACTGATCCATTCTGCTTCATCCACTAGGAATATAAGACCGACAACCAACAACTTGTTGATTTATTTCTTTACCTTATCTTCAACCTACAGATTTAATCGATAAGGCCAATGTTTGAATGGTCTTGCATCAAGCTTCAAAACAATCTTCATTTCTCCCAGATATCCTTTGATCCCTTTAAGCTCTGAAATTGATGCCGGAAACAAATCTTTATATTCTTTTAAAAATTCAAAAATATCTTTTGTAGTTTGCTCATCCCAATAATCTCCAACTATGTTTCTGCAACTTCAGAGGCTTCATATCTGAGGAATATTTTACATGGCTATCCTTTATATTTCGTTCTCCTTCGGATTCCTTAAAAGACAAATGCCTCAGCTCCTTTAAATAATCTTCATTAGGGTCTCGATTAACCTTGCCAAAAGCGACAACTTCACGGAATCCCGATTCATACAAATGTTCAAAATTTCCATGACTGCTATATTCATCAACACACTTTCCTGTAGGAAACAATACCCTCTTTATTTCTTTTAAAGTGTCTTTTATTTTTGAATCCTCATATGAAAAAGAGAAGTCACCACAAAAATGGACTATTAATGCCTCCTAGTTAGTTGGTTTCCTCTTCATTTCTTCCCTCATATAATAAGCTTGTGTAAATGTCCCAAATGTCTGGATAAACTAATGCACCCACATTTTTGCAAGTAGTCTAGCTTCTGTCCAAGTAACATTGTAATTTTGGATATGCTTCTATGAACTGGTATACCCTTCATATATAGGATTTTAAACTAGACGTTTCTTTGTAACACCAAATCGACATATCAAAGCGAACTTGAATGCTTTCCAGTCTTGAAGGTGATTACGATGATCTCCCCACCATATTGCACATGTTGCTTGGAGGGAAACATCCAACAAAGGAATCTTTTGTATTTATTCAATCTTCAAATCAATTTCTTTAATAAAATTGACAAAAAAAAGCTATACCATTAAAATTAGGAAAGTCTCATACCTCAATACCAAGCCAATGGGAACAACGAACAATTGCACAATGTCTAGAGTGCAACTCATGATCTCCTTGTTTCCAATCATCTAATGTAGGATATGAACCAACTTCTGTGCTCTAAACACTTCTCCAACTAATAAAACCATTTGTTGTAGGATTTATATAGTCATATCTTTTTTTTGTAGTGAGCTTGAGATCAATAACAATATAGTTCTCAAATGCCAAATCTACCCCCAATAAATCTAGATACAAATATCTATTGCCCATGATATCTATGACTTCCAAATCTGAGTAATGTTTTTACTTTTTCCATGTCAACTTCAACATCCTCAAGACATATGATAGGAAGAATATAGTACTAGTTATCCATATGTAACTGGATCGGAGATAACACTAACTTGTGTTTTCCGAATGTCTCCCAGGTATTTCGAGTTGGTAGAATATTGATTTTTGAACCCAAATAAAACATATAATCTTTAACCTGAAATCCTGCATTTTGGGCATCAACATGGAATTCTCTTCATGTTCTCCTTTTATTCCAGGGAAGACACCTGGAGCGTCATTCAGTGATATTGGTGGAAATATGTATGTTTGAGATTTCCTCATCCTTAATAATTGTCTTAAGCTTCCTACACAATTGGCCAGATAATTTATCATCATTCATAATCTTCAAAAATAATTTAAACCACTCCATAACAGGCTGGGATGTTTCTTGAGAAAATATGGGACTCCTCATTTGTATCCTCCTTGCTATTCTGCGTGAGGAATATAGGAAGAGACCAACTACTTAAATATTTTGGCTACATCCTTGTAGTATTCTTTCTGCTGGTTTATTATCATATGACTTAATTGGCGACGCCAGTGTTATTATAGTGGGTTTCTCAGGGGTATCTTGTTTTCTCCAGTTCTTTTTCTCCCTTTAGTAATGATACTAATATTAGGTATTCGAGTTGGTTCAAACCTTCAAGGTTTTGCATTGATAAAAATTTCTCCTCTTTTTTGATTGCACTCTTCTCAACAAGCAATCAGTTCATGGCAATCTTCAGTCACGTGCATATTTAATCTACACTAGGAATACCAAGGCCTCCTAGGTAATGGACAGTCACGTGAAACCTGACCCTCTTGATCACAGTTATAGCAATGAACCATACCTCTTCCTCAACTTATTCCCCCTCTTTAATTTCCTCCTCCTTGTCCTCGAGGAGCTTCATTGACTCTGAATGTAGTATGATTAAGGTGATTTACCAGAGAATCCAAAGTTTTGTACTGATTTTTATGGTGAGTCAAAGAGCCACATAACTCACAAAACATGTTATTTGGTACATTTGAGTACTTCTGCAAAATAGGACAAAGACGAGGTGGATGTCCATAAGTACAAAAAATCTCACAATATTCATTTGCATTTGTACCTTGTTGATTAAGAAACACTTGATATTGAATATGTCCTTGATACAGATTATTTGTAGCAACTTGTACAACTCCAACAGTGGATAGTGGTGGATTCAGTCCCATTGGCATAGTAGATGGTCCTGAGCCCCTCAACCACGGACACTCATTGGAATGATGCCCCTTAACATGAAAATTAATACACCACATTTGAGGTCGCATAGGTTTTGCTACATACATATCCTCGACCTCTATGTCAAATCAACAATTTGATGTTGTAACCCAACAATTATAGGATTATTGGAAGCAACGCTCCTCCTATGCTCATGAGGGTATCCTACCATTGCTTCAATCTTCATATCTTTCTCAAGTGCATCTTGTAGTGTCTCAATTTCTTGTTGTGTTAAGGGAGTTCTGATCAATGGAAACAAGGCTTTAATGAACCAATCTCTTTGGTGATTAGGATCAATTGGATAACTCAATTTTCCAATTGCATCTGTAAATCACCACATGCAATCCCATGCAATTTCTCCTTCATGTTGTTTAGTATCCCACAATTTGGATAACCCCTCTTGGATTATTTGGCGAAGTTTAAATTCCTGAATAAATTCTTGTTTAACTTCATCAAGAGTTAAATTTCAACACATACCACTTAATAAACCATCTAAGCACCCAATCTCTCAAAGTAGTTTGGAATTCAATAAGTTGAGTAGCATCTGATGTCTATCTAGCCCTCCATATCGCTTCACACAGATACCAATGCTGTTCAACATCTTCTTTCCCTCGGCCTAAAAATTATGGGTATTGAGTGAATGAACCTACTATGTTGCCGACCATTATAAACTAACTAGGCGAAATCAATATAAATTCTTGTGAACCATGTTGTGAAGATCCTAAGGAAATTGTTTGGAAACCACTGCCAAAACTACTAGAAGTACCAGTTGCGTATGCACTATAGACTTTTTGGATTTTTAAAGTCTTAAATAAATTTGAAACAAAATAAATAGGATTTTGATAAAATACTAGGGGGAGGTTAGGGAAGGAACTACCTATGTTGTTAATCAATAGACTGTTTCTTGTGGGAGATACATCATCTTCATAAAATAATCTCCGCATCACAAAATTCATTTCATCACTGGGAAGATTATTTTTGTCTATAATTACAAATGAATATCTGTGGAATTCTGTCATCTTCACTCCGCCTGACTCATGGTGGGCTCCATTGCTTCCATTCATATTTCCTACGACACTACTTCCAACACCTCCTATTTGGATAAAATTTACTCCACTATCGAATTCTATACTACACAACTCTGAGCTACGCAGTTCTCTTATCCACAACTTCAGACTACTCAACACCTCTCCTATTTGGTGTAACTATCTCTGTCGTATTATAATTCCCCACAACTTCTTTTCCCACCACTCATTAGCTATCTATGCTCTTCTATTTTCTCTTAAGTCTTGAGCCCTCCAAGACTCATCTGCATCCATAGAAACATACCTTCATCCTTTGAAACCAAGTAACATCTTTCCCATAAACCCTACCCCCAGTACCTAAGGTTTTAGGATTCCATATTATTTCCTTGAAACGACAATAAGTGTTCCTCTACCATCAATACCTTAATCCACAGGGGGGATTTACTTCAACAATCTTCCCTGTAATCCATATTTGAATATTGCTTCAACTTTGGAGAAAGAGTGGTGATCTTCTGTAAAAAATTCAATGACATAACCTTCTAAAGTTATTTGTACTTAGAAGTCAATGGCTCTGGTTAGCTCAATATCCAACCATTGTAACTCAAATAAGTCAACAATAGTGTAAGCCCTTTGGAGTCTGATATGATTCCAAACTCTCGCTTTGATTTGTATTCTACGCATCCAATTGTGTAGCTATTCAGGAAATTTACACTTGAAAATTTCATACTCATCACATACGGGTTATGCTTATAAAATTTCCTCCTTGATCCACTCTAAATTATTCCGCCTTAACTAAGCTTGTCATAGAATTAATAAGCCAATATTCTTATACAACCAATCTTGAATATTTCCTTTAAGGATCCTCAATACCATGATCTAGATCCCTTCCAATTATTCAGGGTCTCAGAAATGGAACCATTTGTTGGCACAAAATTAGACTTGGTAGACCTAGGGTTCAACCTCTGGTTGCTAACAAAAGGATTTGATGTAGTCTAACATAACTCCAACCTTTTCATTCCTGTGCGAGGGAGACACGTCTCACCCGAAGCGTGGCGAGAGATTTAAGATAGAAGGGATTGAAAAATAGTTTCAAGGATCAAATTATCACACAAAGAACTCATTACATGTATATTTATACATTAATGGAGAAATTCTTCAGAAACCATTATACAATTAAAATAAATACATTCACAACAATGAATACTAAAAGAATCAACAACACATCATAAAAGAAAAATTTAAATGGGCACGTCGAAATCAGTCATTCCATACACTCATACATAGAGTTACCCTGCAACAATTCATTCTATTAATAGGACAATATCCTTACATTACAAATCTACATTATGCACAAGATCTTTCAAAACATATATCAGAGCAAGGCTCAATAAAGCTAATTCACAATCTAGGCACAGTCACAAAGGTTATATATTCAATCCAACAAAATCTTGGCATAGGTTGAGAAAAATATCTCTTAACTCATTCTATATAGGCCTTTTATAGATTTTCTTCCTTGATCCTGCTTGCTTCATCTGGTCCACTTTTGTCACTTTAATCCTATCCATTTGATCTGGTCCAATTTGAAAAAATATGGGCGCTTTGGTCCTTATGATCTAAACTTAAACATGAATGCAACAAATTACAGATATAATCACAAACACAAAGATGCAATCGAAAAACACTTCATTTCATTAATATAAAAAAACTGAACTAGGCTTACAAACAAAATGGAAATAAGATAGCTCGGGCGATGGCAGCTTATCTCTGAGAAGAGATGTGGCGGCTACATGCCTCTAAACTATGTTACAATGAGGCTTAAGGACCTATTTATTATTTTAAAGCATGAGAAAACCCTAAACAACCAAAACCCTAACCCCATGAGATGTACCACTAAGAGTTTGTGGGCCCCGTTGGGGTTAGTTGGGCAAGAAACTTCCCAGGGTCGTAACTTGGTCAGATTATCTCCGTTTGGTGCATACGATACCTTGTTCGAAAGGTCTCTCTTAGTACTATAGGTTTTGCCACATGCCCATGCTTATGGCAATAGGCTTGCCACAGACCCCAAAAAACGCCATTTAGGGGGTCAAAATTGCTCCAGAATTTCATGACCCAAAAAAATGCTAAAAATAGTAAATGCTGAAATGAACAAGGAAACATTTGAAACTGATTGGGGGGTCTAGGTGGAATAGGCAGGTGGCCACCAATATCCACCTGCATTATTCCTGCTCCCTTAGGAAGTAATGGTCCCCATTGTGTGCAGAGCCTCCATGAGGTGAGGAAATTTCTATTGAACCTGGTCCCTAGTGAACCACTTTCCCTGGTGAAGGAGTTGGCCTACTTTGACAACTCAATATAGTTGTATCCTCTATTGGCGAGTGTTCTTGATATGTGTGTCCATGATATGATCAGTTGTGGCCTATTCCATGCAGTCCGGGTTGAGCTCTGTTGGTGTGAGTTGTTCTGCAATGTCAGATGTGTCCAACAATGGTGGAAAGTATGGCTGAAGGTGATCTACATTGAACACTGGGTGCAGACCAAGGAACAGTGGGATGCTGAGCTCGAAGGCATTGTCACCGATGGCCTTGGTGATGGTGTATGGCCCATATCGAAGCGATTGAAGCTTGCAGTGGGGTCTAGCAAGGTGCTCCTTTTGCAAATGTAGAAAAAAATTGTCGCCCACTTGGAACTTGTGCGACACTCGATGCTAATCATGGCACTGTTTGTACTTAGCATTAACTCTTCCAAGATATCATGGACCTACTGGCGGATGTCTTGAATGCACTCAATGAAGCTGTTAGCCCTTTCAACTTCAGACTGAACATGAGCTGAATCTACCTGAGTGGCTGCAAATGGTATGACCACATCAATGGGGCATAATGGCTGAAATCCCAACCCTACCTGAAAGGGGCTGTGGCCTGTTGAGCCGAGGAGAGATCTGTTGTAGTCGTGTTGGACATAGGGGAGACTTTCATCTCATGTGCGTGGATGCTTCGAGTTGTACATGCACAGAATGTGTACGATCATCTCGTTGACAACCTCTGTTTGGCCATTAGTTTGGGGATGGAAATCCATGGACATAGTAAGTTTTGTATCCAGCATCGACCAGAGACTTGACCAAAATGAATTTAGGAATTTGCTGTCCCGATACGAGACAATGGACTATGGGATCCCAAAGTGTACCCATACTCGCTCAAAGAAGAGTTTAGCAGTGGCCTATGCCGTGATACTCTTCTTACAGGCCGCCATGATGGCCAACTTAGAGAATCTGTCGACGACCACAAAAATGAAATCGTTGTCGTGCTTAGTAAAAGGACGACTTGACATGTAATCCATGGATACATATTCCCAAGGCCGACTAGGAGTAGGTAGAGGAGTATACATGCCTTACTTCCTGATGGTTGGTTTGGAAATAGTGCAGATGGTGCGGGATCTAATGTACTTCCCAACATGTTGACAAAGTTTTGGCCAATAAAAACACTTCTGCAATACCACCACTATTTTCTCTACTCCGAAATGTCCAGCAACCTGATTGTAGTGCACCTCCCAAATCATCTTGGCACTCTCACTTGAAGGAACATAGATGTGTCCCAGGTGGCATAACAATGCATCCTGAAGGTAAAAATTTAGAACTTGCTTCTCTTCTAGGAGTGTCTGGTATAAGCTGCTGAATTCTAGATCGCTCTTGTAAAGATGTGGCCAATCCAATGTCTCATGCCCATAGGAGTCGAGCACAGTGATCAGCACCATGACCGGTGGTCGACTTAGGCAACCAACAACATTATTGGTTCTGCCCTTATTATACTTAATGTTCAATTGGAACTGTTGAAAATAGGTGGACCATTTCTGATGGTGACCGTTCTGCAACTTCCCTTGTGTCTGTACGAACTGTAGAGGTCGGTGGTATGTGTGGCTAACCATTTCCTTCCATATAATGTAATGATTCCATTAACGACTGGCCTGAGCAATGGAATACATTTCTTTGTCATTAGTGGGGTACTCTTGGATTGTGCCTAAAAGTGTCTCACTATTGTAAGCCACTGGATGCCCATGCTGAGTAAGAACCACACCAATAGCATAGTTAGAGGCATCTGGCTCAATTTCAAATGGTTGCTACAGGTCTGGTAATGTGAGCACTAGTGCAGAACAAAGGCGATTCTTCAACTCAGAGAACACTTATTGTTGGGTTTCCAACCAAAAAAAAATTGCTTTTGCTTCGCCCTTGGTGACATGAATTAAAGGCCAAGTGATATGAGAGAATCCCAACACGAACCTACGGTAGAAATTGGCAAGACCCAAAAAGCTGCGGAGCTCTGTTAGAGTGGTTGGGGCTGACCAATATCGAATGATTTGTATCTTGGATGAGTCCACATGTACACCCTTCACATCAATGATGTACCCCATATATTGAACCTGGGTCAGGCCAAAGGTGCATTTCTCCAAGTTAGCACACAACTTCTGTTGGTGCAGGGTTTGAAGGACCTATTGAATATGCTGGAGGTGCTTTTCCCAACTATGGCTAAAGATCAAGATGTCATCTAAATACACCACCACAAATGCATTGGTGAAGGGTCACAATATGTTTTCCATCAATATCATGAAGGTTGCAGGGGCATTTGTCAATCTGAATGGCATGACCAACCATTCGAAAAGACCCTCCTTGGATTTGAAGGCACTCTTCCACACATCAGAGGGTTTGATAGGCACCTAGTGATAACCTGACTTCAAGTCAATCCTATTGAAATACTTCCCCCCTTGAGCTGCTCCAAAAGGTCATCAATTCGTAGGATTGGGTACCTATTCTAGACAATGATCTTGTTCAACGCCCGATAGTCAATACAAAGCCTCTAGGTCCCATCCTTCTTCTGTACCAATACAATCGAGCTCCCACAAGGTGATGAGCTTGGCCTGATGTGCCCTTTCTACAATAGTTCCTGAATCTGCCTCTTGATCTCATCATTCTCCAGAACAGATCATCGATAGATCAATCCATTAGGTAGCGATGCACCTAGGGATCAAATCGATGGAGTGCTTGACCTGACAATGTAGAGGTACCCCTATGGGTGAGGAAAAAATATTCATGTACTCCTCCATGACCTTGTCCATTTGCTGCTGCTGTGCAGAGGAGCCCTTCCTGGAAGCCGTGTCCACAACCTTCTTCTTTCCCTAGGGACGAATCATAAGGAAAAAAAAATTCCTGGTTTGGGAAATGATCTTACTACATTACTTTGCAGTGATCAAAGAGATGGTGGTAGGTGGGGCTACCTATGGTATCCTGTACAACTTATTAGCCAAAGTAATAATCACAGAGCGAGGTATAGTCTCATATACAACATGTCGCTTCCAAAAGTATGGTTTTCCTAACAATACATCACAAACTTCAGGTGGAGCAATGTTACATAGTACCTCATCTGTGAAGGGCTTGATGCTGCAGGGAAGGCGACACTGCTCGCTGACACAAAGATCTTGTCCTTGGTGAAGCCACCTGATGGTGTACGGATGTGGATGTGCTATAGTCTTTAGGCCCAACCGCTTCATGACCTCTACTAAAATGAGGTTCTTTTGGCTCCCACTGTCGACAATGAATTGCAGTGGAGAACCCTTCACCCACATCTGTGAGTGGAAGAGGCGTTCCCCCTCCTCTGGATCTTTAGGCTCAATCTTCTGGATCTTGGTGGTGGCCATGATGGCACTGGGCTCTGCATCAATGATATGCTTCCCTTTGTCAGTTCCCTTATCAGGTTCTGATTCAGAGTCAGAACCTATGCCTGATTCGGAAGCCTTTAGCTTGGTCACGAGTGACTGCTTGGGCTGACACTCACTTGTATTGTGAGTGGAGCTCTAATGGAACTCACACCATTTTACCATGTCCTTCTTCATCTTCGGGGTGTTGTTCTTTTCTTGTGGCTTCGGTGGGCTGTCTTGGGTAGCGCCACCTTGGTTTGGTTTGTTGTTCTATGGTTTGGGGGCACCTTTTTCTTGCTTTGGATTCACAGCTCCAAAGTTCTGCTTCTTCTGTTTAAACTTCTGCTTAATCTTGACAATGTACCGATATGCCGTGACAAGCGAGGAAATGTCCAGGAACTCCATCTCATCCTGGATGTACTTGTGTAGACAGGTGTGGTACTTGAGCACCAAATTCCATTTAGTATCCTTGATACCCAGCTTCGTGAGAAGGATACAGAAAGTATTTGTGAACTCTGGCACATCTTGGTCCCTTCCCTACCGTAGTGTGGTCCACTTTATGTATTTGTCTTCATAGCTCCCGACAAGGTAATATTGTTCCTTGATGGCGTCTCAGAAAGAATTCCAAGTGGGTGCGTCTGAAAATAGCGAGGGTTCACTCTTGTCCTTTTGTTCACAGTAGGTTTCCACCAATCCTTAACGTGTGGGGTGGCTTTAAGAAGTGCAAAAAATATTTTCCCAATTGGAAAAGTCATGACTGAAAAATATCCTTCCAATAGATTTAACCATTTATCTACGACGTCTGCATCCATCAAGCCTTCGAATATGGGAATATCGAAGTTAACTTGTACCTTAAAAGGAGTGATGCCTCC
Organism: Pinus tabuliformis; assembly: GCA_031772625.1. NCBI lineage: Eukaryota > Viridiplantae > Streptophyta > Pinopsida > Pinales > Pinaceae > Pinus > Pinus tabuliformis. The sequence continues at coordinate 478,319,076 of CM062806.1, read as the reverse complement.
AGAGTGGCTTCTGGATGAAGATGCATCGCCTGTGGGTAATTGTCAAAGGATCTAGGAAAATTTATCCATCATCACGTCCCTTTGTCGCTTGAGGGCTTCCTTGAGCAACATTTTGAAAGGATCTCCTGCCCCCTCATCTTTCTTTTCTTTTGCCATGGGAGATCGTCAGGTTTTGCGAGGCTGATCTTGCAATGGTTCAACCAGATCAAGCCTTAACTCCTTAGACCCTGACCTCGTAGGGGACATGCAAAGAAAAATAGAGAAAGAGCAGAATTCTCTGATACCACTGATCCGAACTTAAATAGGAATGCAACAACTCACAAATATAATCATAAACATAGAGATGTAGCCGAAAAACACTTCATTTCATTAATAGAAAAATACCGAACTATGCTTACAAACAGAATGGAAATAAGATAACTCGGGCGATGGTAGCATATCTTTGAGAAGAGATGTGGCAGATACATGCCTCTAAACTGTGTTATAATGAGGCTTAAGGGCCTATTTATTACTGGAAAACATGAGAAAACCCTAAACAACCAAAACCCTAACCCCAGGAGATGTAACACCAAGCGTTTTTGGGCCCCGTTGGGGTTAGTTGGGCAACGAACTTCTCGGGGTTGTAACTTGGTCATATTATCTCCGTTTGGAGCGTATGGTACCTTGTTCGAAAGGTATCTCTGAGTACTATTGGTTTTGCCACATGCCCATGCCTATGGCTATGGGCTTGCTGTGGACCCAAAAAGAAACACCGTTTAGGGGGTTAAATCTGCTCCCGAAATTCAGGACCTGAAAGACTACTAAAAATAGTAAATGCTGAAATGAACAAGGAAACTAATGAAACTGATTGGGGGGTCTAGGTGGAATAGGTGGGTGGCCACCAATATCCACATGGATCACCTTGTCATCTCGATTCCTTCAAAATCCAATGGATGGATTCATTTTTTACAGATTCTCCAGGTCCCGAGATAATTGATTTCAAATCTCGTTTGCCATTGTCATTTTTATATTCTCGGCTTTTGGCTGGTTTGATCATTTACCTTCTTGCTTGCATTGACCATTCCTGCAACCCTTTTCTGATCAAAATTTAATCAAAATTTATCTAAAAACGAAGGACCCAACAGATCCATTTTAAATAGAAATGGATAACAAAGAGCAAGTTGATAGAGAAAGACACAAGAAATGATAATTGAGGAGTGTCAACAACAAAGGGAGAAGCAAAGAGAATATCAATAAAGATAGTCACAACAAATGATAATTGGACAACAACAAGAATAGGTGAAAGAAAAATTGAATGACAAAGAGCATCAAAGAGAATATCAAAGAACATATCAACAAAAACATACACAACAAATGGAAATTGAAGACTGTCAAGAGAAAATAATACAAGAAAATGCAAAAAAAATATGAAATCAACAAAAAAAAGTCGAGGAAATGACAACTGAAGAGCATAGCAAATGAAAAATTGAATAACAAAGAGCATATAGACAAAGAAAAAAATATTCAACCAACTCAAGTATAGCACAAGATGCAGAAGAAAATCCTATGAGAAAATATGTTTAAAATATATCTATGCCCAAGCTCAACTAGTAACTCTCCCATACTGCACATAAAAATTCATGATAGGATTTATCGATTAGCTCAAGGTCAAACATCTCATATATGTGTGAGCAGTTAGTCACATGCTAGAGTTTAGACTTTTAATACGAATATAGATCTAATTTTCATGATATGAAGAAGATATGAAACTCATCAAATTAATCTTTGATAAATTTAACATATTTAAAATGATTACATTAATCATATGTTCGGCAAATTTTATGTGGTCACAGATGGCTTATACTAGCCTAGATCCATCTTAACTCGGATCATCCAAGTGTTGAGAAGGGTCAAAGCTATCGAGGTGCAAACCTTTCCTCAAATTTTGCACTAAAAAAAGAGGTTTGCATTTCAAGAGATTTGATCCCTCTTGACGCTTGATAAATTTAGAGTTAAGATGAATCTAGGCTGGTTAATTATATGATTTGAAATATTGTACATACAAAGTAAATTATTATCATTTAAATTTATTTTAACATTATAAACATATTTTGATTTTTACTTAAAAATAGATATGTAACTTTATTAATAAAAATATAATTATAATATAATAAATTGAATTTAGTTATTTATTGTTTTTATTACTTTTTATTTTTTCTAAAATAAATTAAAATTATACTAAATTTTATATTAATTAATTATATTTTTATCCGAAAATTATTTGAAATTAATTTTATTATTATTATTATTATTATTTTTTCAAATACTTTATTTAAAAATATCAAAACTCACTTAAAAAAACATGTGTAAAAATACAAATAAAAAGTACGAAAGCTCGACCACATGTGTCACGCCCCCAATTCTTTTTTTGTTAAATTGGCTGGGTGCGGCACCGCCTAAGTAATTAACATCTTCCATTGTTAGCTTACTTTACGAACTATGCCTTAACATTCATCATTAAACATGAATAACATATTAATGTGCGGAAACCATTAATATAACAACATCATAGAACAACAGCATGAACACATTCATATGCAAGAGAATTCTTTTATTATATATGAAGAATTTTTACAAGTGACCGGGAGCTTGGCTCCACCGGCGTTTACACCCAAGTCGGGCGCCCACCCGTGCAAGAGCGCACGGTGGTCTCACCACGACTTAACCAAAATATAACACAAGTTTTCTTTGCCGGATCGAGCGGGCGCACCCGTGCACGACCCACGCCCAAATACAACCCAAAACTCGTTCCAATGTTCCGGCGGGCGGGCGCCTTAGAACGCCCTCCACCCACACTTCGACCGAACCATAACTCGTGCCAAAACTCGTGTAGCATGCCCGGCGGGCGGGCGCATTAGCATTGCCCTTGCTGCGGCTCTACTCCCTTTTGCGCACTTCTTCCTTGTTCGATCAAGCCAAGTGCGATGTCCAAAATGCCATTCTTCATCGCTTGTTTATACGCTAATGAGCGTGGAGGTCGCGCCCTCGGCCGACCCTCCGTTCGCTCCACCAACCATGCATTCACCAAACGGTTCGAGCGCCTTTGTTAGGTCGGCCCGCCCATGGTGCGGGACCGCCCCACAATTCTCCTTCGTTTGCTTCACGCTTCCCCGGTTGGCTTATGAACGAGCTCCTCCTAGCTCGCCCCTATAAACTATGGAGCGCCAACATCGCCTATGCCTTATGCATTTCGTCCTTGGTCACCCACGCGGTTCTGTCATGCCTTAGTTGCTTTGCGGAGCGGGTGGAGCGTGCGCCCGGTTGCCTACCAACTGCAAGGCGTTACAACATGCTTATAAGGAAATATAGGGAAAATAACCTTCTTAACATTTATGCTCCAGAAGAAAGAGAGACATTGACACAATGACTTTGTACTATTAGCAGAAAGTGGATAGTGGAATATAGGTGAGTCAAATGCTCCTTTCCAAGTTCATAGAATCCATGGATCTCTTTTTGACTATATAAATAATATAGTAATAAAAGGGTTGGTATCAAATAATTATAAAATATATGATTATTTTTTGTAAGAGTAGTTGGTGAATCAATAATTTGCTCAATTTTTTTGGTTATATAGGTTGGTAGGTCAGTGGAAAGGAAATTAAAATGACTAGGTATCACTCAAACTATTGTTTTTTGATTTAAATTTATTTTTATTAATTTTTTTTCACCACGATGAATTTTTAATTTCTAAATAAACCATACTTTATTATAAAATTTATAATAAATTAAGTTAAAAAATTATATTTCCTCTTTAAAATTTAAATTTTTAAAATAATACATATTAACTACAAAATATTATATATAATGATTTTTTTGGGATGAATGATAACAAACTTTTAGTAGACCCGAGAGAAACAAAGACATTGATTATAAAAATAAATATTTTCAATAAACAACCGCCGTTGTCAAGGTGCAGACAACTGCCGTACAAAATTTGAGAATTGAATTGGCTTGCCGACTAGACGTTATCAAATAATAAAAAAGGGTGTTTTTGAAGCACCTTACCAAAGTTTCAAATTGTTATAAAAAAATTGTTTTTGAAGATGAATGAAGGTTTTTCTAATTTTTTTTGAGCTTATGGTTCAATAAAGTAGGGTTATTTTTGCTTTTGGAGAAAATAAAACCCTAAGAATTTTTTATGGAAAGAAGAAATTAATAGCAGATTTAACAATTAATAAAATAACTCTAATTTTTGAATTTTTAGTATTTTTTAGGCAGAGTTTTGTTGCGAAGAAGAGAAAACAAAAATTATTTGGGTGTTGTAGAAATTTGGAAAATTTTGTAATTTTTTTTTTAAATGAGGTTTAGAGACTTTAGTGAAAGAAGAAACCGGAAGAAGGAAATTCACGAAAACCTTGGTTAAAGGCAAAAATTAAATGATAATTAAATTAAAGGAAAACCCTAAATTGATAGCAAGAATTCTAAAAGGGAGGAAAGCTTCTTTTTTGGAACCTTTGAAATAACTCGTGTAGGAAGAAAAATAGCCAAAATGACAAATGCCAAGTTTGAGGTGGAGAACTTCACCAGTGAAAACAATTTTGCATTGTGCAAAACTGGAGGTACGAGATTTGTTGGTGCAACGAGAGTTGCATAAAGCATTAGATAAGGTTAGAAAGAGACCTGTTGGCATGAAAAATTTGGATTGGGAGGATTTGGATGCCCGAACTCTCAGTACCATCAAGTTGTGCCTGGCGGATGAAGTTCTCTTCAACATTGTTGAAAAAATCTGAGCAATAGGTTTGTGGGGTAAACTGGGAACTTCTTTACATGACCAAGTATTTGACCGACATAATTTATTTGAAGAGGCAATTACATAGGCTTCGGATGGAGGGAACTAAAACTGAAAAACGCCTAAATATATTTAATACACTTATTTTCCAGTTGATCGACATGGAGGTCAAATTTGAAGAAGAAGTTAAATCCATTACTTTGTTATGCTCCTTTCTCGAGTCTTGGGATAACTTTATGAATTTTATCAGTTTGAGCAAAACTGAATCTTTAGAATTTGATTCTATTATAGGAGCTTTGTTATATGAAGAAATATGGAGGAAGTCTAGCATTGTAACTTCCACACTAGAAGCTATGGTAACCAGAGGCTAGTCTAGGGGGAAAGGAGAAGAATAAAGAAGTTCTTCTAGATCAAAGTCAAGAGGCAAAAAGTGTAAAGCCAAATTTTGGTTTTGCAACAAAACATATCATCTCAAGAAAGAATGTTGGAAAAGAAAAGAGTCTGGTGAAAACCCAAAGAAGGAAGCAAATAAAGTCGAGTCAGGTATGATTGATGAAGTTTTGTCTACTGAATCAAGTATGATAGATGAAGCTTTGTATAATTGCAATGTTTCTCAACATTTTGAAGATTGGTTGTTAGATTCTAGTGCTACTCATCACATAAGTCCGCACAGAAACTGGTTCACTTCATATCAAATTGTGAATGGTAGTTTTATATTTATAGGTAATAATGTATCTTGTCAGACTCTTGGGGTGAAAAATATTAGAATTAAAATGTATGATAGTATGATTAGAAAATTGGCCGATGTTAGACATGTATAGAAAATTGGCCGATGTTAGACATGTATCTGAGTTGAAAAAGAATTTGATTTCTTTGGGAGTATTTGACTTAGAGGGTTACAAATTTATAGGTCAAGGTGGAGTGCTCAGAGTTTCAAAGGGAACTTTGGTTGTTATGAAGGCAAAAAAGATTGAAAACATTTACAGACTTAAAGGAAGTACTCAGGTAAATGAGGCAATGACTGTAGCTAAGGGCGCATGAGAAGATACCATTGGGTCATATGAGCGAGAAGGGTCTTCAAGTACTGATGAATTGCAAATTACTTCCTAATTTCAAATCGTTGATTTTGGATTTTTGCAAACATTGTGTATATGGAAAACAACACAGACAAAAAAAAATCTAGTAGTCATAATAGTAAATGAATTTTGGATTATATTCATTTTGATCTTTGGGGACCATCTTCTATAGTATCTTATGGAAGTGCAATTTATTTCGTAACATTTAATGATGACTACTCTAGGAAAGTTTGGATCTATATGTTAAAAGGAAAAGATGACGTATTTAATGCTTTTAAATAGTTTAAAGCTATGGTGGAAAAGAATATAGGAAATATAATTAAATGGCGTTGTTGAATGTATGAATGTTGATTCAAATTTCTAGTATGTTTGATATGAAGGATCTTGGAGCTACAAAATAGATCTTGGGCATGGATATGCATAGAGACAAGAAAAATGGAAAGCTTTAGTTATCACAACAGAAGTATGTGGAGAAAATGCGTGAAAAGTTTGATATGAATAATGTGAAACCTGTTAATGTTCCTTTAGCTTCCCATTTTAAGCTTTCTTTGGGTTGGATTCCTAGAACTAAGGAAGAAAAAAAGTATATGTCTCGTGTACAATATGCAAATGCAATACGCAACTTATTTTATGCGATGGTATCTATAAGACCTGACATTTTACATGCAGTTGGAGTTGTCAACAGGTTCATGGAAAATCTAGGAGAACAACATTGGTGAGTAGTGAAATGGGTGCTTTGGTACTTGAGAGGCATAAGTGACCATTGTATCATCTTTAAGCTGTAGAGATTCAGTCTGCAGATATGTTGATGATGATTATGCTAGTGACTTGGACAAGAAGAGATCAACTACAAGATAGATCTTTACTCTTGCAGGTGGAGTGATTAGTTGGATATCAAAGTTTCAGGAAAAAAATGCTTTGTCCACCACTGAAGGAGAGTATATAGTTGCTTCAAATGCTTGTAAAGAGAAAATTTGATTGAAAGGTCTACTTGATGAGCTTGGAAGGATGTACGGAAAAGTGAATGTATTATGTGACAGCCAAAGTGCTATTCATTTGACTGCTAATTTGACTTATCACAACAAGACTAAACATATTGATGTAAGGTACCATTTTGTAAGACATGTAATCGATGGTTATAAAGTAGCTCTCAAGAAGATCCAGACATAGGAGAATTGTTCAGACATGTTCACGAAACCAATAGTGGTAGAGAAGTTGCGGTGGTGTTTGGCTTCTCTTTCCTTGCAAAAAATATGATGAATGAGTATGCACAAGGGATTAGGAAAATTGTCGTCAAGGTGGAGATTGTTCAAATTTGGGCTAATGTGATCCATACCTTGATTTTTGAGAATTTTTTCGGTGATAATCACATCAAAATTCATTTGTTGACGCGTTTCGAACCATGTAGTGTGATTCATCGTCAAGACAAGATGGAGAATCAGATCGTGGCATCGAGATAAATAGAGAGAGTGGATGAAGAGAGTGATCATTCCAACAACTAGAATGTAATGGTTACTTTTGACTAGACAAAAAATTAAGATATATTTCTTAGTAAATTAAATCATAAAATCAAAATAAAGATTTTTTTAAATATTATTTTTATATATAATTTTGGAATAATAAAATTTTGACCTAATTCATAATATGAGCTCTTAGATTTTTTTTACGACCATATATAGGAAGTATTGTATTTATAATTTTTTTAGCAAATAAATAATGTTGATTTCAACCTTATTTTTATTTTATAGATTAATTGAATTAATAAGTATTCATAAATTAGAATTAGAATTATATATATATATATATAACCAAATTCAAATGGTTAAAAATAGAAATACAAAAAATAGAATAAATTAAATTAAATAATGAAAAGATTGTTATAAATATAATTACCTCAGTAAATGTGGTTTTATTGTTCAGACAATAGCATAAGGATATGAAGTTATGTAAAGATGCTTTCATATTAAAATGATGTTGCGTGAGAAGGTTGATGTATTCTTGGAAAATCATTTTAAACCTTGAATAGTAAGAATTTCAATCTCTTGACCCGTGGATAATTACTTGACACGTTGTCAGGGTTTATGTATTCTTGGAAAGTCATTTTAAACCTTGAATAGTAAGAATTCCAATCTCTTGACCCGTGGATGATTACTTGACACATTGTTAGAATTTTACCATATAAATTCCTGTGTTTATTTGTGCATTTTTCTGCTCTTAATTAATTAATATATAAAAGCTCTAAACACCAACAAGTTGTAGACCAGAGTAAGGAGAGAATGCCGAAGAGGAAAAATGTCGCATAAAAAATTAATAAATAGAAAAACCTAAAGTAAATCCACAGCGATAAACAAAACTAGAGAAATGTTAAATACCCTACATACTTCTTAGCATAAGTGCCAGAGGGACAAGATTGATGATGGAGATGTAGATACCATTGCACCATAAAAAATCCGTAAGGGTAGGTTTCCATTATCACCTATGCTACCGGTTGCTTGTAATGCAATCGACAAATAATTACATGTCTCTTCGTAAAGTTAAAAGACATTCAGAGCCACTAATTTCATTCTACGTCAAACCATCAAATAAGTGATTAAAAAAATCCAAATTTCATACTTAATAAAATATTATTCTATTAATCGTTATAGAAAATGAATTATAATATTAATACTATATATATTCTATATATTTATTCTAAAAATAATATTTTAACCAAACGTATTTTTAAATTAATTGTATAATATTATATAACTCCCTTGTTTTTAAATTATAAGGTAATCCCAATAGGCAAATCTTGATACAATCTTGACCGCCTCTCAACTAAGGTGATGCTTGACACGGTCTTTATTTATGCAGATATTTATATATTTTTTAAGTGTTTGGATTTATCTAACAAAAGAATTTCAATGCAGATGGCCATTACGCTTTTGCTAGATTCTCTTCGCCGAAAAAACAAAGAGAAGTCAACGAGAACGCCGACCAGGAACGCCGACTTTCAAGAAAGTACAATTAAGACAAGTCAACGATCTGTACCTCTCAAAGGGAACGCCGACCTTCAAGAAAGTAGATGCCTTGTCTGACATGGTATTTAGAGTTCTTCCATATTAGGACTCTAGCAAGTAGTATTGAAATTGTAAATTAATATTCCAACATTTATGGGGTGCATTATTTGTTTATTAAAATAAATTAGGAAAAATAATTAGTTAAAATAATATGTTTATAATTTTTAAGTAAGTAATTTAAAATTTTGAATTTTTTTTAATTTTTATGGGTTAGGTTTCATATTTGATAAAAAATTGTTGGAATTGTAAATTTAAATTATTGATTTTATATAATTTGAATGGTTTAAGATTTTTTGAGAGATGAATTTATTTATATATTTGAAAATGCAATTTAAATAAGTAAAAATTATAATTTCACAAATAATTGTATAGTCAATTTTCAATAATAATTACAAAAAAATCCAAAACATAAATATTTAAGGCCACTTATTTTTAAAAAAATTCTCCTTCATAATTATTAAGAACCTACCTCATGACAACATCTCAATATTATTTTGTAACACAAATCCTTTAGAAACCCACCTCATGGCAAAGTGTCACTATTATTTTTCTAACACAAATTCTTTAAGAAGATTAAATAAATCAAATAGTTAGTTCAATTTTTTGGTTCTAAGTTTAAAGAGGTTAGCCATCGTTTGCATTATTTCACTGAAGCCTTTTTTTTTCAAAATTTTGGTTGTAAGTTTAAAAAGGTTAGCCACCATTTGCATTATTTCACTCAAGTCCCCTTTTTTTTCAACCAATATAAAAGTATGGGTTAATAAGCATTGAAATTTTAGTGTTATGGGACACCTCCACACCATTTATTGATTTTTTCCATTGTTAGTGGATTTATTGTATTTTTTTTAATTTTTCTTCCTCAATGATAATAAAGGGTCTATTCTCATTAGTAATGAACTAAAGTAATTCTAGTTTACACGTACAATAGGAAGAGTTTACAATTTTTACAAGCATGAAACTTCCTCTTGAATTAGAGGTTGTGTTAATTAGCTCACTGGATGATATTTCAAATGAATGCTTGTTCATTGTTAATTGAATTATCTTTTAGAATATTTAATAATTTTTTTATGTAACTTTTTCTATCAAATAAAAAACTTTTATATAGCTTTGTATATCAAACAAATAATTTGTTTATGCGTAAGATAAATAAAAATTATAAATACAAATCTTAATCATTTTAAAATAATAATATATGATTCATTTTACTAATTTCAATCTTATTTATTTATACTTATAAATATTCCTTCATATATTAAATACTAAATAAACTATTTACAAATATATTCTCATACAATAAATACTAAATAAACCATTCATACTTATGAAAAAATAATTATTAATCAATATTTTAAAATATCAATTATTAACCAATAGTTTTTATTTAAAAATTCACAATCAAAAAGAATTTTACCTTTCTTTTATCTACCATCCAAATTGGAAAACCTTTATTCGATCTTAACAAGTCACCCAAAGTGACCATTGACCTTTGTAGATATATAACATTAAAAGTGTTTGATTCCCAGCCCACGAGGCTTTGGATTGATGGTGAATGGGTGCACTATTAAGGCACTCCTTGCGATAGGTCACTGGTTCAATTCCTGTACAGTGATGTGTGGTTTACGGTAAGTTTACTTGGGCGAAGCTCAAGAGACCTGATCCTAGGTCTCCCATAGATTAGGACTGGCAGTTACCAATTCACCAAGTAGTAAAAAAAAAAGTGTTTAATTCCCTCAACAAAAGAATGTCAATGTTATTTTCATTTCTTTGTAATTGGGTGTGAAGACTGAGGCTCTACTCTTTATGCTTTTGCATGGGTCCTTGTAAACATTTTAAGGAGTTGTAATGTATGACACTTTTAGAGATAGTGCAAGAATGAGTAAGAACATAAATATTTCAAGAGTTTTTAAGTAGAATTATATTATAATATAATATGATTTATAAAATAACAAAGAAAGAATATATATATATATATATATAATAATAATTTTCAAAGTTATGAAATTAATATTTTTTTGCAAAACAATTTTTATATTAAAAACAAAGTGGATGTATGGAGTGAAAACCACTTTACATAGGTTATGGTAATTAAATATAATTTTTTTTCTATACAAATAAAAAATAAGTGTAATACTAGTTAACACTTGATATGTTGAAAAATTTAACTAGAATTTAACAAGAGGGGTTTTAAGTTTGACGATTTTTAGATTTAGTGGTTTTGAAGTTGCATCTTATCAATTTTCTTCTTCATCTTATTAGATGATATGTATATTTCAAACCCAATATAAAAATTAGATACGAAATATTTTGTCATCATATTAATATATTTCAAATCCAATATGAGAACTAGGCATGGAATATTTTATTATTTTATTTGTTGATAATGACAATAGATAGATTTGATAGAATGTTAATGACTGCAAAACAAAAGAAAATGTTATTGATATCAAATTGTCATAAATACATAGTCAATGTAATATGTACAATTTGTTGAGAACATACTATTTTCTGTGTTCAAGTTTCTGTGATCCATAATGAATTAAGCAAAGTCTATTGGTAGAAATCACATAAGAGAAATTTTTGTGTGATTTCTACCAAAAGAATTAACATACTATTTATGATAAAAGCCATAGTTTGGAAAATCAAACCACTTCAAAAAGAAACCATTAGAGTATTCCTATGAGTTTTAAAAAAGATAATTTATTTTAAAAATCCTTAAGAGTGATCCATTAATAATAATATTGGAACCCCTGTTTTTATCACTATAGTCCCAAAAAGAGAAACAACAATCATCGTTAACTAGTTTGCACATAATGACCAATAGACTCAAATGACCCTTTTGGTGCTAACCTCTAAAAGAGTAAGGAGGGTTTGTCAAAGGAAAACAATTTCTAACAATATTGTAGACTAAGAAAAAATTCACCTTACGTGAAAATAGAAAGTAAGTGAAATGCTAGTGAAGCTTGATGTGTTTGGCATATGAAAGACTTGACTAGAAATTTATAAGTCAACTCTAGAGTACCTTTATTGGGTGATCTTTAAATTTATCAGGTCTAAAGTTTAATTTAATTAGTTTTCTTCTCAATCTTAGTGATTGATATCCAATTAGTACACTTTCAATGGGAATTAGGCAAGGAGGTTGTCATCACCATATTTGTTTATAATAAAGGGAAAAAAGCTATTTAGGTAGAATGATAGGCAATGTAATGAAAAAGAGGAAACTTTTGGCAACAAATTGTTAAAGAATAGAAGGCTAATGTCACAATTACAATTTGTTGATGACATTAAATGTTTATGTACAAGTCACTATTTGGAAAGAAAAATCATTTCATAAATCCCCTTGTGTATTTCTATAAGCTTTAAGATAACCAAATAATCTTAGGAGTCCTCATAGTATTCCTCAAATATTCATGAGGTTAGATCAATGGGTACAAATCCAATATATTTTATTTCAAATACTCTATTGAATGATTGTATGTATAGTAATAAAATACTTAAGTTTAGTAGAGCTTCACTACTAATAAAATTCTTCTAGGAGTTCCTTTGCATCCAATAAAAAAAAGGTTGACATAAAATAGATAAAACCTCTCTTAAAGATTCATAAGAAATTATGTTGTCAAACAATCAATTATCTATCCCCGGTTCCAATAAAAGTTTCACTAAAAACATTTTTACAAGCCTCTCAATTCTATGAATTTTGTAATTAATTCCATTTTATAAGGGTTTTTCCAAACAAATAACATCCATTTCTGAATCAATGTTTTTGATGATGAATTATATTGGCTTAGTATCAAATTCCGATCAAAAAATGGATGCAATTTTCCAAGAAAAATTGATGCAAGAGCATCCAGCTAAGGCACCATGACCAGGTGTTGGTCTTTGCCAGGTTGGAGAGTTGAGTTAGCATATTGTTTGTTTTATATGGTTAGTTTGTCAGAGTAGGAGGTAGAATTTTGTTTTTATCTTAATCTCAGTATTAGTCAAAGGTAGTTTGGTCGGTTTGGGTTATTTACTTGTCTGTCTTTAATAAACAATAGATTAATAATTGTTCTGTCATTTTAAGAGAAAAGGACAAATGTGTCTAAATGTAAAATCTTGCCATATAGACGGAACCGAATGCTTAATAGTTATGTAACTATAAGGTCTACAACCGAAAGTAACTACACAGTTCCATTAACTGTAGACCAAGCATATAAATGTAACAATGAAATCATGAAAAAGGTTCAGCATTTTTGGATACGAATAATAAAAAGAGACAGAGCACAAATTTAACTACCATCCATCTGTATTATCGTCTACATGCTGTGCAATTATATTTTTATCTATTGTTTAATCGATTCAGAAATAACAAGCAGAGTGTAGGCCTACATCTGTATGTTTTTTTTTCCTCTCTTAAAAGAAGGCAGAGCACTGTAAGTCGCATGTAAAATTTCAAGACCAGAAACGGACAAGCACACAAATAAAGCTCGCGGCTAGGAGAAGGTCCATACAACGAAACAATTGAATGAAGAAAATAGAGTCTAGGAACCGGTTGAATGAACCAAGACAAAGGTAATTCATTATGAACTATCACACCATTTTCTTTCCTTTTTTAAATGAAACAAAGTCAGAGAGAATATATAACTGCTATTAAATAGGAGTTCGGTGTTACATTATCCAAATGAATGGAGTAAATAGCAACTACTAGACAGGGCAGACCCTAGTAAAGGGTTTGACATTAAGAAACCCTCGAAGCTAACTAAAGAGAAAGACCAGAATGAATTACAAACTGGAAATTGTAAATAGAAATATGCCCAGGTCGTGAAACGGCTTAAATAACAGATAGAAACCGAATAGCGAGGTGCAGTCACCAGAGAACTAGAAACCCTAACTACAATTCGACAAAATTGTGGTGACAGAGCCTACCGGCAAAGCATTGTAGGGTTTGAAAACCAAATCGTTGAAATCATCCACGCCTAAGGTCGAACCCTCGACCTGTGAACCAGAACGAGCCAAAGTCAAACACACCGCACATAGATGTGAACGAACAATGATATAATACCAGTAAGGAAAGAATATAATGTACCTGTGAGCACGATAGAACAAAGACGCTCATGCAACTGAGCCACATAACACCAGAAAAACCTAAGACAAGAGGAGCGAACGTTGATTAGTCCCTAAACCAGAAGAAGGCAGAGATAAAGCAAGGAGAGACAAATTACGTGAAGATATAACCGAGTGAGGCATTGCATCTGAAACCTGCGCACACAGAGACCATAACATAAAACGAATTTTAGCAGCAGAGCGATATCAAGAAACATAGCCAACAGTAGGAAAGAACGTCTGGAAGCTCGACAAACTGGACCAGAAATCAATTCCAGGTAACAGCAGACAAAATAAGGAGTTGTAATGTATGATACTTTTAGAGATAGTGCAAGAATGAGTAAGAACATAAATATTTCAAGAGTTTTTAAGTAGAATTATATTATAATATAATATGATTTATAAAATAACGAAGAAAGAATATATATATATATATATATATATATATATATATATATATATATATATATATATATATATATATATATATATAATTTTCAAAGGTATGAAATTAAGTCATTTTTTTTCTAAACAATTTTTATATTAAAAACAAAGTGGATGTATGGAGTGAAAACCACTTTACATAGGTTATGGTCATTAAATATAATTGTTTTTATATACAAATAAAAAATAAGTGTAATACTAGTTAACACTTGATATGTTGATAAATTTAACTAGAATTTAACAAGAGGGTTTTTAAGTTTGACAATTTTTAGATTTAGTGGTTTTGAAGTTGCATCTTATTAATTTTCTTCTTCATCTTATTAGATGATATGTATATTTCAAACCCAATATAAGAATTAGATACGAAATATTTTGTCATCATATTAATATATTTCAAATCCAATATGAGAACTAGGCATGGAATATTTTATTATTTTATCTGTTGATAATGACAATAGATAGATTTGATAGAATGTTAATGATTGCAAAAACAAAAGAAAATGTTATTGATATCAAATTGTCATAAAATACATAGTCAATGTAATGTGTACAATTCGTTGAGAACATACTATTTTCTGTGTTCAATCTTATGTGATTCATAATGAATTAAGCAAAGTCTTTTGGTAGAAATCACATAAGAGAAAATTTTGTGTGATTTCTACCGAAAGACTTAACATACTATTTATGATAAAAGCCATAGTTTGGAAAATCAAACCACTTCAAAAAGAAACCATTAGAGTATTCCTAAGAGTTTTAAAAAAGATAATTTATTTTTAAAATCCTTAAGAGTGATCCATTAATAATATTATTGGAACCCCTATTTTTATCACTATAGTCCCAAAAAGAGAAAGAACAATCATGGTTAACTAGTTTACACATAAAGAATTATGCAATATAATTTAGACACTAAGCTTGGTGATGACCAATAGAGTCAAAATGACCCTTTTGGTGCTAACCTCTAAAAGAGTAAGGAGGGTTTGTCAAAGGAAAACGATTTCTATATAACAATATTGTAGACTAAGAAAAAATTCACCTTACGTGAAAATAGAAAGTAAGTGAAATGCTAGTGAAGCTTGATGTGTTTGGCATATGAAAGACTTGACTAGAAATTTATAAGTCAAGTCTAGAGTACCTTTATTAGGTGATCTTTAAATTTATCAGGTCTAAAGTTTAATTTAATTAGTTTTCTTCTCAATCCTAGTGATTGATATGCAAATAGTACACTTTCAATGGGAATTAGGCAAGGAGGTTGTCATCACCATATTTGTTTATAATAAAGGGAAAAAAGCTATTTAGGTAGAATGATAGGCAATGTAATGAAAAAGAGGAAACTTTTGGCAACAAATTGTTAAAGAATAGAAGGCTAATGTCACAATTACAATTTGTTGATGACATTAAATGTTTATGTACAAGTCACTGTTTGGGAAGAAAAATCATTTCATAAATCCCTTTGTGTATTTCTATAAGCTTTAAGATAACCAAATAATCTTAGGAGTCCTCATAGTATTCCTCAAATATTCATGAGGTTAGATCAATGGCTACAAATCCAAGATATTTTATTTCAAATACTCTATTAAATGATTGTATGTATAGTAATAAAAAACTTAAGTTTAGTAGAGCTTCACTACTAATAAAATTCTTCTAGGAGTTCCCTTGCAGCCAATAACAAAAAGGTTGACATAAAATAGATAAAACCTCTCTTAAAGATTCATAAGAAATTATGTTGTCAAACAATCAATTATCTATCTTTGGTTCCAATAAAAGTTTCACTAAAAACAATTTTACAAGCCTCTCAATTCTAAGAATTTTGTAATTAATTCCATTTTATAAGGGTTTTTCCAAACAAATAACATCCATTTTTGAATCAATGTTTTTGATGATGAATTGTATTGGCTTAGTATCAAATTCCGATTAAAAAATGGATGCAATTTTCCAAGAAAAATTGATGCAGGAGTATCCAGCTAAGGCACCATGACCGGGGGTTGGTCTCTGCTAGGTTGGAGAGTTGAGTTAGCATATTATTTGTTTTATATGGTTAGTTTGTGAGAGTAGGAGGTAGAATTTTGTTTTTATCTTAATCTCAGTATTAGTCAAAGGTAGAGTGGTTGGTTAGGGTTATTTACTTCTCTGTCTTTAATAAATAGTAGATTAATAATTGTTCTGTCATTTTAAGAGAAAAGGACAAATGTGTCTAAATGTAGAATCTTGCCATATAGACGGAACTGAATGATTAATAAATGTAACTATAAGGTCTACAACCGAAAGTAACTACACAGTTCCATTAACTGTAGACCAAACATATAAATGTAACAATAAATCATGAAAAAGGTTCAACATTTTTGGATACAAATAATAAAAAGAGACAGAGCACAAATTTAACTACCATCCATCTGTATTATCGTCTACATGCTGTGCAACTGTATTTTTATCTATTGTTTAATCGATTCAGAAATAACAAGCAGAGCGCAGGCCTACATCTGTATGTTTTTTGCCCCTCTTAAAAGAAGGCAGAGCACTGTAAGTCGCATGTAAAATTCCAAGACCAAAAACAGACAAGCACGCAAATAAATCTCGCAGCCAGGAGAAGGTCCATACATTGAAACAATTGAACGAAGAAAACAGAGTCCAGGCACCAGTTGAATGAACCAAGACAGAGGTAATTCATTATGAACTATCACACCATTTTATTTCCTTTTTTAAACGAAACAAAGTCAGAGAGAATATATAACTACTATTAAATAAGAGTTCGGTGTTACATTATCCAAACGAATGGAGTAAACAACGACTGCTAGACAGGGTAGACCCTAGTCAAGGGTTTGACATTAAGAAACCCTCGAGCCTAACTAAAGAGCAAGATCAGAATGAATTACAAACTGGAAATTGTAAACAGAAGCACGCCCAGGTTGTGAAATGACTTAAATAACCGACAACAACCGAATAGCGAGGTGCAACCACCAGAGAACTATAAACCCTAACTAAAATTCGACAAAATTGTGGTGACAGAGCCTACCAGCAAAGTATTGTAGGGTTTGAAAACCAAATCATTGAAATCATCCACGCCCAGGGTCGAACCCTCGACCTGTGAACCTGAACGAGCCAAAGTAAAACATACCGCACATAGATGTGAACGAACAGTGATATAATACCAGTAAGGAAAGAATATAATGTACCGGTGAGCGCGATAGAACAAAGACCCTCATGCAACCGAGCCACAGAACACCAGAAAATCCGAAGACAAGAGGAGCGGACATTGATTAGTCCCTAAACCAGAAGAAGGGAGAGATAAATCAAGGAGAGAAAAATTATGTGAAGATATAGCCGAGTGAGCCATTGCGTCTGAAACCTGTGCACGTAGGGACCATAACATAAAACGAATTTTAGCAGCAGAGTAGTATCAAGAAACATAGCCAACAGCAGGAAAGAACAGCTGGAAGCTCGACAAACTGAACCAGAAATCGATTCTAGGTAACAGCAGACGAAATAACTCATTGTGCAGAAGAAGATAAGTAAACTAACCTCTAAAGCTCAAAATAGGTTCATACAGTAAGGAACATAGTTGCCACTACAACACAGGCGAGACTGTGAAACCTTACACGTTCGCAGCCACGACCAGAACAAAGCCTTTCCATAGAAACTAGGACCAGAACATAGCATTTCCAAGAAACCCTCGCAGAGCTCCCACAACAGAGCGAAATACCGAAAATGACCAGAATGCCAAAGGGTTTTGCGTAAAGACCAAGCGGGAAATGAGGACCGAGGTAGGAGTACAGGTCAGGTTCATATTTACGAGCCTTATTAAATGATTGCAACCACCAACATAAATATCCACTGTTCATATCCATAATCAAAAGCCAAATCATCAACCAAATCCGCATTTATCATTAGCACTGGACAACCTTATATTAAGTTATACGTTGGAGTGTGGGCTGGGTCCCATCATAGTGGTATCAGAGCAGTTGAAATTGATTGAAGAAATGGAGGTAGGAAGGCGAGGTCGTGGTAGAGGTGTTTGAAGGGTAGCAGAGGAAGGACTGAGAGAGGAGATCAGGATTCTTACTGCCCGTTTGGAGGCAGTTGAGGCAGGGAGAAGAAGCGATCTCGAGGTAGGCGATGATAGTGAAGAGGAAGCTGAAGTGACAACAGATGGATCAGATGGAGAGGGCCCAGAAATGAGACTATTGAGATCTATCTTAGTGGCAAGTAGTAAACCCAAACCAGAACTCCCAAATTATGACGGCAGCCTATCCATAGAGGTTCTATTGGATTGGATCAGTCAGCTGGATAAGTATTTTGAATGTGAGGATGTCAGTGAAGACCATAGAGTTAAGTTCGCTGCGAAGAAGTTGAAGGGACACGCAACCCTGTGGTGGGACAATGTCCAAATAGAGAGAAGGAGATTGAACAAGTTGTCGATCAAAACCTAGTCAATGATGGTGGCCAAGTTGAAGGGCAGATTTTTGTTGAAAGATTATCAGATTGCACTACACAGGCAAGTGTAGAATCTGAAACAGAAAGGAATGACAGTAAGGGAGTACACGGAAGAGTTTTATCAAGTGAACCTGAGGGCCGGTTATATAGAGGATACCACAGAAAAGACAACTAGGTACATAAATGGTTTAAGGCTAGAAATTTTAGATGAAATTAGTATTCTATTTCCAAAGAACATTGAAGAAGCGTATTAGAGTGCGATGAAAGCTGAAGAGAAAAACACTAGAAGGCAGAATGCCAGGAGAGGACGAGGAACTAGCAGGGGAAAAGGCCAGTCCTATGGCAGAGGGCGGACTACTAGTAGTAATGAGGAAGGCAGCAGTTCCAGAGCTTCCAGATCAGCAGACAAAGGTGATAATGCGAGAGGTGGTAGGCCATATCAGCGATGCAGGGGAAATGGCCGAGGTAGAGGAGCTGGTTATCAATGTTACAAGTGTCATAAGTGGGGACACAGATCATTTGAGTGTCCTGAGGCAGACCAAGCTGGATAGAGGGGTGCATATGTTGCACAACTAGAGGAAGCAGAGGCACCTCCCCAAGAAGCAGAGAATGCTCCAGAAACAAGGGAAGGCCTGGTGCTGAACAAGGTGTTGTTAAAACTAGCCAAGGAAGCCACCAAACAGACACAGCGGAAGGCTTTGTTTAGAACAATTTGTAAGTCACATGGTAAGTGTTATAAGTTAATTATTGACAGCGGTAGTACAGATAACTTAGTGGCCATAGAGATGGTGGAAAAGTTCGAATTGAAGCGATTGAAACATCCTACCTCTTTCAAAGTTTCATGGCTACAAAAAGGCCATCAGTTGCTGGTGGACGAACAATGCGAGGTGGAGTTTCAAATAGGCAGATATAAGGATAAGGTCATTTGTGACATAATGCCGATGGATGTATGTCACATACTGTTAGGCAGGTCATGGAAGTATGACAGAAAGGTGGTGCATGATGGATTGACGAACTGTTATAAGTTTGTCAAGGATGGAATCAAGCATATGCTTGTGCCCATCAAGGAGGAAGGGACAACAGGGACAAGTGAGCCAAGAGCATTGTTGGTTAGTGGAAAATAGTTTCTGATGCAAGTTGAGGATAGCGAGATGTGTTATGCATTTGTAAGAAGAGAAAAAATGGTACTGTTGCACACAAAGTTATCAATTTTACCTCCAAAAATCCAGCAGATGTTGCAGGAATTTACAGACATAGTGGTGGATGACTTGCCAGACAAATTACCCCCCAAAAGAAGCATAAGTCACCATATTGACTTCATACCCAGAGCCAGTTTGCCAAATAAGGAATCATACCGAATGAGCCCCAAGGATAATGAAGAGATTAGGAAGTAGGTGTAGGAACTGCTAGACAAAGGATTGATAAGGGAGAGTTTGAGCCCTTGCGCAGTTCCAATAATTCTTGCTCCCAAGAAGGGAGGAGAGTGGCAGATGTGCACAGACTCGAGGGCCACCAACAAAATCACCATCCGGTACAGGTTTCCACTGCCATGGATGGACGACATGATGGATTGTTTAAGCAGGGCAGCATATTTTTCTAAGATAGACTTGAAGAGTGGGTATCATCAGATCCAGACACGAGAGGGGGATGAGTGGAAGACAACCTTTAAGACGAATGAGGGACTGTATGAATGGCTGGTTATGCCATTCGGACTGAGCAATGCGCCCAATACATTTATGTGGTTAATGAATTAAATGATGAAAGAATACATCGGAAAATTTGTGATAGTGTACCTGGACGACATACTAATTTTCAACATGACAAGGGAGGAGCACCTTCCACATGTTCGAAAAGTGCTGGAAAAATTACAGCGGAATAAACTGCTAATAAATCTAAAAAAGTGTACTTTTCTGCAGAAGGAATTGATTTATTTGGGCTTTGTAATAGCAGAAAATGAACTGAAGATGGATCCGGAGAAGATTGCAGTGATAGTTAATTGGCCATCTTCGAAAAGCTTATTTGAGGTACGTAGCTTTCATGGACTAGCAAGTTTTTACCGGAAATTCGTAAGAAATTTTAGCGAAATTGTGCACCTATGTTGGACACCATTAAAAAGGCCAGTCAGCCTTTTCGATGGACTGATGCAACGAAGAGAATTTTTCAGGTACTAAAGAAAAAGATCACAGAGAGGGCGATCCTAAGATTGCCAGATTTTAAGAAGCTTTTTAAGGTTCGCTGTGATGCTAGCGGTATGTCTATTGGAGCTGTACTCAGCCAGGAGGATAAACCTATTGCATTTTTTAGCAAGAAGTTAAAAGAGAGTAGGCAGAAATATTCATCCTACGATAAGGAGTTTTATGCTATCATCTAGGCACTGAAGCACTGGAGACACTATCTGCTGGGAAACGAATTTGTGTTGTTTTCGGATAATTCTACACTACAGTATGTAATGCCACAACATAAGCTGAATCACAAACACGCCAAGTGGGTGGAATATTTGCAGAGTTTCACCTTTGTGTTGAAGCACATCAGTGGGCACGCCAACAAGGTGGCAGATGCATTGAGTAGGAGGGCCTTACTTCTATAGGAGAGTACTGTACAAGTGCTGGGTTTTGAGAACTTGAAGGATTTATATCAGACGGACACAAATTTTAAAGAAGTCTTTGAGGCATGTCAGAATCCCTTGGTGAGAGATAACAGTCCGTGGTTGGACTACAACTTGCAAGACAAACTACTATTTAAAGGAGGACAACTATGCATTCCTGACTGCTCGATGACAGAGAACATTATTCGGGAGAAGCACAGTGGAGGTCTAGCCAGACATTTCGGCATAGACAAGACACTCGAGGAGCTTAGTCATTTCTACTTTTGGCCAAAGATGCGAAGGGATGTACATCAATTTGTGACTAGATGTAAAGTGTGCCAGTTGGTGAAGGGTCACAGTCAAAACACGGGATTGTACACATCGTTACCTATTCCAGGCAGACCGTGGGACTCAATCACCTTGGACTTTGTCTTGGGTCTACCTAGGACACAACGAGGTTATGACTCGGTGATGGTAGTAGTGGACAGATTCTCGAAGATGGTGCATTTTATCCCTTGCAGAAAAACTAGTGATGCCACTCATGTGGCCCACTTGATTTTCACGGAGATTGTCAGGCTACATGGTTTGCCTAAGTCTATTCTTTCGCATAGGGATGTGAAGTTTATATGGCACTTTTGGCATACCCTGTGGAGGAAGATGGATACACAGCTGAGCTACAGCTCTGCTTATCACCCGCAAACCGACAGACAAACAGAGGTGGTAAACAAGAGTCTGGGAGACCTGCTATGAAGCTTGATTGGTGAGAATTCGCGGATGTGGGATCGAGTGCTTGCACAAGTAGAGTTCGCTTATAACAACTCGCCTAATCGTAGCACCAGTTACAGTCCATTTTAGATCCTATACGGCATGCATCCTCGCAGAGTGCATGAGTTGCGAGATCTTGGACTACAAGAAAGGGGAAGCACAAATGGAGAAGATTTTGCTAACGCGATGAGAGATTTGCATGAGCAAGTGAAAATTTAATTGTGGGACAATAGCCAAAATTATAAACAGCAAGCATATTTGAAGAGAAGGGAAGTACAGTTCAATGTAGGAGATGAAGTCCTCGCGAATTTGCGCAAGGAATGCTTCCCCAGAGGTGCATACAATAAGCTGAACTATAAGAAGATAAGCCCCTGCAAAATCCTCCGGAAATTTTTTGCGAATGCCTATGAGATACAGTTGCCACCAATGATAGGAATTTCACCCAGCTTTAATGTAGCAGACCTGTTCCCTTACACTATTGACCCAAAAGAAGAAGAAGAAGAAGATAGAGCCACATGGCCTACACAAAATACCCAGGATGGAGGAGAAACTTGGATGAGACAGATGCCTTACGTTCAGCCTCCCGAGATCGAGAGCATCCTTGATACTTAGGTGGCCAAACGAATTCGGCGGAGGGAGTATCTGCAATACCTGGTCAAGTGGAAGAACGTCCTATTGAGGACAGTTCGTGGCTTGATGCCACGTAGATTGAGCAAACAGGTTCTTCAGTCGAGAAGCTCATGGACCGGAGTCATGATTTCTTTTTGCCCCGGGAGCCTGATGTAGGAGCATCCAGCTAAGGCACCATGACCGGGTGTTGGTCTCTCCCAGGTTGGAGAGTTGAGTTAGCATATTGTTTGTTTTATATGTTTAGTTTGTCAGAGTAGGACGTATAATTTTTTTTTTATCTTAATCTCAGTATTAGTCAAAGGTAGTTTGGTCGGTTAGGGTTATTTACTTGTCTGTCATTAATAAACAGTAGATTAATAATTGTTCTGTCATTTTAAGAGAGAAGGAAAAATGTGTCTAAATGTAAAATCTTGCCATATAGACAGAATCAAATGCTTAATAGTTATGTAACTATAAGGTCTACAACCGAAAGTAACTACACAGTTCCATTAACTTTAGACCAAGCATGTAAATGTAACAATGAGAATAAGGAAAAAGGTTTAGCATTTTTGGATACAAATAATAAAAAGAGACATAGCACAAATTTAACTACCATCCCTCTGTATTATCGTCTACATGCTGTGCAATTATATTTTTATCTATTGTTTAATCGATTTAGAAATAACAAGCAGAGTGCAGGCCTACATCTGTATGTTTTTTTTCCTCTCTTAAAAGAAGGCAGAGTGTCGTGGCGGAAAAAGTCGTTTGTGCGGACACAGCTGACCTCCCTAGGAGTCTAAACTCTCTAGCGACAAACAAGACAAAATGGAGCTATCTTTCTCTAAATACACCTTTTAAAACATGAAAACTACAAGTGTTTAGGCTTACCTTATTCCAAAACGCTGTTGTTGTAGCCCGTCCTTGCCGATCCGGATGAGCTCCTCCTTCACATCAATTCCTGCAACCACAAACAATCAAACAATTACCAAGCACTTGCATCTCATATAATAAAACATATATTCAACATGCAGACCAAGGAACACATGAAATAAATCATTAACACAAGCTATTGAGAAAAATGAACCAGTTTGTATTAATAACGAAACAAAGAAACTCTTACAACCTGGCCTTGGTGTTGTGCAAGTTCCTCCCAGGGTCCATCAAGGGTTTTCCTCTACTTTGACAAAGCTCACCCACTTCCAAGTAGAATCAAGCAAAGACAATCTCTCCTCACAAGGCTCTAAATGGGAGTCCTAATTCCTGCAGCATTTACCCAAAGAAAATGTATAGCTTCAACCTCCCCTCCCTCTGGCTCAATGCCTTTATTTATAGTGCTGTAAAGAGGTTATTCAGGTCCACCATCAATGGGATAATCCCCCTCTTTGGGTGGGATAGCTCCCTTATTGATGGGATAAGATCCTCCTTAATAGAGATACATGAACCAACTGGAGGCGCATCCATTTCATCAAACCGACCTCTAGAAAGTTCTAGAAGTAACCACAAGTAACTTTTTTAAGATGAAACTTGCGCATTTTTCCTTTTACAGAAGGACGCACCTGTCCTTTGACATACAGAGCGTCCAAAGATGCAGACTTTGTGAACATTGTGAGCGTCCCCGCAGGTAAGGCTTGAGAGAACCTGCGACCCCAGAGATAAACACATTTTTTACAAGACTTTCTCTCTTCTTTGAGTTTGAGATGGATAACAGAGGCATAAGACTTGCCTAAGAGGGTAGCATGACTGTTGATTTGAGCCATACTAACTGGAAGTAGTCATGGTGACATTTTTTAGTGTAACAGATTGCCCCCTAAAGTGCGAAGCCTGGAATAGATTAGGGTTTTGTAATTCTAGGAAGGGTGAAGCGCTTTATCATTTCAAGGATTGTCTTGTGGATGACCTGGTTGGAACCTGCAATTTTCAACACAAAATACATGTATAAGATTATATCATCGCTGAGGTAGGCATTCCCATACTCAGATTCAAAACTTTAACTAATGGACTAACTACTCTGATACAGGAATGATCTTGCAGTACATCATTTTTATAGACTTTTGTAGACACAGTATGGACGCAACCATCTGTTTATGATTAGTCTACATAGATAATGAATACAAAACTCCTTGCAGCCTGGATGGTAGAAACTAGATCCAGGGTCTTCACTTCTACTTCCCGAATTGGTACGATTCTAGCCATGTGATTAAATGATTTGATGTCGAACATGTTAGAAACCACTTGATTACCAGTCGATGATGTAAACTGTTAACAAGCATGAGAGAGACCACCAGTAATGTCAATGGTTCTCAAAGTACCAAGCACAACCCGTGAAATGTGAATAGATGTTTTGATGTCGAACACTTCACGGAATCCTTTGATCGAAAGTCAATGATGTAAACTGACGTCAAAGGCGAGAAACCTGCCATTGATGCATGCAGACTTCAAGGTACTGTCGATTCCTAAGTCATCTTTCTAGATAATTTGTCGATGTCGATAGAAAGCGACCCGTTGCAGGCAAGCCCGCAACACGAAATCATTGTTCAAGTTGAAGAAATGTTGCTGTAAGGACTGACTCAGGGATGGTCAAATGGATGACAAGTATTTTGCAGATGAAAGTTTTACTTGCAGACCTCTTGAACACATAACGACACGACAGATGGCTTGGTGACGAATAACTCAAAGTTAATCCCCGGAACCCGGTTAAAGACTTTCAAAGTGGTTTGATCAACTGTGAGGTAAAAGATTTCCCAACCCAGGTGAATGAGACAGTGTCGTGTTCAAGAGCGGTGGTAAAGTTTCTTTCGAGACAAAAGGTAACAAACAGGTTCATTCTTCTCTCTTTTCCCCCACCATTTCTGGCAAGTACCTCTTTATTTTTAACAAGCTTGAGGAGGATAACATATGCTTGATTATAAGCTCATCCTTCGGACGAGTCCAACCTAGTTTAAATTCGAACCCTAGGAAGGAGTGGTTCGTTCCTGTTTGTAATTGAACAGGTCCTCTACTGTAAAAATTTAACGAGCCCAGTATAGGAGAAACTCGGCGTTTTTCAATTTTAGAGAGTCTGAAAAAACTAAAGGAGACTCCACGTTGAACTTTTTCGTACATTTGTGTCCCTCAAGCCCGAAAAAGTATAAAATAATACCTGGGGGAACCGCTTGATCTTGCGACCAAGGAGTACTTTCATAATAGTGTCGTTGACCTGAAAAGTAAAAAGCGATCAAGGACACGTCGTTTTATTTCCTTATCGAGTTTGAAACGACAAAAACCCGGCAATCTTTTCCTGATTTTGCGGTCAGAAAAGAGCTAAAAGGGGACCGTCTTTTAATTCCGTTTTAACGAGTGTAAAAGAAACGCTCGGCGATCTTTTCATGTTTTAGGAGTCAGAAAAGGGCTTAAAAGATGACTCTGATATTTTTGTTTGTGAAAAATTACAATTTCCCTCGAAATCCCTTTGTCCTGCACAAAAGCAACACATTACTCATACCTGTTTAAAATAGGCAAAAATACATTGAGAAATACCTTTTCATGGTAAAAAATGAACTAATTCATCCAAAAAACCTATAAAAAGACCTTTTACCATGTCATTTTTACCGTTTCACTGTTGAGGTTGAAAAAGGAGCTTTTGACAAGAAAATTTCCCGTGGTCGCTGCGGAAAATCCGACCGTCGGAATCGAACGCCGTCTTATCCAGGTATTTTACACATCCTACTCTGCATTTCTATCCGTTTAGAATTAATTTTTAGGTCTTAGTTTTATTTTTTGGGGGGGTTTTGGTTTTGGAATGCGCCTCTCGGCGGACGCGGGTGCCCTTCGGGTGGCCCGCGTCCCCCGACTTTTTCTCACACGGGAGAATAGTCGGAAGACGCGGCCCGCCTTCAGGCCAGCCGCGTCTGGGCGCCCTGTGCTACAAAGCCGGGGTGCGTCTTCCGAGAAGTGCGCATTTCAAAACCCCAACTCCCTCAAAAAACTACCAAAAATTCCCAAATCAACTTCTAATTGCTATTTCTGATGTGCAGGGTATTAACCATGTTAGATTGGAGAGAAAGAGAGCATGTAGAGGATGATGAAGTTGCAATAAATCATCAACCTTCTCTGGATGCCCTAAGAGCATGCAGATTATACAAATACTGGACCATACCGGGCATGAGGGGCCAGGTAAGATTCTTGGAGTGGCTGGTTGAGCGATGGAACGTTCAAGAACAATGCTTTTACATAGGAGGGCACCAGCTCGAGATAGAGCCCTCGGATGTATACTTTCTCACTGGCTTGCCGAACAGAGGCGAGCAACTCAGTCTTGCGGGGACTAGGCCGGGTGGCCAATCCCTTGATAGTCTCCGCGACGAGTGGTGCACACCTGGGGCTCACCATGCGAAAGGCATAGAGATAAAACACATCACTCTGCGTGAACTCAAAGTCATAGCGTTCACGGTTACCAGAATTTGCGGCGCGGCCGCTTTACACATTGCTTCCGGATCCCAAATGCGGATGGCAATTGACTGTTACCAAGGCACCATTTTCAACTGGTGTGAAGCTGTGTCGGCTCATATGAAGAGCCAACTGACCAAGGCAAAGAACGGACGACTAAAGACTTTTGGATATGGGCCTCTAGTCGTGAGCTTTGCCTTGGAGAGAGTTCCAATGCTGATCCCTCAGCAACTCACTGTTGATATCTTGGGTCCTCGGGAGCCAAAGCTGATACGATGGGTTGCGGTGATGGCCCGGCATCCTGACGAGGGCACGGCGGTGGTTCGATTCTCAGATAGTTACTTTCACTGGTTAGAGGACCAGGTTTTTTCGATACAGGACTTTCCGTATGCCGGAGTGGATTTTAGAGGTGATCCGGACATGGTTCTTCCACCGGGAGAACAATGGGATGACAGAGGTACTTTATTTTTCACAAGTTTTCTAGTTATGTATTTTTTTTATTTTTCATATATATCGTCTCAAAACTAACAGTAAAATTTTCAAAATGCAGATGTTGGTCCACAGCGTCCAGCCAACCTCCGGCCTTTTGATAGACTACATCCAGTTGCACCGGTACCGGCCCCACAGGACGCGGCTGCAGAAGTACTAGCTGAGTTGGAGCATGATCTAGAGCGTCTCACGGCAGATATACCTGAGACTACTATGGATGACATTCCTACCAGGCTTCAGCGCTTCGTAGTCGCGGTCCCTGGACCGTTTAGGAGATTTTTGCGTAAGGTAGCCCGTGCAGTGGTGTCATACAGAGAGCACCACCAGTGATTGACTAGTCACTTTTGTAGTCACATGTGACATTTTGACTTTTTGTACTTATCATTTTTGCCGATCATAAGGTGTTTTTCAACCTATGATCGAAGACGATGTATATTTTTTGACACACTTCTATCTATATATATCACTATTACCGGCTTATCTTGTTTAACATATGTGATGAAATGTTTTTAAATTTACTTGCATGATTATCGCAAATGTCTGTCCAACATTCGAGAAGCAATTGCATCTGCTAATGTATTTAAAGACCTTGGAATATGCTGATATTCAATGTAATCAAATTCACGTTCCAAGAGACGCACTCTCAAAAACAACCTTAATAACACAGGATTTCTAATGGCATAAACTCTATTAAGCTGTAATACAACAAGTTCAGAATCTAACCTCACTATCAAACGTCGAATTCCAAATGAAATAGATTCGGATAATAATTCAACCACTGCACTGTATTCTGCAATGTTATTCGTTGTTTGACCGAGGCTTACCCCATGCATAGAAACTAACTCGTCAGAGGGCGAATAGATAACCCAAGCTGCGGAAGAGATATTCCGTGTACTACGACAAGCACCATCAGCAAATCCAATGTATGTTTGGAGAGGCGTCGACATCTGCAATATCAAGAGTAAAACCAAGATAAGCCAGAATAACGACGAAAAAACACACTCTCTAAGCTAAGCACACTGACTAAACTAACAAACACGCTAGCTAGAAAGAAAATCTAACCTATCTAAAGAATTATCCATCCACCATTTAAGCATAATACCTCTTTAGGTAAAGTCCATTTCTGGGTTTACCCAAAGAGTCCCCATCAAAATCAACCAGCTCATAAGCCCCTTTTGCTAGCTTTCGCTTTACAATGTAGGGTCCATGCCACATAGGAACGAATTTTCCAGCACCTAGCTTATCGTTAGCTTGATCATATAATAGCACTAGGTCTCCTTCTGAAAAACTTCGAGGTGTTACATTTCTATCATACTGAGCTTTCATTCGTTTCGCGTGAGTCTCGATTGCCAATGTAGCATCACGTCGAGTCTCATCTAATTTAGCCAAGTACAATAAACGTTTCTCCTCTTCAGAAGTAGCTGGAAGTAATTCGACAGCCATTTGAAGTGATGGGATTTCGCATTCAATGGGTAACACAGCTTCCAAGCCATAAACTAGCTGGAAAGGAGTGAACCCTATTGAATTTTTCACTGAGGTCCGGTATTCCCATAGCGCTGAAAATAACATGTTGTGCCAATTCGACCGATGAACACCAATGGTTCGTCGGATCATGATAACCAGAACTTTGTTGATAGACTCAACCAAACCGTTGGCTTGCGGATAATAAGGAGTAGAGCTATCGTGGCGCAAACCAAGCTGGCTTGTAAGCTCAGTCATCATGATGTTTCGAAAATGGCTCCCATGGTCAGTAATGATTGCTTGTGGGACACCAAACCTAGTTATGATATGATTGAATACGAAAACTGCAGCTGTTTTGCCGCTTGCGTCGAATGTAGGCATCGCCTCGGCCCACTTAGTAAAATAATCAACCGCAAGGATGATATACGCATGCCCCCCGGCCGAGTGAGGGTTACAAGTAATAAAGTCGATACCCCATTTGGCGAATGGACCAGCGGCAATTATAGGGTGGAGAGGAGCAGGTGGAGCGCGCATCTTGCAATCAAACACTTGACAGTTGTGGCATTTCCTGAAGGCAATGATACAATCCTTAAACATAGACGGCCAGAAATAGCCAGCGCGCAACACCTTCTGAGCTGTGGCATACCCAGACATATGGCCGCCACATGCTCCAGAGTGACAATCATTCAAAACTCTCTCAGCCTCTTCGTGAGTTAAACAACGTTGAAAAACTAAGTCTGCCCCCCGACGATAAAGTGTATCTCCAATAATTCTGTATGGCTGGGATTGAAACCGAATTTTTCGACGTTCTGCTTTGGAAGCTTTAGGCCGAAAGGTTTGGGTTTGGAGATAGATGATTATATCCCCGTACCACGGATCTACAGTACTGATAAGAAACAAAGATTCGTCCGCAATGGACTCTTCTGCCACAGTCTCTGTGTCAGCACTAGGGAAATCACACATTAATTCCGCGAAAACTAAGGATTTCTTAGACTTGGACTTCTCGAACTCCAAGTCGAACTCTTGCAGGATAACGATCAATTTAGAGTACTTGCCCCCTAGCAATTGTTTTGTCAAGATATAAATCATAGGGTTGCAATCCGAAATAACTGTAGTTTTGCGGAGAAGAATGTAGTGACGGAAACGCTGGACAGCTTGAACGGCTGCCAGGGCCAATTTCTCCACATGCGAATATTTTAGCTCAGTGGGATTCAAGGTCCTACTAAGATAATATATCACATGCTCCGCTCCGAATTCATCTTCTTGAACTAACACCATTCCAATGGTGGAATGCGAAGCTGCGAGGTATAAGAAGTAGTCCTGGTTGTAGTTGGGAGGATGCAACAACGGTGCATGGGTCAACGCGTGTTTAAGTGCATCAAAAGATTGTTGGGCAATCTCGTCCCAAAAGAATTGCGCGTTCTGTTTCAACAACCGTGTAAAACCTTTAGTGACCTCGGCGTAGTTTGGGATGAATCGGCGTAAAAAGTTCGCTTTCCCTTGCAAACTTTGGAGTTGGCGCAAACTCGAAGGAGGAGGCAATTTGATGATAGCCTCGACTTTCGAGGGATCGACGCGAATGCCGGCCTTTGAAACAACAAATCCCAGCAATCGACCTGTTTCTATACAGAAAACACACTTGTGGGGATTCAACCGAATTCGATAATGCCTACACCTCATAAAGATTGCTCGTAGATGGACAAGGTGATCAGCTCGATGTAAAGAATGAGCAGGCAAATCATCGAGATAGGGTTGCACAATGTGCTTGATGTCGTGAAATGCATAAGACATCGCCCGTTGAAAAGTAGCCCCGGCATTCTTAAGCCCAAAAGGTAATTTGCAATAAGCAAATGTCCCCCATGGACAAATGAATGCTGTTTTTGGTTGGTCGGCAGGTAGAATATTGATTTGATTATAGCCCGAAAAACCATCCATAAAGGAAAACATTGCACTTCCGGCACAATCATCAATAATTTGATCGATATAAGGCGTAGGATAGTTGTCTTTTGGACAAGCTCGATTTATATCCCTATAATCGATATAGATTCTTATTGTTCCTTGTTTCTTGTTAACCGGAACAATATTCGATACCCAATCCGTTAACGGGATCGGATAAATGAAACCTGCTTTCAACAGCTTTTCGACTTCTGCTTTAATCGCAGCCGCTTTTCGAGGGTGAATCTGACGCAACCGTTGCCGGACGGGTTTAGCATCCGGGTAGGTCTTTATTTCATGAACAACAATGGCAGGATCGATTCCCGGCATTTCCTCGTAAGACCAGGCAAACACATCGCGAAATTCTTGGAATAGGGCCTTGTAAATTTGGATTTCTTCTTCAGTACATGCGGCACCTATATGAATGTTCTCCTCAATTCCGGGCTTCACTGAAATATCAATGGGAATAGTACGAGAAATATTCCCTAAATTCAGCTCTGAATCAGAATGTTTCGTTGGATCCTGAGCGTCTTTGACATATTCAGCGGTAAAAATAGATGAAAAATCATTTTCAAATGCATCATCCTTAGGTAAAAACGAAGATCTGTGATGGAGATCCTCCCATGGTAGATCATCTACACTTAGGATTTCGCGAAGTTGTTCGTCAGATGACACGACTTCGGGAAACGCTATCCGTTCTAAGGTTGAGGTGAAAAGTGATTCTTCACTGACCACATTCATTTGGTCGATTTCGGTTGAATGCGAGTCGGTAAAAGACATGACAGCTTCATAAGCAATTTCATATGGACTCAAAGGCATAGCATCACCGAATGAGTCTATCTCAGAGTCAGATGGGACAATCCAAGGATCGTCATAAATAATATTTTCTGATGTAATCATATGAATTGTCGCAAATGAAGGGTCTACGTTGAGTGGAGGGAGAGGAAAAGTTCCGAGTAAACCGGAATCCTTTACTAAACCTACACCAACTTCCCTATAAGGGATTGTCGTCTTACCGACATGCTGGATACTTTCTGAAAAGGCTGGGTCGGACGAAAAGTATGTCAGCTGATCAATAGTCACGATCTTACCGTTATGCGGAAACTTGATTATTCTGAAGACCGATGAAACAACCGCTGTCATAGCATATGACCAACTTCGACCCAAAAGAAGGTTGTAGTCTAGAGGGGCATCAACCACTTCCACATCCAGACTAACGGTTTTACCTTCTACCCCTATAGGCAATTCTTGTAGAATACCAAACGGACGGAACCCACGGCCATCAAAGGCCTTAAGGATGGTGGGGGATTGGTTCAACGAAGGAGAACCAAGGGATCTCCAACATTGAATCGACATAATACACGTAGAAGCTCCCTCATCAATCACAGTCCGATGAATAGGTCTGTTTTTGACTGTCACTGGAATTTGGAAAGCCATTTGATGGGGGAGACGCGGTGTACTATTTTCTAGATCGAAGATCATTAGATTTGGATCCTGAACATCAACAGCTCTGATAGCCGACAAAAGCAATTTTCGTTGTGCTGGGCATGATTGCAGCACTTCTAACGCCGACATTGCTGAGGGTGAAACAGCTAAGTCCTCAACAATGTTGTAATTCTGGGCTGCTCTCGCATGTGGATTGAAAGCAGACCTTCGAAGTACACCCTTGGCGGGCGGCTTAATCACTAAGTCTGGGTTAGGTTTTTCGATCTGTAGTGGATCGGAACCAGGAACTGAGGTTGATGGGTTAGAGTGAGAAGATTCTGCTTCCTTACCATCAACAAGATTCTTACTACCATAATCTTGCGATCGAGTCGCAATCCTCACATGAGACATCATCAAAATGGGTTCTTCACTGGCATTCGAAGAAGAACCTATCATCTTATTCTCCTGCTCCGGAAATGGATTTTTTAACACAGCAGGAGTGGGAGCACCTTTGACTATTTTCACAACCTCGGCCCGATGAGGGCAATCTCTCGTAAAATGATCCTCTTCACAAATAAGACAAGGATATCGAGGTTTGCGCTTTTCGTCATTGGTTTCCGACTTTTCTGTTTTCTCCTTCAGAGCCTTGTCTGCTTTAGCCTTCTTCTTTCCTTTCTTCTTTCCACCGTTTTTTGATTTGGCCGTAGATGACTCTACATCGTGAATATCGGCGGTAAGTTCAGGAGGAGAAGACTCTCCTGTCGGAGAATCAGGCAAAGTGATAATTGGAGTATTTGAAGCCTTGGAAGACTTCTTCTTACTCTTCGTAGTCACGATACCAATCATACCATCAGCGGCATGAGATCCCGAAGGAGCAGCAGCGATTTGATTCGACTTTGGAAGATCTGGAATCTTCTCGTGTAATGTACCCGACTGAGTGTAAACTAAGTCAAGGTATTGTGCCTGAGCAATGACTTGCTCCTCAGTAACTACTCCGGCCTTAGCTACATCTTCAGTAATCTTCGGTAATAATGATTTGACAAACCATTCAGCTAAGATTTGGTCCGGGATAAAAACTTTCACTAACCTCCTACGACGTCTCCACTCATGGATGTGATCAGAAATGTACGTGGACGTCGACTGTTTTAGTGAAGTTAATAACTCCGTGCCGTTATCGTATCTGACCGGCAACTGAAAGTGAGTTAAGAACGACGTAGCTAACTGACTAAAGTTGTAAAAAGAGGCCCGTGGTAACTCAATGTACCACTTGGCCGCGAGACCAATGAGTGTACGTTGAAAAAGACGTAAGCGGATGGAATCATCTGAGATAGAATTCGAAGCACACCAGAGGTGGTAAGTCATCATGTGATTGGACGGATCCTCTCCAGACTTACCTTCAAATAATTGGTTAACGAAAGGTACCAAGTAGTACTTCTAGGAGGACTGTAAAAGATGGATTCACGCTCCCTTAGATCAATAGTAAGTTGACCTTCAAGGTTAGAGACACCTATATCCTCCTCTGGAGCAAGTTCTTCTATAGCAATCAAACCAGTAGGAAGATTTTCGGTGATAATTCTTTCTATTCTTGGTGAATCTGGAACACTAGAAGTTGGAGTAACAGGCTCAGATATTTCAGGTTCTTCGCCTGTATCACTAGCAGACGAAAAATTACCGACAAGCTCAGAAACTGAAACAGCTTCGGGATTATAACCTGTCTCTAAACTTTGGTAATCCAGATGGACTACCAAGGAAGATTCTCCTTCTTCAGGTGAACCTACTCTACTGTCACTAGGAGGAGTTACAAGGACCTTTAAACCTTCTAGATTACCCGGGTCGTCTCGAGGAGGTGATCCCCTAAGTCTACGGGATCTTCTCAACAATTCGGCCACAGAAACAACTTCAGGAGACTGGCCCCGAAGTCTACGGGACTGCCTCGGTAATTCTGCCACAATTAAAGATTTTTAACTACAACACACGAAAACAAAGTAAAAAATTTCAAATCAAACCACCTAAAGTCTTCTAAAGAAGCAAACAAATTTGAAGCACACGCCTAAAGAATCTAGAGTGTCAAACCAAACACAAACAGTAGTCTTCCGGACCAAAAGCGCTAGTTGGTGATGAAATCCAACCTCGCTGGATTCAGTACAGAAATGGCAGGTGGAACAGTTACCCCGGCAACCTGCTTAATGAATAGACCGGCACAAGTTCCTCCACTTTAACCGTCTCGAAGTGAAGTGAACCCCCCGGAAAATCCAAGTGAGTATAACCGACGTCTGTTCCAGGTACAGTGGGACCTTCCCTCCACCGTCACCTCGGTAGAACCCTAAAGATTATGGTCACTAAAGTTACCAATCACAACAATTACACCTGGGGGAACAGTCTAAACTCCGACAGCACGCAAGGGCAGAGTAACAAGCTCAATCCCCTTACCGGCTCCTTGACAGTAATCCAAGGTTTACCGATAAGTGACCCCTGGCTCCTCGACAATGGTTAATCCGAGGTTTACCGTTTGTAATACGTACTGTCTGGCGTCGTTCCCAACGAGGGGGGAATGATCCCCTCACTGGTTCGGACACGAGCTCGTGCTTCTCCTTTAAGAGGAGCTTTCCCAGAATGCAATTGAAACAATTGGATTTATTCTACTCAAGATAAACTATCTGTTTGGTTTTGTAGTCTTGGAGAGTTAAGTACTCACCTACTCCAAGACCCTAGCCTAAGCTATGTTGGTGTTTCAGAGCCCTAGAAAAATAAAGATTACTAGATTGATTTTAATTTAAGCGTTACTTTTAAGGTTGTTTCTTAAGTCAAAAGGTGATGGAAGTGAAACCAGTGGTGTGTTGACTCGACTCGAAACCACTACAAAATGCACCTAGGATGATTTACCCACTACTTTACTTTTTCGATGAATTGCTTAACTAAAAAGTTGAGAGAATGCACTTTTTATAAAAGCAACTTCTTAATTAAAGACAATCAAAGAAACAATTCGTTTGTCTTTTCCAAGCATAAAAACATGACCACTCTTTACTTGCACGAAAAACTCTTTTTCTCTTTCAAAAACAAAAAGCTACTTGAAACAAGACTTTTAAAGAAGATGTTTTTGTATTTTTTCTTATTTAACGAAAAACATAAATCTATTTTAATAAAAAGCAATTGCAAACTATGAAATCTATGAAAATTCACTCAAAAACAAAACAAATTAAAAGGAAATTACCCTAATTAATCCTAATGAGGCAAAGCCAACAATGATTATTCTAAGGTGTTTTACTTGATCACAATCAAATCAAGGACTAGCTTATTGCAGAACCAAAAACTAGTCAAAACAAAACTCTAATCTTTTTGTTCTTTTGTAAAATGGAAATCAACACTTTATAAACAAGTAATTCGAAATTTGACCCAAAAGACAACTTAAATGGCAAGCTGCTCACACAAGGAGACTTTACGACAGGCCCGACTTCCAAGAAGGCTGACAAACTAGAGAGATCTAAGGCTGGACAACTTTCTACCGTCGAAGTCACTACAGGACCTATTCAAAAATCAAACCCTAGGCCTAAACTTCGTTGAAATCCACTAAAACACTCAAAGCTCACAAAACAAGTTCAGGTGAAAAATTTTGACAGAGTACTAAAGGATCTGGGCAGAAAACACTTAGAAAAATCAAAATCTAAAAGCAATTAAAGCAAAAATGGAGTTTTCCTAAATTCTACAGGAAGACGCAGGCAACCCGTTAGAACAGGCGCGGGCCCGCTCTGTGCAAACGGCAACAGCGCGTCCAAAGACGCACTGTGCAGCACTCAGAGGGTGCGTCTTTCTGGAAAAGTTAAGAAAAACCAAATCCAACTAGTTCTAAAGCTAAGCCACCCAAATACTAATTCTCACAGTCAAAAATCAGAAAATAAAAATGATTTTCTCAGAGCAAAGTTCACACAAAGGAAAAGACTTTCACATTAATGGATTCCCCAGTGGAGTCGCCAATTTGTCGTGGCGGAAAAAGTCGTTTGTGCGGACACAGCTGACCTCCCTAGGAGTCTAAACTCTCTAGCGACAAACAAGACAAAATGGAGCTATCTTTCTCTAAATACACCTTTTAAAACATGAAAACTACAAGTGTTTAGGCTTACCTTATTCCAAAACGCTGTTGTTGTAGCCCGTCCTTGCCGATCCGGATGAGCTCCTCCTTCACATCAATTCCTGCAACCACAAACAATCAAACAATTACCAAGCACTTGCATCTCATATAATAAAACATATATTCAACATGCAGACCAAGGAACACATGAAATAACTCATTAACACAAGCTATTGAGAAAAATGAACCAGTTTGTATTAATAACGAAACAAAGAAACTCTTACAACCTGGCCTTGGTGTTGTGCAAGTTCCTCCCAGGGTCCATCAAGGGTTTTCCTCTACTTTGACAAAGCTCACCCACTTCCAAGTAGAATCAAGCAAAGACAATCTCTCCTCACAAGGCTCTAAATGGGAGTCCTAATTCCTGCAGCATTTACCCAAAGAAAATGTATAGCTTCAACCTCCCCTCCCTCTGGCTCAATGCCTTTATTTATAGTGCTGTAAAGAGGTTATTCAGGTCCACCATCAATGGGATAATCCCCCTCTTTGGGTGGGATAGCTCCCTTATTGATGGGATAAGATCCTCCTTAATAGAGATACATGAACCAACTGGAGGCGCATCCATTTCATCAAACCGACCTCTAGAAAGTTCTAGAAGTAACCACAAGTAACTTTTTTAAGATGAAACTTGCGCATTTTGCCTTTTACAGAAGGACGCACCTGTCCTTTGACATACAGAGCGTCCAAAGACGCAGACTTTGTGAACATTGTGAGCGTCCCCGCAGGTAAGGCTTGAGAGAACCTGCGACCCCAGAGATAAACACATTTTTTACAAGACTTTCTCTCTTCTTGAGTTTGAGATGGATAACAGAGGCATAAGACTTGCCTAAGAGGGTAGCATGACTGTTGATTTGAGCCATACTAACTGGAAGTAGTCATGGTGACATTTTTTAGTGTAACACAGAGCACTGTAAGTCGCATGTAAAATTCCAAGACCAGAAACAGACAAGCACGAAAATAAAGCTCGCGGCTAGGGGAAGGTCCATATAGCGAAACAATTGAATGAAGAAAACAGAGTCCAGGCACCGGTTGAATGAACCAAGACAGAGGTAATTCATTACGAACTATCACACCATTTTCTTTCCTTTTTTAAATGAAACAAAGTCAGAGAGAATATATAACTTCTATGAAATAAGAGTTCGGTGTTACATTATCCAAACGAATGGAGTAAACAACGACTGCTAGACAGGGCAGACCCTAGTCAAGGGTTTGACATTAAGAAACCCTCGAACCTAACTAAAGAGCAAGACCAAAATGAATTACAAATTGGAAATTGTAAACATAAGTATGCCTAGGTCGTGAAACGACTTAAATAACAGACAACAACTGAATAGCGAGGTGCAGCCACCAGAGAACTATAAACCCTAACTACAATTCGACAAAACTGTGGTGACAGAGCCTTCCAGCAAAGCATTGTAGGGTTTGAAAACCAAATCGTTGAAATCATCCATGCACAAGGTTGAACCCTCGACCTGTGAACTAGAACGAGCCAAAGTCAAACACACCGCACATAGATGTGAACGAACAGTGATAGAATACCAGTAAGGAAAGAATATAATGTACCTGTGAGTGCGATAGAACAAAGACCCTCATGCAACCGAGCCACAGAACACCAGAAAAACCTGAGATAAGAGGAGCGGAGGTTGATTAGTCCCTAAACCAGAAGAAGGCAGAGTTAAAGCAAGGAGAGACAAATTACCTGAAGATATAGCCGAGAGAGCCATTGCATCTGAAACCTGTGCACACAGGGACCATAACATAAAACGAATTTTAGCAGCAGAGCAGTATCAAGAAACATAGCCAACAACAGGAAAGAACGACTGGAAGCCCAACAAACTGAACCAGAAATTGATTCTAGGTAATAGCAAACGAAATAACTCACTGTGCAGAAGAAGATAAGTAAACTAACCTCCAGAGCTCAAAATAGGTTCATTCAGCAAGGAACACAGTTGCCACTACAACACAGGTGAGACTGTGAAACCATACACGTTCACAGCCAGGACCAGAACGGAGCCTTTCCATAGAAACTAGGACCGGAACAGAGCATTTCTATAGAAACCCTCACAGAGCTCCCACAACAGAGCGAAATACTGAAAATGACTAGAATGCCAAAGGGTTTTGCGTAAAGACCAAACAGGAAACGATGACCGAGGCAGGAGTATAGGTTAGGTTCATATTTACGAGCCTCATTTAATGATTGCAACCACCAACATAAATATCCATTGTTCATATCCATAATCGAAAGCCAAATCATCAACCAAATCCTCATTTATCATTAGCACCGGGCAACCAATATATTAAGTTATACGTTGGAGTGTGGGCTGGGTCCCATCAAAAATTTCTATACAACTTTACAAACCCTCTAAATTTTCATATTCTCAACATATCATAAAGAAACTGTTTTTTTTTAAGGTGTACATGTTCCTTGATACCTTATAAAACCATATATCCTTCAAAATATATGAGATGACTCAATACTAGAAAATGGAAGATTTTTTGAATACAACCTTCTCTAAGGAAATAATGTGCAAACGACACAAAAATAATGATGGCATGCATATAGAAGGTACAATGTGCATCTTCCATCCCTTACAATGCATCCTACAAATCTTGTTCTATCCTAATGGTTAGTCATACAAAGAAAGGGATATGATTGAGTGCAAAAAATAATTTCTAGGAAATTTGGGATGGAAGATTTACCTTCTTTTGGGAGGACTCAAGAAATTATTTTTCCTCACTCAAAAAATTGAACAAAACTCATGAATATGCCAAAATGGAAGACAACATGGGGTAATGCATGTCTAACAATTTTAGGAGTCTCAAGAAATATCAACATAAGATACTAACCCCATTGTTGTTAGGAAATGTAAGGCCTGAGAGTCTTGTACGGATATATTATTGGCTAGGAACAAAACAAATAACAACTTTGCAAAGAATGAATGAAAATATAGAGACTTACAAAGGGGGGCCTATATGTTTTAAGATGGTGAAATGAGGGGTTTGAGGACTAAATAAATAATCAAGCTTATAAATTGTTGATGGATCACTAGAACATGAAGAATTGGGATTTATTCCAAAACAAAATATGGAACTAGAACTAATAGTAAATTTGTTTTTCCTTTCTGTGGTAATTAACATGGGAAATAAATATAGTATGTATTAACATTTGCAAGCATTATAGAGACACTTTAAACATTGAATATGTCATAAAAATGTAGAATTATTAGATAACCATTTCATGTAATGGCCCTACACCCAAATACTATGAAAACTACTACAAAGAGGAATTGAAAGTGGCATCCCCATTCCAAATTATATCAAAATGATTATCTATAGTTGGTAAAAAGGAAAATTTGAATAAAAGGTGAGTGTGAGGATGTTGGAAATTTTCTCAAGTTTAGTGACATGGAACACCTAGATAAGAACAACAACAAGATTTCCAAGGACATGAGAAAATCCAACAAGTAGGTTGAAGATAAGATATTTAGAAGCATGGTCAATACAATATTAAGAAAAATGGAAAACCAAGGACTTAAATTGTGTATAAGAAGATAGAGAGTTGTTTGTATATGTGGGGATCCAAATCACTAATTCTCTTATTTCAAGCCTAAGACCATTCAAATTGGTTCCATTCTACCCAAATGTTAAGTAATAACTCCACTATATCTAAAATTGGCTCCATCCTACCT
Source organism: Pinus tabuliformis (assembly GCA_031772625.1). Taxonomy (NCBI): domain Eukaryota; kingdom Viridiplantae; phylum Streptophyta; class Pinopsida; order Pinales; family Pinaceae; genus Pinus; species Pinus tabuliformis. Next base: position 478,278,717 of record CM062806.1, on the reverse strand, counting down.
AGATCACAAGTACCAATTCCACCATATCTAAAACTGGCCTTTAGAGATTTAAGGGGGAATTTGGGTAGAGTAAGCAATAATGGAGTCATCAAGAAAAACACAAGAAGACCAATTAGATTCTACACTCAAAACATAGCGATAAAACTAATAGTATGGTAGAAGTAATGGCCTTGACAAAAAAGAAAAAGTTTCCTTGAAAATCATCCTTATAATAAAAAAAATTTATCATAGAAGGGAAATTTCAAGCGATCATCAGGAAAGTGAGAAGACTTTGATTAGGAGATAATATGAGTCTCCACATTTAAAATTGGAGATCCTTCAATCAATGTGGGAGATATCACTACTATGTCTATCCATCTTAAATCTAAAATCACAACACACACAAAGATTGGGTATAATTCCCACTAAAGAAAAATGAATAAATGTAGAATGTAACACCCCTAGGATTACCTTTGTGTGTGATGTACATATTATGTTTATAATGGTGATCCAAGGACTACTTTAAGGCCAATTTTCCCACATACATATTTGTTTTAGGCTAAGTGTACCCGTGTTTATATTGTTTGAGGCTAGAGAGGCTAGTTTTACATATATGAAATCATAAACATGTTAATGAAATACACCACTGTTGTGAACCAAGTCAGACAAGAGAGTATAAGGGGCTAAGACTCCAAAAATGTGAAAGGGGGGCAAAAGGGTAAGTGATGAAGGGATTAATCATAGGTGTCTAAGAAATTATTAAGATAATATTAAGCCAAAAGTGGACATGTTTTTTAAGGTCCAAAAAGTGACTTTAGAGGGTGCCATGTGATAAGAGAGTGAAATGCACATAACAGTGGGGGTGTTAGTGTTATGGGACAAAATAAATAATGATGGTTGGGGAAAGACCTTTGTACTTGATGAGCCCCAGAAATGGGTAATTATATGGGCTCATTTACCCTCCTAATTCGACTTAATCCACCATTCTCATTAGTTTATTGCATGTTTTTGATTATATTTATGCTAATAGAGTGAATTGGGTTAGTCATTATGCCAAAAAGTCTAATGTGAGCTTTATGCAGTTTTTTGGTAAATTTTGAGACAAAATCAAAGGTTTAATGAGCACTTGGCAGCCAAATTTGTGGAAGAACAAGGGAGAGGATTTGTAGGAAGGTGTCCCCTTCATTTATGAGCCCTTACCTCGAATTCTCCATCAAAAACTCGGAGCACAAGGGGCAGCCAAGCAAGTCAAGTAGGACTACTATTAACTGCAAGTTTTGGCAGCCGAGTTCCTAAAGTTTAGGAGGACTATTGGGGTCCTCAATTTGTATAAATAAGAAGGCTTAGGGCCTCAGTGGAGTTAGTCAGATTTTAGTCAGATTGTAGTTAGATTTTAGTCAGTAGGTTAGTCATTTTGTTAGTCTATTTTCGCACTTTAGTGTAGCTCTGTATCAGCACATTTTCGAGCTTTTTCTTGTAGACAGTTTTTGGGATGTAACTATTATTTCTTGATTAATAAAGATGAATCCAGATTCGCACCAGCTCTAATCTTTCTTAGGAGGCTGTAACTCTTGGGGTTGGGCCCAACCTAAGTGCCAGTACCTCCTTTGTGTACTTTTATGTGTCTTTGCTGCATTCTTAGAATAAATTCTGTTATTTAGGTTAAGATCTTGCTTTGTTACTTTTGATGATTAAGATAGATTTTTCTGCTTCAAGTTGATTTGATAGGTTGGTAACATAAAAGATCTTCAAAAAATTCCATCAAGCAACCCTTGATCTCACCTCTCCCTCCTTGGGACCATGAGCTGAGACCAAGGCATCCTTGCTGCCACAAAAACATTGTTTTTGCCTCTTCATGCAATTGTTAGTGTTAGATTTTTAGTTAGGAAAGTTGATACCAGTTGTACTTGCATGTTTAGACTCTGTTCTTGCTTAGTTTCCATGGTTATCTTGCATGATTTTCTGCCAATAAACTTCTGTTCATCATGTTTCTGGTTTTTAGGTCAAAGTAGGTCAAAATAGCTAGATCTCTGGTTTTTCTAGTCTTTCTTCGATCAGTTTTGAGAAATAGTGTGCAGAGCATCTGTAATACCTCCTTGTCTATCCTTCCTCCATCATACCACCTGCTCCAACCCCTAATTCCAGATTCCTTCCCTTCATTTGCCACCCTTTTCCAACTTGACCTAATTTCCATATCTTTGTGCAACCTTCCTCCCTCCATCCTTGAACCAAATCCAACCACCTTCATCACTTCTTAGCTTCATTTACTAGGTCTTAGACCCCTTCACATCCTCATCCATCCTCCATTTCCACTTTCCCAGTGTTTTTCCACCATTAACCCTCCAAAATCCTCTCTCGGCTCTTCCTGTAGAACATCTTGTAGAACCCCTGCAGACTTCCTATAGAAGTTCACATGAGCGGTTTTTCGAGATCTGATCACTATGAAACTCTCTAGAAGGGTGATAGGAACCCCTTAGTCCCTCTTCTCACCTTCCCAACCACCTGCAAGTGCCTACTCCATTTCCTTTCGCCAATCAACCTCTTCACAGTAAAAAATAGTTAAAGAACATGCATAATAATTCTGCAAAATTACTCAAAAATGCAAAAAGATGTTTTTTCCAAATTTACTTTAGAAGTAGCTTAGTCACATGCATTTTACCTTTCTAGAAGTCAATGGCATCCATTCCCACCACTTTCATCTCTTTTCTTGCACCAGTAGGGTTAGTCGATAAAACTAGGGTTTGCATTTCTTTTCAGCTTTCAGCTTCTTTCTGCAAGTAGACTAGCCTCCTTTGAGTTAGCTTTCATCCATCACAGTTAAAAGCTTCTTCCAAGAGCTCATAGAAGTTGTCTTAAGCTCCTAGCGGACTTGTGCCAGCTGCACAAGTGACAGCCTGCGGCAAGAGCTAGTAGTTGTGCATATAGCACCGTCGCTTCCAACTTTGTTACGAACTACCGGGTTGATAAAAGTAAAGAAGGGAGCCCCAGGAGTTGCAGCGTCATTGCTGCAATACTAAAGCCCACCATATTTTTGGCACCGTTGTCAGGGAAGCGTCAGAGTATTGGTGATTGCTGCTTTTCTTCTACTTTCTACTACAACCTTCTGCTAAGTAGTTTATTTCAGCAAGAGTAGAGTAGTTGTTTCATTTCCATTCTGCAATTTCATTTCCGCAAAAGTAGATTAGACATTTCCTGCTTTCATTTCATTTCAGCAAGTGTAGATTAGATATTTCCTGCTTTCATAGATTAACATTTCAATTTCGCAATTTCAATTCTGCAAGCGTAGATTAGCATTTCAATTCCGCAATTTCAATTCTGCAAGCGTAGATTAGCATTTCAATTTTGCAAGCGTAGCTTAGCATTTCATTTTTGCAATTTCATTTCAGCAACATAGATTAGTCATTTCCTTCTTTCATTTCAATTCCTCATTTTCATTTCAGCAAGATAGATTTTAGTTAGTTGCAGTTGAATCAGTGTTGCAGGTACAAGCAGAAAAAACAAAAATCAACCAAAAAGATTTCCTTTCATGCCTTGTAGGAGTAGAGATAAGTCAAAAAAAATGTTTGCACAACACCCCCACTGCTTCACATAGCCAACCTTCTCTCTTCTTCGATGGTTGTGATTAAGAAGAACCCTTAGGTGTACAACAAGACATATTTGAAGAACCTCTAGGGGGAAGAAGAAGAAAACATTCCTCTGGAGCAAATGGCTGAAAATAGAAATGTTGGGAGCAGTACCTTTTCTTCCAACTCATTCATTGAAGATGAAATTGGAAACATGTGGGAAGACTGCAAGAGCGAGATGAGGCAGTTTCTTGCCATGCAAATGGATACCTTGCGGATCCAAAGGAAGCAAGAGGAAGCCGAGAGGGCTTTGGCCATCTTTTGTCCCAGGTGCACTAGAAAGCATCCTAAGAACGAATGTCCATTGCACTCCATAGAAGTGTGTTTTGTCTGTGAAAGAGACCATCCTACGAACCAGTTCCCTTCCTTGCCCGGACTTAAACCTGCATATCAAAGGGCCAAAGGAGCCACTGAACCCCTCTATTATAAGAAATAAAGGAGGCCCCATGGACCCATACCTTACCAGTAGGGAATGCAGGGGATATCCTAGACCTATTACAACCCCTATCAAGCCACTTCCATGCCTTCTTGGGGTCCCCCTGCTCATCCTTCCTGGTCCACACCTCCTCCTTGGTCCTTCACATCTCCATATTATGCCCAACCAACTGCTCATCCATTTCACCCCTATGCTCAGCCGCAACCTCAGTTGAATGCACCCCATCAGGGGTGGAGGCCCCAGTACAAAACTCCTCCCGCTCCTTTTCCTCCACCACCTGCTCAACCTCAACCATCACCTCCTGCTCCACCAAGGCAGCCCCAAATGCCTACTCAACTGAATTCGAACCCAAATAACAGGGAGCCTAAGCAAGTATATAGTGGGAAACCACCTGCCCAACGACAACTCCATGCACATCCATCTCAAATATACACCCCCACTCAACTTCCCGTACCGCCATTTCCAAACCCGCACATTGGAGTAGCTCAACCCAATTACAATGCTGAGGCACAACATTTCCAAACAACTCCTTTTGAGCTCAATGATATTCACCATAGCTCAAGAAGAATATTGCAAGAAAGAGATTATATTGACAGCATTGAAGGACCACATCCAGCAAAAGAAGATTCAAAAGAGGAGATCAAAGAACCATGGGTTGCACTCGATGAAGAGAAGACATCAGAATCAGATATCGAGAGAGCTCCCTCATGGTTACCATCAAATCCTCCATGTATTCAAGAGAAAAATCAACAAAAAGAGGAAGATGAAAAGGTCATGGTAGAAGGTGACATGAAGAATGATCCAAATCAACGAAAGGAACAAGGATATCAGAGCTATATTAAGATATGGTTCCAGACGGTCACTAAGTTGCAGTAGTACTCTCTTCCTCAGCTATGCTTGATCCCTTCAAAGTCAAATCATTTGGTCTCTGAAATCTGGATACTTGTCAAAGCATGCATTTCAAGCCTCCACATCATTTTGTCTCTAATCTCAATGTGCACATGGCTCCATTGGAAGTATTCTTATACTTGAAAATGATTTTGTTTTTCAAGTAGGGTAGGGTAGGAAAAAAGAAAAAAGAAAAAGGAAAAAATAAAAATAAGAGGAAAATAAAAATCTAAGGTGAAAACCTCCTCGGAGACGCCTCAAATTGGCTCATTAATTGAAAACCTCCATGAGGCGGTCAAAGGGTTGGAAAGAAGAGAAAAGAAAAAGAGAATAAGATCCCTGGGTGAAAACCTCCCTTGGAGGTGCCCAGGACAGGCAATTTGGGTGAAAACCTCCATGAGGCGCCTTAGTTGTTTTCAAAAAAAAAGAGAAAAAGAAAGAAGAAAAGAGAAACCTAATTTCTATTGAATAATTGCAGGAAGGACATTTCAAGTTAGGAGGATCGCACAAACCAAAGAAAGAGGTCAGCACTAGGCTGCAAGCATCCCTCACAATCCATTCCTCCATGACCACTACCCTTTCCCAAGATTTGGTCTCATTCAGACTAAGATTTCACCTTCTACAGGAAGATCCTGTAGAGCCTGCAAACAAGCAAAAACTGATCTCCAAAGAGGACATGAAGGTTGGGAATATGTCCATGAGGCCTGTAAACATCCCTGCTTCCTTCCATCGCCATATGTTACCCTTTTCCATCTCCGTACACCTCCATTGCACTCATTTTTTTTTTTTTTCATGTTCTTGCACAGTCACACACAGAAATCTTGTTTTCTTCATACTACCAACAAAAACTCCTTAATGATAAATCAAGCAGCAGTTTTTAACTAACCATACCTATTACCCTCCATCTAGATTCCTCATTAGCCAAGACCCAAGTCTGCATTACAGCCCAAGCTCATTTTTTCCTTACTGTGCAAAAACTGCAGAATGCTCTGATACAAAAATACATAGAGCAGAAATTTGTTTTTTCCCTAACTTGAAAACCGTGCATCCATTTAAAAAACTATTTTGTGGGGAGTTGTATAGGGATGATGGCAACATGCCCAAGAAATTTTAGCCAATTCCAGTGCACGGTTTCCAAGAAATTAGCCTCCATCACCTTCAACCATTTTTGCATTTTCTCCATATCCGTGCATCCATTTCAAAACCTGTTTCATGGGGAGATGCATATGGGTGATAGTAACCTACCCAAGCAATTTCAGCCAATTCTAGTGCACGGTTTCTGAGAAATTGACCTTTGTCACCTTCAACCATTTTCAGTTTTTCTCGAAATCTGTGCATCCATTGACCACAATTTTGCTATGGGAGGTGCATAATGATGATAGAAACATGTTCAGAAAGTTTCAGGTCAATCCAGTCTATCGTTTGGGAGCTATGGAAAAACATAAGTCGCTGTCCTGCAAAGATCCAGCATCAGCAGCATGAGGGTGCAAATCTGAACGTTGAAACAGATTCCTGCAGCTTAGATCCAGCCAGAGGATACCTGCACAAGAAAAATAGCCACGTATCAGCAACCAAACCAGCATGCATCCACAGAAACAAAGGCATGCAGCAGAAGGAAAGGCCACAACACCTCACAGCAAATGCATTCGACTTCTAGGTACGTGACTAAACCCGTTCCTCTGTTGCATGAATGTAATTTAAGAACTGCGTGGACAGTGAGATGGTTGTGATTAAACAAGATCGGTGGCCAACTAACTAGCCACCCTCATCTAGTTCAGACAGTGCCTTGTCTAGTTCAAACAGCGCTCAGTGGGTGCAATCGACACGTGTGCTCAGCCATCTCAAGAAGAAAACTGAAAACAGGTAGTGGTGGCTGTTTAAACTCCAACATAATTGATGGAAGTGATTACGGGCAAGCAGGATACAGTTTCATAACAGCACTGCAATCTGCATGGGGCCAACGTACATTCAGTCACCTCATCTCCTCACCACGAATCACACCAGCAGTTAAAAGACAGCTCAGTTAACGCATTCACCACTCTTTTTTCATTGTGCCTTCACAACGTTCTCAACTGGAGTACGCATCTACCACTTCCAGAGAAGCTAACCAGTTGTCCTTCGTCAGATTTCTGCCTGTTTTTTGAAATTTCTCGCCTATCGGGCTCTACAGGAAGCATAGTTTCATTCTACAGGAACAATGTCTACATGAAGATTTCTACAGAAAGGGCAGAGAGCAGTTCTGCAGCCAGAAAATTTGAGATTTTTATCAAAATTCGAGCTTGAAAAGAGGTAGGCTCGGGAAACTACTCTGCATATGATATATTTATATAAGGTGGAGGATTAAAAACACAGTATTGGGTTGAAAGAAAGGAAAGTGAAGCTTAAAAGTCTGCCTGTGTTTGAGTTCTACACAGTCTCTCCATTTTTCTGCTCTGCATCCAAAATATTCCTTTTTCTTTCTCACATTCTTTTGAAAAAAGGAATGCAACCATAGAAGCGAACTTGTGAAAAACCAAATTTGCAAGATTGTCCACTCTCTGAAGAAAAAACAGTGTGTTATAAATATTCTTTGTTCTGTCAAAAGTATTGATTTTTCTCAAAAACTGAGAAGCAAATTCAAGTTGGAAACAGTTTGAAGAAAAAATTGCAAATTGATGTTGTGAAAAAGAAGAACATGAGAAATTCCTGATTCCAGAAAGACAAACCTCAGCCATTTCTCTATTTCCGGTTTTGAAAGTTTGTTTCCTCCCTCCTCACCTGAACATTTCCAGCAGTCACTACACATCATGACAGGAATATTTTTAGAAATATGGCAGGGGAAGATGAGGAGGAAATAGAAAAAGAGGAAAAGACCAAAATGGAGAAAGAAGAACTTGAAACAGAGGAGGAAATCAAAACAAAAGGTGAGAAGGAAGACCCAGAATAGAAAAGAAAAAGACTAAAGCAGAGAAGGTAAAAACTAAACAAGATGAGAAGAAAACAAAAACAGAGCATGAGGAAGCAAAGCTAACAGAGGTAGAGAAGACAAAAGAAGAGGAAAAAAAGGAAGAAGAGACACACCCTGAGATATCAGGGACACAAGAAGAAACAGGGGGCATAGAGATTTCTACAGGAAGTGAAGGAAAAGAACAGCAGAAAGAGAAATCCCCTGCAATGTTGGCAAGGGAAGCAACAACTATGCTTGTTGCATTAAGTACACCTACAAAACAAAAAAGGAAAAAGAAAAAGGCAGGCCTCCTTGTATTTAAAGGCTAGAAAAGGCACAAAAATTCAAACAAGCAAAATAGGAAGAGCAGTGGAAGGACATGGAAAAGAAGACAAAATTTTATGGCACACATAAGCAGACCACTTTAGAAGCTTGGGATGATAGGGAGGCCACCAGGGTCATCAAGAATGAAGAGATAGATTAGTTGCTCAGAGGATGAGCAATACCTTCAGTAGGGGGTGATGATGAGCCCCAAAAATGGGTAATTATATGGGCTCATTTAACCTCCTAATTTGACTTAATCCACCATTCTCATTAGTTTCTTGCATGTTTTTAATTATATTTATTCTAATAGAGTGAATTGGGTTAGTCATTATGCCAAAAAGTCTAATGTGTGCTTTATGCATATTTTTGGTCAATTTTGAGACAAAATTAAAGGTTTAATGAGCACTTGGTAGCCAAATTCGTGGAAGAACAAGAGAGGATTTGTAGGAAGGTGTCCCCTTCATTTATGAGTCCTTAATTTGAATTCTCCATCAAAAACTCGGAGCACAAGGGGCAGCCAAGCAAGTCAAGTAGGACTGCTATTAACTGCAAGTTTTGGCAGCCGAGTTCCTAAAGTTTAGGAGGACTATTGGGGTCCTCAATTTGTATAAATAAGAAGGCTTAGGGCCTCAATGGAGTTAGTCAGATTTTAGTCAGATTGTAGTTAGATTTTAGTCAGTAGGTTAGTCATTTTTTTAATCTATTTTTGCACTTTAGTGCAGCTCTGTATCAACACATTTTCGAGCTTTTTCTTGTAGACAGTTTTTGGGATGTAACTATTATTTCTTGATTAATAAAGATGAATCCAGCTTTGCACCAGCTCTAGTCTTTCTTAGGAGGCTGTAGCTCTTGGGGTTGGGCCCAACCTAAGTGCCAATACCTCCTTTGTGTACTTTTATGTGTCTTTGCTGCATTCTTAGAATAACTTCTGTTATTTAGGTTAAGATCTTGCTTTGTTACTTTTGATGATTAAGATAGCTTTTTCTGCTTCAGGTTGATTTGACAGGTTGGTAACCAAAAAGATCTTCAAAAAATGCCATCAAGCAACCCTTGATCTCACCTCTCCCTCCTTGGGACCATGAGCTGAGACCAAGGCATCCTTGTTGCCACAAAAACACTGTTTTTGCCTCTTCATGCAATTGCTAGTGTTAGATTTTTAGTTAGGAAAGTTGATACCAGTTGTACTTGCATGTTTAGAATCTGTTCTTGCTTAGTTTCCATAGTTATCTTGCATGATTTTCTGCCAATAAACTTATGTTCATCATGTTTCTGGTTTTTAGGTCAAAGTAGGTCAAAATAGCTAGATCTCTGGTTTTTCTAGTCTTTCTTCGATTAGTTTTGAGAAATAGTGTGCAGAGCATCTATAATGCCTCCCTGTCTATCCTTCCTCCATCTTACCACCTGCTCCAACCCCTAATTCCAGATTCCTTCCCTTCATTCGCCACCCTTTTCCAACTTGACCTAATTTCCATATCTTTGTGCAACCTTGCTCCCTGCATCCTTGAACCAAATCCAGCCACCTTCATCACTTCTTAGCTTCATTTACCCCTTCACATCCTCATCCGTCCTCCATTTCCAATTTCCCACCGTTTTTCCACCATTAACCCTTCAAAATCTTCTCTCGGCTCTTCCTGTAGAACATCTTGTAGAACCCCTCCAGACTTCCTGTAGAAGTTCACATGAGCGGTTTTTCGAGATCTGATCACTATGAAACTCTCTGGAAGGGTGCTAGGGACCCCTTAGGCCCTCTTCTCACCTTTCCAACCACCTGCAAGCACCTACTCCATTTCCTTTCGCCAATCAGCCTCTGCACAGTAAAAAATAGTTAAAGTACATGCATAATAATTCTGCAAAATTACTCAAAAATGCAAAAAGATGTTTTTTCCAGATTTTACTTTAGAAGTAGCTTAGTCACATGCCTTTTACCTTTCTAGAAGTCAATGGCATCCATTCCCACCGCTTTCATCTCTTTTCTTGCACCAATAGGGTTAGTCAATAAAACTAGGGTTTGCTAGGGTTTGCATTTCGTTTCAGCTTTCAACTTCTTTCTGCAAGTAGACTAGCCTCCTTTGAGTTAGCTTTCATCCATCACAGTTAAAAGCTTCTTCTAAGAGCTCATAGAAGTTGGCTTAAGCTCTTAGCGGACTTGTGCCAGTTGATCAAGTGACAGCCTGCGGCAAGAGCTAGTACTTGTGCATATAGCACCGTCGCTTCCAAGTTCGTTACGAACTACCGCTTTGATAATCGTAAAGAAGGGAGCCCCAGGAGTTGTAGCATCATTGCTGCAATACTGGAGCCCACCAGTACTCACTAGAGGGGAAACATGGGCAACCTTGTGACATGATGGACCCCAAGTAGAATTTGAGGAGGATTTAGAGAAAAGGGATTAGGTTACCTAGTGTGAGATTAGAGGGGTACTTGAAGACCGACGACGCAGTAGGAACTCTTGGAAACTGTAGGGCTATGAACATCCTTGTTTGACCAGGTTGGACACCCTTGAAGGGTAGTGACATAACCAAGTGGACTATGGATGCAAAGAAGGGGGGGTGTGAGATTATTGTTAGGAGGCCTTTAGGTTTGGTACCTTGACTTAGTTATGATGGTAATGAATGTATACATGACTTAGTAGAGCCACTTTTCATGTTGAGTTGAGGCCCCAAATTGGGGGTGATCTGATACGGAGAGAATATGAACAACATGGTCTATGGTTGTGTTGGGTCCCTATAATACTAGTGATTACCCCATTACTATTGTAGTTGTATCCCTTATTAATATTGTTGTACCCCTATTGTCCCCATATTGTTATTACTGTGCCCCATAGAATCCCTCGATTGTTATTTTTGTGGCTTTATATTATTATTGTTAGGTCGGGTGGGTTATATTGTGACTCCTTATACTCTTATATATAGAAAGGAGGTTTTGTCATTTGAATCATCCAAGAATTGTTCATTTGTGTAATGTAAAGGAGGTTGCCCCCTCGAAGAGGCTGAATTCTAAGGCGTTGATCTCTTTTTTCTATCTTTTTGTGAGCTGGTTTCATAACATTTGGTATCAGAGCTTTGGATTCTAGGGTTTCGCTGCTCCAAACAGGTCATTGTGGCATTTTCGCTATAACTTTTTTCTACGACGTTTCAGAAGATAAAAAAAAATACATTTGAGAAGACATCGTGCTGAATCTCGGGTCTGAATTTCAGAGATTTTCGCGTTATATTTGCGGAGATATGATCTGAGGAAGTTAGTCTTTTTGCAGACTCCTGAATTACATTCCAAACAGGTGACCTAGGGAAAATCGTCATAACTTTCTCTCTGAGCATCGGATTGAAATTTCATAAGAAGGTATAGAAAGAGGACGGACTTTAGTTTCTTGTATATATTTTTTATAGCCAAAGGTCAAAACAGTGACTCGTGGCACGTCATACAAGTTCGCTCTACTGAACCAGTTTATAATCAGGTCATCTTGGGAGATTGTGCATAACTCTTCCTTGGAGAATCCAATTTGGATCAGACTGGTGGCATTGGAAAGAGGACACAGAGGGATACTACAGGTCAGAACTGGATGATCCAAAATTGCAGAGATACATCAGATTCAATATCAAGCTTCTACAAAGTGGAAAAAGGTGTGTAGTTTTTTTTAAATTTTTGCATAAGCTTGGTTTGAAAAATTAGTTTGAATCTGTAATTGATGCCCAAGAAAAGAAAATGCAAACACCTAGTAAGCAACCTGAAAGCTCTAGCATGACTCATGAAGAAGGGGAAGAAATGCAACATGATATATCAAAATTACGAGACCAAGTGCAACAAGTGTCACTTGCACAAAAAGCAACAGAATCTAATATGGATAGTTTAAGGAAAGATGTAGAAGCTAAGATGGATGGTTTAAAGAAAGGTGTAGAAGCTAAGATGGATTGTTTAAAGAAAGGCATATAAGCTAATATGGATGGCATGGAAGATAATATGAATGGCATGGACGCTAAAATTGATGGCATGGATGATAAGATGGAAGAATTGAAGATAAATATGAATAAGTTGCTACAAGAAATGGTCACTAATGGTGAAAGGGTAGTAAAGGAAACTCATGATGAGAACAAAAGAAATGTTAATCATGATTCCATAGACTGTAATGTTGGATCAAAGACCCACCATATTCCAAAAATCGATATGAGGAAGTTTGATGACAAGGATCCCGCAACATGGATATTACAGATGGAGCAATTTTTCGATCTCAATAATGTGAAAAACACAAAAAAGGTACATATTGCAACTTTATATTTGGAACCAAATTAGTTTGTATGGTATCAATGGCTTTGCTCTCGTAAACAAATTATCACTTGGGCAATTTTTACAGAAGAATTGATAGCACATTATGAGGATACAAAAAGCAACACTTCTTTTAGCCAATTAATAAGTCTCAAACAAAAGGGTTCAATAATGGAGCACATTGAGGAGTTCCAAAAATTGAACATAAGGGTAAAAAATATTCCAGAGGAGCATAGGATTGATGTGTTCATAGGGACTTTAAAGGATAATATCCAACATGATGTTCGCCTTTGGGAACCTGATTCATTAGAGAAGGCATTAAGGTTAGCAAGAAAAATGGAAAGCAAAATTATGGCAACCAGAAAGCATACCACTCACAACTATAAATATGGAAGTGTTGTTTCCCCTAGTCTTCCACAACCTATAAGGTTGACACCACAACAGTTGGAAGAAAAAAGAGCAAAAGGGCTTTGTTACAGTTGTGATAACAAATACACTAAAGGTCATAAGTGTGCTGAGAAGAAATTATTCTACATAGATTGTGAAGAGGAAGAAGAAAAGGAGCAAGAAAGGTCAAAAGAAGAGGATATACTCCAAGAACAAAGCCTAGATAAAGAAGAAATGAATCCGACCATATCTTGTAATGCATTGGCAGGAATTACCACTCCTCAAACTGTTAAGATAGAAGGACAAATCAAGAAGAAAAAGGTAATAGTGTTGATTGATTTAGGAAGTACCGACAATTTTATTCATTGTAAGGTAGCAAAAGAATTGAATTGCTTCTTATATCCAGCACCAGAGTGTCAAGTAATGGTTGCAAATGGAGGAACAATAAATTGCTCTGGAAAGTACCATAATAACAAGCTATCCATGGGAGAATATGTATTGACTAGCCTAATGCTTTCCATTCCAATGGGAGGTGCTGATGTTGTACTAGGAGTCCAATGGCTACAATCCTTGGGTACAATAGCTTTTAATTTTCAAGAACTTTTCATGAAATTTTCTGTGGAAGGAAAGGAAGTTGAATTAAGGGGTATTGCAGGGAAACCGAGGAAGTCTAGCATTGTAACTTCCACACTAGAAGCTATGGTAACCAGAGGCTAGTCTAGGGGGAGAGGAGAAGAATAAAGAAGTTCTTCCAGATCAAAGTCAAGAGGCAAAAAGTGTAAAGCCAAATTTTGGTTTTGCAACAAAACATATCATCTCAAGAAAGACTGTTGGAAAAGAAAAGAGTCTGGTGAAAACCCAAAGAAGGAAGCAAATAAAGTCGAGTCAGGTGAAGTTTTGTCTACTGAATCAAGTATGATAGATGAAGCTTTGTATAATTGCAATGTTTCTCACATTTTGAAGATTGGTTGTTAGATTCTAGTGCTACTCATCACATGAGTTTGCACAGAAATTGGTTCAATTCATATCAAATTGTGAATGGTAGTTTTATTTTTATAGGTAATAATGTATCTTGTCAGACTATTGGGGTGGGAAATATTAGAATTAAAATGTATGATAGTATGATTAGAAAATTGGCCGATGTTAGACATGTACCTGAGTTGAAAAAGAATTTGATTTCTTTGGGAGTATTGGACTTAGAGGGTTACAAATTTATAGGTCAAGGTGGAGTGCTCAGAGTTTCAAAGGGCACTTTGGTTGTTATGAAGGCAAAAAAGATTGAAAACATTTACAGACTTAAAGGAAGTCCTCAGGTAAATGAGGCAATGACTATATCTAAGGGCGCATGAGAAGATACCGTTAGGTCATATGAGCGAGAAGGGTCTTCAAGTACTAATGAATTGCAAATTACTTCCTAATTTCAGATCGTTGATTTCGGATTTTTGCAAACATTGTGTATATGGAAAACAATATAGACAAAAAATTAAATCTAGTAGTCATAATAGTAAAGGAATTTTGGATTATATTCATTTTGATCTTTGGGGACCATCTTCTATAGTATATTATGGAAGTGCAATTTATTTCGTAACATTTAATGATGACTACTCCAGGAAAGTTTGGATCTATATGTTAAAAGGAAAAGATGATGTATTTAATGCTTTTAAATAGTTTAAAGCTATGGCGGAAAAGAATATAGGAAATATAATTAAATATTTAAGAACTAACAATGGCGGTGAGTTTACTTCCTTAGAATATGAACAATATAGCAAGGATGAAGGGATTGTTAGACACAAAACTATTATCTATACTTCTTAGCAAAATGGCGTCGTTGAATGTATGAATGTTGATTCAAATTTCTAGTATGTTTGATATGAAGGATCTTGGAGCTACAAAGTAGATCTTGGGCATGGATATGCACAGAGACAAGAAAAATGGAAAGTTGTAGTTATCACAACAGAAGTATGTGGAGAAAATGCGTGAAAAGTTTGATATGCACAATGTGAAACCTATTAATGTTCCTTTAGCTTCCCATTTTAAGATTTCTTCGGGTTGGAGTCCTAGAACTGAGGAAGAAAAAAGTATATGTCTCGTGTACAATATGCAAATGCAATATGCAACTTATTTTATGCGATGGTATCTACAAGACCTGGCATTTTACATGCAGTTGGAGTTGTCAATAGGTTCATGGAAAGTCTAGGAGAACAACATTGGCGAGTGGTGAAATGGGTGCTTCGGTACTTGAGAGGCATAAGTGACCATTGTATCATCTTTAAGTTGTAGAGATTCAGTCTGCAGATATGTTGATGATGATTATGCTAGTGACTTGGACAAGAAGAGATCAACTACAAGATAGATCTTTACTCTTGCAGGTGGAGTGATTAATTGGATATCAAAGTTTCAGGAAAAAATTGCTTTGTCCACCACTGAAGGAGAGTATATAGTTGCTTCAAATTCTTGTAAAGAGAAAATTTGGTTGAAAGGTTTACTTGATGAGCTTGGAAGGATGTAGGAAAAAGTGAATGTATTATGTGACAGCTAGAGTGCTATTCATTTGACTGCTAATCTGACTTATCACAACAAGACTAAACATATTGATGTAAGGTACCATTTTGTAAAACATGTAATCGATGGTGTTAAAGTAGCTCTCAAGAAGATCCAGACATAGGAGAATTGTTCAGACATGTTCACGAAACCAATAGTGGTAGAGAAGTTGCGGTGGTGTTTGGCTTCTCTTTCCTTGCAAAAAATATGATGAATGAGTATGCACAAGGGATTAGGAAAATTGTCGTCAAGGTGGAGATTGTTCAAATTTCGGCTAATGTGATCCATAACTTGATCTCTGAGAATTTTTTTGGTGATAATCACATCAAAATTCATTTTTTGATGCGTTTCGAACCATCTAGTGTGGTTCATCGTCAAGACAAGATGGAGAATCAGATCGTGGCATCGAGATAAATAGAGAGAGTGGATGAAGAGACTGATCATTCCAACAACTAGAATGTAATGGTTACTTTTGACTAGACAAAAAATTAAGATATATTTCTTAGTAAATTAAATCATAAAATCAAAATAAAGATTTTTTAAATATTATTTTTATATATAATTTTGGAATAATAAAATTTTGACCTAATTCATAATATGAGGTATTAGATTTTTTCTACGACCATATATAGGAAGTATTGTATTTATAATTTTTTTAGCAGATAAATAATGTTGATTTCAACCTTATTTTTATTTTATAGATTAATTGAATTAATAAGTATTCATAAATTAGAATTATATATATATATATATATATATATATATATATATATATATATGACCAAATTCAAATGGTTAAAAATAGAAATACAAAAAATAGAATAAATTAAATTAAATAATGAAAAGATTGTTATAAATATAATTACCTTAGTAAATGTGGTTTTATTGTTCAGACAATAGCATAAGGATATGAAGTTATGTAAAGATGCTTTCATATTAAAATGATGTTGCTTGAGAAGGTTGATGTATTGTTGGAAAGTCATTTTTAACCTTGAATAGTAAGAATTCTAATCTCTTGACCCGTGGATGATTACTTGACACATTGTCAGGATTTTACCATGTAAATTCCTGTGTTTATTTGTGCATTTTTCCACTCTTATTTAATTAATATATAAAAGCTCTAAATACCAACAAGTTGTAGACCAGAGTAAGGAGAGAATGCCAGAGAGAAAAAATGTCACATAAAAAAAATGAAAAACCTAAAGTAAATCCGCAACGATAAACAAAACTAGAGAAATGTTAGATACCCTACATACTATATGGAATTATCCTACTTGTTCTTAGCATAAATGCCAGAGGGACAAGATTGATGATGGAGATGTAGATGCCATTGCACCATAAAAAAATCTATAAGGGTGGGTTTCCATTATCACCTATGCACCGGTTGCTTGTAATGCAATCAACAAATAGTTACATGTCTCTTCGTAAAGTTAAAAGACATTCAGAGCCACTAACTTCGTTCTACCTCAAACCATCAAATAAGTGATTAAAAAAATCCAAATTTCATACTTAATAAAATATTATTCTATTAATCGTTATAGAAAATGAATTATAATATTAATACTATATATTCTATATATTTATTCTAAAAATAATATTTTAACCAAACGTATTTTTAAATTAATTGTATAATATTATATAACTCCCTTGTTTTTAAATTATAAGGTAATCCCACTAGGCAAATCTTGATACAATCTTGACCGCCTCTCAACTAAGGTGATGCTTGACACGGTCTTTATTTATGCAGATATTTATATATTTTTTTAAGTGTTTGGATTTATTTAACAAAAGAATTTCAATGCAGATGGCCATTACGCTTTTGCTAGATTCTCTTCGCCGACAAAACAAAGAGAAGTCAACGAGAACGCCGACCAGGAACGCCGACTTTCAAGAAAGTGGAATTAAGAGAAGTCAACGATCTGTACCTCTCAAAGGGAACGCCGACCTTCAAGAAAGTAGATGCCTTGTCTGACATGCTATTTAGAGTTCTTCCATATTAGGACTCCAGCCAGTAGTATTGAAATTATAAATTAATATTCTAACATTTATGGGGTGCATTATTTGTTTATTAAAATAAATTTCGAAAAATAATTAGTTAAAATAATATGTTTATAAATTTTAAGTGAGTAGTTTAAAATTTTGAAAAATTAATTTTTTATGGGTTATGTTTCATATTTGATAAGAAATTGTTGGAATTGTAAATTTAAATTATTGATTTTATATAATTGGAGTGGTTTAAGAGTTTTTGAGAGATGAATTTATTTGTGTTTTTGAAAATGCAATTTAAATAAATAAAAGTTATAATTTCACAAATAATTATATAGTCAACTTTTAATAATAATGGCCAAAAAAAATCCAAAACATAAATATTTAAGCCCACCTATTTTTAAAAAGTTTCTCTTTCATAATTATTAAGAACCTACCTCATGACAACATCTCAATATTATTTTGTAACACAAATCCTTTAGAAACCCATCTCATGGCAAAGTGTCACTATTATTTTTCTAATGGCAAAGTGTCACTATTATTTTTCTAACACAAATTCTTTAAGAAGATTAAATAAATCAAATAGTTAGTTCAATTTTTTGGTTGTAAGTTTAAAGAGGTTAGCCACCGTTTGCATTATTTCACTCAAGCCCTTTTTTTTTCAAAATTTTGGTTGTGAGTTTAAAGAGGTTAGCCACCATTTGCATTATTTCACTCAAGTCCCCTTTTTTTTCAACCAATATAAAAGTATGGGTTAATAAGAACTGAAATTTTAGTGTTATGGGACACCTCCACACCATTTATTGATTGATTTTTTACATTGTTAGTGGATTTATTGTATTTTTTGTACAATTTTCTTCCTCAATGATAATAAAGGGTTTATTTTCATTAGTAATGAACTAAAGTAATTCTAGTTTACATGTACAATAGGAAGAGTTTACAATTCTTACCAGCATGAAACTTTCTCTTGAATTAGAGGTTGTGTTAATTAGCTCACTGGATGATATTTTAGATGAATGCTTGTTCATTGTTAATTGAATATTATATTTTTAGAATATTTGATAAAAAAAAATTTATGTAACTTTTTCTATCAAAATAAAAAACTTTTATATAGCTTTGTATATCAAACAAATAATTTATTTTTAGCTTTGTATATCAAACAAATAATTTATTTATGCATAAGATGAATAAAAAGTATAAATACAAATCTTAATCATATTAAAATAATAATATATGATTTATTTTACTAATTTCAATCTTATTTATTTATACTTATAAATATTCCTTCCTATATTAAGTACTAAATAAACTATTTACAAATATATTCTCATACAATAAATACTAAATAAACCATTCATACTTATGAAAAAATAATTATTAATCAATATTTTAAAATGTCAATTATTAACCAATAGTTTTAATTAAAAATTCGCAATCAAAAATAATTTTACCTTTCTTTTATCTACCATCGAAATTGCAAAAACCTTTATTCGATCTTAACAAGTCACCCAAAGTGACCATTGACCTTTGTAGATAAATAACATTAAAAGTGTTTGATTCCCAGCCCACGGAGCTTTGGATTGATGGTGAATGGGTGCAATGTTAAGGCACTCCTTGCGATAGGTCACTGGTTCAATTCCCGTACAGTGATGTGTGGTTTACGGTAAGTTTACTTGGGCGAAGCTCAAGAGACCTGATCCTAGATCTCCCATAGATTAGGACTGGCAGTTACCAATTCACCATGTAGTTAAAAAAAAGGTGTTTGATTCCCATAGCAAAAAAATGTCAATGCTATTTTGATTTCTTTGTAATTGGGTGTGAACACTAAGGCTCTCCTCTTTATGCTTTGTAAACATTTTAAGGAATGAGTAAGAACATAAATATTTCAAGAGTTTTTAAGTAGAATTATATTATAATATAATATGATTTATAAAATAACGAAGAAAGAATATATATATATATATATATATATATATATATATATATATATATATATATAATTTTCAAAGTTATGAAATAAAGTCATTTTTTTGCTAAACAATTTTTATATTAAAAACAAAGTGGATGTATGGAGTGAAAACCACTTTACATGGGTTATGGTCATTAAATATAATTTTTTTATATACAAATAAAAAATAAGTGTAATACTAGTTAACACTTGACATGTTGATAAATTTAACTAGAATTTAACAAGAGGGTTTTTAAGTTTGACGATTTTTAGATTTACTGGTATTGAAGTTGCATCTTATCAATTTTCTTCTTCATCTTATTAGATGATATGTATATTTCAAACCCAATATAAGAATTAGATACAAAATATTTTGTCATCATATTAATATATTTCAAATCCAATATGAGAACTAGGCATGGAATATTTTATTATTTTATCTGTTGATAATGACAATAGATAGATTTGATAGAATGTTAATGACTGCAAAAACAAAAGAAAATGTTATTGATATCAAATTGTCATAAAATACATAGTCAATGTAATGTGTACAATTCGTTAAGAACATACTATTTTCTGTGTTCAAGCTTCTGTGATCCATAATGAATTAAGCAAAGTCTTTTGGTAGAAATCACATAAGAGAAATTTTTGTGTGATTTCTACTGAAAGACTTAACATACTATTTATGATAAAAGTCATAGTTTGGAAAATCAAACCACTTCAAAAAGAAACCATTAGAGTATTCCTAAGAGTTTTAAAAAATATAATTTATTTTAAAAATCCTTAAGAGTGATCCATTAATAATATTATTGGAACCCCTGTTTTTATCACTATAGTCCCAAAAAGAGAAAGAACAATCATGGTTAACTAGTTTACACATAAAGAATTATGCAATATAATTTAGATACTAAGCTTGGTGATGACCAATAGGTTCAAAATGACCCTTTTGGTGCTAACCTCTAAAAGAGTAAGGAGGGTTTGTCAAAGGAAAACAATTTCTATATAACAATATTGTAGACTAAGAAAAAATTCACCTTACGTGAAAATAGAAAGTAAGTGAAATGCTAGTGAAGCTTGATGTGTTTGGCATATGAAAGACTTGACTAGAAATTTATAAGTCAACTCTAGAGTACCTTTATTGGGTGATCTTTAAATTTATCAGGTCTAAAGTTTAATTTAATTAGTTTTCTTCTCAATCCTAGTGATTGATATCCAAATAGTACACTTTCAATGGGAATTAGGCAAGGAGGTTGTCATCACCATATTTGTTTATAATAAAGGGAAAAAAGCTATTTAGGTAGAATGATAGGCAATGTAATGAAAAAGAGGAAACTTTTGGCAACAAATTGTTAAAGAATAGAAGGCTAATGTCACAATTACAATTTGTTGATGACATTAAATGTTTATGTAGAAGTCATTATTTGGGAAGAAAAATCATTTCATAAATCCCTTTGGGTATTTCTATAAGCTTTAAGATAACCAAATAATCTTAAGAGTCCTCATAGTATTCCTCAAGTATTATTGAGGTTAGATCAATGGGTACAAATCCAATATATTTTATTTCAAATACTCTATTAAATGTTTGTATGTATAGTAATAAAATACTTAAGTTTAGTAGAGCTTCACTACTAATAAAATTCTTCTAGGAGTTCCCTTGCAGCCAATAACAAAAAAGTTGACATAAAATAGATAAAACCTCTCTTAAAGATTCATAAGAAATTATGTTGTCAAACAATCAATTATCTATCTCCGATTCCAATAAAAGTTTCACTAAAAACAATTTTACAAGCCTCTCAATTCTAAGAATTTTGTAATTAATTCCATTTTATAAGGGTTTTTCCAAACAAATAACATCCATTTTTGAATCAATTTTTTTGATGATGAATTGTATTGGCTTAGTATCAAATTCCGATTAAAAAATGGATGCAATTTTCCAAGAAAAATTGATGCAGGAGCATCCAGCTAAGGCACCATGACCGGGTGTTGGTCTCTGCTAGGTTGGAGAGTTGAGTTAGCATATTGTTTGTTTTATATGGTTAGTTTGTCAGAGTAGGAGGTAGAATTTTGTTTTTATCTTAATCTCAGTATTAGTCAAAGGTAGTTTGTTCGGTTAGGGTTATTTACTTGTTCGTCTTTAATAAACAATAGATTAATAATTGTTCTGTCATTTTAAGCAAAAAGGACAAATGTGTCTAAATGTAAAATATTGCCATATAGACGGAACCAAATGCTTAATAGTTATGTAACTATAAGGTCTACAACCAAAAGTAACTACACAGTTACATTAACTGTAGACCAAGCATATATATGTAACAATGAAAATCATGAAAAAGGTTCAGCATTTTTGGATACAAATAATAAAAAGAGACAGAGCACAAATTTAACTACCATCCATCTGTATTATCATCTACATGCTGTGCAACTATATTTTTATCTATTGTTTAATCAATTCAGAAATAACAAGCAGAGTGCAGGCCTACATCTGTATGTTTTTTTTTCCTCTCTTAAAAGAAGGCAGAGCACTGTAAGTCGCATGTAAAATTCCAAGACCAGAAACAGACAAACACGCAAATAAAGCTCGCGGTCAGGAGAAGGACCATACAACGAAACAATTGAACAAAGAAAACAGAGTCCAGGAACCGGTTGAATGAACCAAGACAGAGGTAATTCATGACGAACTGTCACACCATTTTCTTTCCTTTTTTAAACGAAACAAAGTGAGAGAGAATATATAATTGCTATTAAATAAGAGTTCGATGTTACATTATCCAAACGAATGGAGTAAACATCGACTGCTAGTCAGGGCAGACCCTAGTCAAGGGTTTGACATTAAGAAACCCTCGAACCTAACTAAAGAGCAAAACCAGAATGAATTACAAATTGGAAATTGTAAAGAGAAGTATGCCCAGGTCGTGAAACGACTTAAATAACAAACAACAACTAAATAGCGAGGTGCAACGACCAAAGAATTGTAAACCCTAACTACAATTCGACAAAATTGTGGTGACAGAGCCTACCAGCAAAGCATTGTAGGGTTTGAAAACCAAATCATTGAAATCATCCACACCCAAGGTCGAACCCTCGACCTGTGAACCAGAACGAGCCAAAGTCAAACACACCACACATAGATGTGAACGAACAGTGATATAATACCAGTAAGGAAAGAATATAATGTACCTGTTAGCGCGATAGAACAAAGACCCTCATGCAACCGAGCCACAGAACACCAGAAAAACCTGAGACAAGAGGAGCGGATGTTGATTAGTCCCTAAACCAGAAGAAGGCAGAGATAAAGCAAGGAGAGACAAATTACCTGAAGATATAGTCGAGTGAGCCATTGCGCCTGAAACTTGTGCACACAGGGACCATAACATAAAACGAATTTTAGCAGTAGAGCAGTATCAAGAAACATAGCCAACAACAGGAAAGAACGGCTGGAAGATCGACAAATTGAACCAGAAATCGGTTCTAGGTAACAACAGGCAAAATAACTCACTGTGGAGAAGAAGATAAGTAAACTAACCTCTAGAGCTCAAAATAGGTTCATACAGCAAGGAACACAGTTGCCACTACAACACAGGCGAGACCATGAAACAATACACGTTCGCAGCCATGACCAGAACAAAGCCTTTCCATAGAAACCAGGACCGGAATAGAGAATTTCTACAAAAACCCTCGTAGAGCTCCCACAACAGAGCGAAATACCGAAAATGACCAGAATGCCGAAGGGTTTTGCGTAAAGACCAAGCGGGAAACGAGGACCGAGGTAGGAGTACAAGTTAGGTTCATATTTCGAGCCTCATTTAATGATTGCAACCACCAACATAAATATCCACTGTTCATATCCATAATCGAAAGCCAAATCATCAACCAAATCCGCATTTATCATTAGCACTAGACAACCATATATTAAGTTATACGTTGGAGTGTGGGCTGGGTCCCATCATAGTGGTATCAGAGCAGTTGAAATTGACTGAAGAAATGGAGGTAGGAAGGCGAGGTAGTGGCAGAGGTGTTTGAAGGGTAGCAGAGGAAGGACTGAGAGAGGAGATCAAGATTCTTGTTGCCCATTTGGAGGCAGTTGAGGCAGGGAGAAGAAGAGATCCCGAGGAAGGCGATGATAGTGAAGAGGAAGCTGAAGCGACAACAGATGGATCGGATGGAGAGGGCCCAGAAATGAGACTATTGAGATCTGTCTTAGTGGCAAGCAGTAAACCCAAACCAGAACTCCCAAATTATGACGACAACCTATCCATAGAGGTTCTATTGGATTGGATCAGTGAGCTAGATAAGTATTTCGAATGTGAGGATGTCAGTGAAGACCATAGAGTTAAGTTCGTTGCGACGAAGTTGAAGGGACACACAACCCTGTGGTGGGACAATGTCCAAATAGAGAGAAGGAGATTGAACAAGTTGCCGATCAAAACCTGGTCAAGGATGGTGGCCAAGTTGAAGGGCAGATTTCTGCCAAAATATTATCAGATTGCACTACACAAGCAAGTGCAGAATCTGAAATAGAAAGGAATGACAGTAAGGGAGTACACAGAAGAGTTTTATCGAGTGAACCTGAGGGTCGGTTATACAGAGGATACCATAGAGAAGACAGCTAGGTATGTAGATGGTTTAAGGCTAGAAATTTTAGATGAAATTAGTATTCTATCTCCAAAGAACATTGAAGAAGCGTATTAGAGTGCAATGAAAGCTGAAGAGAAAATTACTAGAAGGCAGAACACCAGGAGAGGACGAGGAACCAGCAGGGGAAAAGGCTAGTCCTATGGCAAAGTGCGGATTGTTAGTAGTAATGAGGAAGGCAACGGTTCTAGAGCTTCCAAATTAGCAGACAAAGGTGATAATGCGAGAGGTGGTAGGCCATATCGGCGAGGTAGGGGAAATGGCCGAGGTAGAGGAGCTGGTTATCAATGTTATAGGTGTCATAAGTGGGGGCATAGATCATTTGAGTGTCCTGAGGCAGACCAAGCTGGAAAGAGGGGTGCATATGTTGCACAACCAGAGGAAGCAGAGGCACCTCCCCAAGAAGCAGAGAATGCTCCAGAAATAGGGGAAGCCCTGGTGCTGAACAAGGTGTTGTTAAAACCAGCCAAGGAAACCACCGAACAAACACAGCGGAAGGCTTTGTTTAGAACAGTTTGTAAGTCACATGGTAAGTGTTGTAAGTTAATTATTGACAACAGTAGTACAAATAACTTAGTGGCCACAAAGATGGTGGAAAAGTTAGAATTGAAGCGATTGAAACATCCTACCTCTTACAAAGTTTCATGGCTACAAAAAGGCCATTAGTTGCTGGTGGATGAACAATGCGAGGTGGAGTTTCAAATAGGCAGATATAAGGATAAGGTCATTTGTGACATCATGCCGATGGATGTATGTCACATACTGCTAGGCAGGCCATGGCAGTACGACAGAAAGGTGGTGCATGATGGATTGACGAACTGTTATAAGTTTGTCAAGGATGGAATCAAGCATATGCTTGTGCCCATCAAGGAGGAAGGGACAACAGGGACAAGTGAGCCAAGAGCATTGTTGGTTAGTGGAAAATAGTTTCTGAAGCAATTTGAGGATAGAAAGATGTGTTATGCATTTGTAAGAAGAGAAAAAACGGTACTGTTGCACACAGAGGTATCAGATTTACCTCCAGAAATCCAACAGATGTTGCAGGAATTTACAGACATAGTGGTGGATGACTTGCCAGACAAAGTACCCCCCAAAAGAAGCATAAGTCACCATATTGACTTCATACCCGGAGCCAGTTTGTCGAATAAGGCAGCATACCGAATGAGCCCCAAGGACAATGAAGAGATTAGGAAGCAGGTGCAGGAACTACTAGACAAAGGATAAGGGAGAGTTTGAGCCCTTGCGTAGTTCCAACAGTTCTTGCTCCCAAGAAGGGAGGAGAGTGGCGGATGTGCACAGGCTCGAGGGCCATCAACAAAATCACCATCCGGTACAGGTTTCCACTGCCATGGATGGATGACATAATGGATTGTTTAAGCGGGGCAACATATTTTTCTAAGATAGACTTGAAGAGCGGGTATCATCAGATCCGGATACGAGAGGGGGACGAGTGGAAGACAACCTTTAAGACAATTGAGGGACTGTATGAATGGCTGGTTATGCCATTCGGACTGAGTAATGCGCCCAGTACATTTATGTGGTTAATGAATGAAATGCTGAAAGAATACATCGGAAAATTTGTGATAGTGTACCTGGATGACATACTAATTTTCAACATGACAAGGGAGGAGCACCTTCGACGTGTTTGAAAAGTGCTGGAAAAATTACAGCGGAATAAATTGCTAATAAATATGAAGAAGTGTACTTTTCTACAGAAGGAATTGATTTATTTGGGCTTTGTAATAGCAGAAAATGAACTGAATATGGATTCGGAGAAGATTGCAGTGATAGTTAATTGGCCATCTCCGAAAAGCTTATTTGAGGTACGTAGCTTTCATGGACTAGCGAATTTTTACCGAAAATTCATAAGAAATTTTAGCGAAATTTGTGCACCTATGTTGGACACCATTAAAAAGGCCAGTCAGCCTTTTTGATGGACTGATGCAACGGAGAGAAGTTTTCAGCTACTAAAGAAAAAGATCACAGAGAGGCTGATCCTGAGATTTCCATATTTTAAGAAGCCTTTTCAGGTTCGCTGTGATGCTAGCAGTACGGCTATTGGAGCTGTACTCAGCCAGGAGGATAAACCTATTGCATTTTTTAGCAAGAAGTTAAATGAGAGCAGGCAGATATATTCATCCTACGATAAGGAGTTTTATGTTGTCATCTAGGCACTGAAGCACTGGAGACACTATCTGCTGGGAAACGAATTTGTGTTGTTTTTGGATAATTCTGCACTACAGTATGTAATGCAACAACATAAGCTAAATCAAAAACACGCCAAGTGGGTGGAATATTTGCAGAGTTTCACCTTTGCGTTGAAGCACATCAACGGGCAGGCCAACAAGGTGGCAGATGCATTAAGTAGGAGGGCCTTCTATAGGAGAGTACTGTACAAGTGCTGGGTTTTGAGCACTTGAAGGATTTATATCAGACGGACACAGATTTTAAAGAAGCCTATGAGGCATTTCAGAATCCCTTGGTGAGAGATAACAGTCCGTGGTAGGACTACAACTTGCAAGAGAAACTACTGGTTAAAGGAGGACAACTATGCATTCCTGACTGCTCGATGAGAGAGAACATTATTTAGGAGAAGCACAGTAAAGGTCTAGCCGGACATTTCAGCATAAAGAAGACACTCGAGTAGCTTAGTCATTTCTACTTTTGGCCAAAGATGCGAAGGGATGTGCAACGATTTGTGACTAGATGTAAAGTGTGCTAGTTGGCGAAGGGTCACAGTCAAAACACGGGACTGTACACACCGTTGCCTATTCCAGGCAGACCGTGGGACTCAATCAGCTTGGAATTTGTCTTGGGTCTACCTAGGACGCAACGGGGTTATGACTTGGTGATGTTAGTAGTGGACAAATTCTCGAAGATGGCGCATTTCATCCCTTGCAGAAAAACTAGTGATGCCACTCATGTGGCCCACTTGTTTTTCATGGAGATTGTAAGGCTACATGGTTTGCCTAAGTCTATTCTTTCGGATAGGGATGCGAAGTTTATAGGGAACTTTTGGCATACCCTATGGAAGAATATGGATACACCGCTGTGCTACAACTCTGCTTATCACCCGCAAATTGACGGACAAACAGAGGTGGTAAATAGGAGTCTAGGAAACCTGCTACGAAGCTTGATTGGTGAGAATTCGCAGATGTGGGATCGAGTGCTTGGACAGGCAGAGTTCACTTATAACGACGCGCCTAATCGTAGCACCGGTTACAGTCCATTTCAGATCCTATATGACATGCATCCTCGCAGAGTGCATGAGTTGCGAGATCTTGGACTACAAGAAAGGCGAAGCGCAGATGGAGAATATTTCGCTAACGCGATGAGAGATTTGCATGAGCAAGTGAAAATTAAATTGCAGGACAACAGCCAAAATTATAAACAGCAAGCAGATTTGAAGAGAAGGGAAGTACAGTTCAATGTAGGAGATGAAGTCCTCGCAAATTTGTGCAAGGAATGCTTCCCCAGAGGTGCATACAATAAGCTGAAGTATAAGAAGATAGGCCCTTGCAAAATCCTCCGAAAATTTTCAGCGAATGCCTATGAGATATAGTTGCCACCAGTGATAGGCATTTCACCCAGCTTTAATGTAGCAGACCTGTTCCCTTACATTTGGTGAGCCTCAGTATTGTAGAAATAATGCTACAACTCCTGGAACTCCCTTCTTTAATTTTATCAACCCGGTAGTTCGTAACAAACTTGGAAGCGACGGTGTTGTATGCACAAGTACTAGCTCTTGCCGCAGCTGTCACTTGGTCAGCTGGCACAAGTCCGCTAGGAGCTTAAGCCAACTTCTATGAGCTCTTAGAAGAAGCTTTTTAATTGATGGATGAAAGCTAACTCGAAGGAAGCTAATCTAATTGCGAAAAGAAATTGAAAGCCAAAAAGGAACGCAAACCCTAGCAAACCCTAATTCTACCAGCTAGTCCTACTGACGAAAAGGAGAGCATGCAAAATACTGAAAGAGATGCCATTGCTTCTAGGAAGGTAAAATGCATGTGTCTAAGTTATCACTATCTGAAGAAAACATATTTTTGTATTTTTGATTAAGTTATTAGAATTATCATGCATGTGCTTTTAACTAGCTTTTCACTGTGCAGAGGTGGATCAAGGAGGAGAAGCGCTTGGGAAAGGTTGGGAAGGTTCAGAGAGGGTCTAAAGGGTCCCTAACACCCTTCCAGAGAGTCTCACAAAGTTTGGCTGCCAAGGAACCGTGTTTATGAGCTTCTACAGGAAGTCTGCAGGGGTTCTACAGGATGTTCAGGATTTCTACAGGATGTTCTGTAATTCTTCTACAGGATGTTTCGAAATGGGATTTTGGAGCATGGATGGAGGGGAAAAGATGGAGGAATGAGTATGGAGGTGAAATAGGGGTGTGAAGAGGCCTAGGACTTGGTGGATGAGGCTAAGGAGCGATTTGATTTGTTCAAGGATGGAGGAAGCGATGATGCACAAGAATGTAGGAATTAGGGCAAGGTGGGGAAAGTATGGCAAATGAAGGGTACGAATCATGGACTAAGGGTTGGAGAAGATTATTAGATGGATTATAGGTAGATAGAGAAGGATAACAAGTAATCTGCAAGTGGTTTTTCAAACTAAACAAACAAAGACATGCAAGAAAACAAAGATCTAGTTATGCTACCCTAATATGATCTAGCTAACAGTAACAAGAATGGACAACAGCTTTATTTATAACAAGAACCACGTACAACACGTGAGCAAGAACATTCCAAAAGATCTGAATGCATGACTAACTCCTACCAATCTATTCTAAACATAAAAAGCTACTTTAACCATCAAGAGCAACCTAAATAACAAAGCAAGACTTAAATTTAAAGAGCAGATTTTATTTTAACAACGTAGCAAACACACATAAAGATAAACAAAGGAGGTACTGGGTGCTTGATATGGTCCCAACCCCAAGAGCTACAGCCTCCTAAGAGAGATTTATTGCTGGTGCAAAGCTGGATTCATCTTTATTGATCAAGAAATGAAGAGTTACATCAAAATTGTCCACATGGAGAGCTTGAGAATGAGCTGAAAGCAAAGCTAATCTATTGCTTAAAAATCGAACTACAAAATGAATACAACAAGACTATGAAATGACTAACTACCAGCTACAAAATGACTAACCACTAGCTAACCAAAATGAGGTCCTAAGCCTTCTTATTTATACAAATTGAGGACCCCAACAATCCTCCTAAACTTTAGGGACTCGGCTACCCAAGACTTGTAGTTAACAGCAGTCCTACTTGACTTGCTTGGCTGCCCTTGTGCTGATTGATTTGGTGGTCCTTGAACTCTGAGCTGATGGTGGAGAATTCGAGGTAAGGGCCCATAAATGAGGGGAACACCTTCCTAAAAATACTCTCCACGAATTTGGCTGCCAAGTGCTCATTTCAACCATTGATTTTGTCTCCAAATTGACCAAAAAGGCTACACAAAGCACACATTAGACTTGTTGGCATAATGACTAACCCAATTCACTCTATTAGCATAAATATAATAAAAAACATGCAATAAACTAATGAGAATGGTGGATTAAGTCGAATTAGGAGGTTGAATGAGCCCAAATAATTATCCATTTTTGGGGCTCATCATCACCCCCTTACTGAAAGTGTTGCTCATCCTCTGAGCAACCAATCTATCTCCTCATCTTTGATGGCCCTGGTGGCCTCCCTGTCATGCCAAGCTTCTGAAGTGATGCCCTCTTCTCTGTCATGAAACCATGCTTTTCTCTTTGCTTCTTCCCACTGCCTGTGCTTCTTTTCCTAGAGTATCTGCATACCCTTTCTTGCCTTAAAATATAGTGGAAGCTCCCTCTTTCACTTCTCCTTCAGCTTGGGAGAGGTACTTAGGGCGGCCAGCACAGCTGCTGCCTCCCTAGCTAGGATTTCAGCCGATTTCTCCTTCTGCTTCCCTTTTTCAGGACTTCCTGTAGAAAGTCCTGTAGCTGATTTCTGGCTTCCTGTAGAAGCCGTTTTTACACTTCCTGATTTGGCTTGCATGGCTGGGGGTGTCTTCTTCTTCAATTTTGCTGATGCTAGTTCCAAGACCTTGAGACCTGACTCTCTAGTGGTGAATGCTGCCTACACTAGCATCCTCAAGTATCAAACTTGAAAATTTTGAGAAATGTATGCAAATTTGACTCCATTTCAGCTACCTGTTCGTCAAGGTAAATTAAGAAGCTCTGATATGAGTCAATCCCTTTGAAAATTGCATGGAAGTAATCATCTTCGATCTTATCTCTCTTTGCCAAAAGGCCCTTGGTGTCTACTTTCTGATTTATCTTGTTGTCGTTTTCACCAGCATCATTTACAGCAGTTCTTAGAACTTCATCCATATTAGTATCCTTGCTGCCTGGATCCAACTGAAATGTTCTACTAATTTTTTCTGGCACAAGATGCAACTTCTTTGGAAGAGACAACTCTGGCTGGTCCCTCAGTCTCTTTTTCAATATCCATGTCAAAACGTGTAGACATTATCGTTTTAATTAATTGGGTTTCCTTTACTGAGATTGCCTCACCAAGCTTTGTCAAAAGCTCATCAAGAAGCTCCACATGGTTTTTTACAATTCTCCAAAGCTTGCAGCACTTTCTTTTTTCCAGAAGCATTTCTCTTGCAGAAGATTCCTTGCCAGCCTTTACACTAGCAGCAACCTGGAGTTTAAGTTTGTCCACAGCTTCTGTTAACCTCAGAAATCGAGATCTTGCACGGTTTGCTCTTTCAGAACTGCAAACTCGATGAAGAAAAGTCCAAGCTTCTCTGCTTTGGAAGGATATGCCATACTTCCTATAGAACTTCTTCTTGTAGAACTCTTGTCAGCTTGTGAAGGATGTCACTGCGCCTCTAAATGAGCCCGGTACGTGGGAGAATTTTAAACTAGACCGAGAAGCTCGGTGGAGGACGACAAGTTAACAGCTTGTGCAAACTTCAATTGACGATGTGGCAAGTGCAGATGAACAACAATTCGTGAGATTCAGCCGAGCCTACTTTAGTTGCTGCGTGATTTGTGGTGAGCTGGCGAAAACATGTGCGCTGGCTTTTTAGAACTGCAGTGATGTTATGAACTGCATGTCTTCTTCTATCTGTCAATCATCTGATGTCCTGTGCACTGGAGTTCAACAGATCTACCACTAACTGTGTTTTTCAAATTTTTCATGAATGACCATACACGTATGCTGCGTGATTTTTCCTTGAGCGCTAGAGAACTGGATGTCAAGTTAACCTTGCTATATTCGTGGCTTAATTTCACCATTCCATTCGTTCATGCATTTCTTTAATTAGATTCATGCAATAGAGGAACAGGTTTTAGTCACGTACCTGAAGTCAAATGGCTGCTGTGAAGTGCTTTTTGCTACTGCATGCCTGGATCCTTTGGTTGCATGAGGGCTTGGCTGATGATTTTTGATTGTTTTTCCTTGTGCAGGTGTCCTCTGACCAGATCTAAGCTGCAGGCATTTGTTTCCACGTTCAGATCTGCACCTTCAAGCTGCTGCTACTGAATTTTCACAGGACCAGAACTTGTTTTCGCCATTGCTCCCAAACGGTAAACCGGATCGATCTGAAACTTGCTGAGCATGTTCCTATCATCATGATGCACCTCCCATAGCAAAATCGTGATCAATGGATGCACAGATTTCGAGAAAAATGGAAAATGGCTGAAGATTTTAGAGATCAATATCTCGGAAACCGTGCATCGGAATTGGCTGAAATTGCTTGGGTAGGCTACTATCACCTGTGTGCATCTCCCCATGAAACAGGTTTTAAAATAGATGCATGGATATGGAGAAAATGCAAAAATGGCTGATGGTGATGGAGGCTGATTTCTTGGAAACCGTGCACCGGAATGGCCTGAAACTGCTCGAGCATGTTGCCATCATCCCTATACAATTCTCTGTAAAACGGTTTTTCAAATGGATGCATGGTTTTCAAGTTATGGCAAAAACAAATTCTGTTCTATGTGTTTTTTCTTCAAGGCATTTTGCAGTTTTGTTGCATGGTAAGAAAACTCAGCTTGGGTTGTGATGCAGGTATGGAGATGATGGAGGAGGAGTTTGAAGATTGCAGGAGGACTTCTGAACCTTTGAGGAAGCTACCATGTTAACCAAACCGCCTCTTTGAAATCCATTTCTAGCTTCCTACAATTTCTACAGGAACTTCCTGTAGAAGCACAATGAGGTGGAAAAGATGATGGAAAAGGGTGAGGAATGGGAACGTGGATGCTTGCAGGCATAACCAATGGATTCCAAGCTTTAGATCCCCTTCCAAAATCGAATTTGGCTCGCTTGAAGGTTCTACAGGATGTTTCCTGTAGAAATATAGAACTTCCTCTAGAAGGCCCAAAAACTCCTTTGTCTTTGTTTTGAGTGATCCTCCTGACCTGCAATGTCATTGCTGCAACATGAAATTATTCAATGGAGATTAGCTTTATTTTTCTTTTTCTTTTTCTCTTCTTTTTTTCTTTTTTTTTTTGAAAAACAACTAGGGCGCCTCATGGAGGTTTTCACCCTAATTGCCTGCCCTGGGCGCCTCCAAGGGAGGTTTTCACCCAGAGATCTTATTCTCTTTTCTCTTTTTTCCCAACCCATTGATCGCCTCATGGAGGTTTTCAATCAATGAGCCAATCTAAGGCGCCTCCGAGGAGGTTTTCACCTTAGATTTCTATTTTCCTCTTTTTTTCATTTTTTTCTTTTTCTTTTTTCTCTTTTTTTTTCTTTTTTTTTTCTTTTTTCTACCCTAACCTACTTGAAAAACAAAATCGTTCTCAAGTATAAGAATACTTCCAATGGAGCCATGTGCACATCGAGATTAGAGAAAAAATGATGTGAAGGCTCGAAATGCATGCTTGGACAACTATCCGGACTTTAGAGACCAAATGATCTGACTTTGAAGGGATCAAACATAGCTGAGGAAGAGAGTACCGCTGCAACTTAGTGACCTTCTGAAACCATATCTCAATATAGCTTTGATATCCTTGGTCCTTTTGCTGATCTGGGTCATGTTTCATGTCACTTTCTACTATGACTTCCTCATCTTCCTCTTTTTGCTGATCTTTCTCTTGAATACATGGAAGATTTGATGGTAACCATGAGGGATCTTTCTTTATCTCTGATTCTGATGTCTTCTCTTCATCAAGTAAAGCCCATGGTTCTTTGATTTCCTCTTCTGAATCTTCTTGTGCCTGATGTGGTCCTTCAATGCTTTCAATATAGTCTCTTTGTTGCAATACGCTTCCTGAGCTATGGTGAAGATCATTGAGCTCAAGAGCAGTGGTTTGGACATGTTGTGCCTCAGCTTTGCAATTGGGTTGAGCTGCTCCATGGTATGGTTTTGGAAATGGTGGTACGGGTATTTGAGTGGAGGTGTGTATTTGAGATGGATGTGGATGGGGTTGTGGTTGGGTAGGCATTTGGGGTTGCCTTGGTGGAGGAGGAGGCGATGGTTGCGGATGAGCAGGTGGTGGAGGAAAAGAAGCGAGAGGAGTGTTGTATTGGGGCCTCCACCCCTGATGAGGTGCATTCCACTGAGGCTGTGGCTGAGCATAAGAGTGAAACGAATGAGCAACTGGTTGGGCATAATATGGATCTGTGAAGGAACAAGGAGGAGGTGTGAACCAGGAAGGATGAGCAGGGGGACCCCAAGAAGGCATGAAAGTGGCTTGATAGGGGTCATAATAGGTCTCGGATGTCCCTTGCAGTTCCTGCTGATAAGATCTAGGTTCATGTGGCCTCCTTTGGTTCATATAATAGAGTGATTCAGTGGCTCCTTTGGCTCTCTGATAGGCAACTTTGATTCTGGGTAAGGAAGGGCACTGATCTGTGGGATGATATTCTTCACATACAAAACACACTTCTATGGAGTACAATGGACATTCGTTCCTAGGATGCTTTCTAGTGCACCTAGGACAAAAAATGGCCAAAGCCCTCTTGGCTTCTTCTTGCTTCTTTTGGATCCGCAAGGTATCCAGTTGCATGGCAAGAAACTGCCTCATATCACTCTTGAAATCTTCCAGTTGATTTGCAAATTCGTGTTGGGGCAAGGTACTGCTCCCAACATTCCTGCTTGTAGCCATTTGCTCCAGAGGAATGGTTTCTTCCTCTTCTTCCCTAGAGGTTCTTTAAATATGCCTTGATGTCCACCCAGGGGTTCTTTAATCACAGCCATCGAAGAAGAGAGAATGTTGGCTGTGTGAAGCAGTGGGGGTGTTGTGCAATCATTTTTCTAACTTATCTCTACTCCTACAAGGCATGAAATGAAATCTTTTGGTTGATTTTTTTCTTTTTTCTACTTCTACCTGCAAAACTGAAATAGATTGAACTACAACTAACTACCTTGCTAAAATGAAAATGCGGAATTGAAATGAAAGCAGGAAAGGACTAATCTATTTTGCTCAAATGAAATTGCAGGAATGAAATGCTAGTCTACGCTTGCGGAATTGAAATGCTAATCTACGCTTGCAGAAATGAAATTGCGGAATTGAAATGCTAATCTATGAAAGCGGGAAATGCTAATATACTTTTGCATAAACGAAATTGCATAATGGAAATGAAATAAACTACTTAGCAGAAGATTGTAGTGGAAAATAGAAGAAAAGCGGCAATCACCAATACTCTGACGCTTCCCCGGCAACGGCTCCAAAAAGATGGTGAGCCTCAGTATTGTAGCAATAATGCTACAACTCCTGGAACTCCCTTCTTTAATTTTATCAACCCGGTAGTTCGTAACAAACTTGGAAGCGACGGTGCTGTATGCACAAGTACTAGCTCTTGCCGCAGCTGTCACTTGGTCAGCTGACACAAGTTCGCTAGGAGCTTAAGCCAACTTCTATGAGCTCTTAGAAGAAGCTTTTTAATTGATGGATGAAAGCTAACTCGAAGGAAGCTAATCTAATTGCGAAAAGAAATTGAAAGCCAAAAAGGAACGCAAACCCTAGCAAACCCTAATTCTACCAGCTAGTCCTACTGACGCAAAGGAGAGCATGCAAACTACTGAAAGAGATGCCATTGCTTCTAGGAAGGTAAAATGCATGTGTCTAAGTTATCACTATCTGAAGAAAACATCTTTTTTTATTTTTGATTAAGTTATTAGAATTATCATGCATGTGCTTTTAACTAGCTTTTCACTGTGCAGAGGTGGATCAAGGAGGAGAAGCGCTTGGGAAAGGTTGGGAAGGTTCAGAGAGGGTCTAAAGGGTCCCTAACACCCTTCTAGTGAGTCTCACAAAGTTTGGCTGCCAAGGAACCGTGTTTATGAGCTTCTACAGGAAGTCTGCAGGGGTTCTACAGGATGTTCAGGATTTCTACAGGATGTTTCGAAATGGGATTTTGGAGCATGGATGGAGGGGAAAAGATGGAGGAATGAGTATGGAGGTGAAATAGGGGTGTGAAGAGGCCCAGGACTTGGTGGATGAGGCTAAGGAGCGATTGGATTTGTTCAAGGATGGAGGAAGCGATGATGCACAAGAATGTAGGAATTAGGGCAAGGTGGGGAAAGTATGGCAAATGAAGGGTACGAATCATGGACTAAGGGTTGGAGCAGATTATCATATGGATTATGGGTAGATAGATAAGGATAACAAGTACTCTGCAAGTGGTTTTTCAAACTGAACAAACAAAGACATGCAAGAAAACAAAGATCTAGTTATGCTACCCTAATATGATCTAGCTAACAGTAACAAGAATGGACAGCAGCTTTATTTATAACAAGAACCACGTACAACACGTGAGCAAGAACATTCCAAAAGATCTGAATGCATGACTAACTCCTACCAATCTATTCTAAACATAAAAAGCTACTTTAACCATCAAGAGCAACCTAAATAACAAAGCAAGACTTAAATTTAAAGAGCAGATTTTATTTTAAGAACGCAACAAACACACATAAAGATAAACAAAGGAGGTACTGGGCGCTTGAGATGGGACCAACCCCAAGAGCTACAGCCTCCTAAGAGAGATTTATTGCTGGTGCAAAGCTGGATTCATCTTTATTGATCAAGAAATGAAGAGTTACATCAAAACTGTCCACAAGGAGAGCTTGAGAATGAGCTGAAAGCAAAGCTAATCTATTGCCTAAAAATCGAACTAAAAAATGACTACAACAAGACTATGAAATGACTAACTACCAGCTACAAAATGACTAACCACTAGCTAACCAAAATGAGGCCCTAAGCCTTCTTATTTATACAAATTGAGGACCCCAACAGTCCTCCTAAACTTTAGGGACTCGGCTACCCAAGACTTGTAGTTAACAGCAGTCCTACTTGACTTGCTTGGCTGCCCTTGTGCTGATTGATTTGGTGGTCCTTGAACTCCGAGCTGATGGTGGAGAATTCGAGGTAAGGGCTCATAAATGAGGGGAACACCTTCCTAAAAATACTCTCCACGAATTTGGCTGCCAAGTGCTCATTTCAACCATTGATTTTGTCTCCAAATTGACCAAAAAGGCTACACAAAGCACACATTAGACTTGTTGGCATAATGACTAACCCAATTCACTCTATTAGCATAAATATAATAAAAAACATGCAATAAACTAATGAGAATGGTGGATTAAGTTGAATTAGGAGGTTGAATGAGCCCAAATAATTATCCATTTTTGGGGCTCATCAACATTGTTGACCCAGAAGAAGAAGAAGAAGAAGAAGATAGAACCACATGGCTTACACGAAATACCCAGGATGGAGGAGGAACTTGGATGAGACAGATGCCTTACGTTCAGCCTCCCGAGATTGAGAGCATCCTCGATACTTAGGTGGCCAAACGAACTCGGCGGAAGGAGTATCTGCAATACCTAGTTAAGTGGAAGAACCATCCTATTGAGGAAAGTTCGTGGCTTGATGCCAAGTAGATTGAGCAGACATGTTCTTCAGTCGAGAAGCTCATGGACCGGAGTCATGATTTCTTTTTGCCCCAGGAACCTAATGCAGGAGCATCCAGCTAAGGCACCATGACCAGGTGTTGGTCTCTGCCAGGTTGGAGAGTTGAGTTAGCATAGTGTTTGTTTTATATGTTTAGTTTGTCAGAGTAGGAGGTAGAATTTTGTTTTTATCTTAATCTCAGTATTAGTCAAAGGTAGTTTGGTCGGTTAGGGTTATTTACTTGTTTGTCTTTAATAGACAGTAGATTAATAATTGTTCTTTCATTTTAAGAGAGAAGGAAAAATGTGTCTAAATGTAAAATCTTGCCATATAGATAGAACTGAATGCTTAATAGTTATGTAACTATAAGGTCTACAACTGAAAGTAACTACAAGTTCCATTAACTGTAGACCAAGCATATAAATGTAACAACGAAAATTATGCAAAAGGTTCAACATTTTTGGATACAAATAATAAAAAGAGACAGAGCACAAATTTAACTACCATCCATCTGTACTATCGTTTATATGCTGTGCAATTATATTTTTATCTATTGTTTAATTGATTCAGAAATAACAAGCAGAGTGCAGGCCTACAACATTATGTTTTTTTCCTCTCTTAAAAGAAAACAGAGCATTGTAAGTCGCATGAAAGTTTCATGACCAGAACAGACAAGCACGCAAATAAAGCACGCGGCCAGGAGAATGTCCATACAGCAAAACAAGTGAACGAAGAAAACAGAGTCCAGGCACTGACTGAATAAACCAAGATAGAGGTAATTCATTACGAATTATCACACCATTTTCGTTCCTTTTTTAAACGAAACAAAGTCAGAGAGAATATATAACTGCTATTAAATAAGAGTTCGGTGTTACATTATCCAAACGAATGGAGTAAACAACGACTGCTAGATAGGGCAGACCCTAGTCAAGGATTTGACATTAAGAAACCCTCGAACCTAACTAAAGAGCAAGACCAGAATGAATTACAAACTGGAAATTGTAAACAGAAGTATGCCTAGGTCGTGAACTGACGTAAATAACAGACAACAACCGAATAGCGAGGTGCAGCCACCAGAGAACTATAAACGCTAACTACAATTCGACAAAATTGTGGTGACAGAGCCTACTAGCAAAGCATTGTAGGGTTTTAAAACCAAATCGTTGAAATCATCCACGCCCAACATCGAACCCTCGACCTGTGAACCAGAACGAGCCAAAGTTAAACACACCGCACTTAGATGTGAACGAACAGTGATAGAATACCAGTAAGGAAAGAATATAATGTACCTGTGAGTGCGATAGAACAAAGACCCTCATGCAACCGAGCCACAGAACACCAGAAAAACCCGAGACAAGAGGAGCGGACGTTGATTAGTCCCTAAACCAGAAGAAGGCAGAGATAAAGCGAGGAGAGACAAATTACCTGAAGATATAGCCGAGTGAGCCATTGCGTTTGAAACCTATGCACACAGGGACCATAACATAAAACAAATTTTAGCAGCAGAGCAGTATCAAGAAACATAGCCAACAACAGGAAAGAATGGTTGGAAGCCTGACAAACTGAACCAGAAATTGATTCCAGGTAATAGCAGATGGAATAACTCACTGTGCAGAGGAAGATAAGTAAACTAACCTCTAGAGCTCAAAATAGGTTCATACAGCAAGGAACACAGTTGCCACTACAACACAGGTGAGACCGTGAAACCATACACGTTCACAGCTAGGACCAGAATGGAGCCTTTCCACAGAAACCAGGACTGGAAGAGAGCATTTCTACAGAAACCCTCGCAGAGCTCCCACAGTAGAGCGAAATACCAAAAATGACCAGAATTCCAAAGGGTTTTGTGTAAAGAACAAATGGGAAACGAGGACCGAGGCAGGAGTACAGGTCAGGTGCATATTTACGAGCCTCATTTAATGATTGCAACCACCAACATAAATATCCACTGTTCATATCCATAATTGAAAGCCAAATCATTAACCAAATCCGCATTTATCATTAGCACCGGACAACCATATATTAAGTTATACGTTGGAGTGTGGCTGGGTCCCATAAAAAATATCTATACAACTTTACAAACCCTCTAAATTTTCATATTCTCAACATATCATAAAGAAAATATTTTTTTTTAAGGTGTACATGTTCCTTGATACCTTATAAAACCATATATCCTTCAAAATATATGAGATGACTCAATACTAGAAAATGGAAGATTTTTTGAATACAACCTTCTCCAAGGAAATAATGTGCAAACGACACAAAAATAATTGTGGCATGCATATGGAAGGTACAATTTGCATCTTCCATCCCTTACAATGCATCCTACAAATCTTGTTCTATCGTAATGGTTCCTCATACAAAGAAAGGGATATGATTGAGTGCAAAAAATAATTTCTAGGAAATTTGGGATGGAAGATTTACCTTCTTTTGGGAGGACTTAAGAAATTATTTTTCCTCACTCAAAAAATTGAACAAAACTCATGAATATGCCAAAATGGAAGACAACATGGGGTAATGCATGTCTAACAATTTTAGGAGTCTCAAGAAATATCAACATAAGATACTAACCCCATTGTTGTTAGGAAATGTAAGGCCTAAGAGTCTTGTAGGGATATATTATTGGCGAGGAACAAAACAAATAACAACTTTGCAAAGAATGAATGAAAATATAGAGACTTACAAAGGGGAGCCTATACGTTTTAAGATGGGGAAATGAGGGGTTTGAGGACTAAATAAATAATCAAGCTTATAAATTGTTGATGGATCACTAGAACATGAAGAATTGGGATTTATTGCAAAACAAAATATGGAACTAGAACTAATAGTACATTTGTTTTTCCTTTCTATGGTAATTAGCATGGGAAATAAATATAGTATGGATTAACATTTGCAAGCATTATTGAGACACTTTAAACATTGAATATGTCATAAAAATGTAGAATTATTAGATAACCATTTCATGTAATGGCCCTACACCCAAATACTATGAAAACTACTACAAAGAGGAATTGAAAGTGGCATCCCCATTCCAAATTATATCAAAATGATTCTCTATAGTTGGTAAAAAGGAAAATTTGAATACAAGGTGAGAGTGAGGATGTTGAAAATTTTCTCAAGTTTAGTGACATGGAACATCTAGATAAGAACAACAACAAGATTTCCAAAGACATGAGAAAATCTAATAAGTAGGTTGAAGATAAGATATTTAGAAGCATGGTCAATACAATATTAAGAAAAAATGGAAAGAAAAGGACTTGAAATGTGTATAAGAAGATAGAGAGTTGTTTGTATATGTGGGGATCCAATTCACTAATTCTCTTATTTCAAGCCTAAGACCATTCAAATTGCTTCCATTCTACCTAAATGTTAAGTAATAACTCCACTATATCTAAAATTGGCTCCATCCTACCTAGATCACAAGTACCAATTCCACCATATCTAAAACTGGCCTTTAGAGATTTAAGGGGGAATTTGGGTAGAGTAAGCAATAATGGAGTCATCAAGAAAAACACAAGAAGACCAATTAGATTCTACACTCAAAACATAGAGATAAAACTAATAGTATGGTAGAAGTAATGGCCTTGACAAAAAAGAAAAAGTTTCCTTGAAAATCATCCTTATAATAAAAAAATTTTATCATAGAAGGGAACTTTCAAGAAATCATCAGGAGAGTGAGAAGACTTTGATTAGGAGATAATATTTGTGTCCACATTTAAAATTGGAGATCCTTCAATCAATGTGGGAGAGATTACTACTATGTATATCCATCTTAAATCTTAAATCACAACACACACAAAGATTGGGTATAATTCCCAATAAAAAAAATGCATAAATGTAGAATGTAACACCCCTAGGATTACCCTTGTGTGTGATGTACATATTATGTTTATAATGGTGATCCAAGGACTACTTTGAGGCCAATTTTCCCACATAAATATTTGTTTTAGGCTAAGTGTACCCGTGTTTATATGGTTTGGGACTAGAGAGGCTAGTTTCACATATATGAAATCATAAACATGTTAATGAAATACACCACTATTGTGAACCAAGTCAGACAAGAGAGTGCAAGGGGCTAAGACTCCAAAAATGTGAAAGGGGGGAAAAGGGTAAGTGATGAAGGGATTAATCATAGGTGTCTAAGAAATTATTAAGATAATATTAAGCCAAAAGTCGACATGTTTTTTAAGGTCCAAGAAGTGACTTTAGAGGGTACCATGTGTTAAGAGAGTGAAATTCACATAACAGTGAGGGTGTTAGTGTTAGGGGACACCATAAATAATGATGGTTGGGGAAAGACCTTTGTACTTGATGAGCCCAAGAAATGGGTAATTATATGGGCTCATTTAGCCTCCTAATTCGACTTAATCCACCATTATCATTAGTTTATTGCATGTTTTTTATTATATTTATGCTAATAGAGTGAATTGGATTAGTCATTGTGCCAAAAAGTCTAATGTGTGCTTTATGCAGTTTTTTGGTCAATTTTGAGACAAAATCAAAGGTTTAATGAGCATTTGGCAGCCAAATTCGTGGAAGAACAAGGGAGAGGATTTGTAGGAAGTTGTCCCCTTCATTTATGAGCCCTTACCTCGAATTCTCCATCAAAAACTCGGAGCACAAAGGGCAGCCAAGTGAGTCAAGTAGGACTGCTGTTAACTGCAAGTTCTGGCAGCCGAGTTCCTAAAGTTTAGGAGGACTATTGGGGTTCTCAATTTGTATAAATAATAAGGCTTAGGGACTTAGTGGATTTAGTTAGATTTTAATCAGATTGTAGTTATATTTTAGTCAGTAGGTTAGTCATTTTGTTAGTTTATTTTCACACTTTAGTGCAGCTCTGTATCAGCACATTTTCAAGCTTTTTCTTGTAGACAGGTTTTGGGATGTAACTATTATTTCTTGATTAATAAAGACGAATCCAGCTTTGCACCAGCTCTAATCTTTCTTAGGAGGCTGTAACTCTTGGGGTTGGGCCCAACCTAAGTGCCAGTACCTCCTTTGTGTACTTTTATGTGTCTTTGCTGCATTCTTAGAATAAATTATGTTATTTAGGTTAAGATCTTGCTTTGTTACTTTTGATGATTAAGATAGATTTTTCTGCTTCAGGTTGATTTGACAGGTTGGTAACAGAAAATATCTTCAAAAAATTCCATCAAGAAACCCTTGATCTCACCTCTCTCTCCTTAGGACCATGAGCTGAGACCAAGGCATCCTTGCTGCCACAAAAACACTGTTTTTGCCTCTTCATGCAATTGCTAGTGTTAGATTTTTAGTTAGGAAAGTTGATACCAGTTGTACTTGCATGTTTAGAATCTGTTATTGCTTAGTTTCCATAGTTATCTTGCATTATTTTTTTCCAATAAACTTTTGTTCATCATGTTTCTGGTTTCTAGGTCAAAGTAGGTCAAAATAGCTAGATCTCTGGTTTTTCTAGTCTTTATTCAATCAGTTTTGAGAAATAGTGTGCAGAGCATTTTTAATACATCCTTGTCTATCCTTCCTCCATCATACCACCTGCTCCAACCCCTAATTCCAGATTCCTTCCCTTCATTCGCCACCCTTTTCCAACTTGACCTAATTTCCATATCTTTGTGCAACCTTTCTCCCTCCATCCTTGAACCAAA
The DNA here is from genome assembly GCA_031772625.1 of Pinus tabuliformis. Classification (NCBI taxonomy): domain Eukaryota; kingdom Viridiplantae; phylum Streptophyta; class Pinopsida; order Pinales; family Pinaceae; genus Pinus; species Pinus tabuliformis. The sequence goes on along the minus strand of CM062806.1, from coordinate 478,236,298 downwards.
TCCAACCACCTTCATTACTTCTTAGCTTCATTTACCAGGTCTTAGACCCCTTCAAATCCTCATCCATCCTCCATTTCCATTTTCCCAACATTTTTCCACCATTAACCCTCCAAAATCCTCTCTCAGCTCTTCCTGTAGAACATCCTGTAGAACCCCTGCAGACTTCCTGTAGAAGTTCACGTGAGCGGTTTTTCGAGATCTGGTCATTGTGAAACTCTCTGGAAGGGTGCTAGGGACCCCTTAGGCCCTCTTCTCACCTTCCCAACCACCTGCAAGTGCCTACTCCATTTCCTTTCGCCAATCAACCTCTGCACAGTAAAAAATAGTTAAAGTACATGCATTATAATTCTGCAAAATTACTCACAAATGAAAAAAAATGTTTTTTCTAGATTTTGTTGGGTGTGGAGCCTGATTATCTTCTATTTTGAAAGGTATCGCCACATTGGACCCTAGTTCGAAATGGGGGCGGCAACGCTGCCCGTAAAATATTTGCTGCAGGGGGGGTCCGGGGGGGGGGCGGCTGCGACCTTTGGGAGCCCCCCCCCCCCCTGGCGGGGGGCTTCGGGGGTAGCGCCCCCGAAGCTAAAAACGACTATAAAATTGCCTTGTAAATGTATCGTAATTTCTAGTTAATCTGGGCCGTTCAGTAGGCGGATGATCTGACGGTAGAACTTATGTTTAGTTTAGGGTTTTTTTCCCTAGAAGGCAACCCCTCTCTTTGTATGAGGGCATTGTATTTGAGGCTGTGTGATAGACGTGTATTATGTGAGCGAGAAACAGAGAGGTGAGACTGTGAGAGAAAACAGAGGATATTACAGTGGATTTGCTGTAGGTTGTGTCTCTTCATTTTGCTGGATAATAGAAAGGAAGGACTGACTGTTCGGGGTGGACGTAGCCCAAACTGGGTGAACCACGTATATCTGTGTCTCTCTTGTTTTGTGCGTTTTCTGTGTTTATATTTCTGAAATATTTTATGTGTTCCATTGCTCCGTAATATATAATTTTCTAACAACTGGTATCAGAGCCGAAGGTCTATTTGGCTGATAAACTCGCAGGAAAGAAGGGTTCCTGGTTCGAGTGGGAGCAATGGCGGAAGATGGTAAGTTTAGGGTCGAGAAATTTAACGGCCAAAACTTCTCACTGTGGAAGATGCAGATGGAAGATTATCTATATCAGAAATATCTATACCTACCATTGGGCGGAAAAACAAAGATACCGACGGGTATGAAAGACGAAGAATGGAACCTTCTCGATAGAAAGGCACTCGGAACAATACGGTTGTGCCTTGCTGCGTCAGTCGCCTTCAACATTTCGAAGGAAACCATGACAGAGAGTTTGATGCAGACGTTGTCGAAACTATATGAAAAACCCTCGGCCTCAAACAAGGTATTTATTATGAAACGGTTATTTAATATGAATATGTTGGAAGGTGGATCTGTTGCAAACCATTTAAATGATTTTAATACAGTTACAAGTCAGTTAAGTTTTGTAGGGGTAAACTTTGATGATGAAGTTAGAGCTCTGTTATTCTTGTGCTCATTACCAGAAAGTTGGAATGGTTTGGTAATGGCCATTAGTAACTCCGTTTTTGGATCTAGTACTTTAAAGTTTGATGATGTTGTCGGTGCTATCCTTAGCGAGGAAATGTGATGGAAAAGCTCTGGTGAGACATCGGGAAATGCTTTGAGTGCAGAGTCTAGAGGAAGAAAAATGGAAAGAGGAAAGAGCTCAGGATATCGCAGTAAATCAAGGAAAGACAGATCCAAGTCCAAATCGGGGATAATGTGATGGAAATTTTGAAAGAAAGGACACCTAAAGAAAGACTGTAGATCTCGGAAGGGAAAAGAAGGAGATGCACAAAAAGAAAGCAATCATGAAGCAAATGTGACAGGTGAGGTGTTACAAGATGCTTTGATTCTTTCTTTCGAAAATATTACTGATTCCTGGGTGGTAGATTCAGGGGCTTCATTCCATGCCACACCTGATAAGAAATACTTTCATGACTATGTTCAAGGAGATTTTGGACAAGTTCGTCTGGGTGATGATAAACCCTGTAAAATCGTTGGAATGGGTAAGGTTCTTGTAAAACAGCAGAATGGAAACCAATGGCTATTAAAGGAGGTAAGGCATGTTCCAGATCTAAAGAAAAATCTAATTTCAACAAGGCAGTTAGGCGGTGAAGGTTGTGTGACAACTTTCACAGATAAAGCTTGGAAGGTTACCAAAGGAGCCCTGGTAATAGCAAAAGGCGAAAAGGTTGGTACATTGTATTTATGCAATGGTGTTTCTAACTCTGTTAATTCTTTAACTTCCAAAGGAGCAGATGCAACATTATGGCATCATAGGCTCGGACACATGAGTGAAAAGGGGATGAAGATTCTTCACTCAAGGAATTTGTTGCCGGGTTTGAAGAATGTTGATTTGGACTTCTATGAGAATTGCATTTATGGAAAACAGAAGAGAGTCAGATTTCTCAGAGTTGGGAAAGAAAAGAAGAATGAAAAATTAGAGCTTGTGCATACAGATGTATGGGGACCTGCTCAGGTATCATCTCTCGGTGGCTCTCGTTATTATGTTACTTTTATTGATGATGCAACTAGAAAAACTTGGATTTATTGTATTAAGAATAAATCTGATGTATTTGATACTTTCAAGAAATGGAAAGCTTTGGTTGAGATTGAGACAGGAAAGAAATTGAAGTGTCTTAGATCAGACAATGGAGGTGAATATTGCAGCAAAGAGTTTGATATGTACTGTTCAGAGCATGGAATTCGCAGAGAAAAGATAGTTCCAAGAACACCACAAGAAAATGGTGTGTCAGAAAGGATGAAAAGAACAATCATGAAGCGTGCAAGGTGCATGAGATTGCATGCAGGATTGCCTTTACAGTTTTGGGCAGATGCTGTAGATACTGCTGTTTATCTAATAAACAGAGGGCCTTCAAGTTCCTTGGATGGTGGTGTTCCAGAGGAAGCATGGACAGGTAAAAAGGTAAACTACTCTATTTTAAAGCCTTTTGGTTGTGAGGCCTTTGTCCATATTGATAAAGAAAATAGAACAAAGCTTGAGGCAAAGGCAAAGAAATTTACCTTTATTGGATATGGTGTTAATGATTTTGGTTATCGCTTATATGATTACGAAAATCACAAAATCATTAGGAGAAAAGATGTAATATTCCATGAAAAGGTCTTGTATAAGAATCAGTTGCAGGAAAAGAAACAAGAAAAGGAAAACAAGGAATACGCAGTTCTTGATGAAATCACTGAAAAAGTAAAGGTGCCTGAAAATAATAATAATCAACAACCACAACAACAGCAACCACCACAACAACAACAAGGACCCCAAACACCTGAAAGTGGTGTTAGAAGATCTACCAAGATAAGTAGACCCCCTGAACGATACTCTCCTTCATTATATTATTTATTGTTGACTGATTTCGGTGAACTCGAATGTTATGAAGAAGCAATGAAGGTTGAAAGCATGAAGAAGTGGGAGGTAGCCATGGAAGAAGAGATGGACTCCTTAATGCATAACCAGACTTGGGATTTAGTCAGGTTTCCTGTAGGAAAAACTACATTGAAGAACAAATGGGTTTACAGGCTGAAGGAAGAAGATGGAAGAAGACAGAGGTACAAAGCTAGACTTGTGGTGAAGGGATTTTTACAGAAGAAAGGTATTGATTTTGATGAAATATTTTCTCTTGTTGTTAAAATGACTTCAATCAGAACTATTTTAAGCCTTGTAGCAGTTGAAGATTTGCATCTTGAGCAGTTAGATGTAAAGACAACCTTTCTCAATGGGGATTTGGAGGAAGAGATATATATGCAGCAGCCACAAGGATATGAGGTGAAAGGAAAGGAGAAACTAGTGTGCAGGTTGAAGAAGAGCTTGTATGGCTTAAAACAGGCTCCAAGGCAGTGGTATCTAAAATTTGACAAGTTTATGTCTGAACAAGGTTATACTAGATGTCACTCTGATCATTGTGTTTATTTGAAAAAGCAAATTGATGGCAGCTATATTATATTGTTATTGTATGTAGATGACATGCTTGTTGCAGGATCTAACATGCAGGAAATAAATGTGCTCAAAAGAAAATTGGCAAATTCATTTGCAATGAAGGATTTGGGAGCTGCAAAACAAATCCTTGGTATGAGAATAACTAGAGACAGGAAAAATCGTAAATTAACATTGTCTCAGAATGAGTACATACAAAAGGTGTTGAAAATATTTAACATGCACAATGCAAAACCAGTTAGTACACCTTTTGCTAGCCATTTCAAACTTAGCAAGGAAATGTGCCCAAAGACCCAAGAAGACATGGATTATATGTCTAAAGTTCCATATGCATCAACAGTTGGAAACTTAATGTATGCAATGGTCTGCACAAGGCCTGATATTGCACATGCAGTGGGAGTTGTAAGCAGGTACATGAACAATACAAGAAAGGAACATTGGATGGTAGTGAAATGGATTCTCAGATATTTGAAAGGTACCACAAATCAAGCATTATGCTTTGGTGGTTCAAACATCTCCCTACAAGGATATGTTGATGCAGATATGGCAGGTGACATAGATAACAGGAGGAGCACTACAGGATATGTATTTACTGTTGGAGGAACAACTGTCAGTTGGGTTTCAAAAATCCAAAGTGTTGTTGCACTTTCAACAACAGAAGCAGAGTATGTTGCTGCTACAGATGCTAGTAAAGAAATGATTTGGTTACAAAGGTTTATGGGTGAATTGGGTAAGGAGCATGATATGGGCACGTTATACAGTGATAGCCAAAGTGCCATTCATATTGAAAATAACTCAACATTTCATTCCAGACTAAACACATACAGCTCAAGTACCATTTCATATGATCAGTGTTGGAAGATGGAGAGTTGAAGTTAGAAAAAATACACACTAGCCAGAATCCTGCAGATATGCTAACAAAAGTTGTAGCCAGGGAGAAACTGAGAATATGCTCAGTTTCAGTTGGTATTCAAGGATGAAGATGAAGATGAGAAACAACCAGGTCCAAAGAGGAGTCATTGTCCAGCAAATGGAGCAGCGGTGGAGTTGCTACAATCAGTCTCCAAGTGGGAGATTGTTCTGTGTGGAGCCTGATTATCTTCTATATTCAAAGGTATTTCCACATTGGACCCCAGTTCGAAATGGGGGCGGCAACGCCGCCCATAAAATATTCGCTGCAGGGGGGTCCAGGGGGGGCGGCTGCGACCTTTGGGAGCCCCCCTGGCTGGGGGTTTCGGGGGCAATGCCCCCGAAGCTAAAAACAGCTGTAAAATTGCCTTGTAAAAGTATCGTAATTTCTAGTCAATCTGGGCCGTTCATTAGGCGGATGATCTGACGGTAGAACTTATGTTTAGTTTAGGGTTTTTTGCCCTAGAAAGCAACCCCTCTCTTTGTATGAGGGCATTGTATTTGAGGCTGTGTGATAGACGTGTATTGTGTGAGCGAGAAACAGAGAGGTGAGACTGTGAGAGAAAACAAAGGATATTACAGCAGATTTGCTGTAGGTTGTGTCTCTTCATTTTGCTGGATAATAGAAAGGAAGGATTGGCTGTTCGGGGTGGACGTAGCCCAAACTAGGTGAACCACGTATATCTGTGTCTCTCTTGTTTTGTGCGTTTTCTGTGTTTATATTTCTGCAATATTTTATGTGTTCCATTGCTCCGTAATATATAATTTTCTAACGGATTTTACTTCAGAAGTAGCTTAGTCACATTCATTTTACCTTCCTAGAAGTGAATGGCATCCATTCCCACCGCTTTCATCTCTTTTCTTGCACCAGTAGGGTTAGTCGATAAAACTAGGGTTTGCTAGGGTTTGCATTTCTTTTTAGCTTTCAGCTTCTTTCTGCAAGTAGACTAGCCTCATTTGAGTTAGCTTTTGTCCATCACAGTTAAAAGCTTCTTCCTAGAGCTCATAGAAGTTGGCTTAAGCTCCTAGCGGACTTGTGCCAGTTGATCAAGTGACAGCCTGCGGCAAGAGCTAGTACTTGTGCATATAGTACCGTCGCTTCCAAGTTTGTTACGAACTACCGGGTTGATAAAAGTAAATAAGGGAGCCCCAAGAGTTGCAACATCATTGCTGCAATACTTGAGCCCACCATATTTTTGGTGCCGTTGCCGGCGAAGCGTCAGAGTATTGGTGATTGCTGCTTTTCTTATACTTTCTACTACAACCTTCTGCTAAGTAGTTTATTTCAGCAAGAGTAGAGTAGTTGTTTCATTTCCGCAAACATAGATTAGACATTTCCTGCTTTCATTTCATTTCAACAAGCGTAGATTAGATATTTCCCGCTTTCATAGATTAGCATTTAAATTTCGCAATTTCAATTCTGCAAGCGTAGATTAGCATTTCAATTCCTCAATTTCAATTCTATAAGCGTAGATTAGCATTTGAATTCCGCAATTTAAATTCTACAAGTGTAGATTAACATTTCAATTTTGCAAGCGTAGTTTAGCATTTCATTTCAGCAACATAGATTAGTCATTTCCTGCTTTCATTTCAATTCCTCATTTTCATTTCAGCAGGACATATTTTAGTTAGTTGCAGTTCAATCTATTTCAGTTTTGCAGGTACAAGCAGAAAAAACAAAAATCAACCAAAAAGATTTCCTTTCATGCCTTGTAGGAGTAGAGATAAGTCAAAAAAAATGTTTGCACAACACCCCCACTGCTTCACATAGCCAACCTTCTCTCATCTTCGATGGTTGTGATTAAGAAGAGCCCTTAGGTGGACAACAAGACATATTTGAAGAACCTTTAGGGGAGAAGAAGAAGAAAACATTCCTCTGGAGCAAATGGCTGAAAATAGAAATGTTGGGAGCATTGCCTTTTCTTCCAACTCATCCATTGAAGGTGAAATTGAAAACATGTGGGAAGATTACAAGAGCGAGATGACGCAGTTTATTGCCATGCAAATGGATACCTTGCGGATCCAAAGGAAGCAAGAGGAAGCCGAGAGGGCTTTTGCCATCTTTTGTCCCAGGTGCACTAGAAAGCATCCTAGGAACGAATGCCCATTGCACTTCATAGTGTCATTTCTATTATGACACTATGAAATATTTATGACATTATTACATACTAGTCCATGAATCTTTGTTTCTATATGGAATCCAAGGCATGTGACAAATTTCTCCCCTCACAAGTTCATGTGGCATGATTCTTAGTTCTAATACAAATATCATAGAAGTGAACTATTCCTCGCACAAGTAGATGTAGAGCTTTGAAATTACACCTCTCCTACACACTTTCCTATAACTTTTTCCACTCACCTGGACCTCCTAAGTTATCAAAATAATTTCACATTGGTTCTAAAAGAGCATTTAACGTGGTTTTCTAACTATGTTTTGTGTTTGCTGTTTGAACTAGATTTTGGTCATTAGCCGCGGAATCCAGTCACTTTTCGCAGCTGATTCAACTTTCTGCAGTTGTTTTTGTTAAACTCTATGTTGCAGGTGTCACCAGGCAAAACAAGCCACATGGGCAAGTTAGAAATGACCTGGACATGGATCAGGTCCTATTGGTTCAGCCGAATTCATCAAGGGAAGCTGTGGTCAACGGTGGTCAAACGGTGGTCCTACGTAAGAGTCCTACGGCAACCAGACTCTATTTTCCAGCACGTGAAGGATTCTGAAGGATGCGTGGCCGTTCCTAACTCTCTGGGGTCTGTTGCCACCTGTAGACTGACCCATGACGAGAATCTAACAGCCACAAGTTGGTAGATTTAATATTTTCGACAACTAGTACGCTAAATCCGTGGACACTATCTTTTACGTGTCCCCTGTTCACGCAGTCCTACAAGAAAACAGTTGTGTAAACAGTTATGTAAACGTTGCTATAAATAACGCGTTTCTATAACGCATAGTTAGTCTTTTTGTGAATGTAATTTTTGCTGTTCAAGCCCACTGTGCCGTGACACTAGTTTTATTGCTGTAACTGTGTTATGAAATATATGAGAAGACTCTGTTTTTACATGATTGCGTGAACATAATCTTGGATTAATAGCCTGTTGACCGAGGCTGTGCAGAGGACCCTTGTACGCTGAGGTTTTGTTTCTCTTGTTATTGTAAAGTTTCTTGCATTGTTTTCTTATTTCCATTTGCATATATTCCACCTGTGTATATTTCAATTGTCATGGTATTAACATTCCACTTCTGTTCATGATTTTACAGCTTTGTATAACACTGATCAGTGCATGTATGTTTCAGGATAGAGTAGGCAGCCTAGGCATCTGCATATAATTTTCACAATGACTAATGACATGGGATTAATTCTCTGCTGACTTTACTTTTCCTAGTTTTTAATTCCAGTTCTGTTTTGTTGATTTCAGTTTTGTTTCCTTGCTTTATTAGTTAGCTTAGATATTAAATTGCTCATATCATTGTCGGTTACCTCTGAAAGCCATAGTTGGACTACTGGCGAGGGATTGAAGTATGAATGTGTAATTTGATTTTAGTTTTACTTTTCTGCAATTAGATATTAAATTGCTCATATCATTGTCGGTTATCTCCGAAGGCCATAACTGGACTACTAGCGAGGGATTGAAGTATGAATGTGTAATTTGATTTTAGTTTTACTTTTCTGCAATTAGATATTAAATTGCTCATATCATTGTCGGTTACCTCCGAAAGCCATAGCTGGACTACTGGCGAGGGATTGAAGTATGAATGTGTAATTTGATTTTAGTTTTACTTTTCTGCAATTAGATATTAAATTGCTCATATCATTGTTGGTTACCTCTGAAAGCCATAGCTGGACTATTGGCGAGGGATCAAATTATGAATGCGTAATTTGATTTTAGTTTTACTTTCCTGCAATTAGATATCAGATTGCTCATGACATTGTTGATTACCTCCGAAAGCCATAGCTGGACTACTGGTGAGGGATTGAATTATGAATGTGTAATTTGATTTTAGTTTTATTTTCCTTGCAATTTTTAATTTCTTTGAGTGCAGTAGCTTAAATCATTTTTCTGTATTTAGACAACAATAGAGATGATAGTTTCATGATTAGTAGTTCATTATTTGTCTGTTTTAGATAGCAAAACATTTTCATTCTTGTTCAAGTAATACTTTCATCACTAGTATGTTCTAAGACCTTCTGAAGTGTTAAGTTTGGGAACCATTATAGAGGACACAATCGCCTTAAAATCTATAACCATACTTTCCTTCTAGAGACTTAGGAATAGGAATTCCATTCACATTATAAAAACCCCCAAAACAAAATAAAAACTAAAAAAATGACAAAAATATAAGAAATAGGCTATCTTGCACATAGTGCCACACTTCATCAGTTTACGACTCCTGGATTGATAATTAATGTAGCAATTTAGAACATACTGAATTGACCAAACATTTTGGCGCCATTGCCAGGGAAGTGTAACTAGGTAGCCAATATCTTAAAAAAAAGGGGAAAAATTGATAACTTCTTGAAGTATGCTCTCCTCTTGCACCTAGTGTGACCTGGAGGATCATAAAAGAGAGTTGTTAGTTTAATAATTTCTTGATTATGCTCTCTTCTTGCACCTAGTGTGACCTGGAAGATCAGAAAGAGAATTATTAGCCCGACTTTAAAAAAATTAAAAAAAAATGACATGCATAGAGCAAGAGATTCTAGGGGAAGGTTTATAGCTAGGGCGGGGAAGGTTTATAGCTAGGGCCAAAAGTTCAATTTTTACAACTCCAGCTACTTCAAGGCATAGACAAGATACACCTCCATCATCTCCAACTCGCACTCCCAGCCTTAGGATTCGTGGAATTCAAGGGGCAGCAGCTGAATTAGGAAAATCTCCCACACTATCCATTAAATTTGACCTAGGAAAAGAACCTTTCTTCACTTCTACAGGGGAAGATATTGTAATCAAATAAGTAGAATCACCTAAAGAAGAAGAGGGAGAAATTCCTCCTCATTCGCCACTAATAGAAGAACCAGAGGACTCTGAGAACTCTGAGGAAACTATCATGACAGAGGAAGTAGTAAACTGATTTGGAGGAGGAGGTAGAGGTAGAGGTAGAGGAGGAGGAAACAATGGAGGAGGTAGAGGTAACAATGGGGGAAATAGGGATAGAGATAACTCATTTGGATTTCCTATAGCTGATGAGGAGACCCATACAATAGTGAAAAATATTTCACCATCTGTCCTCCCAAACTTTTATGGGTTGCGAAGTGAGGATCCTGAAACATTTCTATTTGAGTTTGAAGTCTTGTGCCGGACTTATGATTATATGGAAGACTCTCAAAAAATCATATTGTTTCCTTCAACATTGAAAGGAGTGGCCTTGAAATGGCTCATGGGATTAGTCACTCAATCTATTAGAACTTGGAATGATATGAAACAAACATTTTTGGATAGATACTTGGATTATTGTACACCCACCAATCATAAGGATGAGGTATTCAAGATGATACAAAAAGAAGATGAAAACTTGGGGGATTTACTTGAAAGATTTCAATACAACTTAAAGAGAGAAAAAATGAGTAATTTAGATGAGGAAACCTTGAAAGCCATTCTATTGAAAACCATTAGAGATGAATGGATAGATATTTTAAACATGACGGGGAAGGGAGATATTTCTCAACTTCCACTCCATGACATAGCAGAACTATGTGTCCATCTCTCAAGGGGAAAATCTAAAACTGGAAAAGAGCCTAGAGATCCTTCTCTTATTAGAGCAAACAAATCTGCAACTGGATCAGTAAGTAGGGCAGAGATTGGCAATATGCTTGATGAATTCAAAACTGATATTCTAGGGAGCCTTAGTGAACAACTAGACACCCTTAAAATACAAAACAAGCAGAAAGTAGAAGCCGAAGCCTTAACCATCTTTTGTCCAAAATGTAGAAAGAAACATGCTTTAAGGGAATTTCCCTTGGATGCAAAAGTTGTAGAGACATGTGTGATTTGCTCAGAAAGCCATTAGACCAAGGATTGTCCTTCAATTCCTAGGCTCAAAGCTGTATTTCAGGAAGATCCAAATTCAATAGAATCTCTTTGTTTTGTTTCAAGAAGACCATGGCAGGGGCCACAAAATCAAGGATTTGACAATCCTATGAACTTTCAGCTCCCACCAAATTGGAATTCTTGGCAACAACCTTGGCCCCAATCTCAAAATCCATACCAATCATGGGCACAAGGCATGAAAAATCTTTATGGGAGATTTGCTCAATTTTATCAATATCCTCCATCTTTCCAAAATCAACAAAATCCACAAATTCCAAATCAAAACCCACAACTTTCATTACCATTTCCACAACAACAACCTTCTCAACTTTCATTACCATTTCCACAACTTAGCTTATCGAGTGCTTCCTTTTGGATTATGTAATGCATCCGCAACATTCCAAAGGGTAGTACTAGGAATCGTTTCTGATCTAATCCATGATTGTGTAGAGGTTTATATGGATGATTTTACAGTTTATGGTAATTCGTTTGAAGAGGCATTAGAAAATTTGGAAAAAGTCCTTATAAGATGTAAAGAGACAAACCTTTCATTAAGCCATGAAAAATTCTTTATGATGTTTACTGAAGGTATTGTTTTAGGACATCATATTTCTGGGGATGGGATTAAAGTTGATAGATCAAAAGTTGAAGTCATCTCCAAATTGCCTATTCCAAATTGTCAAAAAGATGTTAGAAGTTTTCTAGGATTTACTGGATACTATAGAATATTTATAGAAAACTTCACTAAAATAGCATCTCCACTCTTCAAACTGCTTACAAAAGACTGTGAATTCAAATGGGATCCTGATTGTCAATCAACATTTGAAACTTTGAAAACAAGAATATCTGAAGCGCCTATCTTGAGAGGACCAAATTGGAAACTCCCTTTCCATATTTCTACAGATGCTTCAGATACAGCTCTAGGAGCTGTGTTGGGTCAAAAAGATTTAGTTCCTTATGCCATTTACTATACCAGTAAAAATTTGACTCCCACTGAGTTGAACTATACTGTAACTGAAAAAGATTTCTTAGTTTTTGTTCATGCAATTAATAAATTTAGACACTATATAACAGGCTATGAAACTTTTATTCATACTGATCATTCTACGATTAGATATCTAATGAACAAACCTGTTACTAATGGCAGAGTTACAAGATGGCTCCTAATTTTACAGGAATTCAATATTACTGTGTTGGATAGACCAGGGAAACAAAATACAGTAGCTGATTTCTTGTTTAGGAGTCAATACAAAAATGGATTCTCCTGTAGAGGATAAATTTCCCGATGAATATTTATTTGCAGTAACTATTAAGACTCCTTGGTATGCAGATATAGCTAACTATTTGGTTACAGGGAAACTACCTCCACATTTATTTCCTAGTGAAAGAAGAAAGATTATTCAGGAGAGTCTAAAATATTCATGGATTTCTAACGAATTGTTTAAAACAGGGCTAGATCTTGTGATCAGAATATGTGTTAGGGAAGATGAAATGCCTAATATCCTCAAAGCATGTCATGATGAACCATGCAGCGGACACTTTGCTGACAAAGGGACAGCCTATAAAATCCTCTCTTTAGGATAGTTTTGGCCATCCCTCTTCAAAGATGCAAAACAATATGTCAAAAGGTGTGACAGTTGCCAAAGAGTAGGGAAACCTACCATTTCAAACGAAATGCCATTGCAACCACAGGTACTCATCGAACCCTTTGAAAAATGGGCTTTAGATTTCATTGGACCTATTAATCCACCATCTAAACAAAGAAAGTATATATTGGTATGTACTGATTATGTCACTAAATGGGTAGAAGCCAAAGCATTAGTTTCTGCTACTGAAAATTCAGTTGTTAGTTTTCTTTATGAGGATATTTTTACTCACTTTGGTGTTCCAAGAGAAACTGTGATAGATCAGGGAAGTCAATTCACATCCAACCTGGTGGAGAAGCTGATGGAAGAATAAAAAATCAAGCACGGAAAATCTACTCCTTACCATCTGCAAGCAAATGGCCAAGTGGAGTCTACAAATAAAGTTATTGAAGGCATCATCACCAAAACTGTTCATCTACACATAAGAGATTGGGCAGAAAGGCTTCCTGAAGCCTTGTAGGCCTACAGAACTACATGGAGGAATACAACAGAGCATTCTCCCTATGAACTTGTTTATGGGAAAGAAGTCCTGCTCCCCATTGAGTTCCAAGTCAAAACTTTTAAGATGGCAGTTCAGTTGGGAATGGATCTATCAGAAGCCCAAAAGCACAAAATGGAGCAATTGAATGAGCTAGATGAGATCAGATAAGAGGCAATCCTGAGAACTGATCTAGTTCAATATCAAAGAGCTAAGTGGCATGACAAATACATCAAAGAGAAAAAGTTTCAAGAAGGAGATTGGGCATTGCTATTTGATTCCAAGTTTAAAGATTTTAAAGGAAAATTTCAGATGCATTGGCTTGGGCCATATGAGATTGACAAAATCTTTAGCAATGGAGCAGTAAGAATCAAAACCATTGATGAAAATCAAACTCCTCTTATTGTGAATGGCCACAGATTAAAGATCTATCATAAGCCACTCTCAAAAGAGGAATGCCACTCTCAAAAGAGGAATTTGTCAAAATCTTTCAAGATAGTTTTGCAATAAGGCTGGTGAAGAAGAATCCTTCTTCTCCACTAGCCTGGCCTTTGTTCCTTTCTGTTTCTAATATATATATATAATATGTATAAGCCTGAAAACCAATCACTGATTGGAAGTCTTATACAAAAAATACAGGGCGAAAATAAGGAACTCCTGACGCCCTATATTTTCTAAAAAAAAAAATTCTCTCTCTCATTTCACAGTTTTGTGACACTCCACTTCATTTCATTCCACTCCATTTCATTTCATTCCGCCAATAAAAGTTTTTTTTCATGACCATTTTCATTCAGTCAGTCATCATTTATCCATCTCCATTCAGTCATATGATTGCTGTGTCAGTTTCCGCAGCTGAACCCAGTTTCCGCAGCTAGAAGCAGTTTCTGCAGCCATCACTCTGTTTTTCAAAACTGACAGACAGATGTTAGTTAAATGATCATGGAAATCAAATTCAGGTATGACCAAGGACCTATTTTGAAGATATGAGGCACCTAAAAACATCAACAAGGAGTAGCTGATCAAAGGTTAATGGACGAAAAGTGGCAAAAATTCCAAGGTATGGGTAAGGTTTATTTTAAATAGCATTTAAAAACACATTTTACATAGTTTTGAAACCATGGCTCCATTATATGCAATGATTGGCATTGATAGCTCCATAACCGTTCCACGACCTCTATATGATTCCTCCAAAAGCCTTGCATTTATTTTCAAACGGCCTCATGATCAAGCCTCCAGTTTTAACTCGTGTTCAGCTGTACTTTGACACTCCACCTATAATTATGGGACGTGGTTGATTTGATCACGACTTTTCTCCGCTGCACAAATTCCGTAGCCATTTCTTGAGCATGTTTACATCTACTTCAGTTTAAAACTCTGCCGGGCTCATTTTACTCCCCTACTATCCTATTCAAGTCGCGTTTGTATTCCTACCCTGTTCACATAAGCCTATGCTCCGCTGCATAAACTCGCTTCCGCTACCTGTTCTCTGTTTTCTGTTTACAGTCACTAGTTTTTTTTTCCATAAATCCTGTCCATCTCCCGCTAACCCAGCCGTCTCACCTTTTTTAATCCAATACCCACGTAGACGTGTTAAGATAGGAGAAAAAATGGGTCCTCTATTGAGAGCAGAACCAGAAGGACCAAAATTTATGGAAGGGTATCCACAAGTGAAAGGCATGCTAAGAAAGGCCCGATGGTTACAATTTATTCAAAAATTCAAAGGCTACAACAAGGAAGTTATGAAGACTTTTGTGAGGTGCTTTGACGGCATAGAAGCAGGGATTGGAGACCTTAAATTCATAGTCACGGAGGCATCCATAGCAGTTGCAACTGAACTTCCACAGGAGGGAGAACGATGGTTCAAAAATAAGAGCTTTGACGAAATAGCATGGAGGGTTATCCTACGAAATCCAGGTATGGATGTAAGCATCTTTAATAAAGGAATCTCTGTCTCTGCTTTACAAGAAAAATGGGCTAGTTTACTATTAATAATCCAGACATTCATTACCTGTGAGGGAAGATTCGGGTCAATGTACATGTATCACACCCGGTTGCTGATGAATTTTCTAGAGAAGCAAACACTTAATTTGACCTATTTCTTGCTTAATAGCCTGAAGAAAATGTCCACCATAGTCAAAAAGAATCTGGGGGACGTAGAACCCCACTTGTATCACCACGGCCTTGTGAAAATCTTGATAGAAAAACAATTAAAAGAAAAGAAGGACACATGGGAGTAGTTTTTGGTTAGAAATTTCTTTAAAGAACCACAAGAAACCCTTGAAAGCAGCACATCAAGGACAAGCAGAAGAAAGAGAACAAGTGATGAAATTCATGGTACTCCTACTAACATAGTTGAAGAAACTAGTAGAGAAGAAAGACTATCTGAAAGTAGGAAGGAAAAGACTGAGGGTAAGAAGCCAAGAAAATCAAAAGGGAAAAGAAGTCTTGAGGATGTGCATCAAACCCCAGAACCTTCCTTAGAAGAAGACCATCAAGTACTATCTAAAATACTAGTTTAACTTCAGGAATAGTCAGCTGCAGCAAAGAAAAAAGGAAAAGAAAAACAGAGTGGGAAGAAAGAGGACACCAGCAGACAAAACTTAAGGAGAAGTTCTAGACTTAAGGGGAAGTTCAGAAAAATACAAAATAAAGGACCCCACTTTATTGATTTAGGAGGGGAAACACCGGATCAGCCTTCAACAATCCCTCCTGGCTGTGGTCCCCACCATACTCCTATCTCTCAGCTAGATTTTGACGTGAGTCCTTCTCAGCCAGATTTTGAAATCAGCCCTCCTCAACAGGATTTTAGGGTTAGCCTAAGAAAGACCACACCTGAGATAGACCCGAACCAGCAAGAAATGTATGATTACATAGGTCCTTGGAGAAAATAGCTAGAGACCCAGGCACTTCATCTGCCCAACCTAATACAGCTCAAGAAGCTCAAATCCAATCACTGAAACAAGAAGTTTTTGAGCTAGAGGTCTTAAATAGACACATTAAAAATGAAAATGAAACATTGAAGGAACAAAGCAGGCTAGATAAGATCATTCATGACAACACCATGTTGCATCTTGGGCTATGGCACAAGAAAAATAGAAAATTAAAGAGAAAGAACAAAAGGTTGAACAGGGCTCTCATCAACCTCAAGTTCAGGTGTCTAATGAGGAAGCCAAGGATGGTAGTGGTCCCAAGGAAGAAGAAAAGAAGACTGGATGTATTGGCAGAGGTCTCAGAACACATGAACTGAAGGAGGATGATCAAAGTTTTGGTTGCATGGGGACATGCAACACCTTCACAGTGGGGGTATGTAGAGCTTTGAAATTACACCTCTCCTACACACTTTCCTAGAACTTTTTCCACTCACCTGGACCTCCTAAGCTATCAAAATCATTGCATATTGATTCTAAAAGAGCATTTAACGTGGTTTTATAACTATGTTTTGTGTTTTCTGTTTGAACTAGATTTTGCTCATTAGCTGCGGAATCCAGTCACTTTCCGCAGCTGATTCAACTTTCCGCAACTGTTTTTGTTAAACTCTATGTTGCAGGTGTCACCAGGAAAAAAAAGCCACATGGGCAAGTTAGAAATGACCTGGACATGGATCAGGTCCTATTGGTTCAGCCGAATTCATCAAGGGAAGCTGTGGTCAACGGTGGTCAAACGGTGGTCCTACATAAGAGTCCTACGGTAGCCAGACTCTGTTTTCCAGCACGTGAAGGATTCTGAAGGATGCGTGGTTGTTCCTAACTCTCTGGGGTCTGTTTCCACCTGTAGGCTGACCCATGACGAGAATCTAACAACCATAAGTTGGTAGATTTAATATTTTCGACAACCAGTACGCTAAATCCATGGACACTGTCTTTTATGTGTCCCTTGTTCACGCAATCCTACAAGAAAACAGTTGTGTAAACAGTTATGTAAATGTTTCTATAAATAACGCATTTCTATAACGCATAGTTAGTCTTTTTGTGAATGTAATTTTTGATGTTCAAGCCCACTGTGCTGTGACACTAGTTTTATTGTTGTAACCGTGTTATGAAATATATGAGAAGACTATGTTTTTACATGATTGCGTGAACATAATCTTGGATCGATAGCCTGTTGACCGAGGCTGTGCAAAGGGCCCTTGTACGTTGAGGTTTTGTTTCTCTTGTTATTGTAAAGTTTCTTGCATTGTTTTCTTATTTCCATTTGCATATATTCCCCCTGTGTATATTTCAATTGTCATGGTATTAACATTCCACTTCTGTTCATGATTTTACAACTTTGTATAACACTGATCAGTGCATGTATGTTTCAGGATAGAGTAGGCAGCCTGGGCATCTGCATATAATTTTCACAATGACTAATGACATGGGATTAATTCTCTGCTGACTTTGCTTTTCCTAGTTTTTAATTCCAGTTCTGTTTTGTTGATTTCAGTTTTGTTTCCTTGCTTTATTAGTTAGCTTAGATATTAAATTGCTCATATCATTGTCGATTACCTTCGAAAGCCATAGCTGGACTACTGGCGAGGGATTGAAGTATGAATGTGTAATTTGATTTTAGTTTTACTTTTCTGCAATTAGACATTAAATTGCTCATATCATTGTCGGTTACCTCCGAAAGCCATAGCTGGACTACTGGCAAGGGATTGAAGTATGAGTGTGTAATTTGATTTTAGTTTTACTTTTCTACAATTAGATATTAAATTGCTCATATCGTTGTCGGTTACCTCTGAAAGCCATTGCTGGACTACTAGCGAGGGATTGAAGTATGAATGTGTAATTTGATTTTAGTTTTACTTTTCTGCAATTAGATATTAAATTGCTCATATCATTGTCGGTTACCTCCGAAAGCCATAGCTGGACTACTGGCGAGGGATCGAATTATGAATGCGTAATTTGATTTTAGTTTTACTTTCCTGCAATTAGATATCAGATTGCTCATGACATTGTTGATTACCTCCGAAAGCCATTGCCAGACTATTGGCGAGGGACTGAATTATGAATGTGTAATTTGATTTTAGTTTTATTTTCCTTGCAATTTTTAATTTCTTTGAGTGCAGTAGCTTAAATCATTTTTCTGTATTTAGACAGCAGCAGAGATGATAGTTTCATGATCAGTAGTTCATTATTTGCTTGTTTTAGATAGCAGCACATTTTCATTCTTGTTCAAGTAATACTTTCATCACTAGTATGTTCTAAGACCTTCTGAAGTGTTAAGTTTGGGAACCATTATAGAGGAAACAATCGCCTTAAAATATATAACCATACTTGCCTTCTAGAGACTTAGGAATAGGAATTCCATTCACATTATAAAAACCCCCAAAACAAAATAAAAACTAAAAAAATGACAAAATATAAGAAATAGGCTATCTTGCGCATATAGTGCGCCACACTTCATCAGTTTACGACTCCCGGATTAATGATTAATGTAGCAATTTAGCACACACTGAATTGACAAAACAATAGAATACTAGATCGAAGTTCACGAAGACATCCTAAATGAAAAAGTTTTAAATTGGCATTTCCATTGAAGATCTAGAACAAAATAATTTAGGCATCCAAGTGTTTACTTTCTTTGCATTCTGAAGTTGTGATTCAATTTATGTTAGACATAATGGAATATATTCCTATATCAGAAGGATCTGAATCCTATGAAATGTCTGTATAGTAAATATATAAATCATTGGATAAAGTGTGCTACATTAACCCAATATATGTGCATTACATTCTCAATATTACATCATAGTACTTAGTGGAAGAAACGAAAAGTATATGGATCATCTCTGAATACTAAAATATTGAGGTATAAAGATAAAGGACCTACCTCAATGATGAAGCCAAATGGTTTAAGATATTAAAACTCAGTTGGTTCTAACATATAAATTAGGAAGGGACCAAAACTATGTAAAAAAACACTAGAAGCTAAGATCTTGTGAACTCCATGAATAACTATGACATCATAAAAAACAAAGGACTTCACAAAATATCTCAGTGGATCGTACCCTACCTTGAATGATGAATATTTGAGGCACCTGTGTTGTAGATATACACTTGTTGAAAAATGTTTGGCACTTGAAAATTGAAGAAGGACCAAATCTTTGAAAAGAAGAGATAAGGTAAAGTTGCAAAGATATGCATAATTTCTGCGTTCATTTCATGTTTCCTATCAAGTTCACTAGATCATGATGATGGTCATTTGAAAGGTAGTGAAAGGGTTTGCATAAATATATATCAAATATAGTGACATAAATTTTTTGATATGGTAGTACGTCAAGTATTTAGTTAGGAGATGAAATAGTGTCACTAGGGTTTTGTAGTTGATATTTTTGCATGATTTGAAGACCTTGAGAATCTAGGGTTTACAAAACTTACAATTTGTGAGTTGAAAGGTCTTGAAGAGTTTTGGAATTTAAGAATTGTGACTCCTTGCATAGTTTGGTTCAAGAACCCCATAAGCAAAACCCTATCTAATCATGTCCACTATTATAGGTATATCTAACCCTTGATGTTTAATGTGAGAACAAAGCTGGTGAACAAGTACAAGATTAAGAGGGAGATAATCCTTCCCAAAATGTAAGTACTCTATATCTCCTTGTTTATTATTGTGCCTTGTACTTCTATTCTTTCATGTTTTTCTAACAAAGGTTGCAGTTCAAGATAATTTCTATCTAAAGCTTGAATAGAAAATTTAAGAAGTGGAAGAACATGACAAAGCATGAATATGAAGAAGAAATTAGTAGTTTGAAGCTTACATAAAGGAAGTCAATTATAGGGCAAGAAGTTCACTTACCTCAAATAGAAAGAGGGAGTTGTAAAGACCATGTTAGATATGATATTAATTGAAGCTTGTGACCAAAAAGATGAAATTTGATCTAGGGAAATTCGTTTAAGGAAAGAAGTTAAAGAATCCTGATGTTGTTGTTCTAGTAGTTGATTGGTTCATTTTAGGAACACATTGATTGATGATTTAAAATTAGAAGAGCATTAAGCAGAAATCTATTGCAATGTGGGGATAGAGCATACGAAGGAATTTTGACTTCAGAGGGAGAAAGCAGCAAATTTTGACATGAAGAATCCCACACCTTGACTAGAGGCTATAGTGATTTGGTAACTCTAATATTGAATATTTATTTGGGAATTGATTTGGCTCCCTAGAAGGACACATTGCAGGAGAATGTGTAGAGGCTAGAAATAATAGTTGCTGAGATAATATAATGTAGCCACAGTTGTTTGGTTTAATTCAATTTGGGAACACATGGTAATTTCTGTGGACAACACCTGTGAGAGATTGGAAGAGCATGATGAAAAATTTATGATATGTAAGGATAGAAGGCATGTGCTAGAAACCGTGAGGAAGTTTGTCTCATTGAATATGAGAGCTGAACCATTTGATGACAAAGTTGAATGATGATTGTCAAGATCCAGGAAGGTCGAAGTTCAATATGGTATGATGCTATTAGGAGCTGAGAAGCCCTGCAAATATCTAGAAGCCCTAAAAGCTACTACTTAGATCCCCACAGAGGAACAAGTAGTTGATGAATAATACAAGATGAAGCTTGTGGTTATGTCTCCCTAGGTTGAGAGAGAGTGATGAGGGACACTTATTCTCCATATGTCATGCATTAGGCTAGGAATAACAACTGTAAGTCTAGTGAAGGAATTGGTAGGGGGAATGAAGGATTGGATAAACATATGGGACTGATACTCATTGAGGAATGGGAATCCAAGATAGGAGTAGTCCCGATGTGTATCCAAGATAAGAGTAGTCGAAGAGGACCGCTATTATTTAAGGAATGGGAATCCAAGATAAGGATATTCTTGTAAGGACATACCTAGTGAACATATGGATGGGGTATGTACCTTGAGAGGCTATGGTGGTGGTGTTTAAATGAATGCCTCCCAACATTGTGCTCTAATCTAGTGGAGATATAGAGCTTGTTATTCAAGGCCTTATTATTTTATACTTGATAATGCTGGTTGTGATGTTGATGCTTGATGATGCTTATCAATCCAGACTCTTCTTATGAGAATATTTCAATTTGAGAGTATAATTTCATCCTGTTATGTAATTATGAATACCTCCCTAGTTAAGAGGGAGTGTTGAAAAGTGTAACTAGGTCTAGTCTTCATAATTTGTCTTTTATGTAAAAGAAGAAGGAGAAGAAAAGTTATATTATTAGTATTTTTCATTAGTCAAGAATTTTCTTCATGTTCTTAGGATTTTTTGATTCAAAATTTTGTAATTGAGTCAAATTCCTATTTGGAATTCTTGTAAAGAAAAATGATTTTTTTTTTTTTTTCCTCCACAAGACCAAGTCGACCCTCTAGATGGACAAGTCAACGTTTGCCAAAAAGACATGACCCTTCGCATAGAAAAGAAACTATATATTTGCACCTATACTCCTTAATTTTAGAAAAAAGTTCATTGATGTTCTATGGAAAGATATGCAAGTCTTTGTGGCAAGGATATGCGAGTTTATTTGGATCAAAATATGGGAGTTTTCTATGGCGTATCATTTGAAAAGATGTGAGTTCCTGAGGCTAGAAGCATGTAAATGTATGCTGATTAATGAGGCTATTTATGTAGTGATTGAAAAGCTAAAGAAAGGATATAATGACCATGATATGAAAGCTAGATGAGGACTATAATGTGAGCTACATGAAGGAAATTTTTTTCTATGGGAAAAGGAATCTAAGGACAAGCTTGTGACAGATTAGGTTGATCATTTTGAGAATAAAGTATGACAAAGAATGGATGGATGACTTGGGGAAGTTGTGAAGGTATTGGTCTTGGTCTTTGTCCTTGGATATCTCACTTTGATATAATTCTATAAGAAGAGGAAACTTTTATAGGTTTTCCCCCTTGTGGGGTTTTAGCCCTGGCTTGGAGAGCCTATATCCTTGTGTTCTTTGTCTCTTATGATCTTCATGTTTTTATATTTTGGTAATTTCTTGATGAAAGAAGAAAAACATAACAATAAAGAAGCTAAAAAATTCACAAATAATTATCCGGCAAAGAGAAATCAACCCTAATTTCATAAGAACATTAATTTCTCAATAGATCCTACTACATTAAAGAGCACTCACATGGGATTAATAAACAAATGAGATGTTTCCATGGTGCTAGGAGATGTTGCCTTTGCTATATGGATGCTAAGAAAAAATCCCACCTTATTCTTTATATTTTATCTTTCTCTAAAATGATCTGGATGGAAATTCAAGGGTTGATTGGGCCATCACATGTGTGGTTAGGTGACTCTTTAATACCATGAAAAATTGGGTTAGCTCTCAACATTTGAAAAAAACAAGGCTCTTCCACTCATAGTACCCTACGGCATATGGATCAATTGGAACCATGCAATATTTGAGCATATTCCTCCTCCTTAGTGCATTTCCATACAAAGTATTGCTAATATAGAATCTTTTCCCTAGTAAACTCCCAAATATAATCCTAGTATCTCTGTTGAAACTCAGATTCAAATTAATCCCATATCAGAGAAAATTATCTTGAAGTTTAAAAAAATTGGCGAATCTCACTAGCCCCTAATATGCAAACTATAAAAAATTTATTGATGTATTTGTAAAATTATTGAAATAATAATGATTTTATATATACTCTCTATATAATGTTGGTGATTTTAAGGAAAAATAATTTTATATTGTAAAATTTGGGCGAATCATTTCTATAAAAAATGGAAATTGGCGATTTTTTTTGGAAAAGTCATGGAAAATTGGCCCACATGCGAATATTAGCCCCTAAAATTTTCCATGTCCAACATGAGATTTCTTTGATGGGGTAGATCAAGGAGACCTTGATATAAGAGGGGGATTGGAGGTGGGTGGAGGGGCACACTTGGGGATCTTATATCTTTTAGAGGCCCACTCCATTTCCTTTTGAGTAGGCCTAAGATCTGTTGTAAATATTTTTAGAAAAGTCATGGCCCTCAAGTTTCTAATACAAATTTCTAGGAAAAAGGAAATCCTAGAGGTACATGTTTATGGGGATTCATAGCTGGTAATAAATTAGATGAATGGAGTTTATTATTATAAAAAATACACACTTTTACATATTTTCCAAAATATAAAATCTAGTATTTTGAATTTCTTTGATATTTTATTTGATCATGTGTTTAGGGAGAGGAACTGGGAAGGGCACAACCTCTCTAAAGCTATATTAACATTAGATATGTGTCTAGAAAATTTAGGGAAAAGCCTAGGGTGATTTCTTAGAATATCTCCATGAATCTTGGCTCTAGTTAGTTTGAATTTGACTATGCATAGGAACTTTTTTTTGTTTTTTGTTTTTTGTTTTTTTGTTTTATCTAGGACTTATATATCCAATTGTAATAGTATATTCAAATATTTGGACTGTATTATTTTATGATATGGCCTAAGCTCATGATGATAACACATCGAAATATTGTATTATATTTTGGAGTGTACCCTGTGTGGGTTACTTGTTTCTCTATCTTTTGTTGATAGTTTGTTTCTTAGGTTACTAGTTGGATGAAATGCTAAAAACTTATATATAGATATAGGTATAATTTTGCTTTATTTTTAAATATTTTCTCTATCTTTTGTTTGAAAATACTTATGAGAGAACACATTAAATAATTAACCTAAATTAAATGAATAACAAATTAAAACCCAAAATTACTTATATTAAACTCATAAATACTTATAAATATATAAAAAAATAGATGTATATATTACAATTCCATCACTTCATATATTATCAAATAAAAACATATACTAAAAAAAAAAATACAAAAAAAAATATTACATAAGGAAAAAAAAATTCAATAAAATAATAACTAAAATTACCAAATCTCTGAAAAATTTTCAAAGTTGTTTTTGAAAGAAAAAAAATCATAAAAAATACCTAAAATTACTAAATCTTTGAAAACAAAGTTGTTTTTGAAAGAAAACATTTTAGATACTTTTCCACCTTACGACTCTCTCATTCCCCTTAATGAAGAAGTGAAAGTAAAAATTAGAACCTCGGTAGGTATTTCAGAAAGCTTTAGAAGTGACATTGGAGTCAAGCAAGGTTATCCTCTATCCACTACTCTTTTTGGTCTATTGGTAAATTGGAAGAGTGGCCAAATCTCCAAGGTGGAGATGGTGTTTAGTTGGGGGGATTTGTGATAAAAGTTCTTTTATATGCTGATGATATTGCATTGATTTCTAAATTGGCCCATGGATTGTAAATTCACTTATATGCGCTTGAGCATTTTTGTAGAGCAGTGGGGATGCAAGCCAATACTAGCAAGACCAAAATAATGATTTTCTCTAATGAAAGGAAGCAGAGCCAACATGCTTTCTTCTTTGAAGACAACATTCTTGAAGAAGTAAATGAGTACAAGTACCTTGGAATTGATTTCAACAACAAACTCAATTGGGAGGATTGCAGAAAGAAGAAATTTTAGGAGGGTGTAAATCATTATATGCTCTTCAAAATAGATGTAGAGAGGTAGAGTTATGATATTGGAAAACGATTAAAGTGCTTTTTGGACTCCTAGTTTTTCCAATGATGTTATAAGGGTGTGAATTGTGGACTAGCAGCACTCCTGTCTCAAAATGGAAAAAAATTAAGAAAATTAAAAAACACTTGATCATGAGCAAGTTCAAAATAAAAAGTTTAGTACCTTATGAGATAATGTTGAGTAAAACGAGAGAAACTCCCATTGAAGTAATTGTTATGGTGTGGCTCATAAGATATCTAAAAAGAGTTAAGCAAATGGGAGTAGGTAGATGGCCTAATGCTATCTTAAATGAAGGCATGAGTGAAAGAAAGAAAACATGGATGAAACAAAACTAGACATGGATGCAAAAATGGAATATCTACCTCAATGTTTGTCCCACAAATCGCAAGGAGCTAAAGGATTTTGTTATGGAGAAGTTTCGTAAAAGGTATGGGGAAAAGAGTTGGGTAGAAAGAAGAAATATTACATTGAGGAATTTAACCCTACTTGTGATCCACAACAAAAAGAGTTCATTGGAGCTAGCATTTTGTGGAGGGCAAAGGTTCTTATTGCCCAATTAAGGACCAACTCATATCGACTTTGGTGTGAAAGAAGACGGTGGAAAAGGCCTAAAGAAGCTTGGGAAGAACAGGGGTGTACATTTTGCACGTCTGGGGCTGTGGAATCAAAAAAACATTTCATTTTGGAATGTGATGCATTCAAAGACATCAGAGAAAGTTATGAGAAGATGTTAGCATTAGTTTCTTAGCATTGTTTTTTTAGCGAGAGAATTATTAGAAGGTTGGACCGGTTCATCATCAATTTGAATCAGAAAAAAATTGAATTACAAAAAATGAAAAACAAAAAACTAATGGTCTCATAAACTATATTTTTTATCTCGAAAACCTTAAAATATCATTTCATTTCATATACATTTATAACTTTCTACTTTTCCTTTTTATCATAATATCTTACTTTATCCTAATATCTTACTGCCACACTAATATTTTCACATCAATATACTTTCAGATCAACATATTCCGCTTCTGTGTTTACTTCACTTTTTAAACACTTTTTAAATACGCGTCATCTATTAAAGAGAGATTTGTGAATTTGTTTGAAGGTTACTTCTTTAGAAAAGTTGCCCCAGTATTAACTATCAATACTATTTATAATATTATCTATTAAAACATTTAATTTATCAAATCTCTCATAAATATAAATGTCAGCAAAATCGAGATCAAACCAAGCTACGCTGTATTTTTCACGAAACCAATATCCTTCTCAAACTATTAACTAAAAAACCATTGGTTTATTCATATAAAAAATCTAATCATATGAAAAAAGATTATTGACCATCCATATTTAGATATTCATATTCATTGGGTTATCCATATTTTTAAATAATAAAATAACGTATATTTATATGTTAAAATTAATTATATTTAGATATTAAAATTAAGTATAAAAGTTATGTTTTTATATTAATTAAATTTTTTTATTATTAATATTTTTATTTTAAGTTGAAAATAACTATTGTAATTTAATATATAATTAATAATAAGAATAATTATTAAATATTATTACCAAGTTCTCAATCAAAATATCAAAATGTGATATAAAAAGAGTAATAGAATTATTAATCTTTGATATGATAATGATTGTAAAATTGTTAAAAAATAAATTAGAAATGCTCTCGAAATCATTTAATTCCCAAAATAAAATTGAAAAAAAAAATTGTTTGATTCTTTTCAAATGCTATATTATTTACCCTAAAAATATCTATGAATCTTCTAACACCATGGATACCATTTTGAATGCTCCTAACACTATGGACACCATTTTGAATGCCCCTATAGAGGATGCTATCTTTTTTTGGAAGACATTGAGTTTGAGGTTCTCTAATGGGAAAACTAATGACATTCAAAGCTACCAAAATGACTTTTTTTTAAGTGAGTGAATTTTTCCTCATCTAGCATATACACAAGCTTCTTAATTTCTAATGATAATTCATATTCTTAAAAAAATCAATATGATTATTATGTATTTTTTTAATGATATTTAATATTAATCCACTACATAAATCTGTTTCTTATTTTTTAAACAATGAAAAAACCTATTATAAATTATTTGCCAAACCAATAATAAGACAACCATCATTTATTATTATAAATATATAATCATTCTTATTTTAGTAATCTAAAATAATTAACTAATAATTTATAAAAATGTATAATTTAATTCGTACCCAACCCCTCTCACCTCTCATTTAGTTGCATTTTTCCTTATCACTCACGACATTATGTCCCTTTTATTTTATTTTATCTATTTTATCTCAACTCATAAATATAGTGCTGGGCAAAGCTTATGAAATAATCTCTCGTTATCATATTATAATCACACGACTATGCTGAATCTAATGGCATGCCATTTCATTGAGCGAAGACTTTTCACATTAAAATAATCTACGACTTAAATGGTACGTAAGCCATCTATTTCATTAACACAACACGCTTCACATAAAAAATGATTTTTTTTTTTTTCAAATAAACAACGGCTTAAAATACTACATTCGGCATTATCTTACTTGTGAAGATTCATGGGACTATGATTGTTAATGTGGATATTATGGATTATAAATACAATTAAGTTTGTTTTTTGGTTTTGTATTTTGATTTATTTATTTCTAAATTAATCTATTTAACTGGATATTTTTATGATTTATAGTTTTTTTAATTAGTTTTGATATGGGAAATAAGAGTTTTGATAAGGGAAATAAGAATCTAGTTAAATCTAATGGATATAGTTAATTGTTTTTTTATAATGTTAATGAATATAATGGTTAAGAATGTGTGTT
Organism: Pinus tabuliformis; assembly: GCA_031772625.1. Lineage (NCBI taxonomy): Eukaryota > Viridiplantae > Streptophyta > Pinopsida > Pinales > Pinaceae > Pinus > Pinus tabuliformis. The sequence goes on along the minus strand of CM062806.1, from coordinate 478,208,915 downwards.
TTCTCTTAAGAGGTTATAGGTTCAAAATTAAATGCGGTCAGAGTATTTACGTCTTCATAGACCTTATGCAAGCATCCCAAGATGGCCCCAATTTTTTTTTTTACTCTGAAAGGAGTTTTATTACCCGCTGATCAATACTGCAGTGGATGAATTCGAGAAAGCTTGAGACTGCCAAATATCCTACGAAAATCGGGCCTGAATTGTAGTAACAGAAACCCTAAGGTTTTGGTACTGTAGAATGTGCTGCAACAATCTGATCTAGACTATGGCGGCCAAAACCCTCATTGCACAAAGAGTATGATCTGTGTTGTGAAATAATACTCAGCCCAATCTTTCAGGGCGCTAACTAAGGATCGACTGTACCCTTATCTGTACTACCCGACTACCCTATTGTACATGCGAGTAATCTCCTTGAGTGTTGTTCTCAATGTACTGTAGCAGTAAGACAACTGCTGCATTATCTAATGTTAGGTTTTAGGTTACCCTAGGGGGGCTTTCGATATACCCAAGGGTACATGGAAATGTAGTATGTGTATGGTTTTGTCTAATGTGCTACTACTTGAAGGGGTACCCATAGGGGTTACAAGGGAGTCCAACAAGTGTGGCCACCTCTTTTAGTTCCTGTGTGCATGCCTCTTCAAATACATAGGTTTATGTGCTTAGTGACAGATCCCGTGGTTTAAAGACACAAAAACACGTCTCTAGCCTAAAAAAAAAATTCTGCAAAAATTGGAGGTACAACTGGCCCTAGAGAGTGCTATAATAGCACTTGTAATGCACTTGACCTATAAGAAAACTAGAATACTAGAAATACAAAATAATATGGGCCGAAACACAAAAATATCACATGAAATGAGACAAGCTACAAAAATATTTTATTATTTAGAAGCAGAATAAAATGTTCACTTACCTCTTCGAGGGGGTAACCTCCAACAGAGCAGAGCTCAATTACAATAAGACTCGATACTTCTTCCTTTGCTATCTAAGAAAATTTATAGCTTTATGACATCCAAAATCTTAACTACTAGTGGTCCCTTGCATAACACGAGTTAATGACTTTATTTATTATCCATGGCCCGTTTATAACTAATTGTGGTCCGTTTTCTATAATGCGGGTAAGCCACTTACAATTATTATTAATGTGGATAACCACTTATGGGATTTATTGTCTCAAGTAACTAACTATGACTATGATGAGGCTTATTACATGAATAAGGGAGTTAGGTTTAAACCCTAACATTCTATAAGAAGATGAATTTTTTCTAGGTTCCCCCTTGTGGGGTTTTGGCCCTAGCTTGGAGAGCCTATATCCTTGTGTTCTTTGTCTGTTGTGATATTCATGTTTTTATATTTTGGTAATTGCTTGATGAAAGAATAAAAACATATAATAAAGAAGCTAACACATCACAAGTAATTATCATGCAAAGAGAAATCAACCCTAATTTCATAAGCATATTGATTTCTCAATGGCTCCTACTAAATAATGGAGCACTCACATGGGATTAATCAATAAATGAGATGTTTCCATGGTGCTAGGATGTTTCCTTTGCTATATGGAGGCTAAGAAAAACTCCCACCTTATTCTTTATAAGTTCTCTTTCTCTAAAATTTCCTGGATGGAAATTCAAGGGTTGATTTGGCCATCATATGTGTGCTTAGGTGACTTCTAAATACCCTGAAAAATTGGGTTAACTCTCAACCTTTGAAAAAAACAAGGCTCTTCCACTCATAGTAACTTGGGGCATATGGATTAGTTAGAACCATGCAATATTTGAGAATATTCCTCCTCCTTAGTGCATTTCCATACAAAGTGTTGCTAATATAGAAGCTTTTCCATAGTAAACTCCCAAAACTATGCTTAGTATCTAAGTTGAAACTCATATTCAACTTAATCACATATGAACTTTCTTTGATGGGGTAGATCAAGGAGACCTTGATATGAGAGGGGCGTTGGAGGTGGGTGGAGGAGCACATTGGGGGATCTTATATCTTTTAGAGGCCTGCTCCATTTCCTTCTGAGTAGGCCTAGGATGTGCTGTAAATAATTTTAGAAAAGTCATGGTCCTTAAGCTTCTAATACAAATTACTAGGAAAAATAAAATCCTAGAGGTACATGTTTATGGATATTCATAGCTGGTAATGAATTAGATGAATGGAGTTTATTCTTTTCATAAATACACACTTTTATGTCTTTTGCAAAATATAAAAGCCAGTATTTTGAATTTCTCTGGTATTTAATTTGATCATGTGTTTAGGGAGATGAATTAGGAAGGGTAAAACCTCACCAAAACTAGACTAACTTTAGATATATGTGTCTAGAACATTTAGGGAAAATCCTAGGGTGATTTCTTAAAATATTCCCATGAATCTTGGCTCTAGTTAGTTTAAATTTGATAATGTACAAGACTTATTTTTCTATTCTTTTTATCTATGACTTATATATCTAATTGTAATAGTATATTCTATCAAATATTTGCACTGTATTATTCTATGATATGGCCTAAACTCATGATGATAACACATCAAAATATTGTATTATATTTTTGGATTATACCCTGTGTGGGTGGCTTGTTTCTCTATCTTTTGTTGATAGTCTATTCTTAGGTTACTAGTTGGATGGAATTCTAAAAGCTTATATATAGATATAGATATAAATATCATTTGTTTTATTTTCAAATAAAATTAGTAGATTTTTTTCCTTTGGAAAAGTGATAGGGTCAAACACATCTTTTTTGAGATGTCTCGAGGATGATGTCTATAAGTTACATATGAGTGTGGGACTTTCCAATCTAATAAGGGGAAAATTTTCAAATCATGAGGTTTTATTTGATCCATACTCATCTGAAATCAATTTTGGAAGGAAATTTTGATGGATTTCATTATTGAACTTTCCGAACCACAAGGCGAATATGTTATCCTTGTTGTTGTTGATAGACTTACCAAATCTTCCCATTTATCAATAGTTCAATCGATTACAAAGATATCCTCATTGCAAATGTTTCCTTTAAGGGAATTCACAAACTTCTTGGATACCCCAAGGTGATCGTATGTGATTGGGATCCTACACTCACTAGTAACTTTTATAAAGATGTATATAATCTTTAAGGTGCCAAATTACCTATGAGCTCTTCTTATCATCCTCAAAGAATAAACAAATTGAGGCTGTGGACAAGTAATACTTTTGACAAACTGCCCCAATTATTGAAACAAATCCTTGCTAGAATGAGGATATAACATTTTTCACTTTACAACCATCAAGACAACCCATTTTGGAGCACTTTATGGCTATCCTCCACCAAGCCTCGCCACTTACATTCTTTCAATGTTTAAAGTTCATGTTGTCATAACTCAACCATAAGATTCAAGGTACTCTACAACTTCTGCGGGACCATCTTATACTATTATAGAATAAGATGGATCATTGAATATAAAATAATAATTTAGAATGGAAAATTAACATTGGTAATTTCCTTTATCTTCACTTTTAACCTCTTAAACAATTGCCTATGATGGATAAACGTTGCCAAAAGTTATATCTAAAGCTCTATGGATCCTATAAGATTATCAAAAAGAAAAAGAAAAACATACCTTATATATTACCCTTATCTTCATACATTCACAATATTTTTTCCATCTTTTGTTTGAAAATACTTATTATAAAACACATTATATTCAAAAATTATTAACCCAAATTAAATGAATAACAAATTTAAACCCATAATTACTTATATTGAACTCATAATTACTTTTAAAAATACCAAAAATAGACGTCTATACTACGATCCCATCAATATATATCTTATCAAATAAAAACACATACTTTATTTTTTTGTACTTATATTAAACTCATAATTACTTAAAAATACAAAAAATAAATATCTATACTACAATCCATCACGATATATCTTATCAAATAAAAACATATACTTTATTATTTTTTAATTATTTTAAACTAAAAATTACTAAAAAATACCAAAAAAAAAAAAAAAAATAAAAATAATGTCTATACAACAATCCCATCACTACATATCTTATAAAATAAAAACATATACTTAAAATATCCCAAGGGAAAAAAAAAAAATACCTAAAATTACCAAATCTACCTATCTTATCAAATAAAAACATATACTTAAAAAAAATACCCCAAAGGAAACAAAAAAAATTTTCAATAAAAAAATACTTGAAATTACCAAAATCTTTGAAAACAAAGTTGTTTTTGAAAGAAAACATTTTAGATACCTTTCCACCTTATGACTCTCTCATTCCCCTTATATACATTTAAGAGAGAGAGAGATTTGTGAATTTGTTTAAAGGTTACTTCTTTAGAAAGGTTGCCCTCAATATTAACTATCACTGGTATTTATAATATTATCTATTAAAACATTTAATTTATCAAATCTCTCATCAATTAAAAAAAAAAAAAAAAATTAGCAAAATCGACATCAAACCAAATTACGCTGTATTTTTCACGAAACCAATATCCTTCTTAAACTATTAATTAAAAAACCATTGGTTTATTCATTAAAAAAATCTAATCATATGAAAATAGATTATTGGCTATCTATATTTAGATATTCATATTCATATGGGTTATCCATATTTTTATTTTATTCTATATTTAGATATTCATATTCATATGGCTTATTCATATTTTTATTTTATTTTATATTTAGATATTCATATTCATATGGGTTATCCATATTTTTAAATAATAAAATAAAGTATATTTATAGGTGAGAATTAATTATATTTAAATATTTAAATAAAAAATTAATTTTTTATTTTAATTAAAAAATATTATTAACATTTTTATTTAAAGTTAAAAATATTTATTTTAATTTAATTCATAATTGATAATGATAATAATAATTATTAAATATTATTAGCAAGTTTTTAACCAAAATGTGATATAAAAAGAATGATAGAACTTTCAATCCTTGATATGATAATGATTGCAAAATTGTTAGAAAAGAAATTAGAAATACTCCTAAAATAATTTAATTCCCAAAATAAAACTAAAAAAATAATTTGATTCACTTGAAAAGTTAGAATATTTACCTTAAAGACCTCTACTAATCCCCTAACACCATGGACATCATTTTGAATGCTCCTATAGAGGATGCTATCATTTCTTTGGAAGACATTGAGTTTGGGGTTAAGGAGCTCTTTAATGGGAAAGCTAAGGACATTGAAAGCTACCAAAATAACTTTTTTAAAATAAGTGAATTTCTCCTTATTTGGAATATACACAAGCTTTTTAATTTCTAATAATAATTCATGTTCTTAAAAAAAATTAGTATCCCATGTTGTCATTGCTAAAACTACCTTTAACAAAAATATATATATTTTTAATGATATTTAATATTAATCCAATATATAAAATATTTGTCTCTTATTTTCTAAACAATAAAAAAACCTATTATAAGTTAATTACCAAATCAATAATAAGACAATCATCATTTATTATTATAAATATATAATTATTATTATGTAAAAAAAACAATGTCCTTTAAAATTTAATTTACTAATGATTTAAAATAATTTACTAATAATTCATAAAAATGTATGATTTAATTCCTGCCCAACACCTCTGGTCCTAAACATTTAACATAAAAAAATCAATTAAATAAAAATAATTTTAAAATCATACTTTAAAATTATTTTATTATTTTTTAATTTTATTAATTTAAATCAATTAAATAAAATAATTTTAAAATCATATTTTATAATTTTATTAATTTTAATTACATTTAGTTCCATTTTTCTTTATCACTCACGACCTTATGTATCTTTTATTTTATTTTATCTATTTTATCTCAACTCATAAATATAGATCTTGACAAAGCTTATAAAATAATCTCTTCATCATAATATAAGCACACTACCATAGCTGAATCTAATGTCATGCCATATCATTGAGCTACGACTCTTCACATTAAAATAATTTAATTTATGACTTAAATGGTACATAAGGCATCTATTTCATTAACATAACACGCTTCACATAAAAATGATTTTTTTTTTTTCAAATAAACAATGGCTTAAAATGTTACATTCGGCATTATCTTACTTGTGAAGATTCATGGGGCTATGATTGTTAATGTGGATATAATGGATTATAAATACAATTAAATTGTTTTTTTGTTTTTTTAAAATTAAGTTTGTTTTGTTTTTCTAATTAATTTTGATAAAGGAAATAAGAATCTAGTTAGATTATTGATATAGTAATGTTGTATTTTATTATTATTTTTAAATAGTAATAATTAAATTTATATAAGATGAATGAATATGATGGTTATGAATATGTGTTTTTTCTTAAGAGGGCATAGGTTCAAAACCAAAGGGGGTTAGAGTATTTATGTCTTCATAGGTTTTAGTAAAAAATTGATGTGTAAAGGTGGGTCCCTAATGCCACAAACAAGGTGGTCTCATATCTTTAAAATTGGGTTATTGTTATTATTACTAGTATAGATCCATCTTAACCACAAATCTACCAAGCGTCGAGAGTGATCAAATTTATTGATATGCAAACTTATTTTAGAGTGCAAAATTTCAAAGAAGGTTTACATCTCAAGAGATTTAATCCATCTTGGGGCTTGATAAATCATGGTTATAATTAAGATTCAAACCCACACACACAACACAAAATGCAATTTTTCATTGTTTAAATTGCATTTTTTAATGCATAAATGGATACAATGCCTTGAAAGCCCATTGGGCACTTGGATTGTGTAGAGTACACAACTTAAATTTGTAATTTTAACAATTCTTTTCTTTGCTACATTTTAGACTTGACCAACAAAAATATGAAAAATGACCAAAATATAAAATAGTGAGACTACGTGATATATTTTAAAATGTTTTAACCATATAAAATTAAATTTTTAATGGTTTTATATAATTTATACATTGAAATATTTTATTATTAACCTCATTGTCTATATTAAAATATTTTTCTTATTAATATATTTTTAAATACATATCAATATTATTTTTAAATAAACCTCAATATTACTTAACTTATTATTTTTAAAAAAACCTCAATATCATTTAACTTGCATAACAACAATATTTTATTTATGACCCATATTGAATAATTTATTATTATTATTATTATTAATATACTTTAAATGCCACATATTGATTTCATATTAAAAATTGAATGAATTACACATATCTCTTGTTAGGAATAGGAAGTAAATGAATTATTTTATTTTATTTATATTTTTTTAAGAGTGAAAACGAAATATTTTAAATAAATCTCATTCATATTGATTATAATATTAATAGTAAGAGTAAGAATGATAAAAACACAGTTAATAATATTTTATAATACTTTTAATTAATTAAAACTAAAGAAATATATATATTCATTTTTATTTTTATTATAGTTAACATTGTTTTCCATTTAAAATTTTTTCAAAAATTTTATTTAAAAAAAATTACAAATCCTTTTCATACTAAACTCTAAAATACATCTCAAATCACAAATCCCTCTCATACTAAACTTTAAAATGCACCTCTCATTGTAATAATAAAAAAAAAACTGTTATAAATAATCTGTTGGACAAAATAAAAAATGTACATAATCAAATAAGTTAAACGCTATCACAAAATTTCGAACTTTACTATCTACTTTGCAAACAAGGCTTAAGATTCTATGTTTGTGTAATGACATATATATTGTCTCAATAAAAATAACTCTTCGAAAAATTATAAATTCTTAAAACTAATAATATTCTTACTATGCACTTTCAAATCACGACTCACTTTGGGTGTCTCAAGATTGTTTCTTTCCTTGAGCTATCATCAACTACATTGTATCTGCTTCATTTATCATCATGTTTCCCATTTTGAAAGAGTAAAAATACAAAAGGAAGAAAGGGGAAACAACATTTTTCCCCCTCATTAATAGCTTTCTCCAATTCCATTCTTTTTATCTTAGATTGTTACAAGTCCATTTTGTGTGTAATTTTTTCATTTCTCTAAATGTTTTGTGGGTTAATTTTAAGATTTTTCCATTAATTTTTGATAAGTTATATTTAGAAGTTATGTTATCAATTACTTTTGCATTGCTTGAGCTTCCAACACATTCTTCCTCTGCTATTTTTTATTCCAACCTTTTCATTTTTTTATCATAAAATAAAAGGTAGTCTGGGTTTTTTCAATGTGCCTCTTACACCTTTCAGTGCCTCTATGCAATTCAATATTTTTGCAAATGGCATAATGTTTTGGATGATCATGAAAATTTTATATTTCTTCTAGCTTGTCCTTCTTCCTATCCACTAGATCATATTTACTATTTTAAGATGATTACACCCACTTTTTAATACATGGAATTGGATTCTTAAGTGCAGGTTTATTTCAATGTGGATTTATCAATGTAAAGGGTACTAATTGGATGTAAAAAATTATTTTAACATTCAAAAAGTGCCTATAATAAGGAAATAAGGAGATAAACCAATAATATGATTAAAAAAGTAAGTGTGTTTTTCTTTCCATAACTATTTACTCTTATGGTTGACATCATCATTTTGAACCTTATTGGATATTTTAAAGTCGATGTTGATGATAGTTTTTTTAAAACTCATTTTTGACTTCAATATTTCTCTAATGAAATAACTTCTAGCCTATTTGAGATTTAACACCACATAGGAGCATTTGTCCTATCCTCACTTGAAATAGAATGAAAACAACTTGCAAAATGTATGATGGAGCATTTGTAAGGAATTGCTCTATTACAATTTTTTACATCGCTCTTTCCTTAATATAACCTAATCCACTTTTGGATTCCAGATCTATGAAGATACAATAGTTTTATCGATTATTTTCTTGTAACTTGTTTTTGGAACCTGATTTTTATATTTTATTGCTTATGATTATGATTAACTAATTGGAATGTTATCACTATTGATGTATTTCTCTTATTGTGCGCGTAGCAATAAAATTGTATGTGAATGCGCTTGATAATTAATTCAATTAACTATTTAATTGAATTAATTATCTTTAAATAGCTTTAATCAATGATATAATTTGGAAATATATATTTTCATGTTATTTTTTATTATTATTTTAGTAATTGCAAAATATCAGCACTCGAGTTATTAATATGGGTATTATCTCATATTATATTTTGTTATATATTTGTATTTGTTATTTTATCGGATATTTCCAATAATTTTCCATTTCTCTCCTTTTCCATTCACCTTCCCTAAGTCTCCATATGTTAGAGCAACCTTTCTACGGGTAACTGGGCCCAATACATAACCAGTCATAACCACCATACCAAATAGAATAGAGTCTGGTTTGGGGCTCTAACCAGGTGGTCTACCTAATGTTGATAAGGTCATTTTTCCCATCAACAGTGCCTTAATTATTATTATACATCAATGAATTTTATTTGAATAAACACACTAGTGCACTAGTGTATGTTAAGGATTTTATGAACCAATGTGTTTGAATCATTACTACATATTCATGGATTTTATTTTAATAGACACAAATATGCAAATATATAATTATCAATATGCACATGATTATAACATGTAGTGGTGTACAATACTTGTGTGAATGCAATAATGCTAATAGTTGTAATAAACATACTAGGGTTCCTAAGTACAACAACATTTCCATTAACTTTAATGGAAATATTACCTTGTCATTAACATTATCATTAGCTAGAAATTACTAATCACTCTCTAGATCTTTCCACCAAGTCTAAATACCTATGTTCCACTCTAGCTTATGATGCTAAACCTCTATTATGTCAACAATTGGCTTTGGAACTTCTAATAGATACTAGTTCTTGTTTTCAACCACCACTAGAGGCATTTCATAACAAATTCTAGGTGCTAATACAAATATCAGAGAAGTGAATTATGCCTCGCACAAGTAGACTACCAGATCGAAGTTCCTGAAGACATCCTAAATGAAAAAGTTTGAAATTGGCATTGCCATCTGAAGATCTAGAACAAAATAATTTAGGAATCCAAGTGTTTACTTTCTTTTCATTCTGAAGTTGTGATTCAATTTACGTTAGAAATAATGGAATATATTCCTATAATAAAAGGATCTGAATCCTATGAAATTTCTGCATAATAAAGATATAAATCATTGGATAACAAAACTAGGCTTCTGCATCCACAGGTGTATGTGATGTGTTCCTATCACTTCTAGGGCTTTATTTAGACCTTCATGAATCATAATCCTTAAAATGCGGGAATCATAGTGACTTACAAATAATTAATTATAACTCTGTGCCGATTGCTTTAAACATTCATAACATCAAGTAAACTAATAGATATACCCATTTTTCGCATTCATTAATTGTTCCTTAAGGTAAATACAATAAATAGAGAGAGTTCACAGTAATTGAAGAAGTAAACATAAAGACATAGATATACATATTTTCTCCAAAATAGTCTTTATTATACTCATATCTTCTATTACAAACTCTTTCTTCCTTGTGTACACAGCTGCAGGGGCCCGCGCGATTAGGTGCGGACTTACCAAGGTCTCCGCACCCACAGCTACATGAGCCTTCCCCTTCGCCTAAGTACAGAAAACAAACTCTAATATCTTAGGTCACTTGCTTACATATTCATTCTTTCATGTCTGATTGATCTCCTATGAATCTCTATGACTCCTTTTTATATCATCTTCTTTTACAATACCATGGTCTGCGAACCATGGGCGGGTCATAAAACAACTTGAATCTTAAAAAACTGAGTGGATTTGACCTTCCTAATGCCCCTTTGACTCCTAACAACCTTCGCGCTCAACTCCTCAAAATGTGGAGACTTAACAATAATAATAAAAACTATTTCCGAAAATTGACCCTGTCTAAACAATGAAAGAAATTTAAGGTTTTTTTGAGTATCTAGAGGCTCTCCTTCACATGTTTTGCAAAAAACATGGATTTGCATAAAAAAATTAAAATCCTCAATTTTCTCTTGAGGGGTGTTGGAGGAAGGGAGAAATTTCATCCCTCTTCTCCTCTCTATCTATGTTGAGGACACTGGATCATGTTTTAAATCCCTAAATTCTATTCTTAATCCAAATGACTATAGGAAAAACAATTGGTAAAGATAGAAAGGAAAGTACATGTTTCGTGTAACCAATGATTGTCTTGAGCAGGTAAGTTGGTTTTAGTGAAAGTGGCCCTTAAATCCATCCTTGTTTATGGGGATTCCTTTGCATATATTCCCAAATGAATCTTGGGAAAAATTCATCAAATATATTTTCTTTTCCTTTAGGATGGATGCAAAGACGATAAGCTAGTATTATTAACATCCTAGATAGGGCTAGGTACTCCTAAAGATTTGTGAGAATGGTACCTTTAAAATATATACATGTTCTCAAAATCATTAACAACAAAAGGTGTATGTAGACTTATGTATGGGATAGGGCTTGTACCCAAATCACAAAGGTAAAGAACATCTCTCAATTCTTAATACTAGACTAGATTATAAATCTTGAAAAAAAGTCACAAAATGGTTCGATAATTTGGAAAGCCATTTTATAGGCACCCCTGCCCTCACATTATAGGAATATGGTTGTTGTGGTGCATCAATAATGGATCACAAAGGACTGTTGGATTGTGTGCCAAAACAATCATCTCCTTCTTGAATAACTTATTAGGAGACTCAATAGATATGACCCCTTCTTCCAAAATCATATTATGAGGAGATATTTCATGTTAGCTCAAGTTCGATGGTTAACAATAAGGGAGTTGAATATTGATGATGAGAATGATTCTTTGTGGGATTCATATGTCTAAACAATTCAAAACTACTTTCCCTAATGGATCAACAAGATTAGTTAATATGGTCTCCAAACCCTTATGTGGAATATGTTCCCAAGATTAGCCACCCTACTCTTGTGTGTGAAATTTGACTAGACCATTCTCATTGGTGGGGAAATAAGCTTTGGAATCTTATATTCCCAATAAAATTCAAACTTTTCATGTGGCTGCTATTGAAAAGTGTAACTAGGTTAGATCTTCATAATTTGTATTTTGTGTAAAATAAGAAGAAAAGTAAAATTTATATTATTACTAGTTTTCATTAGCTAAGCATGCTATTCATACTTCTAGGGTTTGTTGAGTTAAAGTTTTGTAAATGAGTCAAAGTCTTATTTGGACTTCTTGTAAAGAAAAAAGGAAAAATAAATTTTGTCCTCCACAAGACCAAGTCGACCCTCAAAATGGACAAGTCAACCTACCTAAAAGGCATGACCCTTCACATAGAAAAAAACTATATATTTTCACTTGTACACTTTCATTTTAGAAATCATTTTGTTGATGTTTTGTGGCAATATATGTGAGTCTTTGTGGAAAGGATATGCAAGTTTCTCTGGAGCAGAATATGCAATTTTTTTGTGGTATGTAATATGAGAAGATGTGAATTCCTCAGGTTACAATTTGTAAATATATGCAAATTAATGAGGATATTTATGTGGTGATTGATAAGCTAAAGAAAGAGTGTAATGACTATGATATGAAAGCCATATGACGACTATAATTTGAGCTGAAAGAGTGAAAAATATTTCTATGGGACAAGGCATCTAAAGGACGTGCTTGTGATAGATTAAGTTGATCATTTTGAGAATAAAGTATGATAGATAATGGAGAGTTGAATTGGGGCAGTTGTGGAGGTATTGGTCTTGGTATTAGGTCTTAGAGAGCCTATAAACTTGTGTTCTTTTTCTCTTGTGATCTTCATGTTTTTATATTTTGGTAATTGTTGATGAAAAAAGAAAAACACAATAATAAATAAGCCAACAAATTCACAAGTAATTATCATGCAAAGATAAATCAACCCTAATTTAATCACATTGATTTCTCAAGATGATATGAGAGCTAAGGTGGAGCTAATATAGTTTGAAGATCACAAATTGTTGGCATCTCTCTCTCCAGCAAAAGGGAAGAAATGATTGAAGTCTATACCATTTTTTGAGTTAAGACTACTTTAGGAAAATTTGATGTCTATAAAATTCAATCAAGGAATACCACAAATTTATATTTGTAATTCGAATCATTTGGAGTTCGAGAATCATGTATGGAAATATGAAGGTCTATATATGACTTATACAAAAGGACTAAGGTTGAGATCAAGAGGACAACATCAATTTAAGAGACCAAGCTTGAGATGAATAAGAAGGATCCAAACTCTCTAGGAAGATATCTAAAATTATCCTACAATTTATAAATATTTATGAAGGAAGAAGAGCAACACTCAATGTAATTTACAACCTCTATTCTAGCTCACTCTTGAAGAATCATCCATACAAAAGATCTACATATTGGGAAATCGAATGAAGTAACTGAAGTAGAAAGAAAATTGAAAGAGTACCTCAAATTTGAAGTATCAAAGTTCATATGGAAAATTTAATTGGAATATTTGATCTCAAGAAGTATTCACAACAAAACCAAACCAATTTTTGTTGTGTCAATCGTTTCTATTATGAAACTATGAAATATTTATGACATTATTACATACTAGTCTGTAAATCTTTGTTTCTATATGGAATCCAAGGCCTGTGAAAAATTTCTCTCCTCACAAGTTCATGTGGCATGATTCTTAGTGCTAATACAAATGCCTTGCATAAGTAGACTACCAGATTGAAGTTCTTGAAGAAATCCTAAATGAAAAAGTTTGAAATTGGCATTGCCATCTGAAGATCTAGAACAAAATAATTTAGGCATCCAAGTGTTTACTTTCATTTCATTCTGAAGTTGTGATTCGATTTATGTTAGAAATAATGGAATATATTCCTATAATAAAAGGATCTGAATCCTATGAAATGTCTACATAATAAAGATATAAATCATTGGATAAAGTTTGCTAGATAAGCCCAATATCTATACATTACATTCTCATTGTTACATCATTGTACTTAGTGGAAGAAACAAAAGGTATATGGATCATCTCTGAAGATTGAAATATTGAGGTAAATAGATATAGGACCTACCTCAACGATGAAGCCGAATTGTTTAAAATATTAAAACTCAGTTGGTTCTAACATCTAATTTAGTAACATACCAAAAATATTCAAAAAAACACTAGAAGCTGAGATCTTATGAACTCCATGAAGAACTATGACATGATAAGAAACAAAGGACTTTGAAAAATATCTCTGTGGATTGTACCCTAGTTTGAAGGATGACTATTTGAGGCACCTGTGTTGTAGATATATACTTCATTAAGAATGATTGGCACTTGAAAATTGAAGAGGGACCAAATCTTTGAAAATAAGAGATAATGTAAGGTTGCAAAGGTATGCATATTTTATGTATTCATTTCATGTTTTCTGTCAAGTTCACTAGATCATGGTGATGGTCATTTGAAAGGTAGTGAAAGGATATTTATAAATATAGATCAAAGATAGTGACATAAATTATTGATATGGTAGTACTTCAAGTATTTAGTTAGGAATTGAAATAATGTCACTAGGTTTTTGCAGTTGATCTTTTTGCATGAATTGAAGACCTTGAGAATCTAGGGTTTATAGAACTTGCAATTTGTGAGTTGAAAGGTCTTGAAGAATTTTGGAATTTAAGGATTGTGAATCCTTGCATAGTTTGTTTCAAGAACCCTAGAAGCAAAACCCTATTTAATCATGTCCACTATTAGAGGTATATCTAACCCTTGATGTTTAATGTGAGAATAGAGTTGGTGAATAGGTCCAAGATTAAGAGGGAGATACTCCTTACCAAAAGATAAGTACTCTATATCTCCTTGTTTATTATTGTGCCTTGTACTTCTATTCTTTCATGTTGTTCTAATAAAGGTTGCAGTTCAATATAACTTCTATCTAAAGCATGAATAGAAAATGTAAGAAGTGGAAGAACATGGAAAAGCATGAAGATGAAGAAGAAATGAGAAATTTGAAGCTTACATCAAGGAAGACAGGTCAAGAAGTTCACTTACCTTAGATAGAAAGAGGGAGTTGTAAATACCCTGCTAGATAAGATATTAATTGAAGCTTGTGACAAAAAATATGACATTTGATATAGGGCAATGCCTTTAAGGAAAGAAGTTAAAGAATTATGATGTTGTTGTTCCAGTAGCTAATTGGCTCATTTTTGGAACACATTGATTGGTGATTTAAAAGTAGAAGAGAATGAAGAAGAACTCTATTGCAATATGAGGATAGAGTAGATGAAGGAATTTTGACTTCAGAGAGAGAAAATAGAAAATTTGACATTACGAATCCCACACCTTGACTAGAGGCTATAGTGATTTGGTAACTCTGATATGGAATATTTATTTGGGATATAGTTTGGCTCTCTGGAAGGACATATTGCAGAAGTCTGTGTAGAGGCTAGAAATAATAGTTGTTGGGATAATATAATGTACCTACAATTTTTTGGTTTAATTCGATTTGGGAACACATGGTGATTTGAGTTGACAACACCCGTGATAGCTTGGAAGAGCATGATGAAAAAATTATGACATGTAAGGATAGAAGGCATGTGCTAGTAGCTATGAGGAAGTTTGTCTCATTGAATATGAGAGATGAACCATTTGATTACAAAGTTTCATGATGATTGTCAAGATCTAGGAAGGTCGAAGTTCAATATGATATGATGCTATTATGAGCTGAGCAACCCTGCAAATATCTAGAAGCCCCACATGCTATTACTTAGATCCCCACAGGAGAACAATTAGTTGATGAATAGGACAAGATGAGGCCTGTGGTTATGTCTCCCTAGGTTGAGACAAAGTGATGAGGGACACTATATTATCCACATGTCATGCACTAGGCTAGACTAACAACTGTAAGTCTAGTGAAGAAATTGGTAGGGAGAATGAAGGATTGGATAAGCACATGGGACTGATACTCATTGAGGAATGGGAATCCAAGATAGAAGTTGTCCTGATGATTGATACTCTTTGAGGATAGGGTAGGGTATCTAAGATAAGAGTAGTCGAAGAGGACCGATATTATCTGAGGATTGGGATCCAAGATAAGAATATTCTTGTATGGACATACCTGGTGAAAATATGGATGGGGTATGTGCCTTGAGAGGCTATGGTGGTGGTGTCCAAATGAATTCCTCCCAACATTGTGCTCTAATCTAGGGGATATTTAGAGTTTGTTATTCAAGGCATTATTATATTGTACTTAATAATGATGGTTATGATGTTGATGCTTGATGATGCTTATGAATCCAAACTCTTCTTATGAGAATATTTCAATTTGAGAGTATAATTGTATCCTTTGTGTAATTATGAACACCTCCCTATTTAAGAGGTAGCTAGCGTTGAAAAGTGTAACTGGGTTAGGTCTTCATAATTTGTATTTTATGTAAAAGAAGAAGATTTTTTTTCTTCATATTATTAGTATTTTTCATTAGCCAAGCATGTTATTCATGCTTTTAGGATTTGTTGATTCAAAATTTGTAATTAAGTCAAAGTCTTATTTGGAATTCTTGTAAAGAAAAAGGGAAAAATAAATTTTGTCCTCCATAAGACCAAGTCGACCCTCCAAATGGACAAGTCAACCCGCCGAAAAGACATCACCATTCACATAGAGAAACAATTATATATTGGAACCCGCAGTCCTTCATTTCAGAAAGAAGTTCATTGATGTTCTATGGAAAGATATGCGAGTCTTTATGGCAAGGATATGCGAGTTTATTTGTATCAAAATATGCGAGTTTTCTATGGAATATAATCTGAAAAGATCGAGTTTCTGAGGCTAGAAGTTTGTAAAGATATGCTAATTACTGGGGCTATTTATGTAGTGATTGACAAGATAAAGAAAGGCTATAATGACCATGATATGAAATCCAAATGAGGACTATAATGTGAGCTACATGAAGGACATAGTTTTCTATGGGAAAAGGCATCTAAGGACTGTTTCTGGGAAAACTAGTGTCGTTTCGAACGACTAAGCCTCTAGGTTTGGCAGCTACCCTAGAAACAATAGTTTAAAGCAATTCACGATTTCTTTGTATAATAGATAAGAGAAAGACAAAGGAACCATCCTGGATCTTCCACTTAATCCCTTGCTTGATCTCTCTCCCCCTTGACAGAGCTTGCAACTCCTTCTCGTACTTATCCCACTTGGAGAGTACCTGTAGAAACATAGTAACAAAGAATCGTCAAAGCATCTTGATCTATTATATTATAACCATTACAGAATCAAATATATAAGGAACATACAATAGCATTCACAAATGATAACATTCACAATTGCACAATCATATGGAAGAAAACTTGAAGAACTTTATTGAATAGAAGGGAGAATTACAACCCAGTTGTCTGATCCAGCATCATCTCTCAGCATCAATCCCTCTTCACCTCATGAAATAGCAAGATCACACCAAAAAAACAATGCTCTTTCCTCAAATACAAACTATCAGCACTTCCTTGCAATTCACAAAATTCCAACCTCTAGATCTCTTAGATGAGGGATCCATTTATAGATGTGTGCAAGGGTGTGAGTCATCTCTGGGGTTTTGATTAGTGTCATTCCACTTGTTACATTTGGTTCCACTTGGAGATTTCTTGGATCTCTTACTCGTCCTTGGATGAATTCAGAGAGGCAAGTGTCATAGGAGAAGCCTCTGGAAGATTCCATCATCAACCACCTAGCAAACTGTCTCGGACATTTGTCCATCCTTTCCCATCACACCCTACAGAAGGCCTAATTAGTATGCATCGCACTTGAGCAGTGTACCACTCAGTATGCATCGCATTTGGCTAATGTAGTAGTCAGTATGGTTCAGTTTAGGCCATTTCTGGATGGTTTTTCAAGTGGAACTTTTGGGGAATGATGTAATCCGATGACCATGTTCTTTTAGGGTATGAAACAACTCTTTTAGGGGTTGATGAGCCCTAGTTTATTAGCATATAAGATGGGGGTTGAAGTGCCCAAATATGTCTATAACAGTTGCCCCCTAAAGCATGCAGTCGTAAATATTGATGTCGGGTGAAATGCTTTATCATGAGGATCCGAGGTTTCGAATTGGAAGGTGACTTGTATAAGTTAAAATACAATACATCAGCATAATATAATTTTCGTGATCTAGCTGAGGCAGGCATTCCCATGCTCAACTTTATAAATTCATTTCATGTACATAGGTCAGATAGTCGTCTGTAGATGCAGACTGGTGATTCTTTAGATGTAGAGTCATCATCCTTGGCTCGGATGACCATCTGTGCAGCTTCTTTGTACATTTGATGTGTTTATATCCTTGAATATATCGCAGCCCAGATGGATGAAACTAGATCCAGGGTCTTCAAACTCGTTCAATCTTTGCCTGATGTATAAGTCAATCAATGTGAAGAGATGTTTTGAAGTCGAACATGGAAAGACATCGTCTGATTTCCAGCCAATAATGTCGGCTGTTAATAGATGCGAGAGGAATCGCCGATAATGATAATGACCCTCAAGGTGCTATAGTACAATTCACGTGGTGTGAATATATGATCCAATGTCGAACACCACGAAAAATATTTCGGTCAAAGGCCATTGATGTCAACCGATCGCCAGAAGTGAGAAACTTGCCATTGAGGTATGCAAGCTTCAAAGTACTGAAAGGGGTGTTTCTAAGTCAACTTCTTGGATAATGAGCTGATTTCGACAAGAAGTGACTCATCGTAGGAAGGCCTTAATGTATCCGACATCTATGACATGAAACGAAGAAAATGATTTTCTAGAGGTGAAAACGATCTGACGACACAAGGTCCAGGAATGGCAGTCATGAAAAATGAAGGTTGAAGGTATTGCAGTGGATGAAACATTAACTGGATTGTGGTTTCTCAACTGAATGACTTCTCTTGAACATTTCGGCGACACTGATATGGATTGGTAGCGTTAACCCCAAAATATGGATGGCATGGAAGACCAATGGTGAGATGACCAGTGAACAGAATAACCCAACCTGACTCAATAATGGTGATGGAGTGAAAGTGTCATGTTCAAGAGCAACCTGCTACCATAAATTTCTTCAAGTTTTTTCCCTTTTTCCCCAGTCATTGCTGACCAGTACCTCTTTATTTTTTTCAATCTTGAGGAGGATAACATATGCTTGTTCTATAATTTTCCCTTCGGGCAAACCTGTCACTATGTTTTAACGAGTCTAGCGACAGTGAAACTCGGTCTTGTCTAGAATGGACAAGTTTGTCGCTATTGTTTTAATGAGTTTAACGACAAGGATAACTCGGTCCTTTTCATGTTTAGAGAGTTTGAAAAGGGACGAAAAGAAAACTCCAGAAGTTATTTTTCGTAGATTAATCCCTTAAGTTTGAAAAAGGATAAAATAATACAAAAGGGATGACTTTTCCGATCACTTTAACGAGCCGAAAAAGACAAGCACTCAAACTTTTTCGTGAGATAATCCCTCAAGTCCGAAAAAGATTAAAATATATAGGAGGGATGGCACTGCCAATCACTTTAACAAGCTGGAAAGGCTAATTGCTTGACAATCTTTTTATATTTAATGAGTTTGAAAAGAGTTTAAAGGAGACTCGACTTTGAGGAACGAGTGGTGTATAGGGTAGCAATTAGTTCCGGGTAAGCTTGGAACTTCTCAAAACATGGTGGTTTCTGTGAAGAGGTTGGCTAATAATACCACTCATCGCAACTGTTCCTCAAAAAGGGTAAACAACCAAGTGGAAGCGTATGATCAGCCAAAAGAATGGAGGTGATGGGAGGTACACAACCAAGGCTCAAAAGGCTGATAGCATGGCAATCACAAAGGTTAATTACCGAAGGTGGGTTCATTTTTTAATGAGCTTGAACCGTGGGGGAACTATGCTCGGTGTTAGTTTCATTTTTACACAAGCTCGAAATGACAAAATTATGCTTGAATTGGTGGTCAAAGATGTTCAATTCATTGTTTAGCACATTAGATTCTTTTGTCGGTCATTCAACCTGCTCAATCACTCCATCAAATTGATTAGAAATACATATATATGTATGAAAAATGAATTAAAACTAACATTTTACTTGAAGTACGTGAATAGTAAATATAAAAAGTAGTTTTACCTTTCACTTTCATCATTTCATTTCAAATTTGGGATTTTGGAGCTCTGGAGTGGTTTTCCCCCTCAAATTTCACCAGTCAATTTTGGGAGATCTGGTGGACTATGTTATGCTCTTAACCTGCAAAATGATACCCAAATATAGAATATGCAAAGAAAAGATACCCAGAACATAGAATAGCAATGATTTTATTATTCAGAGAATAATGTTCACTTGCCTCTTCGAGGGGGCAACCTCCAATAGAGCAGAGCTCGATTACAAAATAAGACACGATACTCCTCGCAGGGAGTCTCTATCCTTTATATATGACTCATACATGCAATACCACGGGCCAATACCATGGGTTTTATTAATACCATCTATCTAATACTACGACCCATTTGCAACTAACTGTGGTCCCGTCATTAATTGCGGGTTAACCACTTACAAATATTAATATGGGCTTTATTGAATCTTGACTATGACGTGATCCCATGACATAAATAAGGGGGTTAGGGTGGGACCCTAACAGACTATTCTTCGCATCGTCAGGACCAGGTAGGAGCTAACCCTGAACTCTTCAGTTTCATTCCATCTTTTCTTGATTCTGAGCTATTTTTTCCATTTTTCTGGGCTCCTGGGGTTTGAAGAATTCATTCCCCAACCATCGCACCTAGCCTATATCGAAAGGTGCAATGAATACTAAGCTGTACACTGGCCAGTCAGTATGCATCTCACCTTGCTCAAAGGCAAGGTGTGATGGGCGTAGAAAGACAACTTTACACAGTGATTTTTCATTAAATTTTTGCCTGTTTTTGCTCCAATTTGGATCCTAACTCATCTTTTGTCTGCATTTTAGATATTTGTTGGATCAAGATGGTCATCACATGGCGTGAGAGAGAACATGAAGAGGAGGAAATGATTGCTTTGCATGACTAGGGTACAATTGATGCATTGAGGAACTGTGGCTTGCTGAAGTTCTTTCACATATCCAGCATGAGGCAATAGATCAGTTTGTTGCAGTATTTTCTCGATGCTTGGGATCCAATCGACCAGGTCTTCCAAATCAGAGGTAAATCTATTCCATTGATAGTCGAGGACATTTACTTTTTGACGGGATTGTCGAGGCGTGGTGCCCCTCTTTCACTATCAGGATTCGCTCGTGGAGGTGAATCTGTGAAAGATTACATTCGTCAGTTCTGCAGGGATGGTTCTCAGCCCAGTAGAGATGGCAAGATCAATATCCGGGATGTCACTGATCGGCCCTTGAGGACCATTTTATTTACCTTTGCTAGATTGGCTAGCAGTGCAACCTTACATTTGGCGAACAGATCTTACATGCAATATGCCTTGGAATGCCTGGAACCGAAGGTGTTCAACTAGTGTGAGGCGATATTTCCTGTCATAAAAGAACAAATCTCCAAAGTAAAGAATGGAAGGACCAAGAATTTTGGCTACGGGTCCATATTGACTGCTTTTGCTTTGGAGAGGATTCCACTGATGCAGCCTCAGAACATTTCACTGGGATTGCCAGCATCGAGGGAACCACAGATGCAGAGATGGGTTGATCTTATGGCTAGATATGCTGGCTAGTCAAAAATTTCCTTCTTTGATGCC
Organism: Pinus tabuliformis; assembly: GCA_031772625.1. Classification (NCBI taxonomy): domain Eukaryota; kingdom Viridiplantae; phylum Streptophyta; class Pinopsida; order Pinales; family Pinaceae; genus Pinus; species Pinus tabuliformis. Next base: position 478,187,321 of record CM062806.1, on the reverse strand, counting down.
TTTTTTGAGTGGTTCCACCATCAGGAGATGGTATTTGTGGAGTATCCATATGTCAGGATGGATTTCTGAGGCAATCTGAATTTGGCATTACCAGCTGGCGAGCAGATGATTCGACCACATCTTTGCTTATCAGTTTTATAATGTTTTTGTGTTTTTTACTATTACCAAGACTAATAAAATTTGTATGTGTGTGCAGATATTGGACCAGTGTGACTAGTGGCACACCCATGGGCAGTAGATGACTCTCCAGCAGGAGAGGTTGTAGGGAGGGCTGTCCTTTGGGATCTGGACATATCAGAGACCCTGGTAGTGTTGCAGGATCAGCTCAAGGGCCTCACTCTCAGTATTCACGATGTCAAGACCGATGAGTTACCTTTGAGGTTACAACACCATACTACTGGCGTATCGAGTCGCTGGACTAGGCTCCTGCCATGATAGCGTAGGCGGTGACATGTTATCGCCAGCATCACTAGTATAGGATGTTTTTCTGCATTTATTTTGAGTTTCTTAGTCAGATGATCGATTTTACCTTGGACACAAAACATTTGTAAAAACTATAAACAACTACCTATTTTTGATTTTCGGAGTTTTATTTTGGTTAAGTTATGCAATCTTGATGCAAATGTTGATGTGAAATGCTCTCTTTACAAATGCTGCAAATGTCTATCTAACACATAGTTTGCTAATGAATCAGTCAATGTGTTTAAGTTTACGGAAATGTGTTGATATTGAATGGAATCAAAATGTCTTTCCAAAATCCTGACTCTTAGGAACATGCGATAAATAGCTGGGTTCCGAACGGAATAAATGCCATTAAGTTGTAGAATGACGAGTTGTGAATCTAGCCTAACAATGAGTCGGTGTATGCCACGTGAAACGACATCAGAGAGAAGTTCGATCAACACTCTATACTCAACGATGTTGTTCATCGATCGACCAATACATATCCCCCTAAAACTCACTAACTCGCCGCTTGGAGCGAAAATGGCCCAGGCTACAGAAGATAGGTTCTGCATACTACGACTAGCTCCATTGGCATACCCAACAAATGGTTCCAAAAAGTCTGACATTTGCAACAAATGCGAAGTGGATTACTTAACCAAAATGACAACTCTAAAAGAAAAATAAAAAATGCAATAAAAGAATATATACAATAAGTTTACTATACTTAATCAAGCATAGTAACGTTTAAGATACAACCCGTTTCGGGGCTGCGACAGTTGAATCCCATCATAATCGACTAGCTCGTAGGCTCCTTTTGTCAATACCCACTTAACAATGTAGGGGGGCATCCATAATGGTTCGAATTTACCTGCTCCTAATTTGTCAGAGTCCTGAGCGTAAAGCAAGACCAGGTCACCTTCTAAGAAGACACGAGGCTTGAAATTTTTGTCATATTGTGCCTTGACGCATTTCTTATGTGCTTCGTTAGCCAATGCAACATCATGATGGGTTTAATCCAGATGGATTAGTTCCAAGAAATGAGCCTCTTCTTCAGAAGTTTCGGGAAGCAGATCAATCACAAGCTTGAGGGATGAGATTTCGCACTAAATTGGTAAGACAGCTTCTAGACCATACACCAATTGAAAGGCCGTAAATCCAGTCGCATTTCTCACTGAAGTATTATATGCCCATAGGGCTGAGTACAATATTAAATGCCAATTCTGTTTGTGGACTCCAATCATTCTCTGCAGCATGCGCTTAAGGACTTTGTTGATTGCCTCAACCTGTTCGTTAGCCCGTGGATAATATGGAGTAGAACAATCATGGGACAGTCCTAATTTGGCAATCAATTCGATCATCATGTGATTGTAAAAATGCGACCCATGATCTGTAACTATAGCCTGCGGTACACCAAATCTAGAAACTACACGATTAAAAAAGAAAAGAGCAGCCATTTTGCAGCTGTTATTTAATGTAGGCATCGCCTCTGCCCATTTTGTAAAATATTCGACAACGACTATAATATACCCATGCCCCCTGGCTGGGGTGGGGTTACATGTCATGAAATCAATGCCCCATTTGGCGAATGGCCTAATAGCGACCATTGGATGCAGTGGTGCAGCGGGTAATCTGGTTTTGCGATCAAAAGTATGACAAGCATGGCAACTTCTTACTGCAATTATGCAATCTTTGAATATGGTGGGCCAGAAGTAACCAGCTCGTAAGATCTTCTGTGCAGTAGCGTAACCAGATAGATGCCCCCCACAAGCACCTGAATGACAATCATTCAAAACTTTTTCGGCCTCGTCATGTGTGAGGCACCTTCACAGAACTGTATAAACACCACGACGGTAAAGCGTATTACCAATAATCAGATAGTCCTTGGCTTGGTATCGAGTATGTTTTTATTTAGAGCGAGAGGTGTTAGGCCTAAAAGTTTGGGTTTGGAGATAAACCAATATATCTCTGTACCACGGATCGCTTAATGATATAAGAAACAGAGTCTCATCCATGATTGATGCTTTGGATGTTAACTCGTTGGATGATGAGGGAAGGTCACAAAGTAACTCCGCAAAGACAAGAGACTTCTTTGATTTGGATTTGGTGAATTCCAGATCAAGCTCCTGCAAAATAGCTATCCATTTGGAATATTCCCCCCCCAGTAATTGAAACAACAGAATGTAGGTCATTGGGTTGCAATCTAACACAATGGTAGTTTTGCGAAAGAGAACATAGTGTCGAAATCTTTGTACTGCTTGAACGACTGCTAAAGCCAATTTTTCAACATAAGAGTACTTGCTTTCTGTATCATTAAGATTGTGACTTAAATAATATATAGGATGTTCAATTCCATTATCTTCTTACACTACAACCATGGCGATGGTTGTATCTGCGGCAACGAGATACAGGTTAAAGTATTTTTGATAGTCAGGAGTGTACATTAATGATGCTTTTATCAGGGAATCTTTTAAAGCATCAAAGGAAGCTTGCGTAACCTAATCCCAGTGGAAGGGCACACCTTTTTTCAAAAGACATGTATAACCTTTAACGAGTTCAGCATAATGTGGAATGAACCTCCTCAGAAAGTTAGCTTTCCCTTGGAGTCTCTGAATCTAAAGCAAATTTGAAGGTGGAGGCATGTCAAGGATTGCCTGAACCTTAAATGGGTCGAGTCGAATTCCATCCTTAGAAACTACAAAACCAAGTAATCGACCAGAACCAACACAAAACACACACTTGTGTGGATTGAGTCGTATCTTGTAGTGTCGACAACGTAGAAATATGGCTCTCAAATGTTGCGGATGATCAGTCCACTTTCGTGAATGAGTCGGTAGATCGTCGAGATACGGTTGAACAATGTGTTTGATGTCATGGAAGGCGTAATTCATTGCCCTCTGAAAAGTTGCCCCTGCATTCTTCAAACCGAAAGGTAATTTACGATATGTGAATGTGCCCCATGGACATATAAATGCAGTCTTTGATTGGTCCTATGGGTGGATATTGATTTGATTGTATCCGAAAAATCCATCCATGAATGAAAAGATTTTTCATCCGGCACATTAATCAATTATCTGGTTGATGAAGAGTGTAGGATAGTTGTCCTTTGGACACACTTGATTTACATCCCTATAATCGACACACACTCTAGTCGTTCCTTGTTTTTTCATTACAGGAACAATATTCAATACCCAATCAGTGAGAGGAACAGGGTAAATGAAACCACCATGCAAAAGTTTTTCAACTTCTGCTTTAATGGCAACGACTTTCTTCAGATGGATAGGTTGAAGCCATTGTTGTACTGGTTTGACATCTCGATACATCTTGATTTCGTGTTCAATAATTCTTGAGTCAATGCTTGACATTTCTTCATATGACCATGCAAAGACATCTCTGAATTCGTGAAAGAGAGCACATTAAATTTCTAGTTCTGATGGAGAACAAGATTTGCCAACGTGAATATTCTCTACAACATTAGGTTTGGTTGAAATGTTAATGGCGATAGTTTCTTCAATGTTGGACAGATTTTGCTTGGAATTCACTATATTTACAGTATTTACTAAAAAAGCAAAAACTGGAGGATGATTGAGGTCGCTTGAATAATCTTCATTGTTATCTTGAAGGTGGGAATGATGGTGGTAATCTTCCCATGGCGTCTCTCCTATCATCATTGATTGGATGATTCCTTCGTCTGTAGAATGTATACGAGACCAAGGATCGGAAGAGGTACCATATTCTAAAGACCTATCTATCCAAACACTTTTTGAGTGCTGATTTGGGTTTGCCGCCCAGGCCCAGAAGATTGATTGCTACAAAGATTCTATGGGGTTTGGTGGCAACACCTCACGATGATCCGCACTATCAAAATGGTCGGAGTTCTTCTTAAACTCAGATGAGGTGGAAGATATCATATGACAGGTTTCCACTGTGGCCACTTCTGCAAGACCAGATGGAGGCGGGAGGGTAAAAGTACCCATTAAGGAAGCATATTTTAGGAGACATACTTCGACATTTTGAAGCGATTGAGAACTTCCATGGATCAATGGAATACTTCCAATAGCTTGTGAACTGTTAGGAAAAAAAGCTAGTTGGTCAATGATTGTGATTCCACCTTGGAAGGGAAATGCAATCCTTATAAAATATGTAGACACAACGACAGCCATAGCATAAATCCAAGGCCTTCCCAGTAAGATATTGTAATCAAGGTTTCCATCAATGACCTCGACTTCAATCTCTACTGTCTTGCCCCCAGTTCAACTTGCAAGTTACTTAAAATCCCATACGGAGTGTATGTTCTTCCATCGAATGCTTTTAATGTCATTGATGATCGTGACAAGGGTGGTGAACCCAGAGTTTTCTAGCAACTCATTGACATAATACAAGTGGATGCTCCCTCATCAATGATTTTTCGATGAACATTTTTATTGAGGGATTTTACTTGTATAAGGAAAGCAAGTTGGGCTGGCAACTGAGGTGTATATCCTTTATGATTAAAGGCCACTAGATTGGAATCTTCTGGATCAATCCCACCTATTGCTGATAACAAAACCTACTTTTGGGAGGGACAATTTTGCAATACCACAAGTGTCGACATAGCGGATGGCGATTGAGCCAGATCCTCCACTATATTATAATTCTGAGCGGCTCGAGCACGAGGATTAAATGTCGATTTATGTACGACTCCCTTTGGTAGCTTTATAGTTAATTCAAGAATAATGGGTGGAACAACTTCTGGCGAAGTCATTGTTGAACCACTAGGTTGATCTGTAGCCTGGTTGTTTGACAACGATGGATTCCCATAATCTTTATTCCTTGTTGATATCAAAGCATCATTTTTCTTTTTTGAGATGGATAACATAAGCACTTGGGATGTGGAAGCATGATCGATAGCAACCAGATTAGTTTCTGGGTTCGGAAACGGATCAATCAACACCGCTGAGGTACTTGAAGTCTTTAAAAATTTCACAACCTCAACTCGATGTGGACAATCCCTCGTATAATGCTCCTTGTTACATATGTAACATGGAAAATGAGGAGGTTTCTTTGGCCTAGTAGGGTTCTCAGAAGATTTTTCAGGAGTTGAATTCTCTTGTTTCTTCTTATTATTTTTCCCTTTCTTCTTGCCCCCTGGTTGCTTTGGATTCTTGCCCTTGTCAGATGACACGACATTAATCTCTGAGGCAAGAGTTTTGTCACTTGAATTCTGACTAGAAATAGCAAGAGATTTACCAGATGGAGCCTTTGCGGTTTGCGTGCTTAAGGCACCGATCACGCTGTCACTGGCATGAGAGTCCTATTCGATTTAGGAGGGGGTGGAACGGAAAATTCTGGTCTAGGAGCGTCAGGAATTTTGTCGTAGAGTGTGCCAGACTGAGTATAGATCAAGTATAAATATTGGCCACGAGCAATGACTTGCTCTTCAGTGACAACTTCTCCTTTCGCTACGTCCTTAGTGATAGATGGCAATAAGGACTTAATAAACCACTCAGCTAAAAGCTGATTAGGAACATACATCTTTACCATTCGATGACGATGTCGCCACTCATGAATATGATCAGATATGTGAGTGGCCGTGGTCTATTTAAAATTGGTAAGGAGTTTTGTCCCCGTTTCGTACCTTATGGGTATCTAAAAGTGGGTTAGAAAAGTAGTGGCGATGGTGCTGAAGTTATCAGACGAAGCTCTAGGAAATTCAATATACCATTTTGCTGCTGGACCAGTGAGCGTTCTCTGAAAAAGGCGAAGCCTAATCAAATCATCATTCAGGGTGTTAGATGAGCACCACAAATGAAAAGTCATTATGTGATTCGATGGATCTTCACCTAGATTTCCATTGAATTTAGGAATATCAGAGGGAAGTTTATGAGGAATCGCTGGCCACGAAGGGGCATATGCAATTGGATAATTTGTCAGTTGATTCAAATATGGTAATTCTAGAGTTGCTATAAAAGGAAACTGCTGATTCAGATTAGGTGAAGCATACCCAGGATAAGATGGAATCACCTGAGTAGTAGGTATTTGCATACCAGCATAATGTATCTGATGTTGGTAACTTTGATAAGGTTGTTGGACATAACTAGTATAGTGTGGTTGTTGATAACTATTTGAAAATGCGATTGTCCATTACCTACAAAGCCTTGTTGCTCAGGTCCTCGGTAGGTTTGATATTGACCAAGCCCAAACTGAGGTTGGGTTTGCTGGAATTGCGGTTGTTGGTATTGTACCAGCCATGGTTGTTGGACCATTTGCTGTTGCCCAATACTGGAAGATTGACCAAGATGTGGAGTGATAATACCCGTTTGAACCTGAGTCATTCCAGTTAAGGAAGCACTAACCTGATGTTGCGATTGAGTCGTAGAGACAAGAGGCTGTTGTATTGCAACCTGAGAGACTTGAGGTTGAGACACAATAGACAGCATTTGTACTTGCGACACAGTCACAATAGTAGGTGTAGTGGGAATATTCGACACAGGTTGGATCAATTGCATTGAATATACAACCCTTGGTTGTTGTGGCAGTATTGGTACCCAACAACTGGATGTAATTCCAGTTTGACCTGAATTTTGTTGTAAACTTTCATATGGTTGTTCCCTAGGAGGGAACAATGAAAAAGCATACTGCCCTCCATATGGTGGCAGTCCAGTGTTCAAAGGATATATCAGTATTTGAAGATTGGTCTGCCCAAATTGATACTAGCATGTAGGATCAATTTGCTGAGTTTCAACATAAGAAATACCAGATGGGACTCCAGATGACTAAATAGGAGCAGACCATATTGCCGAAGCGACCTCTAAGTGGACTCCCGCTAGTGATTGATAACTAGCTGGAATAGATGGTATACTAGTAAAAATTGTAGGAATGGCAGCAGGAAGTTCTAACGTAGCTGCATCAGATGACACAGTCCTAGATGTTGATGGTTGCTCAGACATGTTTAATCTATCCAAAATATTTCCTAGCGATTCGATAGGAACTTGCGATATAGGATGATTAAAAGAACCAAACTCAAGAGTAGAAAGATACAAGTGAATCCTAGTTCCAAAATGTAATGGGGTACTGGATAGATGATCCTCTACTATCTCCTCTATAGCAATCAGACCAGGTGGAAGAGGTAGACCTCCAGGTCCATAAAATATTTCTGGAGTCGAAGAAGGTATAGCTTCTGTAGTGACAGATACTAGAGGGGTGACACCTTCTGAATTCTGAAACTCGACTTCCAGATGTTCAGGTAAGTGAACTTCAGTCTCTGGATCAACTCTAGATGGAGCTATTTCGAGTATAGAAGTGTTTACCATTACACTACGATCAGTTCTAATGACCTCTTATAACCGTAGAACTTCTTCTCTAAAGGCAGATGTACCAAAAATGATCGGCGTAACTGTAGTATTTGATGATGTTGAAACAAAAGTTTCAAATAAACTAGATGAATTGGACTCAGTTAAACGAGATCATTTTGCCTGGAATGGATTCATTTTTGGAGTCAAAGATAGTTGACTCGCTAGTCTCTACGAATGACAGGGTTTTGATTGACTTTCTTCCACGATTGCAGATTACTAGATCAACTCAAAATTAAGGGGAAAAATGATGCTATTCCAAATTCAATTAATTTTAAAGACACTTTGACACAAATTTTCTTTTTCAGTTTTTAAGAGTCGAGAAAAAGCTAAAGATGACTCTAGTGTCCTTCGATTTTTAATGAGCTTGAAGTGACAAGTGCTCCGATGGACCTTTTATTTTAAAGAGTTGAAAAGGAACAAAAGTGACTACTCTGGAGAATCTAGACAGAAGGATTACCAAACCAATCACAAAACTGCAATATACACCTTGGTGGTAAATTAAAGAGAAATTACCAAGGACTTATGTACAACAGTCAATCTTCCCAAATGCTGTGTTCAGTGCATTGCGATTGATAGGGCAGCAGACTCGGCTTCCTATGGATAAAGGATAAGCCTATTTTGGTCTCCCAATATATATGCGACGGTACGGGGAGCACAAGTCCGTGCTAGCACTTGTCGTATCAAGGAGAAGGAATCACCCAACCTTCGATGAAAATGATAGTTACTAGTTTTTACGACGCCAGAACATGTCTCTAGCCTAGACCTCTAGATCTGTTGCATTATGTTCCAAAGCGTTGTTAGGTTCATTGAGATTTATTTTAGAGTTGATCTTGTTTAAAGTTTGCCTTTCAATGGTTCACCGCGTGATGCTGATTTGAAATTCCTAAAAATACAATTTACAATGATAAACAATCATTGTTTATTTTGATTAATGAAAATCCTAGCTACTAGGGAAAGAAGATTACAATTCTTTCAAACAAAGAGCAAAGAGCACACACTAGTGCATTTTCCTAAATCATATTTCACACACAAACTAAATGCAAATGCAAATGCATGTATTTGTTTTTCATTCTCCTTAATGTAAAAATGCCAAAAAGGAAAATTGAATGCAGCAAAGATCTGAAATATTTCTTTCAAAATGACATTTCGACAATTTCTTCTTCAAAAGAGATAGGAAGACTAAACGAATCTTTTCAATTTTGAACGAAAAATGCGTTCGACACTGTTGAGCTAATTTATTCACACAAATTAACACAAATATTCCTTATCAATCCAGGTTGGTAATACTTGAAGGCAAGTCCACTATATATGAATATCAGATGTAATCAAGCTTGAAAAATAAGTTTTTCAAAAACTAAACAAGTGTATATTACAAATATAACCTATATTAACAATTCCAATTCACTTTGTAAAGAGGGAAAGTTGAAATGGCTCTTAACTTAAGAGGTCCAATTCTTCCTCAATTATTACTTGATGAACAGAAATCAGAAACTAATAGCTTAAGATGGACAAATCATTAATTAAGGGAGGCTCCTAACTTAAGAGACCTTTAGTATGTTCCATCATAATTCATTCACCATAATGCTATCAATTGAAAACCAAAAATACATAAGAAAACTGCTTGCATGTAATCAAGGAAAACTAGTTACAATTCACCAAATTAACAGAAGGAGTGCTCAACTTGAACACTTTGTTTTTACAAATTACTAAAGTGATGAATAAACTAATATTTAATGAAATAAATCATCACACATTAACCATAAACCAATCTGAAACAAGCCATGTAAACAAGTTCTACAATAACCAGATTATGGAAAATTAAACTAGTTTAAACAAAGAAATGTACTTAGCTTGGAATGAGGGCCCTCCACCCTTGCTTTGCACACTTGGAGATTGATATCAGAAGCTTAAAATCAGTCACACATCCACATTATTGAACATCAAAATAGTAGTAGAACATGTTCTTCAAATTAGTGCTCAACTCCAAAATGTCTCAGCATGAAATTATATAAAAATCAATACATAAGCCATCAAAGTCTTGGCTTTAAATAGAAGTCTTGTGAAAAAAACTGATCTATAATCCTTCTAACAAACATATCTACTCATATTCACCTATCTAAGTCAAATTCATCAATCCCATCCCAAGAAATATGGTCAATCCCATAAAATCTCAAAACTACTCTATTTCTATGTATTTTCCGAGTGACTAGTCATGGTTGACTAGCACTAATGGGCCTAATAAAGCTTGTTTTGATCGAACCAAGTAGAGTTGGCTTAGTCCTAGTTCCCAATCTGTCCATCCATGCATCAAACTCATGCCCAAGTGTCCTGAAAACATGTCATCCATATAGCTATTACGAGAATTTCTGAATCTGCCAATATTTGCACTTGAAACCAAATTTTCATAAAAACTTTAGAATTTGAAAAATTAAAATTAAATACCTGAGTAGACATGAAATACATCAAAATGGGATGGATAAAGTGGAAAATGGATGGAAAATATATGGATTAAGTAAGTTTCCTTCAACAAAAATAAGACCAAAATCGAGGGCCAACATCTCCCCCTTATTGATCGTCAAGCATGTCCTCATGCTTGCTTATTCCTTTTTGATCTCTATTCCCTATTGTAGATGCAGTTTTGGTAGATGCTTCCTGCTATGCTGCCCTTATCAAATAGTCCATACCTGAATCATGTCCTTCTCTGTATAAAGTGGCCTTAACTTTCTGCTTCTCATACTTAGCCTTCCACATGTTCTTCTCTTTTAGCCATTTGAATGCCTGTTTGGAGAACAAATCATTCTTTCTTTTCAATCTTCCTATTTCTTCATTTAATCTTTCATTTTCTTTGACCAATCTAGCATTATTCTTTTTGCTTGCTTGGTTTTCTTCTTTCAAATGTTTTTCCAAGATTTTACTGATTTCTAGTTGGTCTGTTAACTCCCTAATTTTGCCCAAGTTTATTTCTTTTTCAAGCTCTTGTGTAGTTTTGATTAATGATGCTGCTGTTGCATCATCATAATAAGAATCTCTCTCCAATGCTTCCTATTCAATATCATCCTCTACCTATTTTCCCGTTGAACATGTGTCTACTAACTGAACTTCTTTTTCTTTGCTATTTATTTTAGTTGGAATTTTATTCCTAAATCTCCTAGGAATGGACATGATGGATACTTCATTTTCATGCATGGTTGTATTATTTTGCTTTTTGGCTCTAGTCATGGGATAGAAAGGTGAGCTCATCATCCCCTTGGTTTCTTGCTCTACTTTGTTCTATCCCTCATTGATCTATTCATTGAACTGGTTTTTACTCATGAACTCCCTCCAAATAATCCCTTGTGATCTTACTTGATATTCAACCAGGATTTTTATCAACCCCTAGTGATAAATTTGTGCTTCTCTAGGCTTGTGTTCATGTTTTACTGACTCTATCATCTTTAGGAGGCTTCTAAAGAGAAAGTATGGCAGATTAATTTATCTTCCCCCTTAATGTGTTGTAGGAATTAGATGTGATATAGATGGGCAACACTATATCCCCTATCACATGTAAGAATTTTTTGTATAACTAGAACCAACTCGCCCCATGGTTCATTGAACCATTCCCTTGGTATACCTTTGGTTCTGTCAAAGGTTTCTTTTCTGTTCTTTTCAAGGAAGAAAGTCCATGCTTTCTCCTTGAAATGCAAGCCTTTATGATACTTCTCTCCTATCATAGGGAGGTCTAGAGCTTGTGAAAGGAATTCCTGAGTCACAGGAATTATAACATTTCCTACCCTTGTTTGTTCTTGGTTGTAATTGTTTATGAAATCCATTGTTACCTCCTCACTGTGGCCACTAAATCTCTACAAGAATCCTATCAGTACCGCTTGGTATAGCTTCTCTATGGTCTCTTTTTTCCAGTTTTCTATTTGAAACTTTGGCTCTATCCTTGTTGTCATTGTGTCTGAAAACCATTGAATGTATGCCTCTGCTGTCATTAACTTCATCTTTTATAATGACAATCTACAAATACTGTTTTGTAAAATGAAATTTTGAAGTCAGAGAAGCTTACTTGCCTTATGCAACAAACTTAATTCAATCTACTTGGGCCTCTGTTTTTTTTCTTTTTGCAGCGACACAGTTTCTCTTTTAATCCCCTGTTGTATCCAAACATTCAAACATCCTGCCTTATATATCTCTGTAAAAAAACTATACTCTGTTTTGGAAAAGAAATACATAAGAAAACAAAATAATCATGTCATAATTTTGTATTTCTTAATGTATTCTTAAGGAAATTTTTTATATAATTCATCAAGCAAGCCTAATCTTCAGCGCTGTATGAAAGGAAAACAAAAATAGTTTTCAACTCTGCCCTGGTTGTAACAACTCTAAAAAAAACTCCTCTGTTCCTTCAATATGCAACCCATGTTCTACAAAGAAACCACGCAATTAAATCCCTTGTAACAACACTAAAAAAAATATTCCTCTATTCCTGCAGTATACAACCCCTGCTCTACAAAACCACGCAATACAATCCCTGCTCTAAGAAACATGTAATACAACCCAAAAACTCTGTTTTATCTATGCATTTTGCATGCATCAAACTGAGATGTGGTCGAACTACCTTATTATCCACACAGGTGTAATCAATTGCTTGTTTTACACAAATTATGTGCTTCATTCAAAACCTTAGTTTATGCAATTACACTTATGAACAAACCCTTTTTTTAGTAATGCATGGCCGTTTATTCTTCGTTCCATTAACTCGCTGTTAGTTTATCTAAACCTTAAATTTATAATTTTATGGAATCATGGTGAGTTTTCGGCGTTTACCTAGCTAATTGCTATACTCGTGGACTGTTTAATGGTGCTCTTCATTACCCATATCTCCTGAAGCTTCGTTTCAACGCCTTAGCGTGCTGACTGGTGGCATAAACAGACATATAAACATTTAAATGACAGGCAGTTCTGGCAAAAATTCGGTGATTGTAATCCCGACTTCATCTTTGTAATCTTATGGAGGCAAATCAAATCTCGTTCTTACCTGAAATTTCCCGAGATTCTGGGCAACTGACTTGCGCTATCTCTGTGAGTTTTCCTACTTATCTCTCCACAGACTCACTTATGTTTTTCCCTCTCTTCTTCTGTCAAAATGTGCAGCGCTTCCGCCACTATTCTCCTGAGCTCTTTAAGGGTGATGATGGCATACAGATGCGTTTAAGCAATCGGCAGAATGGTTCTGAGATGCACAACAGTTTTAGTTTTAAGTTTTCTTGACCGTTTCAACATTTTCTACTGTGCTCTGGCTGAGTAAGCCGTAAGCACGTCTTATTGGCTAATGCTTGCGTGTTGGTCATTTTGACCAGTCGCACCTACCGTTTCATTGTTATGCCCTGACTGTTTGCATGATTTGAATTCGAGCTTGCCTGTATGCGGGTCGTGGCTGTCCTTCCATACAATTTACGGTCCTGGCAGCATATCCTCCATTGAATTATTTCAACGTAGCAGCTTTGCAATTTAATGATATTGTTTTACAACCCTACCACTACATCACTACTCCGTTTTCGTTGATGCCACAACCACGATTTCAAATTCATGAACCCTGCTGTCAGCGCCACATTATGAAATCATAGTATTGCAAGCCCGCCTAACATCATATTACTCCGCCATACCATGCAATTATATCATATTACTCCGCCATACCATGCAATTATATCACTCTGCCATACTATGCAATTATATTACTGCAAGCCCTCCTAACATCATATCCTTGTTTGCAACTTTCATTATGCGCAAAAATATTATGTCTAATACAGTGCATATGGTATTCAATATATTTCTTTGTTGTATTTTTATTCAAAATGCGCATATAATGTTTTATTACCTTCCTTATGTCCTTTAAAAAATGCACATGCATTTCCTTTTGAAATATTTCTCATAATTTTAAAATGACCACCTAGGTCATGTTTAAAATTATTTCCATGTCTAATGTTTGGGTTGTTTGTGTAGGTACCATCATGTTGCACTCTTTTGATCCATTTTTGCTTTTAAGGAAAAATACTTAGGGGTATAGGCTTTAAGGTCATGAATATGGAATGAATATAGGATGTACAAGGTTATGGTTAAGGGTTATAGGATATGATACTTATAATAATAGGTGGAGATAATGGAAAATATATACTTCAGGTACTAATCTCAATTTAACAAAAACTAAAAATTTCTAAAAAAGTTTGAATTCACAAGAGCAAAATTACTATACTTGTACTTCCCTAATAATATTGGATGATGTCTCCTGTTCTTTACAAGCTGGATGAAGTCTTTTGATCAAATGCCTTAGGTAGATTGAAAGATAGAATTTATTTCTACTTCCTGTTCTTCATGCTTCATTGGTTCTGGTTCTTGAATTGCTGGTTGTTGTTTAGGTCCCTCTACAATGATTTCATAATTCAGGTCCCAACTGTCATGCACATGTTTATGCAATATGTACATGTTTCTGCTAATATTTCAGGTCCCTCTGCCATGCACATTTTTATGCAATATGTACATGTTTCTGCTAATATTTTAGGTCCCTCTGCTATTGTTGTTCAGGTCCCAACTGTGAACAATACAAGTTCCATCATTAGTTCAGCTGCAAAACTAAATTTCTTGTGCGACCTTCCCCCTTGCTTGATATTTGACTTGTCCTCAAGTCATGCTTGTGTGGAGGATTTCCTGCAAATCAAAGTTGTGATAAAAATAGAACAAGAAAGTGAATTCATACAGTCCAAAACATGTTGGTTTTCCTCTATGAATTCTTGTTTGCTTGGCACCAGTTTCCTGGTTTTCACTGGCAAACAGTTTTATTTTTTATTATTATTATTATTATTTTTAGTAGTCTGCTCTTTATTCTTCTGTAGCAATGGAAGATGGCTGGGTCTGGTGTGCCATTATTTCCAGTTTTGTTCCTTGTATCAGTTGTTTCATGAATTCTTCTTTGTCAATAGGCCTATTGTAAACTTTGAGCCTATGTCCATTTACCAAAAATGATGTAGATTCCTGGTCAATTGTTTTGATTTGAACAGCTCCATTATCAAAGATTTCTTCTATCTCATATGGCCCTAACCAGTGTGTTGTGAATTTGGCCTTGAAATCTTTGAATTTGGAGTCGAACAGTAGTGCCCAGTCTCCTTTGTTGAATGTCTTGTTCTTGATGAATCTGTCGTGCCACTTCATTCGTTGCTGCTATACCAATGTTGTATGTTCTATTGCCTGTTGGCGATGTTCATCTAGTTGATTTAATTCCATTATCCGCTGCTGCTGTGCTTCAGACAGTTCTAGTCCTAGTTCGGCTGCCAATTTATATGTGTGTATCTGAAATTCTATGGGCAGTAAGACCTCTTTTCCATACACTAACTGGTATGGACTAAATCCAGTTGTGTTTTTCCATGTGATTCTGTATGCCCATAGTGCATCCCTTAGTTTTTATAACCAGTCCTTTCTATTCATCTGTACTGTTTTGGTCATTATGTTCTCTAGGACTTTATTTGTTGCTTCCACCTGTCCATTTGCCTGAGGATGATATGGTGTGGACTTCCTGTGCTTTATCTTATATTCTTCTGTAAGATCCCATACAAGCTTTGAAGTAAACCGTGCTCCCTGGCCGGTTACAATCTATCTTGGCACTCCATATCTTACAAATATTTCTTCAAAGAGGAAGGTGACCACTGTATTTTTTGTTGCTTTGGTGACTGCCTTTGCCTCCACCCATTTGGTGACATAATATGCACATACCAATATGTACCTCTTGCCATTTGATGGTGGATTTATTGGTCCCACAAAATCTAGAGCCCATTGCTCAAATGGTTCTATTAGAACTTGTGGTTTGAGTGGCATCTCATCTGATACTATTGGTCTCCCTGTTCTTTGGCAGCTGTCACATCGCTTGACATATGCCTTGGAGTCTTTGAAGATTGCTGGCCAGTAGTAGCCTAATTGTAGCACCTTGTAGGTTGTTCGTTTGTCTGCAAAATGACCACCACATGGTTCATCATGACATGCTTTCAGGATTTCTAATATCTCATCCTCTCTCACACATTTTCTTATTATTAAATCTGAACCAGTATAAAACAAATCACCATTTACCCAACTATATCTAGAACTTTCTTTAATAATTTTTCGTTTTTGTTTCTTTGAGAATTGTGTTGGAAATTTCCCAGAAGATAGATAGTTTGCTATGTCTGCAAACCATGGTGTTTTTACTGCTATTGCAAACAAATGTTCATCCGGAAAGTTGTTCGCAACTGGATTTGGATCATTGGGTGAATGTATTCGTGAAAGAAAGTCAGCCACTTGATTTTCTTTACCTGGTCGATCTTGAATTGTGATGTTAAATTCTTGCATTAACAGTAACCATCTTGTTATTCTCCCGTTGGTGATAGATTTATTCATCAAATATTTTATTGCTGAATGATCTGTATGAATAAATACTTGGTATCCCGTTATGTAATGCCTGGATTTATTTACTGCATGTACTACAGCTAAAATTTCTTTTTTCTGTGACTGTATAGTTCAATTCTACAAGTGTTAAGTTCTTGCTTATGAAGTATATTGCATAATTGAACAGATCCTCTTTCTGCCCAAGTGATGCACCTATCGCAGTATTAGATGCATCAGTTGAAATATGAAATGGTAGAGATCAGTTTGGTCCACGAAGAATGGGTGCAATTGATAGTTTTTTCTTTCAATATCTGGAATGCATTTTGAGAGTGATTTGTCCATTGAAATTCAACATCTCTTGCTAATAACTTGAATAGAGGTTGGGCTATTTTACTAAAGTTTTCTATGAATCGTCTATAGTAGCTTGCATAACCCAGGAAACTCCTTACCTCTTTTTGTGTTGTAGGTGGCATTAAATTCACAAGGACTTGTATTTTTGCTGGATCCACCTTAATTCCTGAAGCGGAAATATGGTGTCCCAAAACTATGCCTTCTGTCAACATCATATAGCATTTTTCGTTACTCAATGACAAATTTGTTTCTATGCATCGCTTCAAAACTTTCTCAAGATTGTTGAGGCAATCGTCATATGTGTTTCCATATACCGTGAAGTCATCCATATAAACTTCTACACATTCATGGATTAGATCAGCAAATATTGCAAGCACTGCTCTTTGGAAAGTTGCAGGTGCATTGCATAACCCGAATGGCAAGACATTATATGCATAGGTTCCCCATGGGTAGGTGAATGTTGTTTTGTCTTGGTCTTCTGTTGCTATTCTAATATGATTGTACCCATTAAACCCATCCAGGAAGGAGAAAAATTTATTTCCAGCTAATAAGTCTAGAACCTGGTCAATGAATGGTAGAGGAAAATGATCTTTTAATGTTGCTTTGTTTAATTCCAGATAATCTACACATACCCTCTACTTCCCATTTTTCTTTGGTAGTATAACCAATGGAGAAACCCATTGACTATCTGAAATAGGATAGATGAACCCAACTTTAAGCAATTTTTGCAGTTCTTCCTTCACTATTTCTTTCATCATGGGATTCATTCGTCTTTGAGGTTGCCTTATTGGTTTGATCTGATCATCTGTATAGATGTGGTGGATACATGTATTGGGATGGATTCCTTGCATGTCTGTATAATCCTAGGCAAGAGGTAATAATGCAATTACCTCTTGTTCTTGTGACGATTGCAAATGGTTTCCAATGTTCAAATGTTTTCTAGGATATATCTCAATTGTTTTTGTTGTTGAATTGGTAATTGTATTTACAGGAAAAATGTTTGTAAAAGATCTTCGTAAGGATTGAACTGTACAAGTTTCTTGAAAACATTGTTTCAAGAGATTACTTGCAGCTTCATATTTAATCTCTCTAAGCTGCTCTGAAATACTTGGTTCTGAGATGAAAAGATCCATTAAATCCTCATTCTCTTCTTCTTCTCTAAGGTCAAAGACTTGATTTATACTTAAAACTGATTTAGTTTGCTGCTATTCTTGAGTTTCAAGTATTGATTCTAAAGAAGATGATTGTGTAGGTGAATAAAGTTTAATGTGTTTCTGTTCATCTCCATGTGAAATAATCATACTTCCAGATCTACATCCTATAAAGGCATCAACCGTGGCTAGCCATGGTCTGCCTAAGATTAGAGGATGTCCTCCCAAATTTGTTTTCGGCTGCCAGATAAGGAAGTCAATAGGATACTCCCATGAATCCAAAAAGACTATGATATCTTCTAGTATTCCTTCTGGGACAACTTTATATCTATCTGCTAATTCTAGAATCGTAGAAGTTGATCTAATGTTGTTTAAATGCAGATTTTTCATTGTCTATATAGTCATTACATTTATAGCTGCTCCCAAATCTATTAATGTGTTTGGAATTGAGAAATTATTTATTGAAATAGTAAACATAGGGATACCAGGATCAATGTATTTCTCTACCATTATTTGTGTTGACATGAGGCTTGCTAATTTTCCAATGACTTGGATTGTAGTAGGATCCTTCTTCTTTTTACTAGTTTATTTATTTATTTAAATTTTGGGGATGGACCTTTTAAAATTGTAATTTGAGTTATATAATTTGTAAAACTTACTTGTTCTATAGATTTTTTTTGTAGGAGACTCAATCTATTTATGTATTTAAAAATGTATTTTAAATAATAAAACATTGCAATCTTATTTAAAATTCTATTTTTTTTATTCCCATGAAAAAGATAGAACGTTTAATAATTAAACTACAACATGCCAAAATGATGTCAATCTTTACTCTCAAAACTATAAAATTAATTGCAATTTAGATTATAAATTGAGGCAAAAGGCACATTCTACAACCCAGTATGAAAGAGATGTGTACTTTGTTTTATGCTAAACCTATAGTTGGCACGTATCTTTTTAAAGTAAAAAAGTATTATCGACTTAAAAACAATGAATATATATGGTTTATTAATTTTAATTAAAAGCAATAATAATCTTATTCTCACTCTATTCTCTTGGTTAAAAAAACAAAAAAACAACAAACAAAAAACAAAACAAACTTATATTTTTATTTTTAAGTATGAGAAAGATGTATAATTATTATATTTTTAAAAATTATTTGAATACATCACTTGAAGATATATATATATATATATTAACTTATATTTTTATTTTTAAGTATGAGAAAGATGTATAATTATTATATTTTTAAAAATTATTTGAATACATCACTTGAAGATATATATATATATATATATATATAGATATATATATATATATATATATATATATATATTCAAAGTCTAAAAACAAAAATTGAAAGTAAAAAAAGTCATTTAGTGCTTTATTAAGGCACTCTTTGGTGTAGAGTCGCATGTTCAATTCCCCTCCAATATGGTGATTCAGTGCTATATTAAGGGGCTCTTTGATGTGGATTCCCCGTTCAATTCCCCACCCGATCGGGGTGATATATTGGACATGATGAAGAAGTAGTCCCACCAAGCTTACAAAAAAACTAAGAAAATGTGTAGTTTATTTATTTTTTAATATTAAATTAATATATGGCTTAATAATAATGAAAAAAATATAATGTGGGTTATGAATAAAATATTTCAACTAATTTCTTTTAATAGCATATGTCTATTTACCATAATAGAATATTTCAATATTCAAAAAGAAAATTGAAAGCAACAAAAAATTATATGTAAATTATTCTATTCTTAATATTAAATTAGTATGTGAAATTTTAAAAAATATTAATAATGATGAAAATTTTCAATGTGGATTATGAATAAAATATTTCAATATTTAGGGCTAAGTAATATTGATATGTATTTGTCAAGTCTCATTAGCACAACTGGTTGAGGATGGCCTCATTAGCAAGGCAATGTTGGTTGTGCCATGTGCTAGGGGGAGGAGATATGCTAAAAAAATCCAATCATCTTAGGGCTAGTATGGCCCAGGCTGGGTGTGATCCCCGGGTGACTTTGACAAATTAGATGCCATTGGGTCATGACTCCTCAAGCCACAAGATCACAACTTGACAAACAAACAAAAAAATATTGATGTGTATTTAAAAATATATTAATAAGAAATGAACAATTTAATGTTAACAATGTGGTGCATAAATAAAATATTTCAATACCCATATTAAATATAATAATTCAATGTCAACTATCTATATATTATATATGGTTTAAAAAAACAACTATGTATATATTATAAAAAATAATTGAATATAAATAAATTATTATGGTTAAAATATTTCAAACAATCTCACTATTTTATATTTTGGTGATATTTTAGTTATAGATTTAGGTAAATTTTATCTTAAATCCAACAAAAATTTGTTGGAATTGTAAGTTTTAAGGCATTGAATCCATTTATGCATCCAAAAATGCAATTTAAACAATAAAGTGTGTGTGTGTGTGTGTGTAAAAGAGTTGAGAGAGATCAAATTTATCTAGGTGCAAATCACACTCTAAAAGAGGTTTTCACCTCAAGAGATTTGATCCCTCTAAGCACTTGCTAAATCCATATTTAAGATGAATCTATAATAGTATATTATTATATAAATGGTTGCCCAAATTCTCACATTCTTCTACATATATATAAGCAGTACCCATCCATCTGAACCATAAATCTATCAAGAGTTGAAAGGGATCAAATTTATCTGGGTGAAAATCACACTCTAAAAGAGGCAATCACTGTAAGTACTTGTTAAATCCATATTTAAAATGAATCTATAATAGTATATTAGTATATAAATGGTTGCCAAGATTCTCACATCTTTTTACAATTTAATATTTATTACATTAATAAAAACAACATTCTACAACTTGATATATATTATATCAATAAAAATACATTAATTTTATTAACCACATATTTTGAACTGCAAGATGTGAACAAGATATCTCCCTAACCTAACTCTTACAAATACAAAGTAATGTTATTTACATTTTTTACAAACATAAGGAATGTTGTTCGTTAAAACATTATAAGAATTTGTTATTTATATAATAGGTAAATAGATATTCATATATAAAATATAAAAAGGTTAACTACGAGGATTAGCTCAATTGGTCGAGTCCTTGTTGTTAAAAGAAAATTTTCTATCGAGAGGTCACAAGTTCAATTCTCTTGACATTCTTGGGGTTAGGCTTCGTGGTTGAGTTGATAGAAAGTGATCTCTTTAGGTGGATATACCTGCTACAAATATTCTCTGGACATAGTCGTCACTGATATCAGGGGTCTGTGAACCACATAGCAATAAAAAGTGTTATCATAAAAAAAACTTGTAATTTGTTCATTTCTTGACTTGCGAGTCCAATGGGCCCAATTATTTTTTGCGCCAATTTGTTGATTTTTTGAGAAGTCATTAGTTGACCACCCTACCAACTTCTTTCGATATTCTCCTTCCTCAAAGATATCTAAACTTACAATGGCGTTGTATAGAAGGTAAGAATCTAACAATAAGGGAAGAGTGAAGCCACTATGCTTAAGAATAAAATATCAACTTCACAACACTCTTTAATGGAACAAACCCTCAATAATAACTTAAAGAAGTTCCCAAACATTACAACAACCATCTATCATTCAGGTGAAAAAAATGTTTTCCTCTTAACTTAGGCATTTTTTTTTATATATTCAATGGCTCAAGCCACTTGTCCCATTCATGTAAAAGTTTAATTTACTAAAATTATTACTAACAACATATTATTCATCCACCCATGTGATATGTTGTACAAAAAATCAAACGAAATGTAGGAATATGAATGGAAATGCACACAAAAATATTGTAAAAGGACAATAATACAATGAAACCTAGATTTTATTGATGAAAGAGATAGAAAAATATTGTAAAATGTAGAGCAATACATGTTATAAATAAATTAAGAGAACAATGGAACACATTAAATATTGTGAAATCACAAACACGGAAAAGCATAAAACAAGAGAGACACAGATATACGTGGTTCACCCAATTTGGGCCACATCCACAGAGAAACAGTCAGACCTTTCTTTTATATTATCCATCAAAATGAAGAGATACAACCTACAACAAATCTATTGTAATTTCCTCTTCACTCTCATACAGTCTCATCTCCCTTTCCCACACAGAATAATAATAATACACAATCGCAATACAATTCCCTCATATAAATCAAGGGTTGCCTTCTAGGAATGAAAACCATAAATAAACATAATTTCTACCGTCAGATCTTTCGCCTAATGAACGACCTAGATTGACTACGAAATTACAATATTTTACAAGGAATTTTTTATCAAAATTTTGCTTTGGGGAGCACTGCCCCCCAATCCCCTCTACTAAGGGGGGGTCATAAAATTATCGCTGGCCCCCTTGGACCCTCTTGACGGTGATCCTATGGCTGATGTTTTCGCCCCATTAGGAACTGGGGTCCAACGCGACTAAAACTAGACCTTTGAATCAAGAAGATAATCAAGCTCCACGACTAATAATACAAACTAGCTAGTATGGTGGTAATTTATCTCTAAAAATAGAGGTTTTAACTATGTTCATTCGTAACATGCTATTACAAGAGGTTGAAAATGGATTTTTAACACAAATTACTAAATCCTAAGAGACAAAAACTCTAACTATAGAAAACAAAGAACCAAAATGATGACATGCCCTAAGTTGGTTAGTTGATATGTCAACTTTCGAAAGATGCAACCTTTGCATATGATTTAAATTTGGGGTGCAAGGTAGCTTGTTGAAAATATATAAATGAGAAGTATAATTATTGGTTGGCCTATTTAAGCCTATAGCAATGGTAAGCTCCCAAATGGTAAAAAAAAGTCATTTAAGGTCTCAAAAGGGCCTGAGAAGTTTAGGACCCAGAAAATTGTAGATAAAAAGAAACTACAAAGATGGAGAAACATGTTGATTTAATGGAAGAGGTGGGTGGCACCTAGATTATGCATCCCCCCTTTAGGAAGCAATGATCCACACTTCATCAAGTTCCCTCATTAGAATGGTAAATTTTTGTTGAATTTAGCTCCTAGTGAGCCACTTTCCTTGGTGAAGAAGTTGGCTTAGTTTGACAACATGATAAAGTTGTATGTTCTACTAGTGGGTACCCTTTGTATTAGTGTCCATGATCTAGTAGATTTTATTATATTGAATGTAGTCATGATTGAATTCAATAGGGGCCAAATGCTCAACAACCTCTGAGGCATTCTATAGAGGTAGAAAAGATGGTTAAAGTAGCTCCACATTAGATAATGAGAGCAAGCCAAGGAAAGGGCGAATACTCAATTCAAAATCATTTTCACCCATATCCTTCATGATGGTGTAAGGCCCATATTAAAGTGCTTTGAATTTTTTCTAGGGGCATCTGAGGTGCTCTTTTTGCAGATACAACCTTACCTTATCACCAATCTAAAACTTGTATGGAAGAAAATACTAGTCTTGTCATTGCTTGTATTTGGAATTGGATTTATATAAGGTATCATGAACCTATTGTTAGAGGTGTTGGACCCATTCAACAAAATGGATTACTCTATTAGCCTCAGTTTGAATATGGGAGGACTCTTCTGGTGAAAATGCAGTGCGAAGAGCTAAATAAATGGAGTTTAATGGTTGGAACCCCACACACACTTGAAAAATGATGTGGTTAATAGAGCTATGATTGGTTTTGTTGTAGCTATGTTGAACATATAGGAGGCTCTCATCTAATGTATGTGTGTTGTTGGAGTTGTACATGTGAAAGATATACAGATAATCCTTTTGACCACTTTTCTTTAGGAATGGAAGGTAGTTGATTTGGTTAGCTTGTTTGTTCATTAGAGACCACAACCTAGACCAAAAGGTTATAAGGAATCTACTATCCCTATTTAAATAATGGTCTATGATTACCCAACATGAACCTAAAGACACTTAAAAAGGAGCTTAGATCCAATTGTGATACTCTTATTGCATGGTGCTAAAATGGTAATCTTTGAGAATCAATCAACAACTGGAAAGACACAATCATTACCATGCTTGGTGGAGAGAAAAATTGACATTTAATCCATGGATGTTGGCTCCCATGTCTTTTTTGGATTAGGTGGAGAAGTGTATAGCCCCTACTTATTAATAGTAGGTTTAGTGATAGCACAAGTAATGCATGATCTAACATACTAGCTAAAATCCTAATACAATTTTGGCTAGTAGAAATCCTTCTAAAGTACTACTAGTATCATCTCCACGCTTAAGTGTCATGCCACCTTTTTGTAATGTGCCTCCCAAATTAATTTGCATGCTCACTTGAAGGAACTCAAATATGGTCGAGATGGCACAAAAGTGCATTGTGGAGGGGAAAATCTAGAACTTGTTTACCTACATCTAGTGCCTAATATATAATATCAAAGTTATGGTCATTTTCATATAATTGAGATCACTTGGAGGTCTCATGCATATAAGAGTTAGAATTATGGTTAGTGCCACAATTAGGGGCCAAATGAGGTAATCTACAACTCGATTTGTGTTTCCCTTCTTCTACTTAATGTTCAAGTGGATTTATTGCAAAAGCATGGACCACTATTGATGATGGTCATTTTATAGCTTTACCTATATCTACATGAATTGTAGCAACTTGTGATAAGTGTGGATGACCATTTCCTTTCCTAGAATATAATTTTTTTACTATCATTATGTGTGCATAATGGAGTACATCTCCTTGTGATAGGTGGGATATTTGTGAAGAGAATCAAGTAGTGCTTCGCTGTGATAGGCCACCAAATGCCCATGTTGAGTTAAGAAAACATCGATAGCAAAGTTGGAAGCATCTATCTCAATATAAAATGGTTGTTGAAGGTATAGCAAAGTGGGGATTGGCATGGAGTAGAAGCAATGTTTTATATCCTCAAATTCTTTCTACTATAACTCTGACTAGGAAAACTTGGATTTAGCTCAACCTTGGTCACTTGACGTAAGTGTTAAGCATAATGAGAGAATCTCAACACAAAATTGTGGTAGAAGCTTGCAAGGCCCAAGAATCTTCAAAGCTCTATCAAAGTTGTCGAGGTTAGCTAATCATGGATGAATTGGATCTTGGCTCAGTCCACAAGCACCCCATGTTCATCCATGATGTATCCTAAATACTAAATTATATGTATTCCAAATAAGTGTTTCTCCATATTGGCATATAACTTGTGTGGTTGTAGAGTGCTCGGGACCTACCAAACGTGTTGTAAATATTTTGCATAAGTTCCGCTAAACCAAGTCATGTTATTTATGAGTTAATGATTCACTTTCTATTATCCTGATCTAAATCAAGGTCCAAGTCAAAGTCCAATTCTTCTTCTTTATGCTTGCTAGCAATGATTATTTCAAGAAACATTCATCACTCACACTAATTTCTAATGTTTTTTTTGGCTTCTCATTACCCTTCTTTACTTAACACTTTGATAAATGGTCTTGAAATTGGCTCTCTTTGCTTTGTACTTTACTCTATGAGTTAGAGCCACCTTTACTCCCATTTATGCTCAATTTTAACATCATATCTATAAAGAAGTCATAGTTAAGAGATGTCCAAAATTTTCATTTTTTGAGATATACTTATATATACCACTACAGTATTTTAAAACTAGATGCTACTCAAAATCTTTAATACCCCTAGCTTTATTTTGTTTTATTTAACCGACATAGATATATTCCTATTCTTGTTACATAAAAATAATGTGATTTTTTTTAATTGCTAAATCTTTTGGCAAATATTAAAGAGCAAAACAATTACAACTCCCAAATAAAACTAAAGTAGTTTCACAAACTCATATAATAAAGTAAAGCAGTTCTTTACTTGGGGTTTCAGCAAATTTGATTGAGAAAGCTACGCAAAACCATTCGCATTGAGACACCAACATAACACCAATATTTATGCACTTTATTTAAAGTAATTTTTTTGGTTAAGCAAACTTCCACGAATATTTATATAATAAAGTAAAGTAGTTATTTATTTTGGTTAAGCGAACTTTCACCAAATTTACGGAAAATCAATTTCCTTCCGAATCGATATTCTGTCCATATAAAGCTGAGAAACCAAAGACTTTGGTGAGTGAAAAAGACTTCAAACAATAACTATAGAAAAGAATATTAGATACATCGTCATTGCCGATCTCTATGGGCTTTCCACCAACAAATATTGGAAAACAAAAAGTCATTAGATATATTGATTAAAAAAAAGTCATTAGATATATTGATAGTTCTGAACTCCATCAGCTGGAATGGAAATAGCAAGTTTGTACACAAAATTTTGACGACATGAAGCATAAAGAATATGATCTTATTCTTAAAGAATATGATATTGTTCTTTGAAAAGCGTCACAACAAAGCACCGAAATGTTGTTATTGGCTATTATTTGTTTACATTACAAACACATATAGATGAACGAAAATACAATGAAATTCTAATGCAGGTGCCAGATATTCAGAGCGACCTTTGGTGTCAATAACAACTGTAAATATACCAAAATTACTTACATAGTATCAGCAAGTACCCGCAGCAGCTTGTTCCTGCCCCGACCAATCTCATCAAACAAATTTCTTACCAGCCAATCAAGAGTTTCCAAATCTTCTTTGAAGGCAGAAGATTTTTTCTTCAACAATTGAATGCTCTTCTGAAATTCCCCAAGATCTTCCGGTGTACTAGTATGGTTGCCATTGCTAATCACTTGAATTCTGTCTCTTAAATCGGTAGTGATAGTTTCAAGACTCTCCAATTCGCGCAAGAGCAAACTCGAGCTCCCATTTCCTTTGCGGTTCTTCTCTAACTCCTCATTAAACCGCAGATACAGGTTAAGAAATGGTGTAGACCACTGAGACTGGAAGGACACCTTGTCAGAGTTTGAATTTGGATCCAAAGGAAGAGGATAAACTAAGCCAGAAATAAGAAACCAAGAGATCAACGAGGTCACATTCTTCACTGCAAACATCACACCCCAAAAGCCATTCCATTTCACAAACTTGCTCTGCAAGTTCTTTTCATTCAAGCAAAATTTCAACCTCCCATCTGTCAACTTCTTTGACACAATAATTTTCTGCTTGTCGGCATTTAGTCTCCCGGCCTCTTCCTTGCAGGCATCCAAATCATTCAATACCCTAGAATTCAGAGGAACCGCTTTTTCAAGACCATTTAACTTGATCAAGGCTAATTCTACCACCATCTGGTAATGCTCCAACCCTGATATCCCGACCTTCAGCGCATTGCAAATGTCAAGTAACTTCAGAGTTTCATCCATATAATCATTCAGCCATTCTTCACCTTTCAAAGAAACAGGAAGATCGAGCTTCTCAACCAGAAGAATGACACCAGCGTGCATAGCTTTTAGGAGATTGAGGGCTTCTTTTAACCACTGAAAGGATATAAAATTCTCACTCATTGAACGGTCTAGATTTTCGAGACCTCTGGCTAAAGCTCCATTGAAGGCCTGGAGGTCTTCATTCAAGGAAACATGGTATCTCCCACCATTCGAAGCCAAGGCGTTAAAGCATGCCAAAACTTTCATTGTGTTATGCAAAATTTGACCAATTAATCCCAGATTTTACTACTTTAACCACTCACTCTGCGTGTTCTTCGGAACACAGGATTCTCATTTGTTTCATACAATTCAGACTCGAAAATCTGCGCGGCAAAACAGAAGAAATAATCAGAGAGACTTCACCTAGCCACTAGGCCATCATTACCAAGGCAAAACATTTTATTAAGACCTTAAAATTTCAAATTTCACAGCTAAAATTAATTTTTGAGGTACATAGTTAATAAAACATTTCAGAATTGCACTCAAAAACCACCATCCAGCCTCTACTTCATTAAATTTATGGAAATTGCAGGAAAACAAATAAATTTTCATGAATCACTGAATCATAACCTTAATGGATGAATTTCAAGAACGCTGCTAGAAACTATCATTGAAACCCGTGTTGGATTTCATTTTATCAGACACAAATCATTTCAATGTCCGATAAACTATAGAATTGTAAGAATCGAAATTTCCAAAACAGCACTTCAATTCTCTAGATAAACAATTCGTAGTCAAAAACCATGACTTGACGGCTTCTACAAAAAAAGACTTCTCAGAAGTTAAGCCATAACCTGACTTCTCGAAAATTAAAGCCGTACACAATCGTTTAAACGCCTCAAGCCAGAAAATGGCCATAAGACCGGATCGTTCAAAGAATCCCACTGTATAATATAGCAGCGATAAAGAAGATCTCAAACTTTGATTTAGTAAAATTTCAGGCAAAAAGGATGATCTTGCCGCATATCTAGCGAAACTCGATGATTTTACTGTCTTTGGACAAAATAAGGTTGGAAACGAGAATTCAATTGCTTATTTAGCTGGAAAAACTCTACTAAGTCCTTGATTTGCAGAAGATGAAAAAAAAATAAAAAATCTTAGAGCCGAAAGAATTATATTAAAAGTCAAGCTAGATTTCTTGGAGCCGAATGCAAGCATATTAAGCAAAGTTTCCTTCAAATTTTCCAAAGCAAGCAAAGAGCTCTTCGAAATTTCGAAATGAAGCAAAGAATTCTTCGAAATTTCCAAATTAAGCAAAGAATTTTTCACGGAAATAAATATCAAGCAAATAACATTAAAACTGAACAAAGAATTCGTTCGAGTTTCAAAAGAACAAATGATTCCAAGAAAGCTACACAGAACTTGTCTGAATTCAAAGCTAAGCAAAAAAATTCTTAGAAAACTAAAGTTTTGCAAATAATTCTCACGAAGATAAAATCCAAGGCAAGCTTACTTACATGAACCCACCTAATATCGATTAAACGCTGGAATTGCCGAGTTTCGCCAAATCAGCCACCAAACGGTTCGAAATCGCCGTCGAATTTCTGTCAGACCGATGCGCTTTTTGTCACAGGTTTTCCAAAGCCACGAGAAGACAATATTTAAGAGACTGGATTCTCTGGAATACACAATAAAAAAATTCTTTTAAAGCCGGCAGATATTCCTTCCCTTCACACCAAGCTCCTGTCGAATGAACATCTCTTCCCAAAAATAGTAGGATCTTTAATATAAGGTTGGATACCTAATATTCTTAATTAGGCATAGCCAACACGTAAACTCTAGATTCCATGCTTATCGAAATGCGCTTGCAACGAAATATATAGGGAAGGTTGACTTGGCTTCGTTGTAAATAATAATTTACAGTTGCAACGCAGCTTGTTAGAGTTTCAGTTTGCAAGAACTCTGAATACTATGTTTTAGTGGCATCTACTTTCTAAATACTATGTTCTGCTCGCATCCACTGACATCCACTTTTTGTGTGGTCGGTCTATGGAGAGCTATGGTTAGTTGACTTCTCACGTGACGAATAGAATTTATACTTCGAATACGACTTGTTCGGGTTTCTATATCCAAAAGATCAAGCTCATTCTGTCTCAAGATCAAGTTCTTTTTAACAGAGCCCCGCTGTCACAAATTTAATTAAAGGTTAGTTTTTCTGGGATGTCTATGCGAATACGTTTGAATTGGTTTAACAGTTACGAACATTCATTATATCTTGAAAAGAATATGTAGTAAAACACATGTATTTCATGTGCGTTTTAGCTTCGGAAATTACAGGTTCAAATTTAAACAAATTTAGTCAAACACTTATCTCAGAAATTACAGGTTCAAAGTCAAAAAAATTTAGTCAAAAACTTATCTCGCAAAGGTTGCACATTCAAATCCAAAAGCGCTTATTAGTCAATTATATACCATATATATTCTGAGAGTTAAACCTCGTCAAAAA
This sequence comes from Pinus tabuliformis, assembly GCA_031772625.1. Taxonomy (NCBI): domain Eukaryota; kingdom Viridiplantae; phylum Streptophyta; class Pinopsida; order Pinales; family Pinaceae; genus Pinus; species Pinus tabuliformis. The sequence goes on along the minus strand of CM062806.1, from coordinate 478,157,862 downwards.
TATATCAAGAAAAATACCAATGACTCTATGCTTCTATGTATCATAGATCTTATGGTACCTGTAAGCCACGATACTTAACCTCCATGATCACTGCAAGAAAAGGTACAAAATTCACTGCAAAGTTACCTTGATACTGGTGAAAGATCAGTAGGGGAAGGCATTCCTGCACTGTGGAAACACGACTCTCCAACCTTGTTATTAATTCATCCTCTAAATTGTTGGATACACTGTACCTTGGCGATAAAATGCGGAGTCTGACCAAACTCCTGAAGATTACAACAAAAAGAATTGAACTAGTTAGTTGACTTCTTTAATTCGCTGAGAGAATTGGGGTTCCAAAATGACATTGAGAGTGTTGTTGTCAGGTGGGATGCTGATAACCAAGAAGTATAATCCCCTTCCCAGGTCAAATATTATGGCTGCATATAACTGAATTGGAAAGAGTCTACATATGGTAAATATAGTAAGAGTTAGCATAGGGTAAGCATAGTAATTATTATTCTTATAAAGGATTTTTCAAAATATATATATATATATATATACCCAAGAGAGATCTAGTTGCATTTAGATCGGTTGACTAGGCATAAGATAAGAGTGGGTTCTAAATACTCAAAGACTCAAGAATGGAATTATTATTTTCGTGCATGCATCTTGCATTTGCTCGATGAAGAATGGAATTATTATTTCGATGTAGATAGGTAAATGAAGGTAGGTAGGTGAGGTAAATATTAGGAAAAATTTCCTCAATAAATTTATTGAGAGATATAATTTAAGAAAAAAAATCGCTATGTTTTACTAAATTGGATTGGTCATTTTCATGTATTACATTATGGATTTGCTCAATGAAGAAAGGTAGGCTGGAGGACCAATTTAGTAGATGGATTTGCTCAATGAAGAAAGGTAGGTTGGAGGACTATTTCCTACTAAATTCTAGAAGGAAAGTGGAATCTTTATTTTCATGTATTACACTATAAACTAGTTTATCTAATAGGAAAATAAGTTTTTTATTAAATTTATTGAGAAATAATAAAAAGAAAATGAAATAACTATTTTTATAAATTATATTATGAAGAATTTTTATTTTCATGTATTACACTACACTATGCACTGGTTTAATGAAGAAAAATAGGTGGGGGTAATTTCTTACTAAATCGTTGAAGAATAATGCAAAGAAAATAGAATAATTATTTTCATAATTATACTATAGATGTGTTTAATAAAAGTAGGTAGGTGGAGGAAAACCATTTAATATATATATATATATATATATATATATATGAAATTTCTATATGGCTAAATGTGTTTTATCAATCTTCAAGTAAGATACAATTGAATTCTTTTATGAATAATAGGAAATTTTAAAAATGAAAAGCTTTAACTAATTTAAAAAAGAAAAATAAAAAATTATATAAAATTAACATTGTTTTTTTTAAGGAAAAAAAGTGTTTATGATAATTTGAAAAAAAATGTTTAACTCAAGTGTATGAAAAAAATAAATCGAATTATTTTTTATAATGGAATGGTATGTGCATGAGGGCTCATTCTAGATCCCAATGGAAAATAAGAATTTACTTTTGTTTGGGGAAACGGGGTCTATCACAAATAACAAGAAATGTATGAAGTAAATAACTCGAATTATTTTTTATAATAGGCATGAATATGTTGGAGTGGTATGTGGGTGAAGGGTCATTCTAGATCTCAAAGGAAAATAACGATTTGCTTTTTTCAGGGATAAGTGGGCTTGCCACAAATAATTAAGCATACTACTCCAAGGTTTATTGATCTTAAAGTAGAAAAGAATAAGACATATTTTGTGGTTGGAGATTCTTTTATAATCATACATTATATGCACTATCAATTGACCCTAAAGGGACTAGTTCAAAAAGTAGTAGTAAACAGTGAATTTCATCATTTCTTGAGACATCATAATGGGCTTTGGCAAAAGAAACAGTCAGGTTTTAGAGAAAATGGGAGGAGTCTTGTTTTTTATTACCTCACATGAATTACTTGAAATCCAATAAGCCAAGGTTGAGCTTCATTATCATTATGGATAAATGGAAAGTAGTATTGAAGGAGTGTACATCGCTATTAATGGTCATTCACGGTCATTCACTATTCTGTTCCATCATACATTATGTAAGTAATTTTCATTTTATTTGAAGTGAGGATAGGATAAATTCTCCTATGTGGTGTTAAAGTGTTAAACTTCAAATATGCTAGAAATTATTTCATTAGAGAAATTTTGAAGTCAGAGATGAGTTTAAAAAAAAACTATCATTAACATTCACTTTAAAAGATCCAAGAAGTTTCAAAATAATGATGTCAACCATAAGAGTAAATAGTTTTGGACCTTTTTAATCATATTATTGATTTATCTTATTTTTTTATCATAGCCATTTTTTTGAATGCTAAATTAAATTTTGCATTCAATGAGTACCCATCTACATACTTTTATAAATTCACATTGAAATAAACATGCATTTAAGAATCCAATTCCATGTATTGAAAGTGAGTGTAATCATCTGAGAATGGTAATTATTATCTAATAAATATGAAGAAAAACATGCTAGAAGGATGATAATCCTAAATATTATGCCATTTACAAGAATATTGAATTGCATAAAAGCACAGTGTGAAAAGCATATTAAAGAAACCCAAGACTACTTTTTATTTTATCATAAAAAATGAGAAGGTGGGAGATTGATTCACATCAACTTATAGATAAAATTGGTTGAGAAATTAATAAAAAATAAAAAACTATAAAAATTATACACAAAATAAATATCTAACCATATAAGATAAAAGTAATGGAATTAGAAAACTAATGAAGGGAAAAAATGGTTGCCACTTCTTCCCTTTATATTTTTACTCTTTCAAAATGAACAACATGGTGAGAAATTCAAAATGGACAACATGGTGATAAATGAGGAAGATACAATGTCCTTGATGGTACCTCAAGGAAAGAAACAATCTTGAGTCACCCATAGTGAGTCATTATTTGAAAGCGCATAATAAGAATAATATTAGTTTTAAGAATTTGTAATGGTTCAAAAAGTTGTTTTTTTATGGAGACAACATGTACATCGTTACACAAACATAAAATCTTAACCCTCGTTTATAGAGTAGATAGTAATGCTGAAATTTTGAGATAGCGTTTAACTTATTTGATTATGGGCATCTTTTTGTTTTGTCCTATTTTGTTAGATGTTTAACTTATTTGATTATGAGCATCTTTTTATTTTGTCCTATTTTGTTAGATGATTTAATATGAGTACTTTATTCATTATGATGTGAGGTGTATTTTAGATAAGGCTATTTGATTATGAGCATCTTTTTATTTTGTCTTATTTTGTTAGATGATTTAATAAGAGTATTTTAGTCATTATGATGAGAGGTGTATTTTGAGACAGGGCTTTGTGATCCATTCTTGTTCATAGGGGCATCTTTTTATTTTGTCTTATTTTGTTAGATGATTTAATAAGAGTGTTTTATTCATTATGATAAAAGGTCTATTTTAAACCAAGCTTAGTGATTCGTTCTTTTATATATATATATATCTATCTATATATATAAGTTTTATTTAATTAAAATTATTATAAAATATTATTAATTTTGTTCTTACTATGTTCACTATTAATATTATAACTTAATATGAATGAGATCTCTTAAAAATATTTCATTTTTATTCTTGAAAAAAAATATAAATAAAATAAAATAATTCAGTTGCTTCCTAATAAGAGAGATATGCAATTAATTCAATTTTTAATATAAAATTGATATGTGACATTCAAAGTATATTAATAATAATAAAAATATTAAATATGGGTTATAAGTAAAATATTATGCTATGCAAGTTAAGTGATATTAAGGTGTATTTAAAAGTAATGAGTTAAGTAATATTGAAGTGTATTTAAAAGTAATATTAATATGTCTTTAAAAATATATTAATAAGAAAAATATTTTAATATGGAAAATGATGTTAATAAATAAAATATTTCAATGTCAACAATCTATATGTATAGATTATATAAAACCATTAAAAAAAAATTATAGTTAAAACATGTCTCACTATTTTAGGTTTTGGTCATTTTTCGAAAAAAAAATAAAAAATTGTGAATTCTAAAATGTAGCAAAGAAAAGAATTATTGAAATTGCAAATTTAAGTTGTGTAGTCTACACGACTTTAAAGTCATTGCATTCATTTATCCATTAAAAAATGAACTTAAATAAGGAAAAATTGCATTTCATGTTGTGTGTGTGAATCTTAACTATAACCATGACTTATCAAACCCATAGATGGATTAAATCTCTTGAGATGCAAACATTTTTTGAAGTTTTGCACTCTAAAATAAATTTGCATATCAAGAAATTTGATCACTCTCAGCACTTGGTAGTTTTTAGATTTGTGATTAAGATGGACCTATACTGATAATAATAACAATAATCTAATTTTAAGGTCACATATGAGATCCCCTTATTTGTGGCATAAAGAAATCACTTTTACACATTAGTTTTCTATTAAATCTATGAAAACATAACCTTTTAATTTTGAGCCTGGCCTTTTAAAAAAACACATGTTTCTTATCCATTATACTCATTCACCTTCTATCAATTTAATTATTATTATTTAAAAAAAATATAAAATAAATAAAATAAATTTCACTATATGAATTAAATTCAACTAGTTCTTATTTCCCTTATCAAAACTAATTAAAAAAAATTATAAACTAATTTATAAATCATAAAAATGTCTGGTTAAATATATTAATTTAAAAATAAAAAATAAAAACAAGCTTAATGCCTTATGTACCATTTAAGTCATAATTTATTTATTTTAATGTGAAGAGTCTTCGCTCAATGATATGGCATGACATTATATTCAGCTATAGTCGTGTGCTTATATTATGATAAAGAGAGATTTTATAAGCTTTGTCAAGCACTATATTCATGAGTGAGATAAAATAGATAAAACAAAATAAAAGAGACCTCATGTCGTGAGTGATAAGGAAAAATGGAACTAATTGTAATTAAAATTAATAAAAGATAAGTAATTTTAAAGTATATTAAAAATTATTTCTGTTTAATTAAGAGTTTATTTTATTTTTGATTTAAATGTATAGGAAGATATGTGTTTAGCAAGAATTAAATTATATATTTTTATGAATTATTAGCAAATTATTTTAGATGCCATTAACAGTGATTGTGGGTTTATAGTAAATAATACTTGTCTTATTATTGGTTTGGTAACTAATTTATAATATATTTTCTTATTATTCAAAAAATTAGAGACAAAAATTTATGTATTGGATTAATATTAAATATTATTAAAAATACATATTTTTGTTAAATTTAACTTTAGCAATGAGAATAATAAGGGATCGATTTTTTTAAGAACATGATTGTTAATAATAATTAAAGAGCTAGTGTATATGTTAGATGAGGAGAAATTTTCTCATTTTAAAATTTGTATCTTGGTAGCTTTTAATGTCCTTGGCTTTCCCATTAGAGAGCTCCTTAACCCCAAACTCAATGTCTTCCAAAAAAAAGGATAACATCCTCTATAAGGGCATTCAAAATGGTGTCTATGGTGTTAAGGGATTAGTAGAAGTCTTTAATGTAAATATTCTAGCTTTTCAAGTGAATCAAATGATTTTTTTTAGTTTTATTTTGGGAATCAAATAATTTTGGGAGCATTTCTAATTTATTTTCTAACTGTTTTACAATCATTATCATACCAAGAATTAGCAGTTTTATTATTCTTTTTTTATCATATTTTAGTTGAAAAATTGTTAATAATATTTAATAATAATTATTCTTATTATCAATTATCAATTAACAATTAAATTATAATAATTATTTTCAACTCAAAATAAAAATGTTAATAATTATTATTTTTAATTAAACTATATATATATATTTATTTATACTTAATTTTAATATATAAATATACTTTTTATTATTTAAATATAGATAACCCAAATAAATATGAATATCTATATATGGATAGTCAATAATATGAATATGAATATCAATATCTATATATGGATATGGATATATAGATATGGATAGTTTATTTTCATATGAAGAAACCAATGGTTTTTTAATTAGTAGTAATTATTAATAGTTTGAGAAGGATATTGGTTTCGTGAAAAATACGATTTTGCTAACTTTCGTATTTACGAGAGATTTGATAAATTAAATGTTTTAATAGATAATATTATAAATAATAGTGATCGTTAATATTGAGGGCAACCTTTCCAAAGAAGTAACCTTTAAATAAATTCAGAAATCTCCCTCTTTAATATATGATGCGTTATTTTAAAAAGTGAAGTAAACACGGAAGCGGAACATGGTGATGTGAGAATATTAGTGTGGCACTAAGATATCATGGTAAAAGGAAAAGGAGATAGAGATAAATGCATATAAGGGGAATGAAAGAGTCACAGGGTGGAAAAGTATCTAAAATGATTTCTTTTAAAAACAACTTTGTTTTCAAAGATTTTGTAATTTTAGGTATTTTTTTATTGAATTTTTTTCTTAAAAACAACTTTGAAATTTTTTAGATTTGGTAATTTTATGTGTTTTTTATTGAAAGGTTTTTTTTGGTTTCCCATGTAATATTTTTCTTATATTTTTCTTTTGGTATTTTCTAAAGGATATGTTTTTATTTGATGTTTTTTTTTTCTTTCGGTATTTTCTAAAGGATATGTTTTTATTTGAGTTTTTATTTGATAAGATATGCACTGATGGGATTGTAATATAGAAGTTTATTTTTGGTATTTTTCTAAAGGATATGTTTTTATTTGATAAGATATGTAGTGATCGGATTGTAATATAAAAAATTATTTTTAATATTTATAAGTAATTATGAGTTTAATATAAGTAATTATGGATTTAAATTTTTTTATTAATGATTTTTTCATATAATGTATTTTTAAATAAAAAATAGAGAAAATATTGTAAATGTATGAATATAAGGGTAACATATAAAACATATTATTTTATTTTATTTTTTATAATTTTATAGGATCCATGAAGCTTTGGATATAATTTTTAGTTATTTTTATGCATCATAGATAATTGTTTAAAAGGTTGAAAGTGAAGGTAAAAGACATTACTAATATTATTTTTTCATTCTAAATTATTACTATATATTTAATGATCCATCTTATTCTATAATAGTAGAAGATGGTGCTATGGAAGTTATAGAGTACCTTGAATCTTATGGTTGAGTTGTGACAACATGAAACTTAAATGTTGAAAGAATGTAAGTGGTGAGGCTTGGTGGAGGATAGTCATAAAGTGCTCCAAAATGAGTTGTATTGATGGTTGTAAGGTATGAAATGTTATATTGTCATTCTAGCAAGGATTTGTTTCAATAATTGGGACGATTTGTCAAAAGTAGTACTTGTCCACAACATCAATTTGGTTATTCTTTGAGGATGATAATAAGAGCTCATAGGTAATTTGGCACCTTAGAGATTCTATACATCTTTATAAAGGTTACTGGTGAGTGTAGGGTCCCAATCACATACAATCACCTTGAGGCGTGCAAGAAGTTTATGAATGCCATTAAAGGAAACATTTGCAATGAGGACAACTTTGTAAATCGATTGGACTATTGATAAATGGGAAGATTTGGTAAGTCTATAACCAACAACACATGATCAAATTAAATATAAGAGAAATTCAAAATACTAGATTTTATATTTTGGGAAAGACGCAAAAGTGTGTATTTCTGAAAATAATAAACTTCATTCATCTAATTTCTTACCAGCTATGAATATCCATAAACATGTACCTCTAGGATTTCCTTTTTCGTAGCAATTTATATTAGAAGCTTGAGGGCCATGACTTTTCTAAAATTATTTACAACATAACCTAAGCCTACTTATAAGGAAATGGAGTGGGCCTCTAAAAGTTATAAGATCCCCCAGTGTGCCCCTCCACCCACCTCCAAGCTCCCTCTCATATCAAGGTCTCCTTGATCTAGCCCATGAAATAAATCTCATGCGGGTCAACATGGAAAATTTTAGGGGCTGATATTCACAAGTGGGCTACTTTTCATGAATTTTCCAAAAAAAGATTCGCCAATTTTCATTTGTTATAGAAATGATTCACCCAAATTTTACAATATAAAATTATTTTACCTTAAAAATCGCCAACGTTATATAGAGAGTATATATAAAATCATTATTGTTTGAATAATTTTACAAATACATCATCAAAAAAATTATATTTGGCATCTTAGGAACTAGTGAGATTCACCAATATTTTTAAACTTCAAGATAATTTTCCATCCTTAAAATTTTTCCCATTGTGGATTAAGTTGAATCTGAGTTTCAACATAGATAGTAGGAGTATATTTGGTAGTTTAGTATGGAAAAGATTCTATATTGGCAATACTTTGTATGGAAATACACTAAGGAGGAGGAATACTCTCAAATATTGCATGGTTTCAACAGATCCATATGCCTCAAGATACTATGAGTGGAAGAGCCTTGTTTTTTTTCAAATATTTAGAGCTAACCCAATTTTTTATGGTATTGAGGAGTCACCTAACCAAACATATGATGGCCCAATCAACCCTTGAATTTTCATCCAGATCATTTTAGAGAAATAGAACTTATAAAGAATAAGGTGGGAGTTTTTCTTAGCCTCCACATAGCAAAGGAAACATCTCCTAGCAAAATGGAAACATCTCATTTGTTTATTAATCCCATGTGAGTGCTCTATTGTGTAGTAGGATCTATTGAGAAATTAATGTTCTTATGAAATTAGGGTTGATTTCTCTTTGCATTATAATTACTTGTGAATTTGTTAGCTTCTTTATTATTATGTTTTTCTTCTTTCATCAAGAAATTACCAAAATATAAAAACATGAAGATCACAAGAGACAAAGAACACAAGGATATAGGCTCTCCAGTCTAGGGCCAAAACCCCACAAGGGGGAAAACCTAGAAAAATTTCCTCTTCTTATAGAATTATATCAAAGTGAGATATCCATGTCCAAAGACCAAGACCAATACCTCCACAACTTCCCCAAGTCAACCCTCCATTCTTTGCCATACTTTATTCTCAAAATGATCAACTTAATTTGTCATAAGCTTGTCCTTGTTATAGACATATTTGGGCACTTCAACCCCAATCTTATATGTCAATAAACTAGGGCTCATCAACCCCTATAAGAGTTGTTTCATACCCTAAAAGAACATGGTCATCTGATTACATCATTCCCCAAAAGTTCCACTTGAAAAACCATCCATAAATGGCCTAAACTGAACCATATTGACTGTTACATTGGTCAGGGTGCGATGCATTCTGAGTGGTACACTGCTCAGGTGTGATGCATAATGATTAGGCCTCCTGTAGGGTGCGATGGGCGAGGATGGACAAATGTTTGAGACAATTTTCTAGGTGGTTGATCATGGAATCTTCCAGAGGCTTCTCCTATGACACTTGCCTCTCTGAATTCGCCCAGGGATGAGTAAGAGATCCAAGAAATCTCCAAGTGGAACCAAATGTAACAAGTGGAATGACACTAATCAAAACCCCAGAGATGAATTACACCCTTACACACATCTATAAATGGATCCCTCATCTAAGAGATCTAGAGGTTGGAATTTTGTGAATTGCAAGGACGTGCTGATAGTTTGTATTTGAGGAAAGAGCATTGTATTGTTGGTGTGATCTTGCTATTTCATGAGGTGAAGAGGGATTGATGTTGGGAGGATGACGCTGGATCAGAAAACTAGGTTGTAATTCTCCCTTCTATTCAATAAAGTTCTTCAAGTTTTCTTCCATATGATTGTGCAATTGTGAATGCTATCATTTGTGAATGCTATTGTATGTTCCTTATATATCTGATTCTGTAATGGTTATGATATACTAGATCAAGATGCTTTGACGGTTCTTTGTTACTATGTTTCTATAGGTACTCTCCAAGCGGGATAAGTATGGGGAGAAGTTGCAAGCTCTGTCAATGGGGAGAGAGATCAAGCAAGGGATTAAGCGGAAGATCCAGGTTGGTTCCTTTGTCTTTATCTTATCTATTATACATAGAAGAAATCACGAATTGCTTTAAACTGTTGTTTCTAGGATAGTTGCCAAACCTAGAGGGCTAGTCGTTCGAAAAGACACTAGTTTTCCCAGAAACAAAATGGCGACTCCACTAGGGATCTTATAGATGTTTGTTGGTTGTTATTGTTTGTTTTATAAACTATAGACAGAGCCTGAAGTCAGCCAGGTAGCCTTCGAACTACTCTTGCTCTGAAATTGCATAGTAGATGAATGTTGCTTCAGTCAATCTCTGGTTTAGTTTATGAATTAAACATTTGACTTACAAGCATTCTAGATCCCCTTTTGGTAGCTCAGTAATCTCTCAAGTCATTCCTCTGTACTTTTCTCTTTACTTTCCATCATAGCTCAGCTTAACTCACTGAAAATAGCTACTCATCTGAGCCAAAACCTTCTTCAGTTGTGCTCCCTATCCCATCGCACTATTTGTCACTGTAAACCAGTATGCATCGCACCTCCCGAGTGTGTAAAGTGCGATGCATCCCTGTTTCTGTGAGGCCCAAGTGCGATGTCTGACTGAACCTATTTCCATTCTAGAAATTGGGGGGTTTGGTCCTTCTTTTCAGTTTCATTTAGTTGTTTTGTTGCTTATGAATGATGCCTCCTTACTGAAGCCTACTTGCATCACATATATCAACCTCCATTGGTTAGGATTAGTAAATGTTCTTATGTATTTGTTCATCATTTACAATCCTTTGTCGAAAAGTTGCTTAAATCAATCTGTCGCTTTGGTACAAAAAGTTTCGTAACTGTCGTTTTGTGTCAAAAAGAGAAGTGTCATTGATTCTTCCTTCCCTGAATAGTCGACTGAACTTTTCGTCATGTATTTGGTTTGATTTGTTGATATTCAAAGTGTTTGTTGGCCCTCGATTTTGGACTTATTTTTGCTAAAGGAAACTTACTTAATCCATCTATTTTCCATCCATTTTCCACTTTATCCATCCCATTTTGATGTATCTCATGTCTACTCAGGTATTTATTTTTAATTTTTCAAATTCTAAATTTTTTATGAAAATTTGGTTTCAAGTGCAAATATTGGCAGATTTAGAAATTCCCGTAATAGCTATATGGATGACATGTTTCAGGACACTTGGGCATGAGTTTGATGCATGGATGGATAGCTTGGGAACTAGGACTGAGCCAACTCTACTTGGTTTGATCAGAACAAACTTTATTAGGCCCATTTAGTGCTGGTCAACCATGACTAGTCACTCAGAAAATCCATAGAAATAGAGCAGTTTTGAGATTTTATGGGATTGACCATATTTATTGGCATGGGATTGATTAATTTGACTTAGATAGGTGAATATGAGTAGATATGTTTGTTAGAAGGATTATAGATCAGTTTGTTTCACAAGACTTCTATTTAAAGTCAAGACATTGATGGCTTATGTATTGATTTTTATATAATTTCACGCTGAGACATTTTGGAGTTGAGTGCTAATTTGAAGAACCTGTTATAATACTATTTTTCTATTCAATAATGTGGATGTGTGACCGAGTTTAAGCTTATGATATCAATCTCCAAGTGTGCAAAGAAAGGGTGGAGGGACCCCATTCCAAGCTAAGTACACTTCTTTGTTTAAACTAGTTTAATTTTCCATAATCTGGTTATTGTAGAACTTGTTTACATGCTTTGTTTCAGATTGGTTTATGGTTAATGTGTGATGATTTATTTCATTAAATCTTAGTTTATTCATCACTTTAGTAAGTTGGAAAAACAAAGTGTTCAAGTTGAGCACTCCTGTTAATTTGGTGAATTGTAACTAGTTTTCCTTGATTACATGCAAGCAGTTTTCTTATGTATTTTTGGTTTTCAATTGATAGCATTATGGTGAATGAATTATGATGGAAAATACCAAAGGTCTCTTAAGTTAGGAGCCTCCCTTCATTAATGATTTTTCCATCTTAAGCTATTAGTTTCTGATTTCTGTTCATCAAGTAATAATTGAGGAAGAATTGGACCTCTTAAGTTAAGAGCCATTTCAGCTTTCCCTCTTTACAAAGTGAATTGGAATTGTTAATATAGGTTATATTTGTAATATGAACTTCTTTAGTTTTTGAAAAACTTATCTTTCAAGTTTGATTACATCTGATATTCATATATAGTGGACTTGCCTTCAAGTATTACCAACCCGGATTGATAAGGAATATTTGTGTTAATTTGTGTGAATAAATTAGCTCAACATTTTGGCGTCGTTGCTTGGGAGGCAAATATCGGCATAGTCAATAGGAATATAAGCAAAAACTCTAAAAATTTCATAAAACAAAAAAATAAAAATTAGTTACATTTCTTTTAGTTATGTTTCTTTATGCCTAGATATAGAGATCCTCAAGGTAGATTTATTAAAAACCCCCCACAAATAGAGGTAGGACCATCAGAGCCAACAACACCAGTTATTGGTATTACAAAAATTGAGGAGTTGGAAGAAAAGCAAAGAACTGGACAAAGGTTAGCTTTAATTGAGAGGTAAACTTTGTTAGTCTGGGAGGTAAAAAGAAAATAGTTATCAACTTCAGGAAAACAAAAGGAAATTGTTAAAGAAAAACAACATTTTTTTGAATCTATAAGTCAACCTGTCTTTGAACAACCTGAACCTCAAATTGACATTGAAACAATCAAAGCTATGGCAGAAGAGGGACATGGATCTGTTATTCTTACTCCTGAACAACGACTTGAATATGAGAGACAACAAAGAGAATGGAGAAGACAAAGAGAGGAAGAGGCAAAATGAGAAAATGATAGAAAGATAGAAGAGGATAGGAAAAGACAAGAAGATGGTGGTGTTCAGGAAACTACCTTTGGATTTCCAATAATAGATACAAGTGCAATATTAGGAGAAGAGGTGAAAATGAAAAATATTCCACCTTTTGTATTGCCAAATTTTTATGGAATGTCTTTAGAATATCCTGATTCTTTCATGTTTTAATTTGATATCCTATGTAGAACATATGGATACACTGATGACACACACAAACTTCATCTCTTTCCTACTACATAGAAAGCATCAGCTTTAAAATGGTTCATGGGTTTAGGAGAGCAAACAATAGCTTCTTGGGATGATATGAGATCAATCTTTCTTAAAAAGTATCAAGCCTATTGTAGGCCTAGGGACTCAAAGGAAGATGTTTTTAGAATGACACAACAAGAAGAAGAAAGTCTAGAAGAGTACTTAGAAAGATTTGCATATAATCTACAAAAATCCATACAACACTCTTTAAATCAGGAAACCATTCGAACAATATTTCTCAAAGGTATAAGAGATGAATATCTTGACATTCTGAATGTGATGGGCAAGGGAGATATTTCAAACTTTCCATTCAATGATATTGCTGAATTATGTCAAAAATATTCTAGAGGTGGATCAAAAGCTAGAAAGAGAGATGGGAGTTCAAAAGCAGCAAAATCAATAGCAGGAGTAACAAGAGAAGAAATAGGAAGCTTATTAGAAAAATTCAAAACTGACCTCCTAAGTACATTAGGAACTCAGGTAGATGTTCTAAAAGCAAATAAGAAGAAAGAAGAACAAGAACAAGATTTAGCAATCTTTTGTTCCAAATGTAGAAAGAAACATCCATTAAGAGAATGTCCTTTGGATAGTGTTCAAGTATGTGGTCTTTGTACAGAAAACCATTCAACAGAAAATTGTCTAAGGTTGAAGGAATTGCAAATGAATCCAATGGAAGAAGTGCAAGGAACAGAAGGTTTCTATTATGTGGCACCACGAAGACCTTGGCAACCAAGGCTGCCTCAACAAAATCTGCAATAATTCCCTCAACAAAACTATCCATATCCGCCTCAAAATTCTTGGAATACTCCAATGCCATGGCAAGCTTGGCCTCCACAACAATATCCAAACCAACCTGCACAAGGATGGAGAGGATATGGTTATGGAAACCAGCCACCTCAACAATACCAACAACAATACCAGCAACAATATCAACAACCATTTCCATATCAACAATATCCATAGTCCATGCCATTTCCGCAACAAAATTCTTCATATCCACAATCCATGCCATTTCCGTAACATAATTCTCCACCATTATTAACACAACCACAACAACTACAGCTACCTTCGAACCAACCCAGACCAACTCAATTACCAACCCAACCAGTGGCAAATCCGAACAATAAGATGGATAAACCTACATACACTGTAGAAAAAGCAACATATTTCCAACATATTCTATTCTTCCTGTAAATGATGTCCATTTAAGGTTTAGAAAGGTGCTTACAAAGGATTCTCCTCCAATCATAGAAGAGCCAATTGAGCAAGGAGAACAACCTGAAACATCACAATCTAAAACACAAATTCAGAAAGGAAAAACTATTATAACTCAAACACCACCCTATCCTAATAGGTTAGTAGAGCAACAAAAAGAAATGAACCTTCCTAAATTTGATATTTTGGATGAATTGAAAAATGCTTATGTAAAAATTCCTTTATTGAAGGCAATTAAAGAAATACCAATATATGCTAAAACAATAAAGGAATTATGCATTAAGATTTTTTTTTGAAATTTATAAATCAAACGACCAATCAATAAAACCATACTATTTTTGTAGCCTTGGTTCTTAGCAAATCAATTAAAAAAATATTAAATTGTACTCATTTCTCGATACACTGAGAGTGTAATTTAAAAAATGAATTCCTATGTTAGGATAAATGAATGCCCATGTCATTTGGTCAATAGATGCATAAATCCAAATGTATTTTGTGATTGTGATTTTAGATTTAGTTTAACATGTATTTTGGGTGCGTTTAATCGAACCCTAGACTCTTAAATGTGAAATCAACTAGAACTACAAATCCCATTAATGACATTTCCATACTACCATGATCTCAAATTAAAACATTGTTTATCTAAGTTTTGATCAATATTTGAAAATAAATGGAAATACTCCTATCGAAACTATATGTATTAATAATAATCGGAATGATTACCATGTTCCGGTGGTTCATAAGTGTATGTATTAATAATAATCGGAATGATTACCATGTTCCGGTGGTTCGTATACACCTAATGTAACCACCATTGATGATAAATTGTAGAACTTTCGTTATTCAATTAGATACAACAAGAACAAAAATCGCTAAATGAGCTTGCTTATTCACAAAGTATAAATTTGATGAAGACGGGACTAAAAGTTTGTCAATATGATGGGATGGTCATATGATGACGCTGTAAGACATGGTAAATATTTACATTAGGAAGTGAGTTTTGTTTTTAGAATAAATTGGAGGAATTATTTCCTAATGTAAATATAGTTTCAGTTTCCCTTATTTTGTGGAGAAGGGGAAACGATTCATCTTGTGACTCTTGGTTGTCCCATGTTAGCTTTCTTTCTAAAGACAAGAGTGTAGAAGAAGAGAGGAGTTCCAGAACAAGGAGAAGAGACAAAGGTCGAAAGAGGCCTGAGTTGCATTGTCTTTTTGGTCAGTTTAATGTATATTTGATTCTAGTTCATGAACAACATATTTATATGGCTCTGTGTCTGTTTCTCGGTGTGTATGTTGCTAATGAAGTTTCGATTTATTGATGTCTGCACTTGTTGAGTCGATTTGTATTAAGAATCTGAATGTGTCGAGAAGTGTGGTGGTTGTATGCTTTAGGATCAAGTTGATTTTTTGGTTCAAGTGCAATTTGGAGCTGAACATATTTACCCCTATGCATATGAACCTGTAACATCATATTGTTATCGTAGTTGTTGCTGATGTGTTTAGAATATATGCTGCTATTCTATTGACATGTGTTATTACTATTGGTATATGGTAGTGTCATATATGTGTTGTAGATGCTATATGTAGTTGGTATACAGTTTTGAGACCCTGTAATCCGTTGAATCGATTGATATTAAGAGTTGATGCCTTATGACTTTAACTGTTGTGAGCGTGTTTGTTGCAATTTTTTCCAAATCTACGGAGGAATCTCCTCTATGTCCTAGAGTGGTGATTGTTTGGTATTTACAACGAATAGAGTGTTTTCACATAAAATAAAGCACCCCATTTTGTTGATTGTTGTCAAAACCCTTGTAGATTTGAGTTAGCCTTGGAAAAGAGGTGAAGAAAGGTAAGTGAAATCATTTATTATGTCAAGGAGAAAGTTAAGGTCATGGGAAGTCAATTAGAATAAGGTTGAGTCGTTTCACTTTCCCGAAATTCAAAAGAAAGTTTTTTTTTGGTGCTACAAAATCATTTCGATGTGCCTACATGATTTTTAACTGCGCTACAAATTTGTTTTGTAGCGCCTACATGAAAAAATTCAGGGCTGTATGTTTTGGTCTTTCAAAGCCCATTTGGCCTGCCCGTTGCACTATTTTCTAAATGGACATGTATTAAATTGGATGAGGTGAGGAAACTTGAAGGTTAGATCAAGAATCTCTCATGGAACCTATGAAGGCAAATCCATATTCTCTTTTTGACTGCATATGTAAAATGTTTTATGAAATAAAGTGGAAGTTGACAGGGAAAATAGAGTTGCGGGCGTTTTAGTCCTAGGTTACTGGTTGTCGGGGTAATCCAGTTCATCATCAAGTGGTATGAAAGACTGAAAAGAGGATGACGTTCTTTGGTAAGGAGATTAGAACAACTCAACAAGCGAGCAAAGTTTTGGAGATAAAATGCAGAAATTCTCACTGTAGATTAAACTAATTATGCAATTTACTAAAGAAAAATACTTAATCTACTTCTACTATCAAGCTTGTGGAAGCTTAATCGATTTTGAGCAAGATCAAATAGAACACATATAAGGAGACGAAGAATCAATTCACATGAAACACAGAGGAATACTCTGGGGAAAGCCTCAGCTAAAAACCCTGCTATCTATATTATCATACAAGGTGGAAATACATCAAGATTACACAAAGCTTTAGCTCTCACAGCTAACAGCTCTTAGTACAATCCTCCTGGATTCTCACAAGTAATCAAAGATTCTCACAAGCCTTCTCCTCTGCCCTCTAAGCCTGCTATTTCCTTGCACTGTTTCTCCTAGGTGATCCTACTGTTACCCAGTGTAACACTGATAACTCGCACTGATCTTACACCCTTGAAAACTACACAATCCTCAAGGAACCTTGTTCCTTCTACATGGATGAGTTTCCTTTATTGGAAAACTCATGCAACTAATAGTACAATGTCCCTGTCTTTAATATCTACTGGGTCTTTCTCTGAATAGACATGCATGAGTTATTTATGAGAGAATCTTCAGTTATCTAGAGTACACTAGTTTGATGCATGCATGCGTTAACCGACTAAATTCACAATTAGTTCCTCAATCTGTTTGGAACTAATTTAACTAGACATAACTCAGATAACTGAGCTAACTAATAAGAACTCAAATACAACTCATCCTTATCTCCTTAATTTAAGGGATAACTGTTGCATGACTTCAAAAAGACTTCTAGCTTGAATTTCTCTAACTAATTAACTCAAGATGAATTAATTAATTATTTTTCAAGCAGCTGGTGAGACTAAATTCGAATTTTATTTCAAGGAAAAATTAAAATTGGAATATTCTGAATGCTATTTTAGCATTTCTTTTTGCTATTCTCAACACTCCCTCTCAACAAGAAAGGAATTCAACTCGATCTCGATCCTGAACCTTTGGAATGTTTTGCATGCAACACTTCTCTCTAGTGTTGTTGCTCTAGCAATCTCCAGAAACAAAAAATATCCAACCTAAATAAGTATGATGCCTATGTCATCAGAGTCTCTGGCTGTTATTCCCTCTGTCACTGAAAACTCTACACCTTTGTGCTCTTCAGTATTTGACTACTCTAGCCTCTATCACTTTGATCTCTAACTGCATCAATCACACTGATTCCTCCTGTTGCATCCGTGCTGTTATTGGTCCTATCTCCCAGCACTGCATCCGCACTACACCTCCTCTCATCATGTTGCCCAATGCTGCATTACAGCTTAGTTACTGAGAAGTAAGTAACTGATTTCCCAACTGACCTCACTGTTGGGCTAGAAACACCCTCTGATGCTGGAGCTCCCTCTGCCACTCCATCTACATCTGTCTCTACCCACTCAGCCAGTCATGCTACTCCTCGTCGGGGCTCCCGTAGCAAGGTCTAATCAAAGAGGCTGGGTACCTCAAAGATTCTGCCCCTATTTCAGCCTTCATGGGACTAACACTTCACATCGCCCCACCTCACACCTGTAGGTATGACTGCATGTGATCCCTCTGCTGACTTCTCCAATTGTGGCTCCTCCAAAATTGTCTGAGACTTCTTCTGGCGCTGCATGTTGAGAGGTAATTTACTCTCCCTCTTAACCACCAAGTCTCTGATATTGGCCTTTCTCCTCAAGGCTTTTCATGCATCTCGAACCTCAAGAGCATACAGGTTCTGTACCCGTGAACCGATCTGTTTCACCTATCCCGTGGTGACATGTCTAAGGAAAACCTTTCCCTTACTGAAGACAACATCGTAGCCTTTGTCCTCCAACATCGTGATCGATACCAAGTTCTTCTTCATTCCAAGCACATACTTCACATCTGTCAAGGTGATAGAAGCTCCATGCTCCCTCTGAAAAGAAACCGTGCCCACTCCTGAAACACTATACCTTTCATCGTCACCCATCTCTATGAGTATCTTGAGGTCGTTCTCCTCCAAGGTACTAAATCAACTTTTATCGCCAGTCATGTGGAATGAGGCTCCACTGTGAAGAAACCAACCACAACCCATCATTGAAGACACCATGCATGCGATGAGAGTGAAGTCCATCTCGAACTGAGAGGCCAATGCCTCACCTTCAGATCCATCTAAGGATCCCTTCTTGGACTTCTTTGATGGGAAATTAGTCTCATAATGACCCATCTCGTGACAATTAAATCATCTCACTTTAGATTTGTCACCCTTCTTCCCTCGATGAGAAGAACTCGATTTGGGATGAGAATCCTTCTCCTTCCCTTTCCTTGCCTTACTCGCTAAGGCCATATTTTCTTCATCCTCCTTGGATGAAGAACCATCTCGTGTACTCCTGATCTCCTCGTGCATGAGATCTAACCACAGTCGTTCCCAATCTGGCAGTTTCTCTCTTCCATTCACTGAGTCCTGGTAGCTATGCTAGCTCTTAAGAAGACCAAGGAGAGAAAGACTCACCATATCATCATTAGCTGTCATTATTCCTACACTTCCAAGCTCATCTCTACAAGTGGTGAGCTTGTTCAAATATGTAGAAATCTTGTCGCCTTTTTCACACTTGATTTTTCGAAGCTTGTCCTTGAGTGCCAGCTTCCTATGGTCGCTACTGTTCTGATATAGGTCCTTCAATGTCTTCCACATTGAAAATGGAGTCTCCTTCCCATGGAGACTCGCGCCAATATGGTCTCAAACTCCCCCGAGAAGAATCCTCCTCGCTCTCGCCACGCACTTCTTTCATTCCGCCAATTCTTGGGCATTAGCTGCTGCTGGCTTGGGGACTTCTTGATCAATGAAATACTTCAAACCATTTTCTTCTAATACTGCTTCCATGCAATCCTTCCATGCTATGTAATTCGAGCTGCCATCCAGGGCATACTCGAGTCTCAAGCCATTGAACGCCATTGGTGAACTTTGAGATGTGATAAGAAATCAATTTTATACCTATAATCAAGAACTTCAAACTTCAAAATTTTCCCTTCTCAATATGCTGTTCATAGCTGTGATCACCTTTGCTCTGATACCATGCAGAAATTCTCACTGTAGATTAAACTAATTGTGCAATGTACTAAAGCAAAATACTTAATCTACTTCTACTATCAAACTTGCGGAAGCTTAATCGATTTTGAGCAAGATAAAAAAGAACACATATAACAGAGAAGAAGAATCAATACACATGAAACACATAAGAATACTCTAGGGAAAGCCTCAGCTAAAAACCCCGCTATCTATATTATCATACAAGGTGGAAATACATCAAGATTACACAAAGCTTTAGCTCTCATAGCTAACCATCTCTCAGTACAATCCTCTTGGATGCTCACAGGAAATCAAAGCTTCTCACAAGCCTTCTCCTCTGCCCTCCAAGCCTCCTATTTCCTTACACTGTTTCTCCTGGGTGATCCTACTGTTACCATGTGTAATACTGATCACTCACACTGATCTCACACCCTATAAAACTGCGCAATCCTCAAGGAACCTTGTTCCTTCTGCATGGATGAGTTTACTTTATAGGAAAACTCATGCAACTGATAGTACAATGTCCCTGTCTTTAATCTCAACTACATCTTTTTCTGAATACACATGCATGAGTTATTTATGAGAGAATCTTTAGTTATCTGGAGTACACTAGTTTGACGCATGCATGCATTAACTGACTGATCTCACAATTAGTTCCTCAAACTGTTTTGAACTAATTTAACTGGACATAACTCAGTTAAATGAGATAACTAATTACAACTCAAATACAACTCATCCTTATTTCCTTAATTTAAGGGATAATTGTTGCATGACTTCAGAAATACTTCTAGCTTGAATTTCTCCACCTAATGAACTCAAGATGAATTAATTAATTATTTTTCAAGCAGCTGGTGAGACTAAATTCGAATTTTAATTCAAGGACAAATTAAAATTGGAATATTTTGAATGCTATTTTTAGCATTTCTTGTTGCTATTCTCAACATAAAATTCAGAGCATGGAGCAAAATCAGATGTAAAAATCTGATTGAGGTAAATTTGGTTTCAATTTCGAATTATGGTGAATTTTGGAAACTGATAATTGCATGGTTGAAGTTCTGAAGTTTGAAGAAGACAATGTAGGGAAGGAAATCTACTTTGGGAGAAAGTAGATCAGATTTCTTTTGAAGAAAACATAAATTTATGAGTGAAGGACATTAGAAGGCTACAACAACAATTATGCATGTTCAATAGAGATTTGGACAATGAGTTAATGGTCTTTTGTTCATTAATTATTGATTACAAGTAGAAGTGATGATGTTTATAGTTGATGACTGTAATCGAGAACAAAGAGAGTTCTTGATGAAGATGGAAAAGAACCTTGTAGCAGAGATGGAAGAACAACATAGTTCTTAGAGGAAGAAGGTGGGTAAATTGCATGTAAAAGCCAAAAGAGCAAAGAGTGCTTAGATGAAGATTCCAGAGGAAGGAGTCAACAAAAATATTAGGAGAAGGCTAAGCATTGAAGAGGTTAGTATGGTATTTACAAACATGTTGATAGAGTCAACTTGTTGCAATGGCTTGTGTGCAGCTCACCATGAGTAGGGAGAAGCTCATGGAATACGGAGATTTGTGACTATTGAGAGTCATAGTAAAGGTTCATAGGGAAGCCATAACAGATCAAGTCAAGAAAAAATTGATATAGAAGTAACTGAAATCAAATTGCAACTAGAGATTATGAGAAGAATGCTATAGAAATCTGAAGAAGACCCAGGGTTACAGATGGAATTTCTAGGTTTGAAGCCAACTTTACAATGAAAAGAGGTTGAAGAGAGAAGAACCTTACAACATAGGGGGGCAAGTTGAATTCTTAGGAAGTAAGTGACATTATTATCAAGAAGGGAAGAGTTTATATACTCTTGAGGAAAAACAAGTGTATTGGTTAGAAAAGAATTGGTTCAGCAAGTAGATCCAGAAAAGATGGTGGAAGATGAGATCTTGTTATAGATCTTATAAAATTGAATGTGGTGTTTGTGCTAACTTGGTATTAAAATAAATTTTTTTGCAACACTGAATTGGTAGCAGCTACCATAGCTTACTGGTAGCAACTACCATAGAAAGTAAGCTATGTCAAAGGATAAGGAGTAGGAAAAGCTCTTAGATGAAGAAATGGTGACAAAACCCAACAACAAAATAAATTTGATGAAAACTAAGAAGAGTGAGAAATTGAAGATACACCAACCAACAACTTTGAAAGTGGAGGATCAAGAGTGTTGAAGAAGAGGTTCTACTACAGAGAACCTAGAGAAGAGAATATACCAAAATGATGAATTGGCATGGGTGACAAGTAACATACTTGTTATAGAGAGAAGAAGGGCTTGTTTCCGCTCACTAGTAGAGAAGGAGGGTTCACAAGAGGAAGATATGATGATGACTTTTTTTGGTCATAGTAGGGGTTCAAAGGAAAGTCAAAAGCAGAAGAAGAAAAGTGCCAAAGTAGTTGGACTCAAAGGAATGGGTGATGATTTCTTTTTTAACAAGGAGATGGTTGAGTTAAGATCATAACTCAATCATGTGAAACAATTTCTACAAGAAATTCAAGATGACCAGAGTTATGGTTAGATAATGAGCAAGAAGAAGGTGAGATGAAATTCCTTTTAAAGGAAGTTGAGACATAAGAAGTATGTTAAATTGGAATAAGAACTCAAAGTAGATGATGTGAAATGGATGTTTGTATATGTAAATTTGATCAATGATTGTTCTTTGATGAAGAGGTATGGTTTTGGAGGAATGGTTAGTAGAAGATGGGTATTTCATAGAGGTTATAAATACAATTCATGATTTTTTTATTTTTTGAATTATATGAGGAGCTGGAATTCTTGGAAGAGAGGATAATGGACCAAGGATTGCATATTCAAAATGCAAAATCAGAATTGGAAAAGGAGAAGATTGTCTTGGATGACAATGAAGATGAAACTGCAAGCTACAACCAATAGATTGTGAAGGGAAGGAATAAACCAGAATTAAATGAAGATTGTTTAAATTTTTTGACAAGGGAAGTTATGTAGTAGCTTGAAAAATTCAAACTTCAGCCAAGGAATAAATTAGAAGATGAAATTGACAAAAGGAAAGCATGAAGGTTGTAACACCCTCCTCCCACATCTACCCAAGTAACTGTCCAACTAGGGTAAAAATGTGACGAAGAGTTACTATGATATGATTCAACTCTCTATGTATTAATTAAGAAAGTGGAACCGACGAAACATAGACAACTTGACCTTCTACACATGCAACAGAACCCCAAGGATCCATCCAACCCATCTAGGTGACCAGCCCCTGAGACAAACTAGCATTTTTCTGCATTAAAGCCTCAGTCGCTCCCTTGACATGGGCATGCATGTGACTGGGACCCTCCAATCGCTCCCACAACAAGGCATATGTGTGATTGGGGACTTTTCTAGGTACTTCTATGCTAGCGACTTTGGATTCTGTGCCACTTTTTCAAGGCCAGGACTTAGGCCACTGCCTAGAACTCCATGAAACTTCCAGAAATGAAAAATAACATCAAAACAATGATACATATGCAAATACTTGAACAAGGACTTGATTGGACCCCTACTAGCCATGACATGCATTCTATAGGTTTAAACAATAGATTTGAGCGTAGGGGTCTCATACTTATTTGAGAATCACTAAGAAGCGTTGATACCTCATCAAAATAACTGTTTTACCCTCTATTAAGCCATGTATTCATTGTACATTCAGTGATTAACCAAAACATGATGAGAACCATACATTTTCACTGTCATAAAACTCATTCATAACTATCATATAACCAACATAAATATCAAGGATATAACATCCATATAAGCCACATATAAACAAGCATATTTACCTATAAAATACTGAGGAGAAAGAGAGCTCTTATTGATGATTGCATAGGATGACCAGGTATGGGACTTTCACGAACCACAAGAACATATACTAGGCTGAACCAAATATTTATTTTAGCTAGTCACCCTTGTGCCATATTCTAATCATGAATGTGGGATCTCATAAAAAAAATCAGTTAAAACCATCCAGGGCTTCCAGAGGCAAAACCACCTCAACCCTCAACCAATGATTCCACCTCACGGTCGGGCATCACTAACCATCACCAGATTGGTCTCTACCCAAGCTATTAAGGAATCTAGAGTGTTTGTTCCAATCATGGCTTCCAGGACTAATAACTCAGCCCACAGCTGCCGCCAAGCTTCTAGAGCATCTTTCCAACCAGGGATTCAAGGATTAGTAACTCAACCCACCAAGGGCTTCCAAAGAATTTTTCCAACCAAGGCTTCCAGGAATAGTAACTCAACCCATGCTGTTATAGGGATTCCAGAGCATTTTTTCCAACCAAGGCTTCCAAGAACTAATAACTCAACCACAGCCAAGGCACAAGAAAACCAACCAAAAAACAAAAGTAAAACCCACAACACCATGGCTTTCCAGGAAATGGCAAGGTTAGGAAAAAGCACTGTTAATCTAGGAAATCCTCCAGCCATTGACAAATTATAACCAAATAACCACATGCATATGCCATGCATGCCAAAACTAGTAAGGAAAACATACATGCAACTCGTTACCTACGAGAAAAATCCGTTGTAGCTGTTGATCTCGATGTCCTCCTTTTTCTTCAAATTTCCATTATTTTCCTTCATTTTCCTCCTCACATGCAACTTGTGACATTTCACCTTCCTTTTCTCCTAATTTCCATTATTTTCATAAATAAAGTGTTAATTAATGCCACTTTTCCTTTCCAAAGCCTTCGCCATTGTGTTTTCCAATTTTCATAGCCATTAATTAATTACAAGTGATCCCCATCACTATGTTTTTTCCCAACATTTAGCTTGGAATACATGTCCCATGACCAAGGTCTTATTATTTCCTTTATTACATTTTACATGGATTTTTGACCAGGGCTATTATAAAACCCTCCCCCTTAGGGGAACATCATCCTCAGTGTTCAACGACACCTACAACCACAAATATGCTATAAACAAAACATACTATCCATGGAGATTTATAACTTAGATCGTTGTAGTATTTACAATGATCAACTTGCTGAGAAGCAAACCAACATGACAATGTAACAACATGACAACCATAATGACATGACACCCATACTGCTTATTGGTATATGGTGATATTTACATGCATATACATATATACATACACCTAAACATAAACCAAAACATATGCCAAAAATTTTCTCAACCAATGAATAGAGAAGGATACATAGCCCTCATCTGATACACCATCTCCTATGTAGCTTCATCAGGCCCAAAATGCTTCCACTACACTTTAACCTGCTCGATTTCTCAGTTTTGGAGCATGAGCATCTTTCTCTACAATATACATTGAGGTTTCGGTTGGAATTCTCCTTTTGGATCCACCTACAATACAAACCAGTTAATCACATGATCAACATCCTTAACATGCTTCTTAAGCAATGCCACATGGAAAACATCATGGAATTTCACTGTCGGAGGTTGTGCAAGTTGATATGTTACTGGTCTAATCCTTTCAAGGATCCTGAAAGGTCTACAAAATTGAGGTGCCAACTTGGCACATGATCCAATCCTCAAGGATCCCTTCTTGGGTTTGATGTGCAAGTATACTTGTTCCCCAACTTGAAAATCCTTAAACAACATGTCTTGATCTGCATAAATATTCTATCTCTATTGTGATGAATTTAGATTCTTCTTGATTACCTGCATTTCATATTCCATTTCTGCCAACATATCTAGTCCTATCAATGCCTTGTTAACTGGATCACTCCAACTAATAGGAGTATTACAACTCCGACCATAGAGTGCCTTGAATAGACTCATCCTCAAAGACTCCTGATATCCATTTTTGTAAGTGAACTTAACCAGTGGAAGGTACTCTTCCCACTTTCACTGTTGATGCATCACAAAAATCCTCAAAATATCCTCCAATATCCTGTTGACGCTCTCTATCCGTCCATTTGTTTGTGGATGATAAGTTGTGCTAAAGACCAACTTTGTACCCAAACCTACAAATAACTCTTTCCAAAACCTAGAAGTGAACTTTGCATCCATTTCTGATATGATCTTATTTGGTACAACATGCAACCTCACTATATCCTTGATGAATACTTGTGCTACATTATTAGATGAATAAGTAGACTTTACTGGAATGAAGTGTGCTACCTTTGTCAACTTTTCAACCAAAACCATAATCGTGTCATGCTGTCTAGATGTCCTTGGAAAACCTGTGATGAAGTCCATGGAAATTTCCTCCCATTTCCACTCTCGAATTGAGATTGGTTGTAGTAACGTACCTAGATGCCTATACTCTGCCTTTACTTGTTGACAATCCAAGCATCTACCCACAAATTCTACCACCTCTTTTTTCAAGTTTGGCCAATAGTAGAACTTCTTCACCACTGTCAATATCTTCTAATATCTTGGGTGACCTGAATACCATTTCACATGAAACTCTCTCAAGATAAGCTTCTTGAGCTCATTGTAATTTGGCACATATATCTTGTCGCTAAATCTGACCAAGCCATCTGCTATGAGATGATAGTCCACATCCTGTGCACCTGTACCTTCACATGTACCTATACCTATACCTTTACTTGTACATGTACTCTATTGTAACATATGCTTGAGCTCCATGTACTTATTATCCTACTGACTTGCCTGTAAGGTCCGAACCTGTAAATCTATCCCATAAGAACTCATAGCTGCTATATAGTTCACCTGTATCTGCCTGCTAAGAGCATATGCAACATTGTTCTCTTTACCTTTAATGTATTTTATCTCAAAGTTGAACTCATTGATCATGGCCAACCATCTAGCTTACCTAGCATTCAAATTTGGTTGGTCAAATAGATACCTCAATCCATTGTGATCGCTCATCAGTACAAATCTCCTCCCAAGAGGATAGTGGCTTCACATCTTCAATGCATGGATGATCACTGCCAACTCAAGATCATGCGTTAGATAATTCTACTTGTGCTCATTCAGTTTCTATGATTCTTAGCATGCTACCTTTCCTTCTTGCATAAGAACTCCACCAAGTCCTCTCTTGCAAGAATCTATGAATACCACAAACTCTTTGTCCGGATATGCAAACTTTAGCAGTGGAGCATTTGTCAACAACTATTTCAACTGCTCAAAACTTGTTGGACATTCTTTTGTCCATTCAAAATTCTTACCTTTTCGTTGCAATGATGTGATATGATATGCAATACAAGAGAAGTTCTTGATGAACCTCGTGTAGTAACTTGCTAACCCCATAACTGATTTGACCTGATCCACATTCCTAGGAGATGCCCATTCCATGATAGCTCTTATCTTTTCTACATCTACTGCTATGCCTTCCTTGGAAACAACATGTACGAAGTAATGTACCTCTGTTTGAAATATACCAATATATCATTCTTACAATATACCAATATATCATCAATGAATACAATAAAAAACTTGTCCAGATAAGGACGCAACACACTATTCATCAAACACATAAATGTACTTGGAGCATTAGTCAAACCAAATGGAACTACAACAAACTCATAATTTTCGTACCTGGTCTGAAAAGTGATCTTGTGAATGTCATCTTCTTTAATGCACACCTGATGATATACTGATATTAGATCAATATTCGAGAACAATGTTTCTCCCTTCAACTGATCGAACAAATTATCAATCCTCAACAACAAATACCTGTTCTTAATTGTCACCTTGTTCAACTTCCTGTAATCAATGCACAACCTGAGAGTACCATCTTTCTTCTTCACAAACAATACCAGTGCACTCCATGATGATAAACTTGGCCTAATGTGTCCCTTGTCATTGATTTCTTTCAACTGTAGCTTCATCTCTACCAACTCTAGAGTGCTCATCTTGTATGGTGCTTTTGATGATGGGGTTGCCCCCGGTACCAACTCAATAGAAAAATCCACTACCCTGTGAGGTGACAACCTGAAATCTCTACAGGAAATACATCCTAAAATTATTGTAAACCGGGTACTTGCTTAAAGCATCCTGTCACACGGAATAAGTCAATCTTGCGGACAAGATAGACCTTCCTAGAATCTAAAGAAGACCTAATGACAAGCAAACCAACCAGACACTATCTTTCTCTAAATATGCTTTAATAAACAATAGCAAACAAGTGTTTTTAGGGCCTACCTTAGGTCCAACGCTAGCTTGTGGATGCCCTCGCTCCTTTGATCCAAATGAGCTCCTTTTTGCGAATCTGCAAACACAAACAAGGAAAACAAATTAAATAGCACCTGAAAAGCCAATTGCATAAAACATATTTAACATGAAAGTCAAGGAGTCCATGAAACAAATAACATAAGATACTTGTTGAGAAAAATGAGTTTGATTGTATTAATTCAAAAGAAGAAGAACCTTACAACCTTTGCCTTGACGTTGTACAAGCTCCTCCCAGGGTCCAGCAAGAAGTCTCCTCTACTTTGACAAGTTTCACTCACTCCCCAATGAAACCAAAAAGGTATGTGATCTCTCCTCTTTAGGCTTAACTAGGAAGTCTTGATTTCACCAGCATTTACCCTCAAAAAATGTTCAGCTTCTAACCTCCCTAGCAACCAGCCCAATGCCTGTATTTATAGTGCAATGGAGGGAGGTTACTAGGTCCTCCTTCAAAGGGATAAAGCCCTTCTTCAAAGGGATAGCTCCTCTCATCAAGGGATTAGCTCCTTCTCTTTTGGGATGCATGAACCACCTCAGAGCGAACAATCCACGTCAAAATTCCTTCTAGAAACCTCTAGAATTAACCCAAAGTGAGTTTTTAAAGATAAAACTTGTGCCTTTTGACTTTCACATGGGTCCGCACCTACACTGTTAGGGACAGAGCGGGCAGGTCCACAGCTTTTGTACACAGAAGGTGCGGGATCGCAGGTGACAGTGAGAGAAAGTGCAGAACCAGAGTTACATTGATTTTGAATGTCTTTCTCTCATTTCCAAAGCTTGATTTGAAGAGCTGAGGTCTGAGACTTGCTTAGGAGGACAGTACAAGTGATGATAGACCCATACTGACTGCAAATAATCATGGTGACGATATTTTTGTGTAACAGATTGACCCTAAAGTGCGAAGTCTGTAGTAGATGAGGATTTCGTATCATTTAGGAAGAGTGAAGTACTTTATCATTTTGAGGACCATCTTGTGGAGAACCCGGTTGGAACCTGTAAAAAAATTCAATGCAAAATATATATATGAGATCATATCATCGCTAAGGTAGGCATTCCCATACTCAGATCAAAACTGACTAGAAAACTAACTACTGCTCTGATACAGGAATGATCTTGTAAAACATCACAAGTATAGAATCATGTGGACACAGTATGGACGCAACCATCTGTTTATGAATAGTCCATTATATAATGAATACAAAATTCCTCGCAGCCTGGATTGTGGAAACCAGATCCAGGGTCTTCATTTCTACTTCCAGAAACAGTACGATTCTATCCATGCGAATAAATGTGTTGATGTCGAACATGGTAGAAACCACTTGATTACCAGTCAATGATGTAAACTGTTAACAAGTGTGAGAGAAACCACCAGTGATGTCAATGGCTCTCAAAGTACCCAGTACAATCCATGAGATGCGAATAAATGTGTTGATGTTGAGCATGTCATGGAATCCTTTGATCGAAAGTCAATGATGTAAACTGTCGTCAAAGGCGAGAAACCTGCCATTGATGCATGCGGATCTCAAGGTACTGATGATTCCTAGATCATCTTTCTAGATAATGAGCTGATGTCGATAGAAAGTGATCCGTCGTAGGCAAGCCCACAACACGAAATCACAGATCAAGTTGAAGAAATTTAGTTGCAAGAACTGACTCAGGGATGGTCAAGATGGATGACAGATATTTTGCAGATGAATGGCTTATTGGCAGTGACCTCTTGAACACATAACGACGCGACAGATGGTTTGGTGACAATTGACCCAAAGTTAATACCCAGAAACGGGTTGAAGACTTTCAATGTGGTTTGATCAACTGTTAGGCAAAGCATTTCCCAACCCAGGTGAATAAAAGTATCATGTTCAAGAGTGGTTACAAAGTATGACAAACATGCTCATTTTTCTCTCTTTTCCCCCACCATTTCTAGCAAGTACCTCTTTATTTTTGACAAGCTTGAGGAGGATAACATTTGCTTGATTATAAGCTCATCCTTCGAATGAGTCCAAATTAGTTTAAATTCGAACCCTAAGAAGGAGTGGTTCGTTCCTGTTTGTAATTGAACAGGTCCTTTACTGTGAAATTTTAACGAGTCCAGTATAGGAGAAACTTGGCGTTTTTCAATTTTAGAGAGTCTGAAAAAACTTAAGAAGACTCCAGGGTTGACATTTTTCGTAAATTTGTGTCTCCAAAGCTTGAAAAAGTATAAAATAATACTTGAGGGAACCGCTTGATCTTTTATGACCAAGGAGTACTTTTCGTTATTAGTGCCCTTGACCCGAAAAAGTAAAAAAGCGATCAATGACACGTCGTTTTATAACCAATATCGAATTTGAAACGATAGAAATTCGACAATCTTTTCATGTTTTTTATGATCGGAAAAGAGCTATAAGTGGACCGTCTTTTAATTCCATTTTAACGAGTTTAAAAGAAACACTCGACAATCTTTTCATGTTTTAGGAGTCAGAAAAGAGCTTAAAGATGACTCTACATGTTTTTCTGTTGAAAATGATAGATTTCGCCTGAATAATCCTTTATTCTGCACAAAAACACAAACATTAATCATACCTGTTTGAAATGGATAAAAACGTCGCAAAATACCTTTTCAAAGTGAAACATAAACAAATTTGTGATTTATTTACTCAAAAAACTTATAAAAAGGGCCTTTGTCAATTCATTTTTACCGTTTGAGTTTGGGTGAGAAAATAGTGCTTTTGCTCAGAAAACTTCCCATGAAGATTGCGGAAAATCCAACCGTCGGAATCGAGCGCCGTCTTCTCCAAGTAATCCACATCATCCTACTCTTCATTTTTAACCGTTTAATTTTTTGTTTTAGTCCTTTATTTTCATTTTTGGGAGGGTTTTTAGGCGCAAAACCCGCGCGCGGGGGCCCGCAGGTTTACCATTGCGGGCCTGCGGATCCCGAATTTTTCTCCATTGGGAAAAAGCTCGGGGTCCGCACCTTCCATGTAGAAAAATTGCGGACCCACGCACTGTGTCTAACCCGGAGGGTGCGTACCCCGCCGCAAGGGTTTTGAACCCAAAAATTCTAAAAAATGGACCAATCAAAATATTTTCTAGCATTTTAATTTGTCCTTATTCTTGATGCAGAGAGTACATCATGCTAGATTGGCGTGAACAAGAGCACGAGGACGTGGATGCTGCCGCATGGAATGATCAGCCTTCACTTGATGCTTTGAGGGCGTGCGGACTGTACAAATCCTGGGCCATTCCTGGCATGAGGGCTCAGGTGGATTTCTTACAGTGGCTGGTTGACAGATGGAGCATACAGGACCAGTGCTTCTTCATTGGCGGCCACCAGCTCGAAATCGAGCCGGCGGACATATATTTATTGACTGGTTTGCCTAAGAGAGGCGAAGACTTGACTCTGCACGGGACTAGGCCAGGTGGCCAGTCTGTCGATAGCCTCCGGCTAGAGTACTGCAACAGCCAGGCTAGAGACAAAGGGATAGACATAAAGACAATATCCTGTCCTGAGCTCATGGTGATTTCATTCACTGTCACCAGACTTTGCGGAGCTGCCGCATTACATATTGCCACCGGATCCCAGATGCGTATGGCAATTGATTTCTTTCGAGGCACCATCTTCAACTGGTGTGATGCCGTGTTGGCCAATGTGAAAGGCCAACTGACCAGGGCCAAGAACGGACGACTAAAGACCTTTGGTTATGGGGCTTTGGTCGTGAGTTTTGGCTTGGAGAAGGTCCCTATGCTGATCCCACAACACCTTACTGTTGGAGCTGGGCTTCCTCGAGAGCCCAAACTGATGCGATGGGTCGCAGTCATGGCCCGTCACCCGGACGAGAGGACAGAGGTTGCTTGCTTCAAACCTGAGTATTTCCAATGGTTGGAAAACCAGGTCTTTTCCATTCAGTATTTCCCTTACGCTGGGATAGATTTTCGTGGTGACCCAGACATGGTTCTTCCACCAGGAGAGCAGTGGGACGAGTCAGGTAAAATCCTTTTCAACATTTTTCCTATTTTAAAATTTTTTGTTATTTTCCATCGTCTCAAAACTCATAGTAAAAATTTCAAATGCAGATGTGTGTCCACAACGACCAGCCGCTCTCCGGCCTTTCGAGAGGAGGAAACCAGTTGCACTCGCGCCAGCCCCACAGGACGAATCAGCAGAGGTTTTAGCCGAGTTGGAGGGTCATCTTGAGCGCTTGACAGGAGATATTCCTGAGACCACTATAGACGACATTCCTCGTCGACTTCAGCGCTATGTGATTGGAGTCCCGGGACCTTTTAGGAGGTTCCTTTGCAAGGTGGCCCGTGCAATGGTTTCTTATAGAGATCATCACTAGTGATAGAATGATCGCCTATTGTGGGCACATGTGACATTTTTGTTTTTTGTACTTATTTTTGCCGATCATAAGGTGTTTTTCAACCTATGATCGAAGACGATGTATTTTTTGACACACTCCTATATATATATATATATATCACTATTACCGGCTTATCTTGTAAATCATGTTATGGAATGATTTTAAATTTACATGTATGATTATTTCAAATGTCTATTTAACATTCGAGAAGCAATTGCATCTGCTAATGTATTTAAAGACCTTGGAATATGCTGATATTCAATGTAATCAAATTCACGTTCCAAGAGACGCACTCTCAAAAATAATCTTAATAACACTGGATTTCTAATGGCATACATTCTATTAAGCTATAATACAACGAGTTCAGAATCTAACCTCACTATCAAACTACGAATCCCAAATGAAATAGATTCAGATAATAACTCTTTCACTGCACTATACTTGACAATGTTGTTCGTTGTTTGACCGAGGCTTACCCCATGCATAGATACTAACTCGTCAGAGGGCGAATAGATAACCCAAGCTGCGGAAGAGATGTTCTGTGTATTACGACAAGCACCATCAGCGAAACCAATGAATGTTTGGAGAGGCATCGACATCTGCAATATCAAGAGTAAAAGAAAGATAAGCAGGAATAATGACGAAAAAACACTCTCTAAGCTAAGGATACTATTTAAACTAAAACACACCAACTAGAAAGAAAAACTATCCTAACTAAAGATCTCCATACCCATTCTTTTAAGCATAATACCTCTTCAAGTAAAGGCCATTTCTGGGTTTACCCAAAGAGTCCCCATCAAAGTCTACCAATTCATAAGCCCCTTTGGCTAGCTTTCACTTGACAACATAGGGACCATGCCACATAGGAACAAATTTTCCAGCGCCTAATTTATCATTATCTTGATCATAAACTAAGACTAGATCTCCTTCTGAAAAATTTCGAGGGGTCACATTTCGATCATACTGAGCTTTCATGCGTTTTGCATGAGTCTCAATTTCCAATGCAGCATCACGTCGATTCTCATCTAATTGAGCCAAGTATAACAAACGCTTTTCCTCTTCGGAAGTGGCTGGAAGCAATTCGATGGCCATTTGCAGTGACGAGATTTCGCATTCAATGGGTAACACAGCTTCCAAACCATAGACTAGTTGGAAAAGAGTGAACCCTGTTGATGTTTTTACTGAAGTTCGGTACGCCCAAAGCGCTGAAAATAGCATGTTGTGCCAATTTGACCGATGAATCCCAATGATTCGTTGGATCATGATAACTAAAACTTTGTTGATGGACTCAACCAGACCATTCGCTTGTGGATAATAAGGGGTTGAACTATCGTGACGTAAACCAAGCTGGCCTGTAAGTTCGGTCATCATAACGTTTCAAAAATGACGCCCATGATCAGTGATTATCGCTTGTGGGACACCAAACCTAGCAATTATATGATTGAACATGAAAATTACAGCTGTCTTGCCGTCTGCCTCGAATGTAGGCATCGCCTCGGCCCACTTAGTAAAATAATCTACCGCAAGGATGATATACGCATGCCCCCCGGCCGTGTGAGGGTTACATGTAATAAAATCGATACCCCATTTGGCAAAATGACCAACGGCAATTATAGGGTGGAGAGGAGCAGGTGGAGCGCGCATCTTACGATAAAAAATTTGGCAGTTATGGCATTTTCGGACCGCCGTGATACAATATTTAAATAAAGACGGCCAGAAGTAGCCAATGTGCAATATCTTTTGGGCTGTGGCATACCCAGACATATGACTGCCACATGCTCCAGAGTGACAGTCATTTAGAACCCTTTCAACTTCCTCGTGAGTTAAGCAATGTCGAAAAACAGAGTCCGCCCCACGGTGATAAAGAGTATCTCCAATAATCTTGAATTGTTGGGACTGGAATCGGATTTTCCGACGTTCTGACCTTGAAATTTCTGGCCGAAAGGATTGGGTCTGGAGATAAAAAATGATATCCCCATACCACGGATCTAAAGTGCTATTCATCCGCAATGGGCTCCTCCGCCACAGTTTCCGTGTCAGCACGCGGGAAGTCACACATTAACTCCGCAAAAACTAAAGATTTCTTAGACTTAGATTTCTCAAACTCCAAGTCGAACTCTTGCAGGATAACGATCCATTTAGAGTACTTGCCCCCTAGCAATTTCTTAGTCAAAATGTAGATCATAGGGTTGCAATCCGAAATTACCGTAGTTTTACGTAGTAGAATGTAGTGACAGAAACGTTGGACAGCTTGAATGGTTGCCAATGCCAATTTCTCCACGTGTGAGTATTTTAGCTCAGTTGGATTTAGCATGCGACTGAGGTAATATATATCACATGTTCCGTTCCAAATTCATCTTCCTGAACTAAGACCATTCCAATGGTGGAATGAGAGGCGGCGAGATACAAGAAGTAATCCTGGTTGTAGTTGGGAGGATGCAACAACGGTGCATGGTTCAACGCGTGCTTGAGTGCATCAAAAGATTTCTGAGCTATCTCATCCCAATAGAATTGAGTGTTTTGCTTCAACAACCGGGTAAAACCCTTTGTAACCTCAGTGTAGTTAAGAATGAATCGTCGTAAAAAGTTTGCTTTCCCCTGCAAACTTTGGAGTTGGCGAAGACTCGAAGGAGGAGGCAATTTGATGATAGCTTCGACCTTCGAGGGATCAACGCGAATGCCGGCTTTCGAAACTACAAATCCTAGCAATCGACCCGTTTCTATATAGAAGACACATTTGTGTGGGTTCAACCGAATACGATAATGCCTACACCTCATAAAGATTGCTCGTAAATGGATGAGGTGATCAGCTCGATGTAATGAATGAGTAGGCAAATCATCGAGATACGGTTGCACAATGTGCTTGATGTCATGAAACACATAAGACATTGCCCTTTGAAAAGTTACTCCGGAATTCTTAAGCCCAAAAGGTAATTTGCAATAAGAAAATGTCCCCCATGGACAAATGAAAGCTGTTTTTGGTTGATCGGCAGGTAGAATGTTGATTTGATTGATCCGGAAAAACCGTCCATAAAGGAAAATATTTCGCTGCCGGCACAATCATCAATGATTTGATCGATATAGGGGGTTGGGTAATTGTCCTTTGGACAGGCTCGATTAATGTCCCTATAGTCGATGCATATTCTTATTGCTCCCTATTTTTTGTTAACCGGAAGAATATTCGATACCCAATCCGTTAATGGGATCGGATAAATGAAACCTGCTTTCAACAATTTTTCAACTTCTGCTTTAATTGCAGCAGCTTTTCGTGGGTGAATTTGACGCAAACGTTTCCGGACGGGTTCAGCGTCCGGGTAAGTCTTGATCTCATGAACAACAATCGCGGGATCAATTCCTGGCATTTCCTCATAGGACCAGGCAAACACGTCGTGGAATTCTTGAAATAGGGCCTTATATATTTGAATTTCGTCATCTGTACACGAGGCACCCATATGAATGTTCTCAACAATTCTAGGTTTAACCGAAATGTCAATAGGAATAGTTCGAGAAATGTTTCCCAAATTTAACTCTAAATCGGGATGTTTCATTGGATTTTGAGGTTCCTTGACATATTCAGTTGTAAAAATTGATGAGAAATCAGTTTCAAAACGATCATCCTCAGGTAAAAACGAAGATCTGTGATGGAGATCTTCCCATGGTAAATCATCTACACATAGGATTTCACGAATTTGCTCATCAGAGTGAACAAGTTCAGAAAACGTGGTTAAATCCGAGGTTGATGTAAAAAGTGATTCCTCACGGACCACATTCATTAAGTCATTTTTGGTTGAACACGGGTCAGCAAAAGACTACACGGCTTCATAGGCAATTTCATATGGACTCAAAGGCATGGAATTGCCAAATGAGTCTATCTCAGATTCAGAAGGGACGATCCAAGGATCATCATAAACAATGGTGTCTGATTTAATCATATGAATGGTTGATTGGAGGAAAAGGAAAAGTTCCCAGTAAACTGGCATCTTTAACTAGTCCTACTCCAACATCCTTATATGGGATAGTCGTTTTACCAACATGTTGTATACTCTCCGAAGAGGCTGGGTCGGATGAAAAGTAAGCTAGCTGGTCTATTGTTACGATATTTCCATTATGTGGGAACTTTATTACTCGAAAGACCGATGAAACGACCGCTGTCATAGCGTAAGACCAACTTCGACCCAAGAGAAGGTTGTAATCTAGAGGGGCATCAACCACCTCCACATTTAGACTAACAGTTTTTCCTTCAACCCCTATAGGCAAATCATGTAGAATGCCAAAAGGATTAAACCCACGGCCATCAAAGGCCTTTAGAATCGTAGGGGATTTATTTAGTGAAGGAGAACCAAGCGATCTCCAACACTGTATCGACATAATACACGTTGAGGCTCCCTCATCAATTACAGTCCGATGAATAGGCCTGTTTTTTACTATCACTGGAATCTGGAAAGCCATTTGATGAGGCAAACATGGTGTACTATTTTCTAGATCGAAAATTATTAGGCTCGGGTCCTGAACATCAACAACTCCTATAGCCAACAAAAGTAATTTACGTTGTGCTGGGCATGATTGCAGCACTTCCAAAGCCGACATTGCCGAGGGTGAAACAGCTAAATCCTCAACAATGTTATAATTCTGGGCCGCTCTCGCATGTGGATTGAAAGCTGGCTTTCGAAGTATACCCTTGGCAGGTGGTTTGATTACCAAGTTCGGATTAGGTTTCTCGATCTGTAGTGGATCGGAACCGGGAGCTGAGGTTGATGGATTAGAATGAGAAGATTATGCTTCTTTACCATCAACAAGACTCTTACTACCATAATCTTGCGATCGAGTCGCAATCCTAACATGGGACATCATCAGTATGGGTTCTTCATTGGCAGTCGAGGATGAACCTATCATTTTACTGTCTTGAGCCGAAAAAGGATCCTTCAAAACAGCAGGAGTTTGGGAACCCTTGACAATTTTCGCAACCTCTGCACGATAAGGGCAGTCTCTTGTAAAATGTTCATCGTCACAAATGAGACAAGGATAACGAGGTTTGCGCTTTTCGTCATTGGATTTCGCCTTTTCAGGTTTCTCCTTTGAACTTTTGTCCGTTTTATTCTTCTTCTTTCCTTTCTTCTTCCCACTAGATTTTGATTTGGCTGTAGATGAATCTACAACGTGAATATCGGCGGAACTCTTTGCAGAAGAATCTCGTGTTGGGGAATCAGGCAAGGTTATGATAGGGGAAGAATTCTTGGAATACTTCTTCTTACTTTTAGTGTTAACTGTGCCAATCATACCATCGACGGCATGAGATCCCGAAGGAGCTGCAGCGATTTGATTTTGCTTGGGAAGATCGGGGATTTTTTTGTGTAACGTACCCGACTGAGTATACACCAAGTCAAGGTACTGTGCTTGAGCAATGACTTGCTCCTCAGTAACCACTCCGGCTTTAGCAAAATCTTCAGTGATATTTGGCAATAAAGATTTTACAAACCACTCAGCCAAGATCTGATCCGGAATAAATACCTTCACTAAACGACGTCGACGTCTCCACTCATGAATATGATCTGAAATGTATGTGGATGTCGATTGTTTTAGTGAAGTTAAAAATTCCATGCCATTGTCATATTAGACTGGCAACTGAAAATGAGTTAAAAACGAGGTAGCTAACTGACTAAAATTATAAAAAGTGCCTCGCGGTAACTCGATGTACCACTTGGCCGCGAGACCAATTAGAGTGCGCTGGAAAAGTCTAAGACACATTGAATCATCTGTGATGGAGTTAGACGCACACCAAAGGTGGTAAGTCATCACATGGTTTGACGGGTCCTCTCCTGATTTACCTTCGAACTTGGGAATGTCACTGGGAAACTTATTCGGCCTTGGCAGCCAAAACGGAAGATAATTAATGGGATCGTTCGTTAGGCGTGACAAGTCAGGCAAGTCCAAAGTTGCGATAAACGGTAACTGCCGATTAGGATCCCTAAAACTCTGGGTCATGAGACCAGCCCCAGGAGGAGGATATCCAGGATAACTAGGAATAGGAATCGCGTTCGGGATATTGTATCCTCCCGGGAAACCAGGATTAACTGGACCGTACTGGGGTTGTTGAGGTTGTTGATAAGTGTACCCAGGATACGATTGATACTGATAAACTGGCTGCTGGACAGCAGGACCGAATTGGTACTGTCCCTGGTACGGTTGATAGGTGAATTGTGGTTGATTTGTGACAACCGTACTTAAACCAGGTTGTCCTACAGGCATCTGGACCAAAGTTTGAATCGTAGATCCAGACGGTGGTAAAGATGTCTGAGGAATAGATACAGGAATAGTAGAAACCAGAGCTGTCGATAATCCAGAAGTAGGTGGGGGTAGATTGAACAGATGCAGCGACAGTTGTAGCAGTCGTTTGAGGTGGAGTACGAGGTGTACTGGGCCCAGGCTGAAAAACTACTGAAGGTACAAAAGTTTGAATGTTAGACTGGACTGGTTGCTGGGGTGTACTAGAAACTAGGGGTTGTCTAGTTTGAGATGACAACTGTACACTTGGCTGCAACACCTGTTGGGTTTGCGATGGATCCCACGCTATATTCATTCCGAGGTACTGACCCATAACAGGTTGAGAATACTGAGGACCATAACCAGGTTGAGGATAGGATTGATAATTGAAAGG
The DNA here is from genome assembly GCA_031772625.1 of Pinus tabuliformis. NCBI lineage: Eukaryota > Viridiplantae > Streptophyta > Pinopsida > Pinales > Pinaceae > Pinus > Pinus tabuliformis. The sequence continues at coordinate 478,118,949 of CM062806.1, read as the reverse complement.
TACATTTCCCGTCCCTTGAACATACATTTGACCTTGGGGTGGTTGGAAACCTTGGTTCGAGTATTGACCTTGGGGTTGATACCCTTGAGGCACATACTGATACTGGGGTTGACCTTGAGGTATAAATTGATACTGGGGTTGATTTTGGGGTACATATTGAGTCTGGGGTTGACCTTGAGGAACGTACTGTCCCGTAGGTATGTACTGTCCTTGAGGTTGCCCCCCAGATGCAAATTGTGTACCTTGAGGTTGCCCCCCAGGCGTTAATTGAGGCTGCCCCCTAGGCGGTAACTGGCCACCTTGAGGTTGAGGATTGGGAATAGAACCTGACATAATAAGAATGTCTTCTACACTCAACGGCTTTGTACCATTGTTTCCAGTTAATAACCCTTGCTCAATGGGTTGAGGAGATGCTCCCAAAAAAGTACCAGAAAGAGACTGATACCCGGAGGGAACAGAAGGACCGCCGTACAAAAAGGATTCGGGCGATTGAGTAAACATGGACAACTATCCTTCCATATTGACGGGAGTATAAAAACCTCTAGGTGTTGAGTGATAAGGAGCACGAGGTGGTGAAAAACCTAACCCTGAGTTTTCTAAATAATTAGTCAAAGAAAGATACCAAGAACTACTCCTAGGTGAACCAGGACCACTAAAAGTTGGAGAAACAAACCCCGGTGTCGGAGTAGCAGCAAATTCACTTTCAGGCTCAGATATTTCGGGTTCTTCACCTATATCACTAGTAGATGAAAAGCTACCAGCGATTTCGGAGACAGACACTAACTGTGGATTATATTCTGCTACTGGCGTTTGAAAATAAGGATGCACTATCAAAGAAGCTTCTCCTTCTTCCGATGATCCAACTCTACTGTCTCTAGGAGTTACGAGGACTTTTAAGCCTTCAAGTTGGCTTGGTACTTCATTAGGAGGTTGGCCCCGAAGTCTACGGGACTTCCTCAGTAACTCAGCCATGTTTACAATCTCAGGAGACTGGCCCCGAAGTCTACGGGACTGTCTTGGTAATTCAGCCACAGTTAAAGACTTTTAACTAATTCACACAAAAACAAAGTAAAATCTCAATAAAAAGCACCTAAAGTCTCTAAAGAACCAAACAAATTTGAATCACATGCCTAAAGAATCTAGAAGATCAAACACACACAAACAGTAACTTTTCGGACCGAAAACACTAGTTGGTGATGAAATCCAACGTCACAGAGTTCAGTACAGAAATGGCGGTTGGAACAGTTACCCCGACAACCTGCTTAATGAATAGACTGGCACAAGTTCCTCCACTTAACCGTCTCGAGTGAAGTGAACCCCCCAGAATATCCAAGTGAGTCTAGCCGGCGTCTGCTCCAGGTACAGTGGGATCTTCCCACCACTATCACCTCAGGAAGAGTCCTAAAGAATATGGCCACTAAGGTTACCAACTGAGACAAATACACCTGGGGGAACAGTCTACGATCCGATACGCACGCAAGGGCAGAGTAGCAAGCTCAATACCCTTGAAGGCTCCTTGACATAATCCAAGGTTTACCAACAAGTGACCCAGGTTCCTCGACAATGGTTAATCCGAGGTTTATCGTTTGTAATACGTGAATATCTGGCGTCGTTCCCAATGACTAAGGATTGATTCCCACACTGGTTCGGACATGATCTCATGCTTCTCCTTTAAGAGGAGCTTTCCTAGAGCATAAATGCAACAATTGGATTTCTTCCCTACCACAAGATACAGCTACTTGTTTGTTTTTACTGTCTTGGAGAGTTAATTACTCTCCTACTCCAAGACACTAGCCTAAGCTAAGTTGGTGTATCAGAGCCCTAGAAATAAAAACGTTACTAGGTGAATTTTACTTTAAGCGTTATTTTTAGTGGTTTTTGTTTAAGTCCAAAGGTGCGGAGATGAAACTCGTGGTATTAAGACTCGACTCAAAATCACTAAAAATGCACCTAAGATGATCTAAACAATCTTTTTCTCTTCGATGAACTTCTAAACTAAGAAAGAGTTTGAGAATGCAAATACTTTGTAAACACAAATCTTTCTCAATTAAACAAATTAAAAGAAGAGCTTTTCGTTTCCAAAGCACTCAAAACGAGACAACTAATTATTTCACAAAAATTTCCCTTTTCATTTCAAAGCACTCAATCACTGCAGAAAACAAACTTTTTCCAAAAGAGATTTTTTTTTATATATTTTTTGCAAAACACTCAAAACTAATAAAAATGACTAACTTTGAGATCTACAAACTATAAAAACCTATTTGAAGTCAAAGCCTACTAAAAGTGTTTTTTTTAAGGATGTTTTACTCAGCTAGATGCAAGCTAAGGACTAATTTATGCAGAATCACAAATCAGTCAAGAACAACCAATTTCGTTTTCTTTTTGAAAATGAAAATCCAAACTCTCAAACACAAGCTTTTCGAAGTTTTGTAAAGAGAACTCAAAGCGGATTCCTCAAACAAGGGGAGATTTCATTAATGGTCAGACTCATAAGAAAGCTGGTAGACACTAAGGTGATCTGAAGTCCCTACAGCTTCTAAGCTCAGAGCCACTACACAACCAAAATGAAAAACAAACCCAACAAGCAAAACTCCTAGGAATTTCACCTAAAACCCTAACACTAGTGAAATTAAACCAAGGAAAGTTTTTGACAGGGTACACGCAGGTCTGGGCAATGGTTAAAACCTATAAACAAATTCTAAACTGATAAAAAAGAGAAAAATTTAAAATTTCTCAAAATTTTTACAGGGTACGCAGGCAACCTGTTTACACAGGTGCGTTCACGCTTTGTGCACAAAGCAAAAGCGCGTACAGGTACGCATTGCGCTTAACTCAGAGGGTGCGTACTTCTCCCAAAACTATGAAAAATAAAAACTAACTCAAAATTAACTAAATCTACCCAATCCCACAATCATCAAGTCAAAAACAGAAACAAAAATACAGTTTCTCAGGTCAAAGTATAAATAAGGAAAACAATCAAGTCCCAGTATGGTCGCCATTTTGTCACACGGAATAAGTCGATCTTGCGTTCAAGATAGACCTTCCTAGAATCTAAAGAAGACCTAATGACAAGCAAACCAACCAGACACTATCTTTCTCTAAATATGCTTTAATAAACAATAACAAACAAGTGTTTTTAGGGCCTACCTTAGGTCCAACGCTAGCTTGTGGATGCCCTCGCTCCTTTGATCCAAATGATCTCCTTTTCATGAATCTGCAAACGCAAACAAGGCAAACAAATTAAATAGCACCTGAAAAGCCAATTGCATAAAACATATTTAACATGAAAGTCAAGGAGTCCATGAAACAAATAACATAAGATACTTGTTGAGAAAAATGATTTTGATTGTATTAATTCAAAAGAAGAAGAACCTTACAACCTTTGCCTTGACGCTGTACAAGCTCCTCCCAGGGTCCAGCAAGAAGTATCCTCTACTTTGACAAGTTTCACTCACTCCCCAATGAAACCAAAAAGGTATGTGATCTCTCCTCTTTAGGCTTAACTAGGAAGTCTTGATTTCACCAGCATTTACCCTAAAAAAATGTTCAGCTTCTAACCTCCCTAGCAACCAGCCCAATGCCTGTATTTATAGTGCAATGGAGGGAGGTTACTAGGTCCTCCTTCAAAGGGATAAAGCCCTTCTTCAAAGGGATAGCTCCTCTCATCAAGGGATTAGCTCCTTCTCTTTTGGGATGCATGAACCACCTCAGAGCGAACAATCCACGTCAAAATTCCTTCTAGAAACCTCTAGAATTAACCCAAAGTGAGTTTTTAAAGATAAAACTTGTGCCTTTTGACTTTCACAGGGGTCCGCACCTACACTGTTAGGGACAGAGCAGGCAGGTCCACAGATTTTGTACACAGAGGGTGCAGGACCGGAGGTGACCATGAGAGAAAGTGCGGAACCAGAGTTACATTGATTTTGAATGTCTTTCTCTCATTTCCAAAGCTTGATTTGAAGAGCTGAGGTCTGAGACTTGCTTAGGAGGACAATACACGTGATGATAGACCCATACTGGCTGCAAATAATCATGGTGACGATATTTTTGTGTAACACATCCACATCCTCAACTTCCTTACCTTTGTCACTAGAAATATGTACTGCAAATAACACACACCCTTTCATGTGACTACACTTAGCCTGCATAGCTGTAACCATTCTAACTAATGTTGCCTTCCTCTTACCGTGCAAGACTCTCTGTTCTCCATTATCATCCAAGCACTTGATATATTTTTCATAAAAGTCCACCTTAGCCCTATGGAGATACAACCATTGCATACCCAAAAGCATGCTATATGAACCCAATGAGAATACATTCAAATGTGATGATATAGACATACCATTCAAATCAAATGCATAAGCTCTTACCTAATGATGGACTCACTTATTCATACCTGTAGCCAACTGTACTAACCAAGATTATGCATGCACTTTTTTATTCAAACCAAACTTATCCACCAGGTCAAGATCAACATAACTATAATTAGATCTAGGGTCAATCAAAATAAAAACAACTTAATCACAAAGCTTATCATCCATCTCGATAATAGATGCCTGGTGATCTACCTACCTATTATCTAATGTTGCATAGATATGAGGAACACTCTGTCCAACATCCCCCACTGTCTGTGCTCCCTGAGCACTGTAGATATGCGGTCTACCACCCTAATGTTGTGGAGAATCTCTCTTGTGATGACCTTTGCCACAAATCCAACACTGTATAGGCTTCCAACATGCACCGTTGTTCTTCTCCTCAAACTGAAATCCATGCCCTTTGTCAGATGCATTGAACTTCTTGTGTGATGTTTCATTCTCTTTATTACTTGTGTCCTGAGGCCTTGCTCGCTTCTTATCCTATTTCCCTTTATTCCTTGCATTACCTTTTCAGTTTGGTTCAGTCTCAGATTTGTGATTTAATTGATCATAAAAATTCTTTAGCTTCCATATGGCCTCCTTCAATGATCTAGGCTCATTAGAATCAATCCTTTCTTTGAATTCTACTGGTAACCCACTGATGAATCTATGAATGTTGGCCTTCTCCTCCTTGAGGTAAGGCATGTATCTCAACAACTCCATAAATATGCTAGTGTACTCATTGGTCATAGAGCTCGTCTTTATCTCAGAAAAATATTTTTCCTTGTCATCATAGTATCTCTCTGATAGATACTTCTTCCTGAATAGTATCTCGAATTCAGTCTAAGTCAACTCCTCCTCATAAATATCTCTAACTTTATTTACATCTTCCCACCAGATATCTGCTTTACCTTTAAGACTAAATGTATCTATTATGGCCTTCGTATTCTATGAATAATCGTGCAATATGAAGAACTTATTCATTCCAAGAAACCATGCTTCTGCATCTGGTATTTTCTTCATTTTCCCATTGAATGTAGGTGGATTTTCTTTCTTTAACTCATTCAGAAAATATCCCCTATCTCTCTTCCTATAAGTATGATAACAATGATGACCATGATACCTATCAGAACCAGAACTAGAATAATACCTGTGTCCATCACCCATCCTGTCCAGAGTATCCAAGAACTTTCCATCTCTGATCGTGTTATCTTTATCTGACTTGTACCCACCAGGAGAGCTACTGCCATATGCCCCATGAGTTATGTTCTCTTGTCCATGGATGATCCAAACTAGTACATGTCTATGCAGTTTTGACAAACTTTGAAGAATCGTTGCATTGAATTCTGCTTGTTTCTCTTGCGCTTGCATGATTCTATCATTGCTTATTTGCAACTCCTTATTTCTTCCTTCAAACTTTTCAATGTGTTTGCTAAGTTAGAATAATTCCCAACACCACATTGTTCATTTGATTCATAGGGAGAGTCTTGGGAACTATAGTATACCATCTTGCTAGTCATCTTTGTTGTTTCTCTTCCTGCAAGGTATATCATGTTAGCTAAACTAAAATATAAATAAACCAATGTTCCTTAGTGTAGTTCAGGGAAGGATATATCATCTGCAAGACTAACCATATTAGTGCAACACACACACACACACATAATCATATCAACATTTATTCATCGTTTCAATCATTATCCAATCATCATTGCATGACCTTACCAACCACATGCTATGACCTCATGCATGACAAATACAACCACATCAATGTATGCATAATGATATATAAGCATTGACATGCATAACCAATGCATAACTGACATACACTCATGGCAACCACATACAACAACAACACCATCAACTTCCACATGGTGACATCACTGCAACCATGAAAAACACCATGCATATGCAAAAAGCACATATACCACAAGCATAAGGAACACATATATGCAATCGACATGAATGCATGACCAACACACCACCCATCCAGTCCAAGGGGTGAACCATGCTATGATACCACTCTGTAACACCCTCCTCCCACATCTACCCAAGTAACCGACCAATCGAGGTAAATATGTGATGAAGAGTTACTATGATATGATTCAAATCCCTATGTATCAGTTAAGGAAGTGGAACCGATGGAACATAGGAAGCCTGACCTTCTACACATGTAGCAGAACCCCCAAGAGCCATCCAACCCATCCAGGTGACCAACCCCTGAGAAAAACTGAGATTTATTTGCATTAAAGCCTTAGTCACTCCCTTGACATGGGAATGCATGTGTCTGGGACCCTCCATTTGCTCCCACAATAAGGCATGCATGCGAATGTGACCCTCTAGTCGGTCCCACAACAAGTCACGTGTGCGACTGGGGACTTTTCCAAGTAGTTCTGTGCCAATGACTCCAAATTCTGTGCCACTTTTTCAGGGCCAGGACTCATGCCATTGCCTAGAACTCCATGAAACTTCCAAAAATGAAAAGTAACAATGAAACAATGATATAGATGAAAATACTTGAAAAATGACTTGACTGGACCCTTACTATCTATGACATACATTTCATCAAACATGTCAAAAATATGCATTCTATAGGTTTAAACAACATATATCAACATAAGGGTCTCATACTTATCTCAGAATAACTAAGAAGCATTGATGCCTCGTTACAATAACTGCATTACCCTCACCAAAAGGGAAAGTCATGCTCAATACAAGGTTGAGTAGGAGGATATAACACATGATGTTTTGATAGATGCCCATTCTTGATGGTCATATTCCTAGCCCTGCAACTAATGTAAGCATCAAAAATGGCCAACCAAGGCCTTCCTAGGATGAGAGGGTAACCATTAAACTTGGTTTTGGGCTGGAGGACAAGGAAATCAGTGGGGTACTCCTAAGAGTCAATGGAGACCATTACATCCTCAATGATTCCCTCAATATCTATTGTGGATCTGTTTGCAAGTTGCACCACTATAGTGGTCTTCTTCAAGGCTCCTTTGAGGTTGAGCTTGAGCATGGTTTCCTTGGTCATCACATTGGTTGAAACCCTAAGGTCAATCAAGGTATTATGGACCATAATTTTTTATGTGCACATCCACTACTAGGCTATCAGGATCCAAGTACTTTGGGGAGATTACCCTCCCAAGCACTATATCAAGAAGCTGCCCAAAACCATTGATAGTGGGGCTATCTCTTCTTCTTCTCCCATGAATTTTAAAACACTCTTCTTTAATAAGCCTATTGTAAATGGGGACATCTTAGATGTCCTGGAGAAGGGGTATTTTAACACACAAGTTCTTCAATTATCCTAGAAGTTTAGCCTCTTCTGGGGTGTGCTGTTTAGGGTGGACCAACCTTTCAAGGTAAGGAGGTGCAGTGGATTGAGGTGCAATTTCTTCCTTCTTCTTCAAGCTCTTCAGGTGGAGAAGGTGGGTGAACATCTAGAATTACCTTCCCATACCGAAGTTTGATATCTTTGGTTTCCACAACATAAATAGGATAAGATGGATACCCACTGTAAACCTGTTGTGCCTACTTATTCTTCAGGCTTGGATTGGGTTAGGAAAGAATTTTAGGTTTCTTAGGTGGGTTATGGTGTGGGAGATATGGTTTGGTTTGAGGTGGAGGTATTAAAGAAGGAGGTTGGGTTGTTTGAGGTGTCCATCCTTGTGAATAGTAGCCCCATTGAGGAGATTGAGGTGGATATGGCTGGAAAGGAGGGTTGATCAGTTGAGGAGGATATTGAAGAGTATAAGGCCAAGGAGAGGGTATGGGCCATGATGGATGAGTGGAAGGGTATTGAGGCTTGAAGGATGCATTTCAGTTTTGATTGTAAGGAGGATAATGTGTACCTTGAATGCCTTGTTGATATGGTCGAGGGCCTTGGGACCTCCTTTGGTTAATGAAGTAGAGTTGCTTCAAACCACCTTCTGCCCCTTGGTATACAACTTTTAGGCCTAGTAGAGAGGGGAATTATTCTATTGCATGGTTTTGCTGATAAACAAAGCATAATTCTATGACGTTTAGTGGGCACTCATTTCTAAGATGTCTCTTAGTGCATCTAGGGAAAAAGATAGCTAGTGCCCTTTCTGCTTCCTCTTGCTTCCTTTTAATTTGCATAGTGTCCATTTGTAGGGAAAAGGTATGCAAAATTTCACTCTTGAAATCCTCCAACATACTTCCTATCTCATGTTTGATGGTTGATGCAGAGGGAGATGAACTAACCAAGCCTTGACTAGACCTACCCTTTTTCCTAGCAGCCCTAGAGTGATTCTGAATACTGTCTTGATGTCATCATAAGGAATTTGGTAAATGTCTCCTCCATACAACATGTTGAGGGTCTCCATTACATCCTCCTCGATCTCTAGGAGATGAACTAGGTTGAGTGACTTAGGATAAATGGTACAATTATCCCTCCTATAATTGAGCTGTAATATTTCCTCATAGTCCTCTAAACATTCATCTGGTCCTAGGGTCATCCTAAAGATTTCTTCCTTTGTTTCTTTGTACCTATAGTAATCCCTATACTTTTCATTAAATTCTTGCTATGTTTTGGCCCAGGTAGTGATGTTGCCTCTAGGTAAGTCCATAAACCAGTGCAAGGTTGCATCTTTGAGGGTGGATGGAAACAACTTCAACTTATGTTCATCAGAGGTATAGTCATAGGTCCTACAGAAAACAAAAAATTCAAACATGAAGGTTTTAATTTCTTCAAAGGTTAGTCCATGGAAATGTGGAAGGGTAGCAGGGCTTACATTCTTCATTCTAGCCTCCCCATTGGTTTCTCAGATTGGGAAAATATCATTTTGTCTGTTTTCAACCATGGTTTGGGTAGGTGAGGTAGGATCTTATTCTTCTATGAGTTTGTAAAAAATTTCAGGTTGCTCACCTAGAGGGTTTTCTAAATCCCCTGTAATCAAAGAGGGAAGTTCACAGTCCCCGAAGAAGAATGATGGATGAATTCTTGAAGGGGTGGGGGTTTTCGTAGGAATTTCGCTTGACTATCCCTACTCCTATGAGGCAGGAAAGAACTAACGTTTTATTTTTTTTGAAGCTCTCAAATCAATAGTACTGATGAAAAACAGAAAGAAAAAAACAAGCAACTTCTAAGTATAAACAACACCTACTTGGAGACCTCCCCGACAATGATGCCAAAAAGTGATGCACCCTAGTATTGCATCAAGGATGTTGCAACTCCCAAGGTTCTCAACTTGAATTATCAACCCGGGGTTTGTACATTCTTAGAGGTGATAATGCTATATGTATAGAAGGTCAAGTTCCATTCATGTCACCGCCAGTCATTGGATCATATCAAGGCAAGCATAGACCACTCCTTCAGCTAACTACAAAGAAAATTTTTGTGGAAAGACAAAAAAAATACCTGAATTGTAGGGAAAGAAGCATTAGCCTAATTGCAGAAATGAAGATGCCATTCATTACATGTAGAGACTAATTGTAACTGTGAGAAAGGGAAATACTACACTAGTTTCATAAATAAACCACGCTAATCTATTTTCAAACCAATCAAATCAATATTATACTTGTATAATGGAAATCATTAACCTAATTACAAATTTCTTGGAAAATTTAGTCTACAACATGTAACTAGGAAATTCAAAAACTAAGTCTAATCTATTTGAATTAAAGAGTTTCCATTCATGTCACTGAGTGTAATATGGATTTAACATTAACAACATGGTCTCACTCACTGCATAAGAGAACACCCATTGTGATTCATATGTGAAAATTTTCCTCCTAACTCTATTTATTATTTTGTGCTTGCAATGGAGGAAGGAAGGGTCTAGAGTGCTCCTTGGGTATCCCTAATCATGGATTCAAAGCCTGGGGGTCATCACTCAACATTAAAATGAAAAAAAGACAAGATCCCAAGGCAAATCTAGCTAAGTTTTGGCAGTGTAATAGGATTGCTACAAGGTGTTATAGGAAACCATGTTTTGCTACAAGATTGTCTTGTTTTTCTATATGATTGGGTCCAAGAGATTTATGAAGGAAAGGAAGGTGTTATGAAGGTAGAGGAAGGTGAATGAGGATGGATGAAGGATGTGTGAGGCCTTTTTCCAATCTTATCACCCCTCAAAGGCCCATCTTTCACAAAATGAATGTCCATGATGTCCTTCATTAACCCTAAAAATATTATCTCGGTGGCAACACTTGAGAGAAGTATGAGGTGTCCAGGAGGAGGATGGTAATGCCTAAGTGGATGTGGATGAGTTTTCCAACCCCTGAAAGTCACTGGAAAAGCCCTACAGACTAGCAATCAAGAACATACATCTAATAATCAATATTGAAACAAAATTAATCAAAGTGGAAAGGATGAGTTGAATTTTATTTCTTCAAGATCTATTCTATCCTACAACATGAATCTAATCTATTTTCCAAGTCATGATATTAACTTCTAAGGTGCAGAAACCAAGCATGCAAAATAATTTCAATCCAAAGCCTAACAAATTCCAAGGAAACATAAACACATTTTTTTGGCTTGTTGTTGTAGACCTTCCAACCACACTTCCCACAAGAGAGGTGGTGATCAAAATTGCAACTACAAATTTGCCCCAATCTATTTCCTACTTAAATAAGGAAAGAAATACAACAACTTGAACAATAAAAATGGATAAATATATGAGAGGGACTAAAGCCTTTGGGTTGGGCCCAAAACCAAGGGTTTCAACCCTCCTAAGCTAATTAAAATTTAGAACAATAAAGGAACTTTCATTAATAGAAAATAGAGTTAAAATACATAATCTCAAAATGGAGATAACAATCTCAAGTACTTGGCCTTCAATAATTCTTCCTATCCCCAAGAGTTCAAATCCTAATGAGCCCTTAGGCATTTTATTTATACAAAATGTGACTAAGGGGAACTCCCTTAAAAGGATGACTGCTTCCCTCAAAAATCTCAAAATTGGTAGATCTAGTTCCCTTAGATCTCCACATGCACTTGATTTCATTAGCTACTAGTAGAATTTGAGATGTTGGTGAGGAATATTGGGACTTAAGTTAGGTTGGAGAGTTAATGTAGTGGACAAGCCTCCTATATTCTCTCTATATTCCTCCAATGTGCCCCTAAATGTCTCCAAAAGTGTTTCTTTTACGTGCATATTAACCAAATTAGGCCATGAAATATAACATGCACCCTTTAGTCTTCCTACTAAGCACATTATGGCTAAAAAATGTAAATTAATGTGAGAAATAGAGAATTTAAGGTCTTGAGGATAGCACAATGGGCCTCAAAATATACCTATTGATGGGACCCATCAGTGAGCTACCTTAACCTGTCAACCCCAATCATGATGGAATCATATTGTCTGGATGTCCTCATAAAACCTATGATGAAGTACATGGAAATGACATCCCATTTCCACTTAAGAATCAGAATCAACTGCAATAGACCACCTCGATGCTTACACTATGATTTTACCTTCTAATAGTCCAAACATCTCACTACAAGCTCAACCACCTTTTTCTTGAAGTTTAGCCAATGAAAAACCTTCTTAACTCTGGTCAATTTCTTTTGATATCCTAGGTGACCTGAATACGACTTATGTAAGGACTCTGGACACCACATATCTCCACAATGGTATGATATTGTCCACTTTGGGCCTAAGCCCTCATGGATTTGTTTTTGGGCTTTACCCCAAAAGGCCTCATACCAATGGAGATATTTGTCCATCCTTATATAACCATGATCCTCTCCACTTCTACTCAATGTGGGACTTTGGTCGTATGCCCAACAACTTAACATGAAACTTCCTCAAGATACCCTTCTTGAGGTCACTGTCATCTGGTACGTAAATCTTGTTCCTGAATCTGACCAATCCATCTACTGTGAGGTGATACTCCTCATACCTATCACCTTCACCCCATTACTATAACTTGTGCCTCAATTGCGGATACCTGTCATCATGTTGTCATACCTGCAAGACCCACTCCTACAAATCTGTCCCATAATAACTCACTGCTAGAATGTTATTCACCTAAACTTTTCTACTAAGAGCATCTGCAACCATTTTATCCTTTCCTTTAATGTACTTGATATGAAAATTAGAATCAATGAGAATAGCCAAACATTCAAATTAGGTTGGTCAAACAAATACGTCAGCCCACTGTGATCACTCATTAAGTCAAATCTCTTGCCAAGAAGATAATGTATCCACATATTCAAGGCATGAATGATAGCTTCCAACTCAAGATCATGAGTCACATAGTTATACTCATTCTCATTCAAATTCCTTGACTCATAGCATACCACTAATCCTTCCTGCATCAAGATTTAACCAAGTCATCTCTTGCAAGCATCTATACATACCACAAACTCTTTTTTCTAGATCTGCAATCTTCAAAACCTGAGCAATTGTAAGCAAATGCTTCAACTGCTCAAAACTAGTTGTACACTCAGTCCATTCAAACTTCTTCCATTTTCACAACAAAGATGTAATAGGATAGGTAATATGGGAGAAGTTCCTGATGAATCACCTGTAATAACCTGTGAGTCCCATGAATGATTTGACATCATCCACATTCCTAGGAGCTGCCCATTTCGTGATAGCTCTGATATTTTCCCGGTCCGTTGTTATGCCTTCCTTGGAAACAACTTGTCCTAAGTAATGAAATTTAGCCTAAAAGAAATTTCATTTACTAAGCTTCACATAAAACTGATTTTCTCTCAACAATCTCAACACCATTTCTAGGTGTTCAACATGCTCTTCCTCATTCTTAGAATATATCAATATATCATCAATGAACAATATCAAAAACCTATATAGATAAGGAAACAACACACTATTCATCAAACTCATGAGAGTAGATAGAGCATTAGTAAGACTAAAAGGAACCACTACAAACTCATAATTCCCATACCTAGTACGAGATTCGGTTTTGTATATTTTCTCTTCTTTGATGCATACCTGATGATATTCTAATCTCAATTCAATCTTCGATAACACTGATGCTCCATTAAACTGATCAAAAAAGTCACCAATCCACAGTAAAGGATGCCTATTCTTGATCATCACCTTGTTCAACTTCATGTAATCAATGCACAATCTGAGAGTACTTTCCTTCATCTTCAAAAAAAACACTAGTGCACCCCACGACGACACACTTAGCCTAACGTATCCCTAATCAATCATTTCCTTAAGTTTAAACTTCCATTCCACCAACTCTAGAGTGCTCATCTTGTATGGTTCCTTTGATGCTAGTGTTGCTCCCAACATCAAATCAATAGAAAAGTCCACTTCCCTATGAGATGGTAACTTTGAAATATTTGCTAGAAACACATCTTGAAATTGCTGCAAAATTGGATACTGCATCAAGACATCAACATCCTCAACTTCCTTCCCTCTATCACTAGAAATATGCACTACAAACAATCTATACAATTTTTAGTTATTGCACTTTGCCTGCATAGTTGTAACCATTTTCACTGATGTAGGCTTCTTCTTACCTTGTAAGGTTCTCCTCTCTCCATCATCATCCAAGCACTTAATAGCCTTGCCATAGAAATCTACCTTAGTCTTATGAATGTACAACTAATCCATGCCCAAAAGCATACTATATGATCCCAAAGGAAGCACATTTAGGTGTGCTGAAGTAGAGATACCATTTAGCTCAATTGCACAAGATCACACCCAATGATGAACTCTTTTATTGGTACCTGTAGCTAAATGCACTAACCAAGACTTTGCATGCACTTCTTTATTCAAGCAACACTTATCTTCCAGATTAGGGCTAATATAGCTATAATTACATCCAAGATCAATCAAAATAGAAATTATTTGATCATAAATATCACCTTACATTTGGATAACAGATGCCTGATGATCAACCTTCCTATTATCCAATGCTACATAAATCCGAGGAATACTTTTTCAACATCTCCAACTATTTGTTCCTCCTGAGCACTGTAAATATAAGGGCTTCCACCTTGATGTTGTGGAAAATATATCCTGCAATGATCCCTTCCAAAAGTCCAACATTGCAAAGGCTTCCTGCCCTCACCCTTGTTCTGCTCCTCAGACTGAAATCCATGTCGTCTATCAACTGCATTGGATTTATTGTACATAATTGCATTCTCCTTGTTGCCTACATCCTAATTTCTTCCTTGCTTCTTATCCCATTTTCCTTTAGTCTTTTCATTACCTTCCTAACCATGATTAGGCTCCGAATTATTCTTATATTGCTCATAAAAATGTTTCAGCTTCCCAATTACTTCCTTCAATGTATGAGGTTAATCATACTCAATCTGATCCTTAAATGCTAATGACAACCCACTAACGAATATTTGAACCTTCTTCTTCTCATCCTTAAGATATGGTACATACCTCAACAAATTCAGAAACTTAGTCGTATACTCTTCATCTGTCATAGATCCCATCTTCAATTCGTATAAATTCTTAGCCTTATCATCACAATATATATCTAAAAAGTAATTATTTCTGAAGAGTCTTTTGAACTCATGCCAACTCAACTCCTCTATCTTGATACGTTTGACACGTTTCACATCTTACCACTAGATGTCTACCTTTCCCTTGAAAATAGCTATCTTATTTTTCATATTCTATGTATAGTCATGCAACTTGAAGGAATTATTCATCCTAAGTAGCAATGCTTCTGCATCTTCCAATTTCATCAACTCTCCATAAAATGTAGGAGGCTTGAATTTCTTGAACTCATCTAGAAATTACTTCCTCATTCCTCCTATAAGGATGATAATGATGATGAATATGCTATCTCTATGATCCAGAACTAGAATAGAACCTATAACCATTACCTCTCCTTTTAGGTGTATCCATCCATCTACCACCTCTGACCATGTCATCCCTATCCGAACTGTGCCCTCCTTGATACCTGCTACCATACACCGCATTAGTCCTTTCCTCCTATCCATAATTGATCTATGGCTATCCCTGTCTCTACAAATATGATAAAATTTGAAGGATCACTGCATTGACCTATGCTTTCTTTTCATATGCTTTGAAAAGTCTTTCTTGTGACCATATGATCATGTCATTGATCTACTTTGCAAATCCTGATATTTTCCTTTAAACTTCTAAAGGTGTTTTCTATGTCAGGAGAGTACTCATCTTTTTTCTTCTCATTTGATCTGTAAGGAGAGTCATGTGAATTGTAATCCACCATTTTTCTTGTCATCTATGATCTTCTACTTCCTGCAAACATATCATGTCAGATAAGCAAATATAAACATATTCCAACATACCTCAATGAAGTTCAGGGGAGGCTATCTCATCTATAGAGTCAATCCATATTAGCACAACATATGTATATATAATGAAATCAATATATCAATCATCTCAACATCAACATCATGAAGACAAAATACCACAAGAATGACCATCACAAAACATGCATAACAATCACATCCCACCTATCCAGTCCATGTGTTTGAACCTAAAAGCTTTGGTACCACTCTGTAACCACACATCCCACATCTATCTAATTTCACAAGATTACTAGGGTAAACATGAGATGAGTGCCATTATGACATGAACCAACTTCCCAGTTACAGTTAAGGAAGTGGGGCCTACAAACTAATCATAAATTGAAATCCTACAGGGACTACAAATTACCCAAGAGCTGAAGAAACACGCCAGGTGGTCAATCCATGAGCTGGAACCTTGTTTCACTAACCCAGACCCACAACCACACCCTTAACACTACTTCCATGAAGTTATGAGGCTATAACCGCACTCATAGGTTTGCCTCCATGTGGTTATGGCATAAACTCTTTAGTTCTGAGCATGCGATACCGATATTTGTGCCATCTTTTCAGGAAAAATTCTAGACCACTGCTGAGAATTGACTGAGACTTTCTAGAATCATTATTAACATGATAAAAATCTAAACATTCAATCATGAATAAAAAAATTGACCTATACTTCTTAGAACATAGTTGACATTCCATAAAACACATGAAAAACCTAGAAGCTATAGGTCATGAATGAATATTTGATCATAATAGTCTAAGATTCAAGTAAGAATCACCAAGAAGGCTCAATGCCCTATCCACATAGCTATAAAAACACTTATTAGTCCATGCATTCATCAACCAATAAATAATTAAATAATTCATGACAAGAGTCATAGATAATACACATCATATAACCAACATATAACCAAAAAATAACCAACACAAAGATCATGGAAAATCAACCATAATATCACTAAAAAAGTCACTATAAATATTCATAAATCATAGTAGGAAAATGTCTCATATTAACGAATGAAAATACCAACTAAGTCAGGAACTTCCACGTACCACTCGGCCATAGATTGGGCTAAACCAAATTTGTCTTTCAGCCAATCATCCTTGTGCCATATTCCAAGCATGAATATGGGATCTCATGGAATAAACCAAGACAAAACCAAGCCAAATATTCCAGAGGAAAAAACACCTCAATCCTCAATCACTGTGATTCCACCTTCATGGTCTGACAACACTAACATCAACCAGATCAATCTCTACTCAAACTATCCAGGGCTCCATGAACTAGTAGTTCAACCCAAAACCTTCTAGGGCTCCAAATAATTTTTCCAACCTAGCTCCAAGGACTAGTAACTCAACCCACTAAGGGCTCAAGAGTGTTTGTCCCAACCTAAGCTCTAGGACTAGTAACTCAACCCAAGTTGTTCCAGGGCTTCCATATCGTTTGTTCCAACCTACAACCACAAGGAACATGAGCACCAATTAAAAAAAAGAACAAGTAGAAAAATCCAAAACACCATGGCTATCCAAGAAATGGAAACGAAAGGATAAAACCACTGTCAATCTAGGCAAATCTCCATGCCAATGACACAACATAACTAGAAAATTCCATGCATATACCATGCATCTAAAAATCAGCAAGGAAGTCACACATGCAACTTGTTACCTACAAGAAACTCTACTATCGCTGTTGATGAAACTGTTCCCTTGTGCTTTCCTACTTTCATATGCCTTATTTCTCCAATACAAGTCAATGCTAAAGTGCTCCAAGCATGCTCCAATAATTATCTAAGTGTGCAAGAGTATGAGAGAATGGAAGAGAGCTCAACCCAAAAACTGTCAAAAGGATAGAAACTGATCCTCAAAATCATTTTTACCATTGAGGCCTTTATTTTCTTCATTTTCCTTGATTTTTCCTTAAATTTCCCTCTCATGCAAATTTGTGTCTCTTCACCTTCCTTTTCTCCTATTTTATGTTATTTTCGTAAATAAAATGCCAATTATTGCCACTTCTCCTTTACCAATTCCTTTGCCAATTTCCATATCCTATAATTAATCACCAATGATACCCATCACTATGTTTTTCCCAACATTCAGCTTGGAATACCTGTCCCATGACCATGGTCTTATTTTATTTACATGGAAAATCAACCAATTGCTGTTACATATGGCCAAGTGTATCTCGACTTTATACTCTGTTGCTTGCATACAACTTTAGGGTAATATCGATGAAAACTCACCTTGCTAAATTTGAGGCGGTTATGTTCTTCCATTTTTTCCTCTATTGCCTTCATATTCTTTAGTTCATATGACCCTATTTGTAGATGGAAGGTAGGCCATGGTGAATTCTTTGACCTCTGCAATTGTTGTGACAATCTTGTGTACAACTGGTAACTAACCTCTCGCGTGGCTACTTTATTTGTCAAAAACTTTGGCATAAGATGTGGGGCCTTATAAGCTTCGAACACTTCGATAAATTTTCCCTAAGAAGATGGGAACCAATCTGCAACTTCAGTAACAACTTCTCTGGCCTTGTCCATCATGAAAGGTGCCTCAACTTCAAATACCAGCTAATTCAACACTACAATGAAGTGCTCAACTATCTTGTCATACCATGTCCTTTAGCTTACCTTAGACAATATTTTGCAATAGGCGTGGAAAAGAGGTTGTTGCTTTGTCGATTTCGGCTCTAGAACTGAGAATTCATTTTGAACACATATCCCATCAAGCAAGTAGGTTGAAATGTAAAACTTGGGTTTCTAACCTTGTGATTTTTTTTTCACCTTTGCAACATTCCCCTGTAATTGTTGGGCTATTAGGGCTTCCAAATTGAAAATATTTCCCTCAGTAGCACATGGGTAGACCATATAGACCCATAGATCTCGCAACACATAACCATAAGATATTGATACACTTTCCTTAATGTATTTGTTCTGTAAATTCCTTCAAGCTTTTGGAAAAATTTGCCTGGATCTTGACACCTTGTCTTGAGAATGTCCTTTATAGCAAACTTAGAATAACAAGCATCATATAATTTCAAATTCAATTATTCCTTTGGCTTTGGAACCTTGTGATAAATGTAGATCATGGGGCTGGTATGTAGTAAGCTCTTGTCCACTTGCACTACCGAGGATCATAGTTTTAGAGTCAAGATGTTGTAGTATCCATCCTATTATTTTTTCAAAAGATAAAGATGGACACCGACTAGAAATCTTATAGAATCTTGACCTTTTAACATTCACATAAACTTCCTTGTCTTTTGGGAACTCATCCTTAATGAATACTTCGAATATCATTTTCCATGTTAAGGTGATGGAGTTTTCTATGAAACATTTTATGTCTAATAGAATTGGTAATTTGGCTCTTAGGATGTCCATGACACCTTCGATACCACTCTCAATGGCCTCTCTTTCTTGTCCTTTATGTGTAAATAGAGGCATAGTTTCATTGGAAGATGAAAAACTAATGGGTTCCATATTAGCAGTACCTGGAAATTGAAATTCACTCATGGAAAACATAATCAGTCCCACAAAACCACCTATTCTATCTTGTTTACTTATGCAAAATAGTCATGGTGAAGGGACAATGTGCTGGTTCTGAGTACAAGAGTATAGGCTTGAGGTAAGGGTGATCACATTGGTCACTAAAAGTGAACTATGTGCTAGTGTTGGGAGAGAGGTTGGCTTGGGCGCAAGGAACTAGAGTTAGAGGCAATGGTTCGAGGCTTAGTCACTTGAAATGAATAGTGCACCCATGCTAGAAGAGATGATCTTTATTGGGTGCATGTTGCATTTGCAATGGGTTGAGGATTGCATGCATGTTAACAAGGAGTATGCTCTACGTAACTTGAGTTAAGGAGGCTAGTAGTGGGCACATGTCACAAGTCCAAGGAGAAAGAGTGGCCTAGACTGTGCTTTGGAGGTGTGATATGTGCTCTTGACGAGATAGAAGTTTGATGATGGGCGCATTTCGAAACTTTAAAGAGAAAGATAGCTTACGACCTAGGAGAGCGCAATGCACTAGTGAAGAATTTATCATTGCCACAATGCATAAAAACAAGGATCTTCTTAGCAATTGACTAAGTGTTGGTGATCTAATAATCACCCTATGAGTGACCTCAGTTGAAGATTTATTGAATAAAGGTATTACAGACTCATGTGCTGGTGTGCGTGTCTATGTTATTTAAGCAACAGTTCAGTCAGATTGAAAATACACAAACACTTAAATGGAAAGACAACAGAGAAATACAGTAAGCAAATACAAGAACACAAGAAATTAATAAGGAGTTCACCCTATCCTTCAGGGCTACATCTCTGGTCCAGCTTTTAGTGGTGGCCTTATTTTATTGTGTCTTAAGCAAAGAATTACAATGCAGGAGCTCAATATAAATCACCTGAAACAGATTTTCCTAGCAGGGTGGTTCTTGGATGCCCCAAGCCACTAGAGTGCATAAACTCGTTTGCCTACCAGCTCTGTGACCTTCTGGTCTACAGTGGAGAGAGCCCAATGTGGTGCTTAGTCTGGATAGATCCTCTCTGGGATGGCTTGAATCTCTCAAGCTCTCTGGTGCTCGATGCTACCTTTGGTCAACTCGACCCTCTATCTTCTTTTGCTTTTGCTTCACTGTCTTCTTCTCTCTGCACCGTCCTCCTCTCGGGGTTGTGGTTTCTCTGTCTCTCTATCTCCGTGTGTGTATGTTTTCTGTCTCTGTTCATGGCTATTAGGCCATCCGTTCCCATTCCTGTTTGGTTCCTCTTCCGCCTCCGTCGAATCGCCTTCTGCAGCTACGCTTGGAGTTCCCTATTCCGCATCATCATTGGCTCATAGGGAGTGGCCACATGTCCTCCCGTAACTCGCGCCAACCTGCTTTGTCGGTTCAATTCTTCAGTTACATTCGTGGAATGAGTCTTCCTCCACCATGGAGGTCAAAAAGGACCTCAAATATTTTACAAATCGCGGCTTAATCCCTTGTTGATTCCGCTTCCCCATCAGGCATGATCTCAACCGTTAGATCTGGGGCCTCCAGATCTGATGCCATATGCATGTTTTACCCCGTTGACTTGCTCGACCATTAGCGTGCGATCAACAGTGGTTTTCTCTCTCCTCCGCTCACCATGTGGTGATCGCTGAGTGGGATCACTCTACTTCCACCCAAAATTGCTTACCGTTTGAGGAGCACTCGATTAATACCACTGGTTTCAGAGCGAGACTTGCCTTTAGCTTTTAGCCCTTCTCGCCTTTTTCCCTACGGTTCTCTGGCTCCCCACATGACCGAGTGCTCGGGGCTTCCCCATTTTGAGCCTTTTCGCCATCAAAATCCACCTCCGTTTCCCGATCCGGGCCTCTTAGGGGCTAATTCGGCCTCCCGCGTAGTCTCCATCGTTCCACGCTGGGTACCATTGCCACTGGTTCAGGCTGTTTTTGATCGCTATTTTGGAATTTTTGGATGTTTGTCCCGACCTGATACAGTCATGGTTCCTTTGACAGTTCTTTATGGATCCAATTCGGATAAGTTGGATGAAAGAATCTAAGACGGATCGTAAGAATATAAAAGAATTCACATTCACACACATATATACAATCAACTCATGACTGGAATACGAACAAACCTAGAATGTGAAGAGAAACTAAAACCATAATGTAAGAATTTGAAGCAACACATGAAAGAATTAAATTTCAAAGTGTGATAGATGAGAAAATTACTCGAAAGGTGGTGCAATTGTGCTAAGAGTGAGGGATGATCCTTGTGCTCCAAAAGTGAAAAAACCTCTGAAGCAAAAGATAAATTTGGAATGAGTTCTTGAACTAGTCTCTCTATATAGGTTAGGGTTTGCAAGTGCACCTATCACATGTCACAAAAGCAAGAGATAAGAGTGTGATGGCTACCACTAGAGAGTGTGATAGTGCTATCTTATGGAAGTGTGCTTTGTCTATTAACAAGAAGTGCGTTATGTTTTTCAACAAGAAGTGAGCTATGCCTATCAACAAGAAGTGCGAGTTTGCTATCTTGAGAGAGTACACCCAAATATCTTTTGAAGATGTGCTTTCTTGTGTTTCAATATTGCATCCTGCATGTCTATATAGGATGTGCTAGTACTACTTGGAAGAAGTGTGCTAGGCTTGAAGACGAGAAAAGCACCATGAAAGAAAGTTGACTTAGAAAAGTGTTTTGACATAGGGGGTTTTCAAGAGGAACTTGAACACTTAGAAAAAAATTGACCTAGCATGAAATGGATTTGATGACTTGAAATGAAAGATCACATGATCATTAGGGGGACCCAAAATTTAAATGAAGGTAACATTTTGGAGGGTGTTGTAGCAACTACAACAAAAAGGAAGGTTACAGAGACTAGGATGCCAAGCTAGAGGAGAGACCATTTCATATGATATGAAGGTATAATTGGTTTTGTAATTCATTTTTCTATAATGAAGATTGATTCCATTTCCATCATGTTATTGGTGTTCATTTGAAATTGATAAGTTGCTCATGTCATGTATGTTGGTTATAGATCGCCAATATTTGTTGTGTTGATATTATTGTAGGAAGGTTTGTTGGATACTTTTGTTGTTTGTTGGTTGTTCTATGCACGTATCAAATATGTTAGAGATTTGAAGTGAGGTTCAACATTCCCCCAAGTTCGTTGCACTAACAAATACTAGAATTTGCGATAAATCTGGTAACTCCCATCATTCTCCTTTATCAATTTTTTCCACATAGCTTATTTATGAATTGTTTGAATCACTTCTTGGCACACACTTTCCTATTTGGTGATATTTAGGGAAAATATCATGGAGAAACAACTACTTGTGTTTTTTCATTCATATCCATAACACATTAGAAATTGACTAGCATTTGATGGAGTTTGATTCCATTCAGGGAGAAAATGATTTACCATGGGAAATCAACTTTGTACAACATCATGTTGTTGAGGAATTTATTACATATTCTAGCCATGTAGATTTCAATATAATTAATTCCTGTGCAATTCCCACCCAATTCAGGCTAAAAAATAAAATTCAATGATATGCTATCCTCTTGTTAATTTCTTCCATGCATTAGAGGACTAGAGCCATGCATGTTTGCAAATAAATCATGTAGTATGCATGCCTACAAAATTTTGTTGTTGTAGAAGGATTGGATTTTCATAGGGATAAAGCCTCAAGGATTTGATCCTCTCCCCTTTCTTTGAGAGTGGTCATGGCTAGCTACATTGGTTCAATATGCTCCTTAAAAAATGAGGCTAGGAGTATTTGACCAAGAGAACAGTGTATGTGATGCACTAATGGTTTTGTTCCTCTACAATGCGATGATTCAAATGGTTCCGATAGTGTGGCAATTTCTCTTCAATAGAAGTTTGATGTTATGAATGTTCCAATTATTGATCCAAATGAACATTTTCTTTCTATTTCTTAGAAAAAATAGCTAGGCTCTTTTACTCTTAAGCATGGTTTGGTTATACAATTGTTAATTTCTTCACTCGCACATGATGATTCTTTAATATAATTTGTAGAATGAAGATTCATCCTTGATGTTGACCCGTATGGTTATAGAAATTGTTGATGATCTACCATAATCTATCAGGATTGATGGGAAATTGTTAATCAAGAATGGTGAGGTTCCTTCATTAAAGAAACCCTTTTCACCAATAATTGATAAAGTGGATATCCATACCCTACAATCTAATAAGTATACTAATACTTTTTGCTTCTTTTGAATAGTGATAAGGAATACATGGAAGGATGAAAAAATCTTGAACACAATAGGGTGATTTTGTATTTTCTTTACTGCACGCTAAATAAGGAACTAGGAGGTGAAGGGGGTTTCTCTAAATTCATACTAGGGTTTGAGGTATAAATACTTTTTTCTATTCAACATAGAATCAATACCTTCACATGTCCTTTAGTATAGTACTTGGAATATTGTAGGTTCCTTGGATTATGTATAATCATGAAGCGTTGATTTCAAAGCATATAATAAGGGTCAATCCAACTACCCTTTATGGCTTGAGTTTCATTCACTCCCTACATATTTGAGGCCCTTAGTTGATTTTTTGCTCATTGGATTGGGAAAGTTTTTATCCCAAATGATAAAATCAATTCTTTACACACCAATATAGGATTATATGTCGAGTTTTATTTGAAAAAAAAATCACACCAATTTATTTTAGTGGTCACTACAAATGGAGTACATTAACATAAGGTACAATTTTGAGTCTACCAATTCCTATTTTTCTTTCTAGGTGATTATCATATTTAGGAGTAGTCCCATTGGAATCCCCATAAATATTTAGGATATTCTTGTGCTTCATTGTCTTTGGCTTAGATTGAAAAGGTATGTTCCTCAACTATCTTAGTGCAAATTTCAAAAGAAGGTACCGTGCATGTTCATATGTGAGGGGTTACTCTTCCTTTAACCTCTATATTTGGTTCCAATTTAGATGGATTAGTGCTCCAAATGACTCAAAAAGGTGTTGTGTGTTTAACACAACAAAAGATTTCTAGTAGCACTATTGTAAAATCTATGAATAATTTTATGGGGAGACTTTGTAGTTCTATGACCTCTATACCAGAGGTTAAGTATTTTAAGGAGGCAATGAATCACTCTCTTGAGAAGGGGGTTCTTCCTAGACAATAACTATTAATAAATTTAGTTAATTTTCTAACCCCTTATTCCACAAATGGATCTCTCCATTTTTTCATGGAATGTCAGAGTGATGATAATCATGGGTAGGAAGTAGGTTCTTTGAGGAGCTTTGTAGAGAGTTAAGCCAAAATTGTTTTTTTTTCAAGAAGCTAAAGAAATTTGTTTTAAACTTTTTATTTTATATGAGTTATTCTTGGAATGGTCCCTTTTGGGCCATGGATCAAAATCAAGGGAAGAGGAGGGGTCGTGTTATCCATTTCACCTTCTTTGTAGAGTTTTCTTATAACACCAAGTAGTGGTTGAACTAATTGATGTGTGTGGACTACTCTTTTGTTTCATGAGATATTACTGGGTTCTTATTCCATTTATGCACCAAATATTAGTCATTATTGCACTTGCATGTGGACATGAATGCAAGCCTCTTTGTCATATGTAGAATGGACTATTAACAATGAATTGAATATGGTTGAAATGGATAATTACGGGGGGGTGGGGGGAGGGGGATTGGTTCAAAGATCAATAGTGAAAAAAAACATTATTGGTCTAAGTGTAAAATTCCTTACATCCTTTTGATATGCATTGGGGAAAGAAAGGGTTGGACTATATTAATGGATGGTGTACTTGGACTAATTTTAGACAGTCCTCTACTAAAGTTTAGTTTATCTTGGACTGATTTTATGGATCATGGGATGTTGTCTCATTTGATCAATTTTATGATTTCATATTATATTCCCATTACCATTTCTAATTCTATAGGTCATGGGATGGACTCCAAACCATCATCTCATTCAATATTATTGTCTCTCATTTTGACACTCTAAACTTCCATGCATTGATTCATAGTTTTTGGAACATTATTCCTCATCCTCAGGGGGGAAAGGTTGGATTTTATGTTGGAAAATGTATATTCACTATTTTTTGAAGTTGGTAAGGGAATAATAACTTTTAATTGCATGGAAGTATAGGAGGGAACTTTGGGAGGCTTAAAAACAACTAGAAGAGGTACACCTTAATTTGGAGGAAGACCTACATAATATTGTGCTATATGAGGATGCAACATAATGTTATAGTGTGGTGTGAAAGGGGGATTATATTTGAAAAGGGGATAAAATTTATGCTCAATTGTAGCGAATTCAAGAAGGTGATGAGGAGTCCAAGTTATTCTTTGATTTTCTAGAGAGGAAAGTGGTTGATAATAAGGTTCTTGTTCTATGCCAAATGGATGGAATTATTGAGGATAACTTAACTAAGATTCAAGGTAGGTTTAGTTACCATTTAAAAAAAATATCTTATTATAATTTATCATATTCAATTGTTGTTGCTAGGGATGGTTGTTGTAAAATTGTGCCCTACAAGGTCTAGATTGGAGATTAGGATAGGCTAGACAGAGCATTTTCTCTCTCTTCCATGAAAAATGGGAAGTTATTAGGCATTGATGTTACACCTTGTCAGTTTTACAAGGTGATGTGTGATATGGTTGGAGATGATTTCTACATCCTTTCTCAAGAATAATTTTCTATATGGAGGCTTTAAGAGTTTCTTAACTAGGGCCTCATCAATCTTATTCTACCAGAATTCTATTGAGTGTTTCCTACAAAATTATGGATAAGGATTTAGCATTAAGGGTGAGAGATGTGTCTTGGAAAATAGGTCATTGAGAGAAAACATGTTTTGTTTAGGAATGATTTAGTTTAGATACAATATTTTCAGCCTAGGAGGTTATGGAGTGCACTAAGAAGATAGGTTAGTAAGGCATTCTTTTCAAATTTATTTGGTAAAACTTACGATCACATTGGATAGAACTTTACCATAGATATGTTTGCTTGCCCTGTGTTCGGAAAGAGACATTCTGACATGGTAAACACTTTATTTACATGTGTCATTGATTTTTTTTCAATGAATAATGTGCTATCACCCTGTATCCATCTTCATAGGTCCACATGGAATGGATACCAATTGGCCCTATATCTCTATGTCTTGACAATGGATGTTCTTGGGAATCTATTGGAAGAAACTCTTATTCAAGGTAAAATTATTTGTATCTTTTAAAATTACACCCTCTTATCTATTTATATTAGTTAGGCATCAATTTTAGCTTCGAGTGATTATTTTTCAATATTATATGAGGATTTAGAGGCTATCATGAGTCACTATGAAATGTAACTTTCACTTGATGGCCTTTCCAACTACTTGGGGGTTTGTTCAACCTGGGGTATAAGTGAGATATATTGGCATTCCTTTTGGGGTTGACCTTTACCTTATTGTTATGTAGAATTTATGCTTGGATAGATTGCATCATAAGCTTCTTGTTTGGAAGTATAGACATCTTCCCTTCATTGGTAACTTGAAAATAGTGAGAAATTATTTAGGTCTCTCATATTTAGTATGTGTCATGTTTTCTCCCCAAAAAGACTTTGTTCCACCATTTAGAAAAGATTCTACATTCTTATCTTTGTGCCAAATATGGTGGATATGTGGGTCTTCCCATGGTTCCTTAGGATGTTTGCACCATGCTCAAGGATGAGGGAGGTCTTGGTTTGATTGATATGAAAACTAAAGGAAAAAATTTGGTTTCTAGATAGGTGGTTAGATGCTTCGAGGGTTCATCACCTTGGAAATTATTAATGCAACAAAGATTGTTATTAGCCCAACATGTTGGAAAAATTATGGCTTACTTTGGATTATGTGACATCATGTTTTCTCCTCATAATTTTTAGAGATATTGGTCCATCCTTTTTAAGAGTATTTGGAAGCTTGAAGGAAGTTGGTAGACTTGGTGAGTTGGAAGAGTTTAGGAAGCAAATCAGGTTGGGATTTCTATAAGAGAACAATCTAGAGATGGAAACATGAAGGAACTTGTATATATGATATTCCTGATTTTCAAGTAGAGAATTTTAGTAAAATGAACATTTTTCTTTGTAAGGATATTTGGGATTTTAGTTCCCATTCTTAGAAGAATTGGTGACTTATGTCTTGATATTTTTCATTGTCCTTTGTGGATCAGGTTACCTTTATGGAGATCTTTGGGATCATTCCTCAAGGATACCTTTTCAAGATGAATATTGATATGGATGGTTAATTTTGGAGAGATTGTGAGAGGATTTTTGGGTGTTGTTTGACTCAATATGATTCTCATATTAATCTATAATCTATTTTACATGTAAATCATGAGTTAGGGATATTTTTCAATTCCATATTGTTTTTAATGGATGAATGAAGTCATTGAATTTATTAACTACATGGTGTCTAGTCGATTAGATTCTCTTATAAAATCCTTCTTTGCTTGATTGAACACTTATCCAAGCCTTCCCTCCAAAGCTCAGTTGGAAAAAAATGAATTTACTAATGGAATGTGCTATTTTTTCTTAGGATTAGAAACACTAAAGCGTATGGGCTGGTGCAAGATAACTCTACCCCATTATGACAGGTTAATTACAATATAAATATGGAAAAACATAACTCTCATCACTAAAGAGAATTATTAAAGTTTGCTACACAACTTTTTAGGACAGTGTGTAAGGATGAAACATAAACAATCAAATTCTCTTCTCAAATATATAAATTTTATTTAGTAAAAATTGGTAAACTTAAAAAAATGGTGTTTTTCTAAGATCAATACGTTATTTTTTCTCTAAAACATAATACATATCTTCACATTAGGGCTTAGGTATGGTATGTAAATGATGTATTTTTTTGAAACAAAATTGTATGATTGAAGATAATAAATGGATCTTATGAATCATTATTTTATAAAGTAACATTGTGAATCCTTAAAATGACTAGGTTGACCATTACACCCCGTTATGAGGGTCTTATTATATTCGATTTTCTTTTTTTTAACCGTGTAAGTATTCTTTTGTTCTTGTGCAAGTTGTTCCCCAATTTCAACATAAGTCATCCAATCAAAATTTACAATGAAAAAAAAAACTTATGTCTTTTTTATTAATTTGATATATGTCCTAAAAAATTAATCGAAAAATTAAAAAAAAAATTAATTTATGAATAAATATATGTTTAAAATATACACATATCTCTATAAATGTGTTTAGTTTCATTACAAATGAACACATAGAGCATATACATAGTCATGGATGAAAATAAAGCAGTTGTAAAAATGGATTTGTTTTTGGTTTATGTAGACCATATGAAGAGGTTTGTCAATCCAAACCTAAAACAAAAGTGGCCACATCATCCACCATGTAATTTTAAAAAGTTGTCTTGTAAAATATTGTTTGAAATTAATAGCACATGCACATTATAACATGTGCATGTTATTAGAACAAACACATTATACAATGTACAAATATTGTTTTTACCATCTCTCACCATCTTTACCAACTATCATAGGCCACCATATCTCTCTCTCTTTTCCGTAACCCTCCTTCCTATCTTTCTTTGTCTTCCACTCTCCCTCTCTCTCCACCCCTTTCTCTCTATCCCTTTCTCTTCCTATGTCCCCCTCCTATCTTTCTCTCTCGTCCCCCATATCTCTACCCTTTTATATCTCTCCACCACTCCCTATACCTCTTTATATATCTTTCTCTTCCTTTTCCTATTCTTTCCCCTCTCTATATTTTCCTTTTCCCATCACTCTCTTTTTCTATATCCATTTATATCCTCCCCCAACCATGTATCCTTCTATCTCTCTCCCCCCTTCCTTTATATATCTCTCCAATTTTCTATATCCTTTAGTTTCTATTTCTCCATGTCCCTATGTCTCTATATGATATCCCTCTCTCTATTAGTTTCCTTATCCTTACTCTCTCTTCCTTTCCTTATTTCTCTCTCCTTCCCAACCTCCCTCTCTTTGAAACACATACTCTCTATAACCTGCCCCTTTTCCCGTATATCTCTATTCTCTCACTATCTCTCCCTCCCTCTCCCCTCCTAATGTTCCTCCCTCTCATCCCCCCTCTTCATCCATTTCCCTCTCTCCCTATATCTTTATTTCTATCTCCTTAAATCTCCCTCCTATATCCCTTTCTCTCCCCTTTTCTAAGCCCCCTTTATCCCTCCCTCCATCCCATCCCCCCTCTTCATCCTTTTCTTTCTCCATATACCATTCTCTCTCTTTCCTTATGTCACCCTCCTATATCCCTCCCTATCTCCTTCACTAACTCCTCCCTCTCGCTAAAAACCCAATTCCATCTCTTTATATTTCCATATCCCTTTCTCTCACTTGCCCTCCTTTTGTTTCCCTCCTCCCTATATTCCCCATTCTCTATCCCTTCCCTTCTCTATCGTCCCCCATGTATCCCTCTCTTTATATCTCTCCTGCTTCCCCTATTTAATCCTCTTCATCTCACTCTTTTTAACCCCCTATATTTTTCCCTCTATCTCCCTTTATCTTTCCTTATCTCTCCTTCCCTCCCTTTCTCCTATCCCTTGTCCTCCCCCCACCCCTCCATTTTTGTCTCTCCCTACCCATTTGTCTCTCTTTTCCCCCATGTATCCCATATATTCTCATCTTTGTCTCTCTTCTTATGCATATCTCTTATAACCCTCTCTCCCCGCATCTCTCTCCCCCTTCCCCCATCTCCCTCTCTCCCTCTCTCTCTCTTACATCCCCCATATATATCCCTCTCTTTTCTCTCCTTTCTCCATCTCTCTATGTCTCTCAACCCACTATATATATCCATCCTCTCTCTCTCTCTCTCTCTCGCTATCTATCCCCCAATATATATCCCTCTTATATCCCTCTCTCTCCACCAACCTTGCACCCTTTCCCTCTATCTTCTTCTCTCTATCTACCCTATATTTTTCCTTTTATCTCCTTTTTCTCTCCCTAACTCTCCCTCCCTTGCCCCTCTACCTCCCTTTATGCTTATCCTTGTCTCTCTCTCTCTCTCCCTCTCTCTATCTCTCCATATTCCTCCTAATATACCTCTACCTCCTCTCTCTTCTTATGTCTCCCTATTTATATCACTCCCCCCTTCATTCTCTCTCTCTCTCTCTCTCTCTCTCTCTCTCTCTCTCTCTCTCTTCCTCCACCCATATCTCTCTCTTTTCCCTCTTGTATGCATATCTCCCCCCCTCTCTCTCCGTGTATGCCTCCTGCTCTCTCCCCCCCTCTCTCTCTCCTCCTTTCTATGTCTCCCTCCTATATCCCTCCATTTATTTCTCTCTCTCTCCACCTATATGTCACCCTCCTACATTTGTCTATCTATCTCTCCCCACCTCTCCCCCTTTTCCTCTCTATTGATCTCTCTAACCCCCATATCTTTCTCTCACTATCTCTCCTTTCCCCCTCCCCCCTATCCATTATCTCTCTTACTCCATTCTCCCCTATCCATTATCTCTCTTCCTCCATTCTCCCCTATCCCTCCATTTTTGTCTCCCCCTATTTCTCTCTCTCCCTCTATCTCAACATATGTCCACCCCTGTATCCCTCTCTCTTCTTCCCCAAGTCTCCCTCTCTCTACTTCCCCAAGTCTCCCTCTCTCTATCTCTTGCACTCTCTCTCCCATAGATATCCTCACTCCCTTATTGTCTCTCCCCCTATGTCTATCACTTATACCCCCCTTTGTGTCCCCCTTCCTTCATCTCTCTATCTCTTCATAACTCCCATCAATACTTCTTGTTTATCCCTATGTCTCTCTATTATATCTCCCTCTCTCTCCCTCTCTCTCTCTATCTCTCTCTCTCTCTCTCTCTCTTCCCCCTTGTATTCCTCCCTCCTATCTCTCTTTTTCTCTCTCTCCCCCCTCCTATGTGTATCTCTTTTACATCATCTCTCTCTTTCTCCTATCCTATATGTATCCCTCCTATATATCTCTCTCTCCCCACTCCTTGTATGTATCCCTCCTATAACCCTCTACCTCTCCCCCCGATGTGTCTCCCTCCTATGTCCATCTCTCTCGAGTCCCTCCAACATCTTCCCCTTCCCCTCTCTCTATAACCCCATCTCTTTTTCCCTATACCTCCCTCTCTCTCTCTTTCTCTCTCTCTCTCTCTGTATGTCTTCCTCCTCTCTCTCTCTCTCTCTATGTAATCATTATGTATCCCTCTCTACATATTTATCCATAAACTTTCTTCTCTCTCTAACTCTTTCCCTTTCTCTTTCTATCTCTCACTCTCTCCCTATCAATCTTTATATCTCTATATCCTTTTCCATACTCCCCTGTCTACCTTTCTCCATCATGTTTTCTCTCTCTATCTCCATATATCCAGTTATCTCCAACACACACACACACACACACACACACACACACACACACACTCTATTTAACCCCCTAGCTTTTTCCCTCTATTTTCCTTTCCTTATCCCCATCTCTTCCTCCATCCCTCCCCTTGTACCTCCTTTTCTCTCTCTCCATTTCCCAAATTCTACCTTTCTCCACCAATTTACCTATCCCTTTCTATATATCTCTATATTCTCACCTCTCCACTGTCTCTCTCCCTCCCCCTCTCTCTCTCTCATGCATGTTCTTATATTTTCTTGTTTCCTTCATTTTATCTTGAATGATACTAGATGTTGGAGTAGGAACACACACACATTATTTAATTGTGCATGTTATATCCCTATAGCACTTTCTCTCTAGCACACACACTCTCTCTTTACCCACCTAACTTTTTCCCTCTATATTTCTTTCCTTATCCCTATCTCTTCCTCCCTCCCTCCCCTTTTCCATCCTTTTCTCTCTCTCCATTTCCCAAATTATACCTTTCTCCACAAATTTCCCTATCCCTTTCTATATATCTCCCTATACTCTCTCTCTCTCTCACACACACACACACACACACACGTTATGTGTCCCTCTTTCTATCTCTCTAACCCTTTTTATTTCTTTCTAAGACCCCATATATCTATAGCCCTTTTCCATATACCTTTCTACATTTCCTCGTCTTTCCATCGTTCTTTTAATCTCTCTATCCCTTTCTTTAATACCGCCTCTCTCTTTTCCTTACATCCAAGATGAAAAATCTATAGTCCAATGGTGTTCTATAGTAATTTTATATGGATCAAATGAGTAGAAAAAATCAATAGGGACACGTCATGTGAAAATATATTTATGGAAAGTAGTCAATATAGATTGGTGACATTCATATCATTGCAAAAAAATACAATGAACTCATGCATTTCATTCAATTCACTACTCAGACAACCATACTTTTGAAATAAGGACACAAAAACCGGTTTTGTTTTGTGGAACATGTAGTGATGTTGAATGTGACGATTATGAATTTATGGAATGGGTTAATGAGTGGGATCATGTATCATTTGTAGTAGACCCTTGCATTACTGTTGAAAGAATCCTACTAGAGGAGAGTGAATCAACCATTTCAATAGACTATGACCATATTTTTGATCTTATACAATCAGGTACATATATCTCACATCATATATTGGATCCATTTATGTTTTTGGTTAAATATGTTAGATACAACTCCTAAACATTTGCATGTGACTATAAATTATATTTTTGTAGGACACATTTATGCAGTTATTTCCTTAAAATATAATGAATAGGGCATTGATTATTAGTTGGTACGATGCATAGTAGAGAAGAAAAATCTCAATACATTGCTAACTAATGATGAAGCCAATGAATTTCCAACTAGCTCAATGATTGTTGAGGGTGAATGCCTTATACTAAATGGAAATTCAAGAAAGAACAATGGTTATGTATTGATGGATTATTAACTAGGTGCAGTGGCGTCTCACTATAAACACTTAGTCATTGGTACAAACATTTAACTACAAACCATGTCTATGAGGAGCTCACACAAGGTACCCTACTTCCTACGTCATTTAGAGAAAGAGAAACTCATGGAGACCATTCCTTATATTTATATACTTGGGTTCATATGTCTTGGCATGATCAACATTGCTATAAATCAAGGAACACCCCTCGTCTTATCCCAAACAAATTGCAACAAGTTTTATCCCTTGCAACATACTTCTCCAAGTATATATCCAATTTTAAAATCACTTTACTATAATAAATTTATGGAATACAAATATGTTTTTATCTTAAATTTTTATGTTAAATCAATTATGTTATATATATCAAAACAACATGAATGATAAATCTTGGCATTTATTTAATCATGAAGAAAATTCAAGATGAGAAACCAAATTTGCAATCAAACAATTTTGGATAGCTAAATACTTTATACATATAGAAGAAATGAAATACATGTGACCAAATAAATTGTAAAATTTCTACAATATGGCTCTCCAAACTCTAGAAAGGTAAAATCAAGAAAACCACACCTTCAAAGATCTACAACAAACTAACATCACACCAACAAATCCCCCCATGGCTTCAATAAGCTTGTATCACATATGCTCTTCACACTAGTATTATTTTCTTCCTTCAGGATTACAAATGCTATCCATATTGCATCACAGAAGTGCATGGTAAGACAAATCTAGTGGTATTCTCCACATATAATTGTTCATCCTAGGGTTTATGTACTTAAATTCTTGTCCTTTAACTCTTACATAAACAAAAATAACAATAACTTTGTCGAACACCATGAAATATATAATATTTGAGAATTTAGGATTCTGTGATTATTTTTTTGAGAATTTATTTATGGATTCATCACTTAAGTATTGGTGGTTTTGATGTTTTGACCCATGATATGTGGTTCATCATCAAGATTCAAAGAGAGATGATGAACCACATGATGGTTCGAAACATCGAAACCTGAATCCGGAAATAAATTCATATAAATATATAATAACCAACTTTTCTTCTAAGAAAGGCATCACACCATTCTCAAGCCTCATCAATTTCATCTCATAAGGATATTTCTTTAGTTTCACATCCTAGAAGATTAAGGTATTAAAACCATCCATGGTGTCAGCTCCACTATCCATGTCTTTTAATAGGGAATAAAATCTTGTTGTAAAGTAAGGTCCACTATCGTCATCATCATGAATTACCAACTCTATTATTATCTAGGGTATATGCGTAATATAAGCTCTAACATCACATGAGAAAACCTAAAATTCATACAAAAGAAATATGTACATGAAACATACAAGACATCTCTCTCTCCCATTTTCTTCTTCAATGGTTTCGTCATGCACCCTATTCATACTACTAGGTTTTCCTCATGAGCTTAAAATTTTCTCCCTACAAGGATTATCCTAGACAATACAATGAATATAGTAAAATTGTAACAACCTCGGGAAAAAATTTCATGTACCTAGTTGAATGTTGGGCAAAACATCCTAGTGGATGTTCATTTGGTTTATTATGGCTAAGGGGATTGGCAAAGGCATTGGAAAAGGATTTGAAAAGGAAAGAGGCATTAATTTGCATTTTATGGATTAAAATAAAGGAAATTTGGAGAAAAGGAAGGTGAAAGGTCACAAGATTGCAAGTGAGGAAAATTAAAGGGAAAATAGATAAAATTGAAGAAAATAGAGGTGTCAATGATAAAAAGGATTTTGAGGATCAGTTCATGGATTTTTGACAGTTCATTTTTAGAGCTCTCTATTCTCTTTTTCAACTCATAATTTTTCACACTTAGAGCATTCTTGGAGCACTCTAACATTGGAGAAGGGAAAGAAAAGGAAGGACAAGGAAAGCAAGGGACAACAATGAAAGGTTTGATCACACAACTTCAATGGGAATACTTGCAGGTAACAGGTTGCATGTGTGATTTCCTAACTAGTTTATGGATGCATGGGACATGCATGTATGCATTTGGTTCTCTTACTTCCATTGGCATGGGTTTTTCTAGGTGTGACAGTGGTTTCAACCTTGCCTTGCCATTTCTGGATAGCCATGATGTGATGGGGTTCTTTACTTGGTTGAGCTTTGGATTGTCATATGGTTTTGGAATCAGGTGATGTGGTCTCAGGAAATTCCCAAGGGCCCAGGAATCCCTTAATTAGTAATGGTGGGATTGTGGTAAAGCTTGAGGATGTATATGGGAAAATTCCTCAAGGTATTGGTGAACAAATTTGGAGTCATCCAAGGTTGTTTTAGGCCGATCCCTTGACCATTTTTGGTGGGATCGAGGTAAAACTTGGTAGTGTAAGTTTTTTTGTTTGGGAATAGGAATTCCTTGACCAGTAATGGTAGGATTGTAGTAAAGCATGGTTGTTTATACCCTTGTTTGGGCCCAGGAATCCCTTGATCAGTTTTGGTGGGATTGTGGTAAAGCCAGAGGGTGGAGGTGGTTTGATCTTCGGGAAGCCTTGGTAGATTTGTTCTTGAGTCCCACATTCATGCTTGGAATATGGCATGTGGGTGGTTGGCTGAAAGAAATATTTGGTTCAACTCAATCTATGGTTGGGTGGTATGTGGAAGTCCCTGACTTGGTTGGATTTTTCATGTACTAATAAGAGCTCTTTTCACTCTTATATTCATGAGTAATGGTGGGCTCCAGTAGTGCAGCAATAATGCTGCAACTCATGGGGCCCCCTTCTTTACTTTTATCAACCCGGTAGTTCGTAACAAACTTGGAAGCGATGGTGCTATATGCACAAGTACTAGCTCTTGCCGCAGGTTGTCACTTGATCAGCTAACACAAGTCCGCTAGGAGCTTAAGCCAACTACTATGAGCTCTCAGAAGAAGCTTTTAATTGTGATGGGAAAAAATAACTCAACCAGAAGCTATTCTACTTGCAGAAAGAAGTTGAAAGCTAGAAAGGAACGCAAACCCTAGCAAACCCCAGTTGTACCGACTAACCCTACTAGTGCAAGTAAAAGGATGAAAGCTACAGAAATGGATGCCATTGACTTCTAAAAGGTAAAATGCATGTGACTAAGTTACTTCTAAAGAGAAATATGAAGAAAACATCTTTTTTCATTTTTGAGAAATTTGTCAGAATTATTTTGCATGTGCTTTAACTGTTGTTGACTGTGCAGAGGTTGATTGGCAAAATGAAATGGAGTAGGCGCTTGCAGGAGGTTGGGAAGGTTAGCAGAGGGCCTAAGGGGTCCCTGGCACCCTTCCAGAGAGTTTCACAGTGCTCGGATCTCAAGAAACTGCTTTCGTGAGCTTCTATAGGAAGACTGCAGGGGTTCTACAGGATGTTTCGAAAGGGAGTTTTGAAGGGCTGATGGTGGAAAAGAGGTGAATAAGTGGGTATGGAGGTGAGATAAGGATGTGAGGAGGTCTAGGACTTGGTGAACGAAGCAGGTGAGTGATAAGGATGGTTGGATTTATTCAAGGAGGGGTAGAGCAATGTTGCACAAAAATATGGAAATTAAGTCAAAGTGAGGGAACGTGGCAAATGCAAGGCAAGAATCAGAGTTGGAGGACATAGAAGGTGGTATTGATGGAGTAGGGGTAGGCAAAGAGGTATCACAGGTGCTCTGCAAGTTATTTTCAAAACTATTCAAACAAAGACTCGGAAAACCAAAGACCTAGCTACTTTAACCTAATCTGACCTGAATATTAGCAAAGAAAATGAATAGAAGTTTATTGCAACGAAATCATGTGAAATAGCTATGCAAACTAAGCAACCATGAACCTGAACATTTAACCACAACTGGTATCAACTTCTGCAAATGAGAATTTAACACTAACAATTGCATGATGAAGCAAAGACAATGCTTTTGGTGGCAGCAAGGACACCTTGGTCTCAGCTCATGGTCCCACAGAGGGAGAGGTGAGCTCAGGGGTGCTTGATGGCATTTTTCTAAAGATCTTCTCTGTTATTAACCTATCAAATCAATCTGAACGTGAAAAGCCTTTTTAATCATCAACAATGACCTAGGTAACCAAGCAAGACTATAATCTACTTAACATAAATTATTTTGTAAAGACATTAAAAACATATAACAGTACATGAAGGAGGCGTTGGAACTTGGGTTGGGCCCAACCCCAAGAGCTACAGGCTCCTAAGAAAAAGCTCATAATTGATGCAAAATGAAATTGCTTTCCATTATTCAAAAATAACCATGTCACAAAGAAAGTTGTACAGTAGAAGCTACAAAATGAGCTGAGAAACTAGCAGCACTATAGTGTAGAATACACTGTTCAAAAAGTAACCTACGAAGACTGGAAGCTTTCCTATTTATGCAGTATGAGGGTCTCCAACAACTCTCCTTAACTTGAGGGGATTGGCTGCTCGAACTGCCAGTGATCAGTCACTTTACACAAAACTGCTCGGTTGCCCTTGGGAATCCTTTTCGGTGGCCTGGTGAACTCCGAGCTGAGGGTGGAGAATTCGAGGAAGGGGCCATTTAGTGCAGGAGACACCCTTCCTACGAATCCTCACCCCTGTTCCTTCATGCTTGGCTGTCATATGGCTCATAAATGCTTGGCCTTGGTCCAAACTTTGTCCAAAATTTTTTAATAACCACGTGTTAGCCTTCTTGCTCAAGTAACTATTCTCATTCGTTCAACTAACATAAATATACTCAAAAAAACATGCATAAACTATGAAAAATGGTGGATTGATGAAGAACAATAGGCAAAATGAGCCCAATAAGTTACCCATTTTTGGGGCTCATCATCACCCCCCTGCTAAATGGGTTGCTCATCCTCTGAGCAACTAATCTAGCTCATCATCCTTGATAGCTTTGACTGCCTCTCTCACGTCCCAGGCCTCTGAGGTGATGTCTTCTTCCTGGTCATGAAATCTTGCTTTTCTTTCCACTTCCTCCCACTACCTGTTTTCCTCTTCTTCCTTAACTCCTTCCAGCAATCCCAAAAGCAAGGGAGGACTGAACTTTAGGCTGATCCAATTGGCCTGCAGATTTTGCATTGAATATTTATAGAGGGGTACCCTTGCCAAGGCCTCCCTCATCCTGGTTGGAGAGTGGTATTCTCTTATCTTCAAACTGTGGGGCAGTGCGTTCCACCTCCTTGTGTAAGCATGAAGGCAGTTATCCCCCAATAGTTTGTCCATGTCCTCAAAGTGGGAAATAGCTTGAGCTTGTCGTTCAATGTAATCTAGTAACTCCTGAGGGTTGTTGGCCAAGTGCTGGTGGGTGCTTATCAATGCTGAGGGATCCTCCGGCTCTGCTCTGATCATTAGTGGTTCACTGAGTTCCCTGTTCATAATGTCTCGGACCTCTGCTGCCCTTTTTTCCTCATGATTCAACAAAGAGGCCATGGCCATAAGTTGCACATATCCTACCACAGTGTTGGGATCCCACGAATTCATATTTGGAAGGGCCAAGTTGTGCAAATAAAACTCTGATAATTTAGCCTTGTCCTCTGATGAGATACTATCACATAAAGCCATAAATTGATGATAGTTTTGAAATGGAGTAGTGCCCCTTTGGGCCAAGGTGTTAATCTGGAACTGCAACCATTGATCTTTAAGGTACAAAGCGTATGACTTGGCAGGCTGCCTACACTGTATGACCTCTATTGCCCAGCTGGCCATGCCGGCCAGTTGGGCTTCCTTCTCATGTACCTGTTGCCTTAGAGACTATATCTCTTCTGCTGCTTGCAACTCCTTCTCCTGTAGCTGTTTTGTTAGTGCCTCGATCTCAGCCTGCAACCCATCCTTTCTTTGTTGTTCATCCAAGGTTTCTTTGTCTGTTGGAGGCTTTTCCCGTTGTTTTTTTTCTCCTATAATGAAGGGCCTGTGTTCCTTATGGATTCCCTGTAGCTGTAGCTGTTGTTTCAGCAGGTCATTCTCTTCCTGTAGTTTGGCCCTCTAAATGCTTTCCACATGATTCACCATGGCCAATTCTTTCCTTGACTCCTTGAGTTGTTCTTCTAGGGGGCCTATGTCTGCCACACCCTTGGACTTGGCAATCCTCATCCAAGTATCAGTCCTAATTCTTTCCTCCTCCAGTGCAAAGAATAGTGGCAACGCAAATTTCTGGGGAATTATTTTCCCAGCTTCTAACAGGTTATAGTATGTGCCCAAACTAGGCTGAGGGCTTGGTTCCAATATTTCCTCTATCCTTTCTTCTTCCTGTGGTTGTTTGGCCACCCTTTCCTCCAATTTTGCGGTCTCTTTTAGCTTAGCCCGAGTTTCCTGTAGAGCTTTCTCAGCTTCCTATAGAACTGTCTTTGAGTCCATTGTCTCCAGTCTTTCTCTCTAGGTGGAAGTTTTTGGGCTTCCTCGCTCATAGTTGATGGAAATATTTGAAGGAGACCCTTCCTTTGGTTTATGGTTTTGTCCTAAATGATAATTGCCTGGGGTCTACCTACTTTGATCTGTGTGCTCCTTCTTACTCTAAAGTACATGGAGGTTTGCCTCTTTCACTTCCCTTTTTGTTTTGCAGGTGTTTTTAAGGTGGCCAGGACAACTGCTACCTCTCTTGCCAATATTTCTGGTGATTTCCCTCTTTGTTGTTCTATTTCCATGCTTCCTGTAGAAGCCTCTGTGTCAACTGTTCCTGCCGCATTGCGGCCATTTCAGGATCTGTCTTTGCCTTTTGTTTTGGTGTGACTGTTGTGGCTGTGCCAACCTTTACTTGGGAAGTTTTTTCCTTCTCTACTCTCCTCTACAGTCTCTTTTCCCTTGATGTTTGTTCTGTTGTTCCTTGCTCTATTTTAGGCTTAGCAATTTGGCCCTTTCCCTATTTCTCTTTTTTTCTAGCTTGTTCTTGTTTGTCCTGTGTTTCTTTACCATTGGTTTTCTCTCCTGCTTCAGTGTGTTCCCCTTCTTCACTGCTGGATGAGGTGAGCTCCTCGGCCAGAATTCTAATATCGTCATCTTTAGTCTTGTTTCGGAAAATTTCCCAAGGGAGGGGGATAGTTTAGGTGTGGAGGGCATCTTCCACTAAAAGTTTCATGAGCCCATGATGGGCTAACTAATCCGGTGTCCCTTCCTTCAATTTTGTGCCACATTCACTTAATGACTACAGAAGAAAATAGGGGATGCTCAACTTCTCTTCTGGAGGTAAATCCATTCCATGTCTTAGTTCATTTAGCAACCTAAAATGATAGCCGTAGACAATGCTAAACCTCCCTTCATAGGTAATGTATTTCATGATTTGGAAACTGACTTCACTCCAAAGAGGAGGTAAGCTGGTTCTCCAGACCCCGTTTTTGTCTTCTACAAGATGTTCCTCAGGTAGGAAGAATGCTTTCTTGGCTTCCTGTCCCAATTACCTTTCTTCTTTGCTCTAAGGGAGCCCTAATGGGAGAACAATAACACAACTAATGAGCTCAGGGGTAACTTCTAAGGTCAAACCCCTAAAATTCGCTGTGGCCTGTGTCTTTGATTCAAGTTTTAGGGACATTAATAATTCCTCTGTTATCTCATCGTCATGACCCTAAATTTTGTCACAAAAGGACATCCAATTGGCATGGGTGAAGAGTTCTACCACCTTTGGATGCTCACGTAGCTGGCTGGAATCTGAAGGTTCTTTCCTGATAAACCCTCTTGGCATGGTGAGAGTGCCCTGTTTTATTCTCTGATCAGAAAAGGGAATGTTGTCTATGGGTTCCTCCCCTGAACTTTGAGAAGGGATTTCAACTATCAATTAGCACCAATTTCCTGGCTTTAAGGCTATTGCTACCCAGAAATTGGTTGTCCATTTATGAAGGAAGAAATTGGGTTTCCACAGGCAGAGT
This sequence comes from Pinus tabuliformis, assembly GCA_031772625.1. Taxonomy (NCBI): domain Eukaryota; kingdom Viridiplantae; phylum Streptophyta; class Pinopsida; order Pinales; family Pinaceae; genus Pinus; species Pinus tabuliformis. Next base: position 478,078,250 of record CM062806.1, on the reverse strand, counting down.
ACAGAGCTCAATGTTTATTCCCAGCATACATACAAACATGCAAATTCAAATTCTTCATACACAAGCTAGCCATCACATTTGCATATCTTTCCTATAGGAGACTTTTTTCCTTTTTTAACAGGAACTGTGGAGGAGAATTTTGATGCAAAAACGACTGAGGAATATTGTGCAACACACAGGAAAACTACTATTTCCAACTCACAGGCGGATTTTTCTCGGACTCCCTAGTTTGAAATAGTTCAATTCACCACCTTTCCAAAACATGCCATGCATGGAAGAGTGTTTTCGAGCCTACCTCTCTTGGAACTCCAAATTCGACGAAGAAAAGTCCAGGCTTCTCTACTCTGGAAAGATGTGCCGGACTTCCTGTAGAGCTGCTTCCTGTAGAACTCTTGTCGGCTTCTGTAGGATGTCACTGCGCCTCTGAACGAGCCTGGTACGCGGGAGATTTTTTGAACATGCTGAAAAACTCGGTGGAGGACGATGGGTTAACAGATTTTGGATGCAGAGAACGCGTACCTCGGCCGAGGACGTTGCAAGTGCAAATGAACAGCGGGTGGTGAGAGTCTTCAGTCGAGTATCTTTTAACTACGACATAATTCGCGGCGAGGGAATGAGGTGGCCGGACTGAACCATTGATCCAACGTCACAACCATCATTTTTTTGCGTGTCTCTGATCGCCATCACCTCCCCTCTATCATTAACCACCGCCACCACTGCCAGTCCCGATGATTTTCCCCGACTGGACACTCCACATGTGTCGGCTGCACATCTCGGCGACAAATTTGAACGTAACTGAGCTTGTTCAGATCCCACGAAGCTATGTAACTAGCTGAGGGTGGCCATTTGACTGGCCACCTATCCCGTTCAATCCGAACCATTTTCATAGTCATGCAATTTTCGAAATATAGTTTATGCAATTGACGAATGAGTTTATACACTTACCTGCGTGGCTGTGGACGTGTTATGTAGACTTCGGGACTTGGAACCACTGCTTTTCTTGCTGCTTCCTCGTGCACGGGTGTTAGAACCCATTCCTTCATTTGTTGATGCCGTATGCACGGGTTTTGGAACCCGATCCTTCGGTTATCAATGCTGCATGCACAGGTTCTATTGGGTTTTGGCTGCCGAGGATGTTTTCATGTCTAAGAGGAGCCTTTTGCATGTTCCCTTTGTTGATCTCGGCTATCCCTGCTTTCAGTGTATGTCTTCCAGAGGGATCAGTGACTACAGGATTCTTATAGGATGTCCTGTAGCTACTTCTCCTCCTGGGATGCAGGCTAAACGAGTAGGGCTATATTGCGAACGAGGGATTCGTTGATGAAGAGTCTAGATGGAGTTTGGACAGGTAGGGTGAGCGAGACTTTGTTACTTGAATTGTCACTAAAAATTCTTGTTGTCAATTTGAGGAAAATAGGGTTTCTTGTATGACTGTGTAGGAACACATAACCAGGTGGGTGACAGAGCTGTAAAGAGATGGAACCGGGTGCCATATGGTGATGGGTGAAAATAGGGGTGGCTGCAGGCCTAAAAAACAGATTCCAACCTTCAGATTCCCCTCCAAGATCGATTTTGGCTTGCCCGAAGGTTCTACAGGATGTTTCCTGTAGAAGACATAAACTTCCTGTAGAATAGGTAGAACATCATGTGGAAGGTGAAATCTGCCCCCGAATATGATCAAATCCTAGGAAAGGCAAGTGGTCATGGAGGAAGTGTCTATGAGGGTGTCCTGTAGCCTAGTGTGGACCCCTGTCCTTGTTTTGCGCGACCTTCCTAACCTGCAATATATTCCCTACAACCTGCAATTATTCCATAGAGATTAGGTCTGTTTTTCTTTGTTTTATTTTCTTTTGTTTTTTTTTGAGAGACAGCTGGGGCGCCTCCATGAGGTTTTCACCCTCACTGTCTGCCTCGGGCGCCTCTAAGAAGTTTTCACCCAGGGATCTTTTCATTTCATTTCTTTGTTTTTATCTTTTTTTTTTGATGCTCAAGGTGTGGGTGGAGTAGAGACAGGGCCCTGCTCCACTACCATCACTGATTTGTCCAAAGTTTCAACGAACTCCTGCCTCAAAAGGGGTTTCATGTAGATTTTCAATCGATGCCCATTGACAAGCATGGGGATGGCTTCTTCATCAATGGTCCTGATAAGGGCTAAACTATTGTCGTTGCATTTCTCCATTGTATATGGTCCTAACCACATTGTCCTCAGTTTCCCTTTGAAATCCTTGTATCTTGAGTCATACAGCAGCGCCCAATCTCCTGACTGGAATTGCTTTTCATTAAGGTGCCGGTCATGCCATATATTCCTCTAGAGTTGAACTACTTCTGAGTGGAGGAGGGCCTGCACTCTTTGTTCATCTAATCCATTCAGCTGCAGTAATCTTTCCCGTTGTGCATGGCTGAGATCTAGGTCTAGCTGAGCTACCATCTTCAATGTGTTGTACTCGAATTCTATGGACAGCAGAGCCTTCTTCCCGTAGACCAACTCATAAGGTGTGAAACCTGTTGTAGTTTTCAAAGTGGTGTTGTAGGCCTAGGTGGCCTCAACCAAGCGATCTGCCCAATCCTTCCTGCTGCTGCTCACCACTTTAGTCAAAATCTCTTCTAACGATCTATTAGTAACTTCCACCTGCCCATTAGCTTGCGGATGATAAGGGGTGGAAGTTCTGTGCTTGATCTTGTGATGAGCGAGCAGGTCTTCAATCAAGTTAGAGGTGAAGTGACTTCCTTGATCGGTGACCAGCTCTCTTGGGTAGCCAAATTTGTAGAAGATATTTCCCTTAAAAACTCAGCCACTTTTCCTTTTGTCGCTTCCTTGATTGCCTTGGTTTCTGCCCACTTTGTCAGGTAGTTTGTGCACACTATGATGTAAGACCTTTGCTTTGAAGGAGGGTTTATAGGACCCACAAAGTCCATGCCCCACTTCTCAAATGGCTCGAAGGTAACTTGAGGTTGGAGGGGCATTTCATCCCTTGGAGTCGGTTTCCCCATCCTTTGACATCGGTCACATTGGCTGATGTATCTTCTGACATCTTGATGAAGAGTGGGCCAATAGTAGCCTGCTTATAGAATTTTGAAGGCAGTCCTTTTCACTGCAAAGTGACCTCCACAAGGCCCATCGTGACAGGTCAAGAGGATGTCAAAAACTTCCTCCTCCCTAACACAACGCCTCAAGATCTGATCTGGGCCAAGTTTAAACAGGTTTCCCCCGATCCAAGTGAATGGGGCACTTTTCCTCACAATTTTACTCTTCTCTCTTGAGGATAGGTGTGGAGGGAACTGTGTTGAGACCAAGTAATTTGCTATATCAGCAAACCATGGAGAGAGTATTGAAATAGCAAACAAGTGTTTGTCTAGCATCTGGTCATCCACTGTCCCTTCTTCACCTACAGGCAAATCCAATCTAGACAGAAAGTCAGCGACAACATTTTCCTTACCTGGCTTGTCCACAATGGTCAAATCAAATTGCTGCAACAAGAGTAACCATCTAATCATACGAGAATTTACATCAGACGTATTCATTAAATATCTAATCGCAACATGATCAGTGTGTACGAATGTTTGATAACTAGTGATGTAGTGTCTGAACTTGTTTAGGGAATGGACTACAGCTAGGAACTCTTTTTCGGTTACAGTATAGTTCATCTCTACCTTGGACAAGTTTTTTCTAACAAAGTATATGGCATATGGTAGTTTCTCCTCAACTTGTCCTAAGGCCGCCCCTATGGCTCTATTCGAGGCATCGCTGTGGATGTGGAAAGGTAGGGCCCAGTTTGGACCTCTGAAGATCGGCGTGGACACCAACTTATCTTTCAACTCATCTAGAGCCCCTTGACAATCGTTAGTCCATTTAAACTCAACATCTTTCCCCAAGAGGCCAAAAAATGGCGAGGCTAGCTTACTGAAATCTTTAATGAATCTTCTAGAATATCCTGCTAAGCCTAGAAAACTCTGAACATCTCTCACCTTTTGAGGAGGTGGAACCTTTTGGATGATAGCAATTTTGTTAGGATCCACCTGTAATCCTTGCTGAGAAATGGTATGACCTAACACGATCCCTTCAGTCATCAGGAATTCACATTTTTCAGGACTGAGGGATAGGTTCATCTCAATACACTTGGTTAAAACTTTTCCCAGGTTAGACAATGCTTCTTGGAAGTTAGACCCATAAGGAGTAAAGTCATCCATATAGATTTCCACCAAATCTTGAACCAGATCAACAAATATGCTCAATACTGCTCTCTAGAAAGTGGCAGAAGCATTGCATAGCCCAAAGGGAAGGACCCAGTAGGCAAAGGTTCCCCAAGGAGAAGTGAAGGCGGTCTTATCTTGGTCTTTCAGGCTGATTTGGATTTGATTATACCCGCTGAACCCATCTAGGAAGGAAAAGAACTTCTTCCCTGCTAGCCCATCTAGCACTTGATCTATGAATGGCAAAGGGAAATGGTCCTTCTTGGTGGCTTTGTTAAGTTCTTGATAATCTACACAGATTCTCCACTTCCCATTTTTCTTGGGTACAAGCACCAGAGGAGAAACCCATTCGATGTCTGATATGGGTTAGATGAATCCTGCATCCAACAACTTTTTCAATTCTTCTTTAATGATGTCCTTAAGGGCTGGATTCATTCTCCTCCAAGGCTGCATGACTGGTTTACAATCCTCTTTAATGTAAATGTGATGGGTACAGATCGAAGGGTGGAATCCTTTCATCTCCTTATAGCTCCAAGCGAAGGCATCCAAATGGTGGCCCAATAAGCTACAAAGCTCCTTCTCCTGAGAGGAATATAGGGATGAGCTGATCTTTAAGGTTCTTTCAGGGCAAAATTCCACATTTTTAACTCTGGGTGATGTCGGATCGGCCACACAGAGATCCACTAAAGCGCTGGCTTGGGTACCTTCCACTAAATATTCTAACGACAGTGCACTAGGAGGTGGATTTTGAATCAAATTCTCGATCAAGTCATCCTCAGTCAGAGGACCTCCCCTGGTGGCTTCTACTGTGCACAATGGTGCAGAGTAGACTTCACCCTCATCTCCCTCCTCCAACCAGAGTGGTAAGTCATGTTCTAACAGAGGTTGGGAAGGAGGGTATAGGACTAGCTGTTTGGACATAGGCCCATTTTTGATGGTCATGCTTCTAGCTCAACAACTGATGTAAGCATCCGTAGTAGCTAACCAAGGCCTTCCCAAAATGAGGGGGTATCCAGTGAGTTTTTCCTTTGGTTGAAGGACCAAGAAGTCCGCAGGGTACTCCCAAGAATCAACAGAGACCAGGACATCCTCCACAATCCCTTCAGGAGTCATGGTGGAGCGGTCTGCCAAGTGCAGTACTATCGAGGTCTTTCTTAAGGAACCCTGAAGGTTAAGTTTAAGCATAGTGTCCCTGGTCATCACATTAATGGCAGCCCCTAGATCAATCAAGGCGTGGGGGATTATGGTGCCATTGATGTGGACATCAACTACAGGACTCCTAGGGTCCAAATATTTTGGCCACATTACTTGTCCCAACATCAGATCGGACAGTTGTCCTATGACATTGATAGTCGACGCATCTCTCTTGCGCCTGCCTGGGTGCCTAAAACACTTCTCCTTGATCAATTTGTTGTAGATTGGTACATCTTTTATGGCCTGGAGAAGTGGGATTTTCACACACAACTATTTAAGTTCTCCCAGAAGTTCAGTCTCCTCTAGGTTTGGTTGCGTGGATATTATTAGTCTCTTAGGAAAGGGTGGAATGGCTTTGGGTTCACTTTTCTGTTTCTCTTCCTCTTCCTCCAGGGGAGGAGGCTGAAAATATGGAAGGACCTTTCGAGATCGTAGGTTGATCTCCTGAATCTCCATAGCATAGGTAGGGCATTTTATCTCTCCAGTGTATACCTGCTGGGACTGCCTATTGTTGGGGTTCGGTTTTGGTTGAGCAGGCATCTGGGGTTGTCTTGGAGGAGCAGGAGGTAATGATTGTGGTTGAGTAGGAGGTGGAGGAAAAATAACAGGAGGAGAGTTGTATTGGGGCCTCCACCTCGGTTGAGGTGCATTCCACTAAGGTTGTGGCTAGACATGAGAGTGAAACGAATGAGCAACAGGTTGAGTATGGTACTGAGATGGATAAGACCAAGGAGGAGGTGTGGACCAGAAAGTATGAGCAGGGGGCCCCTAAGAAGGCATGTGAGCATATTGGTTGGGGTTGTAATAATTTTGGGATGTTCCTTGCATCCCCTGCTGGTAAGGTTTGGACCCATGCGGCCTCCTTTGGTTAAGGAAGTAGAGTGGCTCAGTGGCCCCTTCAACCCCTTGGTACATGGATTTAAGTCCAGGTAAGGTTCGGCACTAGTTCGTGCGGTGGTCTTCCTCACAAACGAAACATACCTACACTGAGTGCAATGGACACTCGTTCTTAGGATGCTTCCTTGTACATCTGGGACAAAAAATGGCCAAAGCCCTCTCAGCTTCCTCTTTCTTCTGTTGGATTCAGAAAGTATCTAGTTGCATGGCAATGGTCTGTCTCATCTAACTTTTGAGGTCTTCCAGCTGATTAGAAAACTCATGCTTAGAGAAGGTGGTACTAGCTGAGAGTGAATTCCCCCTACCTCATTTCCGGGCTGCCGCAGAGTGGTTTCTAAACACAGTCTTTATGTCATCATAAGGTAGTTGGGAGATGTCTCCTCCAGCTAGCAGATGGAGGGTATCTAGAAGGTCTTTGGGGACTCCTCGGAGCAGAACCAGCTTCAGAGATTCAGGGTCAAGCGTGCACCTGGCCCGTTTATAGCTAAGTTTGAACCTTTCCTCGTAGTCTTCTAAAGACTCATCACTTCCCATGGTCATCCCAAAGATCTCTCCCTTTGTTTCCTTTGACCTACAGTAGTCCCGGTATTTGTTGTTAAAGGCTTGCTGCATATGAGTCCAAGTTGTGATACTATTTTCAGGTAACCCCATGAACCAGTGTAGTGCTGCATCCTTGAGGGTAGAGGGAAAGAGTTTCAGCTTTTGCTCGTCTTCTGCATAGTCATAAGTTTGAAAAAGGACAACAAACTCAAACAAGAAGGTATCAAGGTCTTCAGTGGTCAATCCATGGAAATGAGGTAAGGCTGAGGGACTTATGCTTTTCATCCTCATGTCCTCGTTGGTCTATCGGATGGGAAAGGCACCTTCTATTCTCTCCTCATCTTCTCTACCATTTCTGTTTTCAGCCATGGTCTCAAAAGGAATGTTTTCTTGCTCTTCTTCTGTTATAGGATCTTTGTATATCTTAGGAGTTTCACCTATAGGTTCTTCTGGATCACTGCCACCAAAGAAGAGAGAAGGGTGACTCAGTGATGTGGTGGGGGTGTTGGGTAGGAATTTTCTGGTATTGTCTCTGTTCCTACGAGGCATGAAAATGGTTTTTTTTTTTTTTTTTGCTTGTACCTACAAAACTGAAAGAGATTGAATTGCAACTAGCTAAAATCTATCTTGCTGAAATGAAAATGCGGAATTGAAATGAAAGCAGGAAATGACTCATCTATTTTGCTGAAATGAAATTGCAGGAATGAAATGCTAGGCTAAGCTTGCAGAATTGAAATTGCGGAATTGAAATGCTAGTCTATGCTTGCAGAATTGAAATTGCGGAATTGAAATGCTAGTCTATGCTTGCAGAATTGAAATTGCGGAATTGAAATGCTAATCTATGCTTGTAGAATTGAAATGCTAATCTATGAAAGGAGGAAATGTCTAATCTACTTTTTCAGGAATGAAATTGCAGAATGGAAATGAAATAAACTACTTAGCAGAAGGTTGTAGTAGAAAATAGAAGAAAAGTAGCAATCACAAATACTCTGACGCTTCCCCGGAAACGACACCAAAAAGAATGGTGGGCTCCAGTATTGCAGCAATAATGCTGCAACTCCTGGGACTCCCTTCTTTACTTTTATCAACCCGGTAGTTCGTAACAAACTTGGAAGCGACGGTGCTATATGCACAAGTACTAGCTCTTGCCGCAGGTTCTCACATGATTAGATGGCACAAGTCCGCTAGGAGCTTAAGCCAACTTCTATGAGCTCTCAGAAGAAGCTTTTAACTTTGATGGGAAAAAACTAACTCAACTAGAGGCTATTCTGCTTGCAGAAAGAAGTTGAAAGCTAGAAAGGAATGCAAACCCTAGCAAACCCTAGTTGTACCAACTAACCCTACTAGTGCAAGTAAAAGGATGAAAGCTACAGAAATGGATGCCATTGACTTCTAAAAAGGTAAAATGCATGTGAATAAGCTACTTCTGAAGAGAAATATGAAGAAAACATCTTTTTTCATTTTTGAGTAATTTGTCAGAATTATTTTACATGTGCTTTAATTGTTGTTGACTGTGCAGAGGTTGATTGGAGAAAGGAAATGGAGTAGGTGCTTTCAGGAGGTTGGGAAGGTTAACAGAGGGCCTAAGGGGTCCCTGGCACCCTTCCAGAGAGTTTCACAGTGCTCGGATCTCAAGAAACCGCTTTTGTGAGCTTCTACAGGAAGTCTGCAAGGGTTCTATAGGATGTTCTGTGGCTTCTACAAGATGTTCCGAAAGGGAGTTTTGAAGGGCTGATGGTGGAAAAGAGGTGAAGAAGTGGGTATGGAGGTGAGATAAGGGTGTGAGGAGGTCTAGGACTTGGCGAACGAAGCAGGTGAGTGATAAGGATGGTTGGATTTGTTCAAGGAGGGGTAGAGCAATGTTGCACAAAAATATGGAAATTAGGTCAAAGTGAGGGAACGTGGCAAATGCGAGGCAAGAATCAGAGTTGGAGGACGGAGCAGGTGGTATTGATGGAGTAGGGGTAGGCAAAGAGGTATCATAGGTGCTCTGCAAGTTATTTTCCAAACTATTCAAACAAAGACTCGGAAAACCAAAGACCTAGCTACTTTAACCTAATCTGACCTGAATATCAGCAAAGAAAATGAACAGAAGTTTATTGCAACGAAATCATGTGAAATAGCTATGCAAACTAAGCAATCATGAACCTGAACATGTAACCACAACTGGTATCAACTTCTGCAAATGAGAATTTAACACTAACAATTGCATGATGAAGCAAAGACAGTGTTTTTGGTGGCAGCAAGGACACCTTGGTCTCAGCTCATGGTCCCACAGAGGGAGAGGTGAGATCAGGGGTGCTTGATGGCATTTTTCTAAAGATCTTCTCTGTTATTAACCTATCAAATCAATCTGAACATGAAAAGCCTTTTTAATCATCAACAATGACCTAGGTAACCAAGCAAGACTGTAATCTACTTAACAGAAATTATTTTGCAAAGACATTAAAAACATATAACAGTACATGAAGGAGGCCTTGGCACTTGGGTTGGGCCCAACCCCAAGAGCTATAGGCTCCTAAGAAAAAGCTCAGGACTGATGCAAAATGAAATTGCTTTCCATTATTCAGAAATAACCATGTCACAAAGAAAGTTGTACAGTAGAAGCTACAAAATGAGCTGAGAAACTAGCAGCACTATAGTGCAGAATACACTGTTCAAAAAGTAACCTACGAAGGCTAGAAGCCTTCCTATTTATGCAGTATGAGGGTCTCTAAAAACTCTCCTTAACTCGAGGGGATTGGCTGCTCGAACTGCCAGTGATCAGTCACTTTACACAAAACTGCTCGACTGCCCTTGGGAATCCGTTTCGGTGGCCTGGTGAACTCCGAGCTGAGGGTGGAGAATTCGAGGAAGGGGCCATTTGGTGCAGGAGACACCCTTCCTATGAATCCTCACCCCTGTTCCTTCATGCTTGGATGTCATCTCGCTCATAAATGCTTGGCCTTTGTCCAAACTTTGTCCAAAAATTTGTAATAACCACGTGTTAGCCTTCTTGGTCAAGTAACTACTCTCATTCGTTCAACTAACATAAATATACTCGAAAAACATGCATAAACTATGAAAAATGGTGGATTGATGAAGAACAATAGGCAAAATGAGCTCAATAAGTTACCCATTTTTGGGGCTCATCAAGTAATCATACTTGTTATTATGTGGTTTTAATGGTTGTTCTATCATAGTTATAATCCTGGTTATATGTTAGTTATAAGCATGGTTTCATAACAGGTTCTAGCTAAGGCTATCTATATGTTTGATTTATTGATTAATTGTTAATAAATGCATGAGCTAAAAAATGTTATGGAAACTATTATGAGAGCGAATTAGACATTTTTTGATGATTCTCAGATAAGTATCAGACCCCTATGTTTAGATACACATTTATGACATGTTAATTACATGTTCTCAATGTATTTGACGAAATGAATGTCATGTTTAAGCCTGGTTAGGCCAAGTCCTTGATCAAGTTTTTTGTTAGAGGATTTGTCCTTATGTCATTTATTGTTCTGGAAAGTCTCATGAAGTTCTGGGAAGTGATATGGAGACTAGCCTTGAAAAGGTGGCAAATATTTCGTGGTTCCAGGCTCAAAACTGGGAAATTGGGAATGTAGTCGCATGGATGCAGTGTTATGTCTATTATTGGAGGCATAAATTTGTATGGATGCAATGTTATTCCTCCAATTGGAAACCTAGGTCAGTTAAAAAGCTGTCTAGCTCAAGGTTTGGGCATCTAGAGTGGTTTTTTAGCTCCTGGGGGTCCTGTAGCTCCTAAGGAAGATTAGTAAGTTTCTAGTTGTTAGCCCCACTTTCTTAATTGTATCTAAGAGGTTGGTTCATATCATAGTAAATTTTCGTCACATGTCTACCCCAGTAGACTAGTGAACTTGGGTAAATCTGGGAGGAGGTGGTATCAAAGCTCCTAGGTTAAATACTTAGGTTGAATGGGCATAATGTGTGTGTCATGCATGCGTCTTAGGGTCTATGTGTTTCTTATGCATGCATTTTTATGGTTATTAATTATCACGTGTCTAGCCGATGTTATAGTTGTGGCATCATGGATAGTAATTGGATGATGATTGAGATGACATCAATATATTGATATGATCATGTATATAAATGTATCATGATTTTCTAGAGTGATTTTGTAGACGAGATAACCTCCCTTGAACTTCACTTAGGTATGTTGATTATTTTTATATTTGGTTTATCTGACATGGTATACTTGTAAGAAGAAGAGGATCAAAGATTACTAGAAAAATTATGGATTACAGTTCACAAGACTCCCCATATAGAAAATATGAGAAACCGAGAGATGAGTATTCCACTAACATAATAGACACCTTGAGAAGTTTAAAGGAAAAAATCAGAAGTTGAAAAGTAGAAAATGATAGAGTAATTCAGTCATAATAAAGGCTTGCCAAGGCACAAGAAAAATAAGCAGAGGTCAATGCAATTATACTTCATAGTTTGTCAAACTTACAGACACATGGACAACCATGAATTAGTTATGGAAAAGACGATCAAACTAATGGGGCATATCGTAGTAGGTCTCATGGTGGGAACAGGTCGGACATGGATGACACTGTCAGAGATGGAAGGTTCATGGATACATTGGATAGGAGAGGTGATGGATATGGGTTCTAATCTAGTTATGGTTCTGAAAGGTATCATGGTCACTATCGCTATCAACCTTATAGGAGGAATGATAGGGGGCATTTTCCATATGATTTCAATAAAGAAACATAGAGAGCATCAAAAAGAGGCGATGGTAGGAGACAATTGCAACGTTGGTTATGTGGCAAGGAGCATCTCAAGAAGGATTGTTCGTCATATCAGGGTGGTAGGCCTCAAAGCTATAGTGCTCAAGAGGCACATACAATTGGGGATGCTGGAAAAGTTACTCCATGAATCTATGCAACATTGGATAACATAAAGACATATCACCAAGCATCTATTATTGAGAGGGAAGGTAGTCTCTGTGATCGCTTTATTTCTATTTGATTGACCCTGGATTTAATTATAGCTATATTAATTCTAACTTGGTGGATAAGTGTGGTTTGATAAAATAAGTACATGCAGAGTCTTGGTTGGTAGAATTGGACACAAGTACAAAGAAGAGAGTTCATCATTAGGTAAGTGATGAGCACTAGTATTGCAGCAAGAATGCTACAACTCCTGGGCTACCAACTTTACTTTATCAACCCGGGGTTCGTACAAACTTGGAGGTGACAGTGATGTATACACAAGTGAAACTGATGGTTCTGCATTTTGTCACTATTTAGCTGGTGATAGACCACTGGGGTTTTCAAGCTAGACTTCTATGGAGTTAGAATAAGTTTGGTTTCTTGATGGAAGAAAGGGAAATCTACTCTAAGAGAGAGCTAAACCACTGCAATAATGAAAAATACCGAAATTCAATGCTAAATCACACCGTTTCCTAATTAACTACTAAGAACTATGCTTTGCAATAATTATAAATTAACATGAACCAAATTCTACTATCTAGGAAAGGAAGTAAAAAGCATCAAACATCCCTACTGTGCAAGTAAAGGAACTGAAATAAATCTTTTTTTGTCTTTTTGTTCTTTTCATGCAAAATCAAGTATGCAAACTAATTTCTTTTGGTGACGTGGCAGGTGGTTTAGGGATGTTTGAGGATGGATGGAAGGTTTAGGAGATGGTTGGATGGTGTGGGATACCCTTGGGTGACCTTTTGTGGCTTCCTATAGGTTTTCCCTCAATTCGGCCTCAAAACAGGCCACTACAGGAAAACCTACAGGATTTACTAGAAACCTATAGGATTCCCTGTATTTCTACAAGATACAGCCGAGAGAAAAATGGGAGGTGTTGGAAGTAATGGAAGGCTTAGGGAAGGTGGTAGATGGGTGGAATGAAGTGAGAAAAGGTCTAGGATCACTCAGAAGTCAACAACAAGGATGGAAGATGGTTGGATTTTCTCAATGTGTTTGGAAGAATTTCTATGTAAAATGATGAAAACTAGTGAAGGCAACGGTGGAAACAAGGAATGACTATGGTGGATGAAGTGGAAGGTGGTTGTTGGCTATGAAGTCTTTGTCTACTCCTGAAGCACCTGCTCTACATAAAACATGTGTAATTTTCAAAAAGCTATGTAAACAAGAAGCATTCTCATAAGCTAGAAAAACATAATTATTGACTAACTGACTACCTTGGGCACGAGAAAAATTGCTGAAAGGAATGAAAGCATGGATGAGATCTACTACAAGAATGAAGATAGAAGAGATGGAAAGGAAATCCTACTTTGCAAAACTGATCAAATGCTAACTTAAATACAGTAAACTCTAAAGCTCATACAAGAAATAGAAATCTGTGTTTTTGGGGCTGCATAAGGGTCCCTTCCTCAAATCGTGATCCCAAGGGGAGGAAATGAGGACAAGACACCTACTGATAGCCTTATGGTGATCCTTTTATCCTTGCTAGCCTACTCTTGAAGTAAGGAACAAATGAGAGCAAACTAATAAACAACCAATCCAATCTACACTACTTGCAATGAAAATACATCTAAAGACAAATTAACAATGAAGTTATGAAACTAAGCTAAACATATAGATACAAGAAAGAGGAGCCTTGGCTTCTAGGGTTGGGCCCTAACCTAAGAGCTTCAGCCCTATGAGTTAACTCAGTGTTGGCTCAAAACAAAATCATTATTATTACCAAAACATAAAATTACATCAATAAAACTTCCACAAGTCTAGAGCTCGAAAATAACTTAGAGTTTTAAAACCAAAATTCAAATCCTAATGATGCTCTAGGCCTCTCTACGTATATAAATAAAGTCTCCAACGACTTCCTTAAAATTAGGGAGGCTCAACTTCCAGACTCGAGATAAACTACCTCTTTGTCTCTCACTTGCTTTGCTTCCTTCTAATCCTCATGACTTGGCTGCTTGCACTTCAAGCTAGTGTGATGGATGGATGAATATTCGAATGGGGGAGAAGTAAATGAGGAGGATTTACCTCCTACAATCCCTCTCTCTTCTCCCATTCGAGTTTTAACCTCAGTCTTTGCCAAAATTCCTTGATTTTCTCCTTCAATCCTGCATTCAATGAATATTAGTCCACTAGGCATAATATCCAACTCTAACCCATCTCATAAACAAAATATAATAAAAAAAATGTAATAATTTGTGAGAAAAGTTGGTTTGACTAAGCTAGGAGGTGAATTAAGGTCCATATAATTGTCCAATGATGAGGCTCATCATCACCCCCCTACTGAAAGTGTTTTTCATCCTCTGAGCAACTCAATTAATATCCATATCCTTCATAGCTCTAGTGGCCTCCTTGACAACCCATGCCTCCACTGTGGTTTCCTATTCTTGTTCATAGAAGCCTGCTTTCTTTTCTACCTCCTCCCACTTCCTCTTTTCTTCTTCTTCCTTCTTTCCTTATAGCATTCCTAAGAGTAGTGTTGGACTGAGTTTCAGGCCAATCCAATTGACTTTCATCCTTTGCATAGATTGCTTTTACATGGGTGTTCTGTTCAGGGATTCTCTCAATATTTGAAGAGAGTGGTACTCTCTTATCTTTACGCTATATGGAAATGTGTTCCATCTCCTCAGGCAAGCATGTATGCTATCATCCCCTAATAACCTAAACATGTCCTCAAAATGTGAAATTGCTTGCTCTTGGGTAGCAAGATACCTGGGTGCAAGCTGAGGGTCATTTGCAATCAAATTATGTGTACTGATGAGGGCCATTGGATCTGACCGTTCAGCTATGATCATAAGAGGTTTAGTTTTTTCTCTTGCCAATATCTTCTTCATCTCTGCAACCCTTGATTCCTGATGGTTCATCCATGATGCCAAAGCCATCAACTTTAAATCTCCTAGCTTGGCATTAGGGTGCCATACATTCATGTCTATTAAGGCCATGTTATGCAAATAAAACTTAGACATCTTGGCCCTATCTTCTAGTGTGCTATGATCACAAAGATCAATGAACTGCCTGTAGTCCTGAAATGTCATAGTGCCTCTTTGTGCTATGGTCTTAATCTGGAACTGAATTCGTTGTTCTTTGAGGTATAGGGAATAGGATTTATCTGGCATCCTACACTCGATTGCTTCCAAAGAGAGACTGGCCATACATGCCAATTGATTCTCTCTTTCTTGCAACTATCCTCTTAACCATGCATTTTCTGTTTCTAGTTGATTCTTCATTATGGCTTCTCTGTCTCTTAAGCTATTTAGCTCTCTGCCGATATCCTTGAGCTTGTCCTACATGTGCCTAATGTCTTCCAGCCCCTTGGATTTGGCAATCTGTATCCATTGATGAGTTCTGGCTCTCTCCTTCTCAATCTCAAAGTGGAATAACAAATTTTTAAGGAATGACCCTGCCTCCTTCAATAAACATGTAGTAGGAGTCAAGGTTAGGTTGGGGCTAGGTTCCTTTAACTCTGACTCCTATTCTTTAGTTTCTTGCTGTTGGCCTCCCTGCTTTTCGAATTTTTGTGTCTCCTGTAGGTTTAATAGAGTATCTTGTAGGAATTCTTCAGCTTCCTATAGGTCCTGCTGTGTATCCTGTAGGATTTATTTTCCCTTGGAGGAGGTGGATCTAGTCATAGACCTTCTCACATAGGTGATAAGAGACTTAGGAGAAGGCATTGTCTCCTATTATTTAGGTGAGTCCTCAATCACAATGGGAATTTTTTTTGGCGTTTGGGGTTTCCCCTTCCTTATTCTTGTGCTTTTCCTTGTCCTGAAATATAAGGGGGTCTGCCTCTGTCTTTTACTTTTTTGCTTGATGGGGGTGCTAAGAGCAGTGAGGGCAGTTGTTGCCTCTCTCTCAATGGGTTCTAGAGACACCCTAGGTGACTCCTCCTTGTCTTTTGCGCCCTCTTTTTCATTGCTTTATTCGCATATGTATTTCCTTTCTTCTTCCTCTTGTAGATCCTCATCTTATTTATCAGTTTCCTCCTTAACATCCTCCTCTGTTTCTTCATCCTCCTCCTTCTCTTTCTCCTGTTCTTCTTCATCTTCCTCATTTTCTTTTGTTTCATCTTTTTCTTCATCTATCTCATCTTCATCTCCTTCTGCTTCTTCTTCTTCCTACTCTACTTCTTCTTCCTCTGCTTTAGTCTCTTCCTCATCCTTTCCATTGACAATAGGACTAACATCATATGTGAGAGCTTTGATGTCCTCCTCTGCCTGCATGTCTCTGAAAATTGACCATTGTATATGAATTTTGAGGTTTTAGAGGGCATCTTATATAAGGATTCTAATTAACCCATGATGAGATAACTGTTGGGAATTTCCCTCTTGCACCTTGATGCCTGTGTCTATCAGTGGTTGTAGCAAGAAGTATGGTATGCTGAGCCTGTGGTGAGGGGGTGTTTCTCCTCCAAATCTCAACTCTTCAAGAAGCCTAAAATGATAGCCATAAACCACACTATACCTACCCTCACATGATATGTATTTGATAAGTTGGTAGCTCACCTCATTCCAGGGATATGGCAGACATTCTCTCCTTACTCCATTCTTGTCCTCAATGGGTTCCTCACCATCTAAAAAGAATTTCCTTCTGGCAATCTGACTATCTCCTTTGTCTTCCTTCCTCCATGGTACTCCTAAGGGAAGTGTGGTAACTATGCTGATGAGTTCAGGGGTGAGATTTAAGGAGAGGCCTCTTACCACAATAGTGGCATAGACTCTGGTAAGTGGAATGAGGGAGAGAGAAAAATCTTAGGCCACCTCATCATCATACCCCCTTAATTTTTCGAAATACCCCATCCAATTGTGCCTTGTGAATATTTCTAGCAGCTGAGGGTGTTGTTGGATTCTCACAGTGTTAATGGGCTCCCTTCTATTAAACCCTCCTATCATCTTGGTTGGTGGAGTTTGAGGATATGAGATGGTTGATACAATTTTCAAATGCAGAAGTAAAAAATTGAAATGACTGTGTGGACAATTCCCTTACATAGCTGCCAAATTCACTCAAGCTAGAGGATTTCTTGTTCAATTTACATGGAAATAGGCATGTAATTATAGAGCCTACCTAGTGTTTAACGTCGCTACAACATTTTTTAGCCACAAATTAAATTGGAGTCTATTAAAAGATTTGTAGTCACCATACATGCGGTTGGTATTGAAGGATTTGAAGAGCTATGTGGTTGTTGTTTACGTTTGGTTGTTTTTGTTTTATTTGTTATGTGTTTTGTTATTTTTTTTTTTTTTTTTTTTTTTTTTTTTTTTAACATAAAAATTCTTTTTACTGATCCTCCAGATCACACAAAGCGCAAGAGGAGAGCATACTTGAGAAATTATTAATTGATTGAATTTTTTTTTAGATGTAAGAAATAAGGTCTCCTAATTACACTTCCCCAACAACGGTGCCAAAATGTTCAGTCAATTTAATGTCTTAAATTACTAATATAAATTATCGACCGGGGTTAGTAAACTGATGAATTTTTGTGCAAAATATGTTCTTAGTTAACCTTGTTTCTTACTTCGTTGAGTATGTTTTTATGTTGTTTTGGGGTTTTGTTTCTTATGCCTAAGTAAATTAATCTAAGAAATGAAAGTTATGCTTCTTAGTGAAATCTTTAAATGTTAATGAACAAAATCTAATGAGTTTTAAAGTTGAAAACTGATTTCTAATGAAAGAATAAAATGAAGTGTTTTGATGAAAGAAACTAAACTAGGAATTACTCTAAATGAAATAATTAAGCTATGAAAAAGAAGGAAAAAAAGGAAATGTACTTGAACTAATCTATGAAAAACAGAGCATTAATCTAAATACAATTGCATTCATATGACAAGATGAAAATGAAATCACTTCCTTTCTTATCCTTGAAATCTCTTGATAAAAAATGAACTAATCCTATTCATGGACTGAAAGAAAAATAACAATGACAATCTAAAACAAATGGAAAAGACAACTATGATCTATTGTATGATCAAATACCCATGAACCATTCAATTTAGGAAGCAATATTCTTGAAGTGATTAAGTACTTGATTATACATTAAATGAAAGAAAACATGATCTAGGAAAGCATAAAGAAAGCATGTAAAAGAAAACATGTAAAAACTTGCAATGACTGTGTAATCTAATGTTTTTAAGAAATCAATTTTGGAAGGGTTACCTTCTTGAAATGATCTATATAAGATTAAACAATGAATGTAAAACTTAATCCTAAGAAAGCATTGTAAAAACATGTAAAGGAAAACTAAGATCACTGTATGCTCCAATGCTTCAAACACAATCCAATTTTGGAAAAGAGAAAATTCTTTTCTTGATTTGATTAGCATAAGATTACACAGTAATTAAGAAAGCAATAAATCTTACTCTATGAAAGCAAATAAATCTTAATCTATGAAAATAAATAAATCTCACACATTGTAGATGGCCATTCCAAAAGTATGAGGATGTAAAGTTCAGAATCTCCAAATGCAAGCCTTCTTCTTTATTCAAAACATGAGTAATTCCCCAACTTTACAAATAAAATGATAGGAGAAAACTTCCCCTATTTATACAAAAAGATGAGAAGCTATCTCATTAATGAGAGTCCATGAATCTCTCCCTATATCTCTAGAGTTACAATCATAGTAGGAAATGATAAGACACATGTCTTCTTAGAGTTTCAATACATATAGGAAATGAGACACATATCCTTATGATCCCATGATCTTCTCCACTCAAATTCGAATTTGGTTTTGGGAGGCCACATACATGTATTTTAGAAGCTTCTTTTTTACCTACACATGTCAAAAATCTCATCCCACTTGTTAAGTATAATCATATGCACATTATTTTCTAATTTTTAACCATAAATTTATTTAAAAATGCTAAGAATTACTAAAATTTGGAAAAAAATAAATGTGACCCAATAATGATAATGGTAAGGTAAATGTAATGAAATAGAGGTGGAGTGAAGGTGACAATATGGAAATATAAGTGAAAATGTAATGGAAGTGAATGGAAATTTCAAGGCCCAACATACCTCCCAACTGAAGCTATTGCATGTCCTCATGCAATCTATTACATTAATTCTTTTTGATCCTTGAGCTTTGGCTTAACTTTGCATGATATCATTTGATAACTTCATACTTCTTCAAAGTCTTTTAATTGAATTGAAACATGGTTGGTTCTTGTGTTACAACCATATTTTATTGTTGCTTTCATTTTTGATCTTTGAACTTTGCATAATAATAATTTGATTATTATTGCAAATTATATCTTTATTGGATTGCATCATAGTTGGTTCTTCTGTGACAACCATGATTGTGTTTGTATCCAATTATCTTTTTAGTACTTTTGACAAGCCTTTTTATGCTCATAACAATAATTTAATAGTTAATATCTTTTGAAAGTATGTGGGCTTTTGAATGTGATATGAATATGGAAATATATGAATATGAATGTACCCCCACCCCAACTGATGATATTGGCAATTTTATGAGATGAGGAAGAGAAATGTTTTTTTCCAAAAATTATCATTTTTAGTTTTTCAAGGAATTTTATGGTAAAAAGTTAGAAAATGACATACCTTAACTTACCCTTTAGAAATGGATGACATGCATGTGTGCTGGCTGCAAACTTCTGATCATAATCTTCTTCAAGTGGCTAGACAAGTCATGGAAAAAAAGAGAATCAAGATGACTTTTTATTGCTTTTATTAAAATTTGCTGAATCTGTTGTGGAATAATGTTGATTCTGTTGCCATCTGATTCCACAACTATTATTTGATTCTGCAGTTGTCATCTGATTCCGCAATTGTTATTTGATTCTGCAGCTGTCATCTGATTCTGCAGCTGCCATTTGATTCTGCAGCTGCCATCTAGTTCTGTAGCTGCATATATTCTACATTTGCTCCAAAATGTTGAAAATTATAGTCTTCATGTCTTCAAAACTCATTGGCACAATTCCTGCTATGTGAATAGATGTTTTGATGTCAAACATAGCAAGAAATTGTTGACTTAGTGACCATTAATGGATGCCACTATTCAACACGAGAACTCTCACCATTGATGACAATGAGAGTCAAGATGCCCAAACACATCTTGCTAAGTACGAATAATTTTGTTGTTGTCAAGTACCTAGAAGATCCGATGAACAAGGGACATTGATGTATTCCCATTGTTCATCGGCATGAGGACTTGCCATTAAGGCATGCAAGTCTCAAGGTGTTTTTGCAAGGATTTTAGACTCAAAGGACTATGGACTCAATAATTTGCATTGAAACATGGTTTATTTGTGAAATGAAGAGGATAGGAAAGGAAAAATGAAAATGGAAGATGACAATGGAAAATAATAATGACAATGGGAAATAAGAATGTCAGTGAGCTTTTTGCATTTATTTGTGGGTCGGGAGTAAAAGAAATTAATGGGAAGTGTATGTGAATAAAGGAAAATGAACCATTGACTCTTCCTTGGAAAAATGACTGCGGCTTGCTTTGAATTGCTTGGTTATATTTATAATTCAAAAGGGAGGAAAGGTAATGGTTTTGATGGATATGGACATGGACTTGTTCTTATGTTTCTCATGGAACCGGTCCTTTGAAGACCAATTGTGTGCACAATTAGTTTTCTTCAATGATCATTCGATCATCCTAAACCAGCAAAAAAAACTTGACATAAAGAACATAAGTGTGTTCAAAAAGAAATGATCAGTTCCTTTCTGATTCTTACACAAAATGTCAAATGAAATAGATTAAGGAAAATCAAAAGTGTTATATTCAGTTCAGTTCATGATATCGATAACAATCCATTTTTAAGAAATAACCATGAAAAATAAATTAACTCCATATTTTTGAATGACTTCATGCACTGTGCTCAGTAAAATGATTGGCATCACAGAGGTTCGCTGTGTCCTGCAAGTTAAAACTTCATAGAAAAATACACAACAACAATATTAATGCCAAATGTTAAGAAATCATTTAAATAATTTTGCAATTGTTCTACAAGCCATTATTAAACATCCCGAAAGAAGCGGAGAATTGAGGTAGAGTGTTTAACTGTTGATCCAGGTGGTTGTAGAGACACACACAGGACAAAGAGGACTTATGGAATATCAAAAATCAAAGCGATAAGAATGATTTCAAACTAGGACCAAGGCGTAGATCTTGTCGTCTTGATCGCAGTGGTGTGAATGGTTCGTCAAACCGAGTCTGTATGCGAAAGTTAGGAGCAGTCAAATTTCAGGTTGACTTTGGTGACTGGGCATGCTTAAGGAGGTTGCAATTTGGACAAAATCGGGCCACCAAATTCCGGCCAACCTGGGAAAATTTGTGGCCTAATTAATTTGTCTCCTTCGATCATATTTCAAATTTTTAAAAATGACCATGGATTTTTTTTTGTTATATATATATATATATATATATATATATATATATATAAATGGTGGTGGGCCATGACCCCCTCCACCACTGTCGGATCCCAATCTATACTAAAAATATATATATTTTAATTATGGGCCAACGGGCCATGACCCCTGCCGGCCCTCCCTTGACTACCAAACCAAAATATTAATTAAGGGGTGGGCGGCCATGACCTCGCCACCCCCGGAGCCGCTACAACCAACATAATTATTAAAGGTGGGGGCACTATCAACCGTGCAGCTCTCGCGACCTCCCACGTACACCATCAATGCCAGCAGAAATGGGGGCGGGCCACCCAAGATAGTGGACCCACCACCCTAAAACATTACAAATTTTTTTATATGTGTGTTAATTCAGGAGGGGCGGGATTTGACCCCCTGACCCCTCCTCAACAAACTACCAATTTTACCAACACACCAAACCGAATTATTGGTAAATCCACCTGAAAATTAATATAAACATTCGTTTTCATAGTGTGCCCAGAAAGATGGAGGAACCAGAAGTGGGCATTGAAAACGAGGCAGAATATTTTTTTATTAATTTTTAATGCAGGTGGAACCATGATTGAGCAAAATTTCCAGGAGGGTGAAATTTTTGCAGTGTCCAAATTGGAAAAAATTTATGTCGATCTTACACCTCTCACCGACACGAACTGGATGTCACAGTAAGTTTCCTGATCTGAGTAGCCGATTTGTAGAGTCCCAGATTCTCAATTTCTCAGAATTCAAAAATTTGACAATCGATTTTGCACTATTCAATGCCACAAATCTGATGGTGTGTTCAGATTTTCTATTTTCTCATTCTATTTTTGGCCACTTTTCTAAGTGGAGTGCAGGTGTCAGGATTAGTGTGTGAGCAATGATTTCCATGAGATTCGACACTATGAGATTCGACGTGTGATCAGCTTCAGCAGCTTGACATCTTTCTTCAGATGGCCCCTGAATGTGAGGTATATGAAGAGTGTTCATGTACTTCTTTTGTTATGCATTGTCCTGCATAGATACCTGTTTGATGATTGATGTGGGATCTTGTTTGTTACTCGTTTTCATGATTCCTTCTTGATGTGATGCAGAATCATATGTGTGATGTACTTTTTGTCATGAGGCCCCACTTTCTTAATTGTATCTAAGAGGTTGGTTCATATCATAGTAAATTTTCGTCACATGTCTACCCCAGTAGACTAGTGAACTTGGGTAAATGTGGGAGGAGGTTGTATCAAAGATCCTAGGTTAAATACTTAGGTTGAATGGGCAGAATGTGTGTGTCATGCATGCATGTTAGGGTCTATGTGTTTCTTATGCATGCATTTTTATGGTTATTAATTATCACGTGTCTAGCCGATGTTATAGTTGTGGCATCATGGATAGTAATTGGATGATGATTGAGATGACATCAATATATTGATATGATCATGTATATAAATGTATCATGATTTTCTAGAATGATTTTGTAGACGAGATAACCTCCCTTGAACTTCACTGAGGTATGTTGATTATGTTTATATTTGGTTTATCTGACATGGTATACTTGTAAGAAGAAGAGGATCAAAGATTACTAGAAAAATTATGGATTACAGTTCACAAGACTCCCCTTATAGAAAATATGAGAAACCGAGAGATGAGTATTCCCCTAACATAATAGACACCTTGAGAAGTTTAAAGGAAAAAATCAGAAGTTGAAAAGTAGAAAATGACAGAGTAATTTAGTCATAATAAAGGCTTGCCAAGGCACAAGAAAAATAATTAGAGGTCAATGCAATTATACTTCATAGTTTGTCAAACTTACAGAGACATGGACAACCATGAATTAGTTATGGAAAAGACGATGAAACTAATGGGGCATATGGTAGTAGGTCTCATGGTGGGAACAGGTCAGACATGGATGACACTGTGAGAGATGGAAGGTTCATGGATACATTGGATAGGAGAGGTGATGGATATGGGTTCTAATCTAGTTATGGTTCCGAAAGGTATCATGGTCACTATTGCTATCAACCTTATAGGAGGAATGATAGGGGGCATTTTCCATATGAGTTCAATAAAGAAACATAGAGAGCAGCAAAAAGAGGCGATGGTAGGAGACAATTGCAATGTTGGTTATGTGGCAAGGAGCATCTCAAGAAGGATTCTTCGTCATATCAGGGTGGTAGGCCTCAAAGCTATAGTGCTTAGGAGGCACATACAATTGGGGATGCTGGACAAGTTACTCCATGAATCTATGCAACATTGGATAACATAAAGACATATCACCAAGCATCTATTATTGAGAGGGAAGGTAGTCTCTATGATCGCTTTATTTCTATTTTGATTGACCCTGGATTTAATTATAGCTATATTAATTCTAACTTGGTGGATAAGTGTGGTTTGATAAAATAAGTACATGCAGAGTCTTGGTTGGTAGAATTGGATACAAGTACAAAGAAGAGAGTTCATCATTAGGTAAGTGATGAGCGCTAGTATTGCAGCAAGAATGCTACAACTCCTGGGCTACCAACTCTACTTTATCAACCCGGGGTTCGTACAAACTTGGAGGTGACAGTGATGTATACACAAGTGAAACTGATGGTTCTGCATTTTGTCACTATTTAGCTAGTGATAGACCACTAGGGTTTTCAAGCTAGACTTCTATGGAGTTAGAATAAGTTTCGTTTCTTGATGGAAGAAAGGGAAATCTACTCTAAGAGAGAGATAAACCACTGCAATAATGAAAAATACCGAAATTCAATGCTAAATCACACCATTTCCTAATTAACTACTAAGAACTATGCTTTGCAATAATTATAAATTAACATGAACCAAATTCTACTATCTAGGAAAGGAAGTAAAAATCATCAAACATCCCTACCTTGCAAGTAAAGGGACTGAAATAAATCTTTTTTTGTCTTTTTGTTCTTTTCATGCAAAATCAAGTATGCAAACTAATTTCTTTTGGTGACGTGGTAGGTGGTTTAGGGATGTTTGAGGATGGATGGAAGGTTTAGGCGATGGTTGGATGGGGTGGGATACCCTTGGGTGACCTTTGGTGGCTTCCTATAGGTTTTCCCTCAATTCGGCCTCAAAACAGGCCACTACAGGAAAACCTACAGGATTTACTAGAAACCTATAGGATTCCCTGTATTTCTACAAGATACAGCCGAGAGAAAAATGGGAGGTGTTGGAAGTAATGGAAGGCTTAGGGAAGGTGGTATATGGGTGGAATGAAGTGAGAAAAGGTCTAGGATCACTCAGAAGTCAACAACAAGGATGGAAGATGGTTGGATTTTCTCAATGTGTTTGGAAGAATTTCTATGTAAAATGATGAAAACTAGTGAAGGCAACGGTGGAAACAAGGAATGACTATGGTGGATGAAGTGGAAGGTGGTTGTTGGCTATGAAGTCTTTGTCTACTCCTGAAGCACCTGCTCTACATAAAACATGTGTAATTTTCAAAAAGCTATGTAAACAAGAAGCATTCTCATAAGCTAGAAAAACATAATTATTGACTAACTGACTACCTTGGGCATTAGAAAAATTGCTGAAAGGAATGAAAGCATGGATGAGATCTACTACAAGAATGAAGATAGAAGAGATGGAAAGGAAATCCTACTTTGCAAAACTGATCAAATGCTAACTTAAATACAGTAAACTCTAAAGCTCATACAAGAAATAGAAATCTGTGTTTTTGGGGCTGCATAAGGGTCCCTTCCTCAAATCGTGATCCCAAGGGGAGGAAATGAGGACAAGACACCTACTGATAGCCTTATGGTGATCCTTTTATCCTTTCTAGCCTGCTCTTGAAGTAAGGAACAAATGGAAGCAAACTAATAAACAACCAATCGAATCTACACTACTTGCAATGAAAATACATTTAAAGACAAATTAACAATGAAGTTATGAAAGTAAGCTAAACATATAGATACAAGAAAGAGGAGACTTGGCTTCTAGGGTTGGGCCCTAACCTAAGAGCTTCAGCCCTATGAGTTAACTCAGTGTTGGCTCAAAACAAAATCATTATTATTACCAAAACAGAAAATTACATCAATAAAACTTCCACAAGTCTAGAGCTCGAAAATAACTTAGAGTTTTACAACCAAAATTCAAATCCTAATGATGCTCTAGGCCTCTCTACTTATATAAATAAAGTCTCCAACGACTTCCTTAAAATTAGGGAGGCTCAACTTCTAGACTCGAGATAAACTACCTCTTTGTCTCTCACTTGCTCGGCTTCCTTCTAATCCTCATGACTTGGCTTCTTGCACTTCAAGCTGGTGTGATGGATGGATGAATATTCGAATGGGGGAGAAGTAAATGAGGAGGATTTACCTCCTACAATCCCTCTCCCTTGTCCCATTCGATTTTTAACCTCAGTATTTGCCAAAATTCCTTGATTTTCTCCTTCAATCCTGCATTCAATGCATATTAGTCCACTAGGCATAATATCTAACTCTAACCCATCTCATAAACAAAATATAATAAAAAAATGTAATAATTTGTGAGAAAAGTTGGTTTGACTAAGCTAGGAGGTGAATTAAGGCCCATATAATTGTCCAATGATGAGGCTCATCATCACCCCCTGTTGTTGGGAAAAGTATCCAATACGGAATGACCCTATCCCACTCTAAGGGTGATAGTTCCTTAGCAACAATCAAAGCAAAGCTATCTAAGATTACTTCTTTATGAGATGTAAAAGAGGGGAGAAAGAGATCCACTAACCGATGTCTTTCGCTAATGATTGATCCAATCTTCTCTCCTTGCTGCTTGCCCCCAGCTCCTTGCTCTTTCACTAGCCCAGCTACACCAAGATCCTGCAAAATGGCAAGAGAGGGAAACTACAAGAAGCATACATTCATAATTGATTCAAGGATTAGAATAAATCAAATACACAAGTATAACAATACACCATTGAGACACATGCATATAGAAGAACCTCAAATGCTTTATTAATGGAAGAAGTAAGGTTCAGGAAGTGATACAACCATAAGAGGCCCAATCCAGTATCACCTTCCCAGCAGAAAGAAATCTCCTCTTCACCTCCTTCAAAGCAAATCACCCAATAGTTCTAAACTCAAACCAACAAAAACTCTTTACATTCACAAGATTCCAGCCTCTGGATCTCATGGGAGAGAGATCCATATATAGGAGTTTGGAGAGAGGATGAGTCAGCCTGAGATGTGACTAGTGTCCTCTCCCACTCCAGTTCTTCTTCAGTTCTTGAGTCCACTTGGAGGTTCTTGCTTCCACTTGGAGATCTAGAACCTCTTACTCATCACCAGTCGAATTCCCTGATCCAAGTGTCATTTTGGAAGCTTCCTGGGCATTGACACCTTGAGGAATGACTGTGCCACATGTCCAAACTCGCCCAACGCAGGTAACCTTCTTTGCAGTTGACATTCAACACAGATAGACAATGGAGCAGTTGACATTCAGCGCAGATGCTCAGTGGAGCAGTTGACATGATCCAGAATTGCCTTGTTTTTGAGTGTTTTCAGGTGGAGAACTTTTATTAAGTGCTGTGGTTTGCTGGCCTTGTTCCTCTAGGGGTAGGAACAACATGTTTAGGGACTTTGGATCCCTTAGATTATGGACATTTCATGCTTCATGCTGTAAGGCACACAAATGTCTATAATAGTTGCCCCCTAAAGTATGAGGTCGTTTATCGGGTGAAATGCTTTATCAGGAGGATCCGAAGTTCATTCAATCGCTGAGAGGTGACCTGTAATAAGATACAATACAATACATTATTTTTCATACTGCTTTCATGATCTAGTTGAGGCGGGCATTCCCATGCTTAGCTTTATAAATACAATTTTCTGTACATAGAACAGACAATCGTCTGATGGTAGACTGATAATTCTCTGTTGAAATTATCATCCTTTGAGTAGGATGATCATCTGCTGCACATGTCAATGTCTTTATTCCCTGAATATATATCGCAGCCCGGATGGATGAAACTAGATCCAGGGTCTTCAAACTCGTCCGATCTTCACTCTAAGTACAAGTCGATCCATGTGAGAATTTCTTGGAGTCGAACATTGAAAGACATCGCTTGATTACCAGTCAGTGATGTAAATTGTTAACAAGCGCGAGAGAAATCACCGATAATGATGATGACCCTCAAGGTACGGCAGTACAATCCACGTGGTGTGAATAAAGGACCTGGCATCGAACACCACGCAAAATCTTTCGGTCGAAGGTCATTGATGTATACCTGTCGCTGGAAGTGAGAAACCTGCCATTGAGGCATGCAAGTTTCAAAGTACTGAGGGGGTTGTTCCTAGATCAACTTCTTGGATAATGAGATGAAGTCGACAAGAAGCGATCCGTCAAAGGAGGGCCTTAATGAATCCCACATCAATGACACGGAACGGAGCTAATGATTGTGATGAAGGTGAAAACGATCTGTGAAATATGATTCAGGGTGGCGGTCATGAAAGGATGAAAGATGATGTATGGTAGTGGATGGGACACGGTTGACTCTTTCTGAACAACATCGCTTGAACATATAACGACACTGATGCGATGGATCGGTAGCATTACCCCAAATGTGGATGGTTTGGCTAGACCATGGTGATGAGACCGGTGAATGAAACAACCCAACCCGATGTGGTACGGAGGAAAAGTGTCATGTTCAAGAGCGACTTGCTACCATTAAAGCTTTGAGGTTCTCCCAATTTTTCCCCAATCATTTCTGACCAGTACCTCTTTATTTTTGTCAAGCTTGAGGAGGATAACATATGCTTGTTCTATAACCTGCCCTTCGGGCAAGCCCATCGCTATGTTTTAACGAGCCTAGCGATAGGGAAAATCGTTCTTGTCTAAAGACAAGTTTGTCGCTATTTAATGCATTTTAACGAGTCTAGCGACAAAGACAACTCGGTCCTTTTCATTTTTAGAGAGTCTAAAAAGGTACGTAAAGTTAACTCCAAATTTCATTTTTCGTCATCTAATCCCTTAAGTCTGAAAAAGTATAAAACAATACAGAAGGGATGAATGTTCGATAGTTTTATCGAGCCAAACCAGACAAGCGCTCGATCTTTTTGTGCAATAATCCCTCAGGTCCAAAAAGATTAAAATCTAGAGGAGGGATAGCTCTTCCGGTCATTTTAACGAGCTGGAAGGCCAAAACTCGGCAAAATTTTCATATTTTACGAGTCAGGAGAAAAGAGCTCAAAGAAGACTCGTATTTTGAGGAACGAGTGATAAACAGGGGTAGCAGCAGATTCCAGGTACAGGTTGGAATTTTCCAATCATGGCAGTGTCACAAAGATGGCTAGGTGAAATCACTCTTCGCAGCTGTTCCTCAAAATAGGTAAACAATCAAGTGGAGGTGAATGATCGGCCAAATGAAAAGTGGAGGTGAAGGTGCAAACACGACCAAGGCTTTTATGGCTGATGAATTTACGGTCTCAAATGGTTATTTACCGGTTCATTTTTTCTGGATGAGCTTGAACTTTGGGGGGAAGCTTGCTCACAGGTGCATTTATTTTTTAACGAGCATGAACTCTTGCTAAAACTGCTCAATTGTGCGTTTATTTTTTAACGAGCATGAACCTTGCTAAAACTGCTCGTTTTACCAGTCATAAGATAAGAAATGTCCCCTCAAGATTCTATTTTTTATGGAGCTTCATCTCACTAAGCTTTGCTCCGCTCCTTTCTTTATGCAAGTTCGGAAACGGCTAATCCAAAAAACAGATAAATAACCGCTCTTTGCTTGCACTCCAAAAGGGTTGCATGCCCCCAGGTATAAAATAAGATTTCAAGGTTGCCCCTCCTCCTTCTCACCTCTGCTTTTCTTTGGGTGTTCACAGCTACTTGTCGTCTTGCTAGTCCAATTTTAACGATACTTGTCTTCTCGTTAATTTTAATGGGTCTATACGATACTTGTCTTCTCGTCAGCCCAACTTTCAACAGATTTTTCGCAAGATCTCAAGAGAAAAGCTACTTGCGACAAGAGAGCAGCTACTTGTGACAAGAGAAGAACACTACTCAAAGACAAAACATTTGTGTTACTGAGGGAGGCTTACCTCTTTCTGGTTACCCAAAGATTGTCTCGTTCGCGGCTACGAATAAAACATTTCTTCGGCGATGTCTACCTAAATAGACAACGGTGAATGACCCTATTCTGTCAAACACATAACTTTGACAAAAGAATCTTGTTCTAGAACAACCCCTCTTCCTCTACGGACGGGGTACGGACTAGTCATATTCTCCCGCGGAAACCTACCTTATACCCAAGGTTTTCTCTGCCCGAAGCAGACCAGGACGCATGCCCCCTGGGTTCCAGTCCCATCTTTCCGAATCACTCGCATTCACCGGGAAGAAGGACTAGGGGTGGAGACATTTCTTGATTGAATAGACCATTCAGGGTTGGTATGTGACTATTTGCGATGCGTGATCCCGAAAATGAAAGTTGGTCTACGAGCTTGACCATTCTTCCTTCGTGTGGAAAACACATTACTCTAAAGAGTGAGGAGACTATTGCTCCCATGCAATATATATAGTCTCGTCCAAGGAGTAGGTTATAATCCAAGGGTCCTTGAACGACCATCACGTTCATTTGAACGGCCTTCCCTTTCAATGTAATGGGCACATTGGGGAGGATCCCTAATGGTCGACTGGTTCCTTTATCGAAACCCGAGAGATTTCTTATCTCAGGAAAAAGCGCCGGGGAACCCAGTGCTTTCCAAACAACAGAGGAAAGGATACTCACAGATGCCCCTTCATCGATGATAGTGCCAGCCATTACCATTCTGTATATTTGGACTATGATTCTGAATGGTATACTGGCTGGCAACCGGGGTCTGCCTAGTTGGTTCCAATCAAAGGACACAACCAGGTTGCTTGGTGGTGGGACCGAATACACGGCCGGATATGACCCTGACGACGTTCCTTCCTGCGATAAAAGAATGGGCGCATTTCCCTGACGCTCGTCAGAGTCTGTGTTGATGAAAAGAATCTGGATGGTGTCATCCTTCTTCTCTTCAGTGAGGGTGTCATTTGAAGATGAATCTTCAGTGACGGTGTCATTTGAAGATGAAACTTCTGAAGGGAGAATCGGGTCAACTGCCGTTTCGACCTTTGGACTTTCGTCCAGTCTGGATTCAGTAGGTTCATTTTCAATGACTGACGCTTCAGCTGACCACTTGAGTGGGCCAGCTGTATTCTCAACCAACGAAGGACTTGGCACGAGTTTTTTGTATCCAGGAGGAAGTCTCAACGGTGAAACCGGACGATCTTCCAAAACTCTCTTCACTTCGTCTAAGAAGGGACAATGGTGGATGGCGTGATCGCCTTCACACAGTCTGCAGGGGGATCTTGCTCCCCCTCTTTGTCTTGAACCTTCACTTTCGCTGGTCGACGGTAAGCATTCAACATGGTTATCAGAGGTTGATGCTCCCGAACTGTGCAAACGAGGGGACCAGTCCCTTAGTATCCGGGGAATACAGGGACAATCTCTATGGAAGTGGTCTCCTCTACATATGACACATGGCGATTTAGGCCTGGTCTGTGCTGTGTGTGGATTTTTGTCAGATGTCTTTTGCTTGCCCCCAGTCGCCTTAGGCTCCTTCTTCTTCTTCTCTCTCTTCTTCTTCTCCTTCTTCTCCATGGGAGCTCGGCTTTTGCCGGCTCTATCTTGCGAAGATGAAGGATTGGAGGAAGAGTTATAGGAAGTAGAAGGCTGGTGGGCAGCTCTAGACTGATCTAACTGTTGACTCGACTGTTCAGGAACCATGGTGTTCTAAACTACATTGGTTGAGGATAGCCAGATTGGTAGGCCAATTGTCAGTCCTGGAAGCGACAATGTGGCCATGTGGGGCACACCAACTTCTCCCCAAGAGGAGAAAGGACTAGGATTTCCGTCATGGGGAATTCCTTGGTTGGTGCGTTCCATGTTCTCAACCTACAGATCAACGCAGGAATAGGAGGTGATTATGTTCCGTTTTAAAATAAATTTTATAACGACACTTTAGACACAACTTGCTTTTTCACTTTTTAAGAGTCGAGAAAAAGCTAAAGATGACTCTAGTCTCCTTCGATGTTTTAACGAGCCCGAAGTGACAAATGCTCGGATGGAATTTTTCAGTTATAGAGTTTGAAAAAGGCCAAAAGAAACTACTCTGGAGTTCTAGGCAGAGGGTGTGCCAAACTTTTCGCAAAATCACAGAATACGTTTTACGGTACGGGTGGCCGATCTTCGTGAATGCTATGTTCACTGCATTGCGATCAGTAGGGCGGCCGACATGGCTTCCTATGGATAAAGGCTTTGTTCCTATAGGGGTCTCCCAATATATATGCGACTGTACGTGGGAGCACAAGTCCGTATTGATACTTATCGCTTCACCGTGGAGGAATCACCCAACCACTCAACGTTAAGATATCACGTTTAACGACGCCGGAACACGTCTCTAGCTTAGACCTCTATGTTTTTGTGTTATGTTTCAAAGTGTTGTTATGTAAATTCAATTTATTTTAGGTTGATCTTGTTTAGCAGTTTGCCTTTATGGATCACCACGAGATGTATGGTACAACTCCTAAATGCAGTCTAAAGATGAGAAGCAAACTTTTTCAATCTTTTCAACTTATGAAAATCTTAACTACTGAGGGAAAAGAAAGACATCATCTTTTCACACAGATCATAGAACACACACTAATGCACTTTTTCCTAAATCAACATGCAAGCTGTCAAAATGCACATGCACAATGCAGGTATTTCTTTTCTCTTTCTTAATGTTGATGTACTACAAAAAGAAAGCTGTCAAGGAAAATTTTAAGGATGGAAAATTTTCTTGAAGTTTAAAAACATTGGCGAATCTCACTAATCCCTAATATGCAAACTATAAAATGTGTATTGATATATTTGTAAAATTATTCAAATCTATAATGATTTTATATATAGTCTCTATATAATGTTGGCGATTTTTGAGGTAAAATAATTTTATATTCTAAAATTTGGGCGAATTGTCTTTTATAAAAATTGGTAATTGGCGAATCTTTTTTTGGAAAAATCAAGGAAAATTAGCCCACTGGGCGAACATTAGCCCCTAAAATTTTCCCTGAAAGCTGTTGTATAACTTTGAATTCAATTTCAAGTGAAAGTAAACAAGCTTTTGTCCAAAATCAAAAGACACCTTAAGATTTACTTGTTTCAACACTAGAAATACATAAATTCAAACCATATGACGAAAGCAAAAGCTTAATCAGCTATGAACAGCAAACAAACTAACTCTTAAGATCAGAACGACACTTATCACAGGTCTAGATCTAAGAGGCCACAACAAGACTAGTTCACTTTCGTTATGGGAAACTGCAAATGATGTAAGAAATACACAAAGAACAAATACAGTTTCTTTATACAATCGAGGCGGAATAGTGGCAAAGAAAGGTGGTTTCAGATAGGTACATTGACTGATAACAGGCTGCAAAAACAGGGATGAAAACAGGGCAATAGAAATCAGAGAACCCCAGTTGCACAAGGCCTAATTGGTTCAACGCAGGTAGCCCCTTCGGGACCTACGATGAAATGCAGAATGCCTTCACAGTGCCTGCAATGAAGAGAGAAACTCTCGTTTCTCTTGGTTTCCAGGTCACAGATTGCTCAAAAATCAACAGTTTTTGGCCAAATCAAAGCTACCAATCAAGTACACACTAAAGGATGATTCAAAGGAGGATGAAAAGCTATCACTAAGAGCTGTTCAGAGTCCTTGTGGATCAGATCTTCAAATCATAAACATGCCCAGAAACTGAGCTAGAGTAGCTGCCCTCTACTTTGCATTTGAAAGATCCAAATGCAGTTCGATTCGGTACTCCCTGTGTTTAGGAAATGAATAGCAAAAACACAAACAACCAACAAGATACGATCCCCAGTGGAGTCGCCAATTTGTTGTTGGGAAAAGTATCCAATACAGAATGACCCTATCCCACTCTAAGGCTGATAGTTCCTTAGCAACAATCAAAGCAAAGCTATCTAAGGTTACTTCTTTATGAGATGTAAAAGAGGGGAGAAAGAGATCCACTAACCGATGTCTTTTGCTAATGATTGATCCAATCTTCTCTCCTTGCTACTTGCCCCCAGCTCCTTGCTCTTTCACTGGCCCAGCTACACCAAGATCCTACAAAATGGCAAGAGAGGGAAACTACAAGAAGCATACATTCATAATTGATTCAAGGATTAGAATAAATCAAATACACAAGTATAACAATACACCATTGAGACACATGCATATAGAAGAACCTTAAATGCTTTATTAATGGAAGAAGTAAGGTTCAGGAAGTGATACAACCATAAGAGGCCCAATCCAGCATCACCTTCCCAGCAGAAAGAAATCTCCTCTTCACCTCCTTCAAAGCAAATCACCCAATAGTTCTAAACTCAAACCAACAACAATTCTTTACATTCACAAGATTCCAGCCTCTGGATCTCATGGGAGAGAGATCCATATATAGGAGTTTGGAGAGAGGATGAGTCAGCCTGAGATGTGACTAGTGTCCTCTCCCACTCCAGTTCTTCTTCAGTTCTTGAGTCCACTTGGAGGTTCTTGCTTCCACTTGGAGATCTAGAACCTCTTACTCATCACCAGTCGAATTCCCTGATCCAAGTGTCATTTTGGAAGCTTCCTGGGCATTGACACCTTGAGGAATGACTGTGCCACATGTCCAAACTCACCTAGTGCAGGTAGCCTTCTTTGCAGTTGACATTCAACGCAGGTAGACAATGGAGCAGTTGACATTCAGCGCAGATGCTCAGTGGAGCAGTTGACATGATCCAGAATTGCCTTGTTTTTGAGTGTTTTCAGGTGGAGAACTTTTATTAAGTGTTGTGGTTTGCTGGCCTTGTTCCTCTAGGGGTAGGAACAACATGTTTAGGGACTTTGGATCCCTTAGATTATGGACATTTCATGCTTCATGCTGTAAGGCACAAAAATATCTATAACACCCCCCTACTGAAAGTGTTGTTCATCCTCTGAGCAACTCAATTAATATCCATATCCTTCATAGCTTTAGCAGCTTCCTTGACAACCCATGCCTCCACTGTGGTTTCCTATTGTTGTTCATAGAAGCCTGCTTTCTTTTCTACCTCCTCCCACTTCCTCTTTTCTTCTTCTTCCTTCCTTCCTTCTAGCATTCCTAAGAGTATTGTTGGACTGAGTTTCAGGCCAATCCAATTGACTTTCATCCTTTGCATAGATTGCTTTTACATGGGTGTTCTGTTCAGGGCTTCTCTCAATATTTGAGGAGAGTGGTACTCTCTTATCTTTACGCTATATGGAAATGTGTTCCATCTCCTCAGGCAAGCATGTATGCTATCATCCCCTAATAACCTAAACATGTCCTCAAAATGTGAAATTGCTTGCTCTTGGGTAGCAAGATACCTGGGTGCAAGCTGAGGGTCATTTGTAATCAAATTATGTGTACTGATGAGGGCCATTGGATCTGACCGTTCAACTCTGATCATAAGAGGTTTAGTTTGTTCTCTTGCCAATATCTTCTTCATCTCTGCAGCCCTTGATTCCTCATGGTTCATCCATGATGCCAAAGCCATCAACTGTAAATCTCCTAGCTTGGCATTAGGGTCCCATACATTCATGTCTATTAAGGCCATGTTATGCAAATAAAACTTAGACATCTTGGCCCTGTCTTCTAGTGTGCTCTGATCGCAAAGATCAATGAACTGCATGTAGTCCTGAAATGGCATAGTGCCTCTTTGTGCTATGGTCTTAATCTGGAACTGAATCCGCTGTTCTTTGAGGTATAGGGAATAGGATTTAGCTGGCATCCTACACTCGATTGCTTCCAAAGAGAGACTGGCCATACATGCCAATTGATTCTCTCTTTCTTGCAACTATCCTCTTAACCATGCATTTTCTGTTTCTAGTTGATTCTTCATTATGGCTTCTCTGTCTCTTAAGCTACTTAGCTCTCTACCGATATCCTTGAGCTTCTCCTCCATGTGCCTAATGTCTTCCAGCCCCTTGGATTTGGCAATCTGAATCCATTGA
Source organism: Pinus tabuliformis (assembly GCA_031772625.1). NCBI lineage: Eukaryota > Viridiplantae > Streptophyta > Pinopsida > Pinales > Pinaceae > Pinus > Pinus tabuliformis. The sequence continues at coordinate 478,043,101 of CM062806.1, read as the reverse complement.
TGAGTTCTGGCTCTTTCCTTCTCAATCTCAAAGTGGAATAACAATTTTTTAAGGAATGAACCTGCCTCCTTCAATAAACATGTAGTAGGAGTCAAGGTTAGGTTGGGCGATAGGTTCCTTTAACTCTGGCTCCTATTCTTTAGTTTCTTGCTGTTGGCCTCCCTCCTTTTCGAATTTTTGTGTCTCCTGTAGGTTTAATAGAGTATCTTGTAGGACTTCTTCAGCTTCCTGTAGGTCCTGCTGTGTATCCTGTAGGATTTCTTTTCCCTTGGAGGAGGTGGATCTAGTCATAGACCTTCTCACATAGGTGATAGGAGACTTAGGAGAAGGAATTGTCTCCTATTGTTTAGGTGAGTCCTCAATCACAATGGGAATTTTTTTTGGCGTTTGGGGTTTCCCCTTCCTTATTCTTGTGCTTTTCCTTGTCCGGAAATATAAGGGGGTCTGCCTCTATCTTTTACTTTTTTGCTTGATGGGGGTGCTAAGAGCAGTGAGGGCAGTTGTTGCCTCTCTCTCAATGGGTTCTAGAGACACCCTAGGTGACTCCTCCTTGTCTTTTTCCCCCTCTTTTTCATTTCTTTATTCACCTATGTATTTCCTTTCTTCTTCCTCTTGTAGATCCTCATCTTCTTTATCAGTTTCCTCCTTAACATCCTCCTCTGTTTCTTCATCATCGTCCTTCTCTTTCTCCTGTTCTTCTTCATCTTCCTCATTTTCTTCTGTTTCATCTTTTTCTTCATCTATCTCATCTTCATCTCCTTCTGCTTCTTCTTCTTCCTACTCTACTTCTTCTTCCTCTGCTTTAGTCTCTTCCTCATCCTTTCCATTGACAATAGGACTAACATCATATGTGAGAGCTTTGATGTCCTCCTCTGCCTGCATGTCTCTGAAAATTGACCATTGTATATGAATTTTGAGGTTTTAGAGGGCATCTTATATAAGGATTCTAATTAACCCATGATGAGATAACTGTTGGGAATTTCCCTCTTGCACCTTGATGCTTGTGTCTATCAATGATTGTAGCAAGAAGTATGGTATGCTGAGCCTGTGGTGAGGGGGTGTTTCTGCTCCAAATCTCAACTCTTCAAGAAGCCTAAAATGATAGCCATAGACCACACTATACCTACCCTCACATGATATGTATTTGATAAGTTGGTAGCTCACCTCATTCCAGGGATATGGCAGACTTTCTCTCCTTACTCCATTCTTGTCCTCAATGGGTTCCTCACCTTCTAAAAAGAATTTCCTTTTGGCAATCTGGCTATCTCCTTTGTCTTCCTTCCTCCATGGTACTCCTAGGGGAAGTGTGGTAACTCTGCTGATGAGTTCAGGGGTGAGATTTAAGGAGAGGCCTCTTACCACAATAGTGGCATGGACTCTGGTAAGTGGAATGAGGGAGAGAGAAAAATCTCAGGCCACCTCATCATCATACCCCCTTAATTTTTCGAAATACCCCATCCAATTATGCCTTGTGAAGATTTCTAGCACCTGAGGGTGTTGTTGGATTCTCACAGTGTTAATGGGCTCCCTTCTATTAAACCCTCCTATCATCTTGGTTGGTGGAGTTTGAGGATATGAGATGGTTGATACAATTTTCAAATGCAGAAGTAAAAAATTGAAATGACTGTGTGGACAATTCCCTTACATAGCTGCCAAATTCACTCAAGCTAGAGGATTTCTTGTTCAATTTACGTGGAAATAGGCATGTAATTATAGAGCCTACCTGGTGTTTAACGTCGCTACAACATTTTTTAGCCACAAATTAAATTGGAGTCTATTAGAAGATTTGTAGTCACCATACATGCGGTTGGTATTGAAGGATTTGAAGAGCTATGTGGTTGTTGTTTACGTTTGGTTGTTTTTGTTTTATTTGTTATGTGTTTTGTTATTTTTTTTTTCTTTTTTTATAACATAAAAATTCTTTTTACTGATCCTCCAGATCACACAAAGCGCAAGAGGAGAGAATACTTGAGAAATTATTAATTGATTGAATATTTTTTTAGATGTAAGAAATAAGCTCTCCTAATTACACTTCCCCAGCAACGGTGCCAAAATGTTCAGTCAATTTAATGTCTTAAATTACTAATATAAATTATCGACTGGGGTTAGTAAACTGATGAATTTTGGTGCACAATATGTTCTTAGTTAACCTTGTTTCTTCGTTGAGTATGTTTTTATGTTGTTTTGGGGTTTTGTTTCTTATGCCTAAGGAAATTAATCTAAGAAATGAAAGTTATGCTTCTTAATGAAATCTTTAAATGTTAATGAACAAAATCTAATGAGTTTTAATGTTGAAAACTAATTTCTAAAGAAAGAATAAAATGAAGCGTTTTGATGAAAGAAACTAAACTAGGAATTACTCTAAATGAAATAATTAAGCTATGAAAAAGAAGGAAAAAAAGGAAATGTACTTGAACTAATCTATGAAAAACAGAGCATTAATCTAAATACAATTGCATTCATATGACATGATGAAAATGAAATCACTTCCTTTCTTATCCTTGAAATCTCTTGATCAAAAATGAACTAATCCTATTCATGGACTGAAAGAAAAATAACAATGACAATCTAAAACAAATAGAAAAGACAACTATGATAGTGTATGATCAAATACCCATGAACCATTCAATTTAGGAAGCAATATTCTTGAAGTGATTAAGTACTTGATTATACATTAAATGAAAGAAAACATGATCTAGGAAAGCATAAAGAAAGCATGTAAAAACTTGCAATGACTGTGTAATCTAATGTTTTTAAGAAATCAATTTTGGAAGGGTTACCTTCTTGAAATGCTCTATATAAGATTAAACAATGAATGTAAAACTTAATCCTAAGAAAGCATTGTAAAAACATGTAAAGGAAAACTAAGATCACTGTATGCTCCAATGCTTCAAACACAATCCAATTTTGGAAAAGAGAAAATTCTTTTCTTGATTTGATTAGCATAAGATTACACAGTAATTAAGAAAGCAATAAATCTTAATCTATGAAAGCAAATAAATCTTAATCTATGAAAACAAATAAATCTCACACATTGTAGATGGCCAATCCAAACATATGAGGATGTAAAGTTCAGAAGCTCCAAATGTAAGCCTTCTTCTTTATTCAAAACATGAGTAATTCCCCAACTTTACAAATAAAATGATAGGAGAAAACTTCCCCTATTTATAAAAAAAGATGAGAAGCTATCTCATTAATGAGAGTCCATGAATCTCTCCCTATATCTCTAGTGTTACAATCATAGTAGGAAATGATAAGACACATGTCTTCTTAGAGTTTCAATACATATAGGAAATGAGACACATATCCTTATGATCCCATGATCTTCTCCACTCAAATTCGAATTTGGTTTTGGGAGGCCACATACATGTCTTTTAGAAGCTTCTTTTTTACCTACACATGTCAAAAATCTCATCCCACTTGTTAGGTATAATCATATGCACATTATTTTCTAATTTTTAACCATAAATTTATTTAAAAATGCTAAGAATTACTAAAATTTGGAAAAAAATAAATGTGACCCAATAATGATAATGGTAAGGTAAATGTAATGAAATTGAGGTAAATGTAATGAAATAGAGGTGGAGTGAAGGTGACAATATGGAAATATAAGTGAAAATGTAATGGAAGTGAATGGAAATTTCAAGGCCCAACATACCTCCCAACTGAAGCTATTGCATGTCCTCATGCAATCTATTACATTAATTCTTTTTGATCCTTGAGCTTTGGCTTAACTTTGCATGATATCATTTGATAACTTCATACTTCTGCAAAGTCTTTTAGTTGAATTGAAACATGGTTGGTTCTTGTGTTACAACCATATTTTGTTGTTGCATTCATTTTTGATCTTTGAACTTTGCATAATAATAATTTGATTATTTTTGAAAATTATATCTTTATTGGATTGCATCATAGTTGGTTCTTCTGTGACAACCATGATTGTGTTTGTATCCAATTATATTTTTAGTACTTTTGACAAGCCTTTGTATGCTCATAACAATAATGTAATAGTTAATATCTTTTGAAAGTATGTGGGCTTTTGAATGTGATATGAATATGGAAAAATATGAATATGAATGTACCCCCCACTCCAACTGATGATATTGGCAATTTTATGAGATGAGAAAGAGAAATGTTTTTTTCCAAAAATTATCATTCTAGTTTTTCAAGGAATTTTATGGTAAGAAGTTAGAAAATGACATACCATAACTTACCCTTTAGAAATGGATGACATGCATGTGTGGTGGCTGCAAACTTCTGATCATAATCTTCTTCAAGTGGCTAGACAAGTCATGGAAAAAAAAGAGAATCAAGATGACTTTTTATTGCTTTATTAAAAATTGTTGAATCTATTGTGGAATAATGTTGATTCTGTTGCCATCTGATTCCACAACTATTATTTGTTTCTACAGTTGTCATCTGATTCCGCAATTGTTATTTGATTATGCAGCTGTCATCTCATTCTGCAACTGCCGTTTGATTCTGCAGCTGCCATCTGGTTCTGTAGCTGCATATATTCTACATTTGCTCCAAAATGTTGAAAATTATAGTCTTCATGTCTTCAAAACTCATTAGCACAATTCCTACTATGTGAATAGATGTTTTGATGTCAAACATAGCAAGAAATTGTTGACTTAGTGACCATTAATGGATGCCACTATTCAACACGAGAACTCTCACCATTGATGACAATGAGAGTCAAGATGCCCAAACACATCTTGCTAAGTACGAATAATTTTGTTGTTGTCAAGTACCTAGAAGATCCGATGAACAAGGGAAATTGATGTATTCCCATTGTTCATCGGCAGGAGGACTTGCCATTAAGGCATGCAAGTCTCAAGGTGTTTTTGCAAGGATTTTAGACTCAAAGGACTATGGACTCAATAATTTGCATTGAAACAGGGTTTATTTGTGAAATGAAGAGGATAGGAAAGGAAAAACGAAAATGGAAGATGACAATGGAAAATAATAATGACAATGGGAAATAAGAATGTCAGTGAGCTTTTTGCTTTTATTTGTGGTCGGGAGTAAAAAAAATTAATGGGAAGTGTATGTGAATAAAGGAAAATGAACCACTGACTCTTCCTTGGAAAAATGACTGCGGCTTGCTTTGAATTGCTTGGTTGTATTTATAATTCAAAAGGGAGGAAAGGTAATGGTTTTGATGGATATGGACATGGAATTGTTCTTATGTTTCTCATGGAATCGGTACTTTGAAGACCAATTGTGTGCACAATTAGTTTTCTTCAATGATCATTCGATCATCTTAAACCAGCGAAAAAAACTTGACATAAAGAACATAAGTGTGTTCAAAAAGAAATGATCTGTTCCTTTCTAATTCTTACACAAAATGTCAAATGAAATAGATTAAGGAAAATCAAAAGTGTTATATTCAGTTCAGTTCATGATATCGATAACAATCCATTTTTAAGAAATAACCATGAAAAAAAAATTAACTCCCTATTTTTGAATGACTTCATGCACTGTGCTCAGTAAAACGATTGGCATCACAGAGGTTCGCTGTGTCCTGCAAGTTAAAAATTCATAGAAAAATACACAACAACAATATTAATGCCAAATGTTAAGAAATCATTTAAATAATTTTGCAATTGTTCTACAAGCCATTATTAAACATCCCAAAAGAAGCGGAGAACTGAGGTAGAGTGTTTAACTGTTGATCCAGGTGGCTGCAGAGACACACACAGGACAAAGAGGACTTATGGAATATCAAAAATCAAAGCGATCAGAATGATTTCAAACTAGGACCAAGGCGTAGATCTTGTCGTCTTGATCGCAATGGTGTGAATGGTTCGTCAAACCGAGTCTGTATGCGAAAGTTAGGAGCAGTCAAATTTTAGGTTGACTTTGGTGACTAGGCATGCTTAAGGAGGTTGCAATTTGGACAAAATCGGGCCACCGGATTCCGGCCAACCTGGGAAAATTTGTGGCCTAATTAATTTGTCTCCTTCGATCATATTTCAAATTTTTAAAAATGACCATGGATTTTTTTTGTTATATATATATATATATATATATATATATATATATAGATATATATATATATAGATATATATATATACATATATATATATATATATATATATATACATATATATATATATATATATCTATATATATACATATATATATATATACATATACATATATATACATATATATACATATATATACATATATATATACATATATATATATATATATATATATATATAGATATATATATATATAGATATATATATATACATATATATATATATATATATATATATATATATATATATATCTATATATATACATATATATATATATACATATACATATATATATATATACATATATATACATATATATACATATATATATATATATATATATATATATATATATATATATATATATATATATATATATATATAAATGGTGGCGGGCCATGACCCCCTCCACCACTGTCGGATCCCAATCTATACTAAAAAAATATATATTTTAATTATGGGCCAACGGGCCATGACCCCTGCCGGCCCTCCCTCGACTACCAAACCAAAATATTAATTAAGGGGTGGGCGGCCATGACCTCGCCACCCCCGGAGCCGCTACAACCAACATAATTATTAAAGGTGGGGGCACTATCAACCGCGCAGCTCTCGCCACCTCCAATGTACACCATGAATGCCAGCGGAAATGGGGGCGGGCCACCCAAGATAGTGGACCCACCACCCTAAAACATTACAATTTTTTTTATATGTGTGCTAATTCAGGAGGGGCAGGATTTGAGCCCCTGACCCCTCCTCAACAAACTACCAATTTTACCAACACACCAAACCGAATTATTGGTAAATCCACCTGAAAATTAATATAAACATTCATTTTCATAGTGTGCCCAGAAAGATGGAGGAACTAGAAGTGGGCATGGAAAACGAGGCGGAATATTTTTTTATTAATTTTTAATGCAGGTGGAACCATGATTGAGCAAAATTTCCAGGAGGGTAAAATTTTTGCAGTGTCCAAATTGGAAAAATTTTATGTCGATCTTACACCTCTCAGCGACACGAACTGGATGTCACAGTAAGTTTCGTGATTTGAGTAGCCGATTTGTAGAGCCCCAGATTCTCACTTTCTCAGAATTCAAAAATTTGACAGTCGATTTTGCACTATTCAGTGCCACAAATCTGATGGTGTGTTCAGATTTTCTATTTTCTCATTCTATTTTCGGCCACTTTTCTAAGTGGAGTGCAGGTGTTAGGATTAGTGTGTGAGCAATGATTTCCATGAGATTCGACACTGCGATCAGCTTCAACAGATTGACATCTTTCTTCAGATGGCCCCTGGATGTGAGGTATATGAAGAGTGTTCATGTACTTTTTTTTTATGCATTGTCCTGCATAGATACCTGTTTGATGATTGATGTGGGATCTTGTTTGTTACTCGTTTTCATGATTCCTTCTTGATGTGATGTAGAATCATATGTGTGATGTACTTTTTGTCATGATTCATCGTGTTGTGTTTTGAGATCCCTTTGTTGTATGTTGACGGGATACTCAGGTTGTCGTCATGTATGTTTGCATGGAGATCCATTTTATGCCATGTTGACGGGATGATCATCATGCGTGAGTTTGTGTCACACTGATAGGAGTCCTTTCGACTGAGAGTTCCTGTAGTGGAACATCTCTTGGAGCCACTCCTGTATGAGGGAATTTTCCTTGTATGATAACAACATCACTTCCATGTACATCATCACTATTGACAACACTTAATGTAGCGGCCTACACCATCTTGACACTGGGGCTTGGAGACATAGTCTCTTTTGGATGAACTCCGTTATCAACGACTTATGTTTTCATGTGTTGATGACTGACATGTTCCTCTTCTTTACAACATGCAGATATATTCATTAAGGTTCTTTTAAAAATGCAATTTAACACATCACGAAAGTAAAAGGTCTTGGAAGGGTCCTGATGCAACAAAGCTGCAACTTTTCACATCCACGAACTTGTGGGTTATGAGCCCACAACAATTTGTTAATTTTTCTATTATGCAATGATCTCATTCCTCTGGCTGAAGTTTCCTTCGCAGAAGTCCATTGCAATATCGTGGATCACACCAACATGTGACTCTTCATCACATTCCTAAGACTCCTCTTCTCGCATGCAATATGCGATAAGCACAACCAGACCCCAAATAAAATAAACATGCATCCATAAACTTCTTGGGTTTGCTTAGTCCTGAGCCTTATAGGCTTCAATCTCTGTCATTGATCGCACCTTTCAATGTGACGGTTGAGGATACCCCCGAGCATCTCACATCACAAATCAAAATTCTTAAGGCCAAGGTTCATTCAGTCATGAATGATTGCGATGCGAAACTAATCGGCAATCCTCCACCATTTGATCAAGGCATACTTGATCCAACAGTCAGTAGCGATATCGCACAGGAATCTTGCACGACGTTTACCTGCCTTACGGAGCCGATAAGGATTATAAATCCTTAATCTATAAATGTTCAGGTATGTTCTGAGATTAACATCTGATCACTTTATGACCTGATATCTGTTGGATATACGAGGTCATCAAATTTATGACCTGCGGGTCTTCAACTAGCACACATATTACCAAACAACTTAACCCCCGCAGATGATTATGACATAAGCGTTTGAAAATGAGATCAATGGCTAGGATTTAGCGTGGGGCTTCAACCACGATCAAGACATACATACACTCCTATCCCTCGCAGTTGCTGATCACCGTCGATCTGACGATCCAGATCTATTCCTCTACTCAGATTCCGCTCGCTTTGAAATCTGCTTAATCACAATTTCACTTCGTCGTGGTTCCACTCTTCCACCAAACTTGGCACTTCCACTAAATTTCCTTCTCACCTTTAGATCGACTTGTTACCAAGTTAAACTCTACCAACTACTTTCTATACTTAGAAACAGTGTGTCAAGACTTCTCTGATTTCTTTGCTCTGCCTTGCAACTATACTTGATTATCTGACATTTGACAGTGCATACGGATCTTTGAATCCACTCTGCTTTTAGTTTTCGAACTCCTTCCAATGGAATCACACGAATCTCAAATAGCCCTTCTTACAGAATCAAGTTCACATTACTTCCTGAAGCAAACCCAATAAACTCGCAATTGATTCTCCACCATTATCACTGTTGCATACACATTCATTTATATGTCAAAACTCTCACATCCAGAGCCATATTCAAGCATAGTCACAAGCATTGTGATATATGCACACAGTCATTATGGGATTTCCTCATTATTCATAAATACACGAACAAATCCTTTGGATAACCATACATACAGACAGATCATACACAGACACTCAACCAATATTAACTCGGAAGATATGAAACTTCTATTCGCTAATTAAAATATGTATATACATAAAATCAATGGCCTGATTTGCACTCAGTTGGCCTTTCTCGTTTCAATGCCCGTAGGCTCACAAACCAACCCTCCTGTCTGCCAATTCTCTCACTAACTCCATTTTTTTAAGCCTTCAAGGTTTACAAATTATACACAAAAGGATTCTATTAACCAATTTTGGTTCAACTCCTAAATAATTTCACCTGAATCCTAAATATCCTAATCTAATCCCTAAAATCATGAAACTAACTCCTAGTTCCTCTAACTCACACACTATTCTTGAAATCTCTCTTAACGAGAAGATTTCATTACAATATCCTCACTATTATACAACCCTCATAAAAACATAGGAAAATAAATAATTAATCACACTTTAAGGAATCAGATCCCTTGAAACACAAGACCCTATGCTTACTAAAATGCAATGGTTTTTTTGAGCAGGATGTTCCTGCATCAGACTCCCTAGGTAAGGAAATTTATGACCTCCTGGTCATAAGTCTGGATAATTGATTCCTCCTGGATCCTAGACTTTATTTTGTAATGTGTCTTTGCTTGTCAGCTATTATATTGCTTCTGTTGTCTGCTTCTATTCTCCAGGTCTCCATACCTTATGCTGCAATGCTCCACTTGCCATGCTTTCATAGTCTGCTGCTATCTTCCTCTTATTGTTGCTTCGTTTCTTTCTTGCTATTGTCTTCTTCTGAGACACTTTCATCATTAACCTTCTTGTCAACCCAATTTCTTTGTCTAGTATATCCTCTATCTGCTGATTTCCTTCAACTCTTAATTGCTGAATTTTCATTTTTACTTCCATCCTTATATCCTTACCCTCTTGTTCACTATTGTCTTGCACCTTTTCAATTGCTGCCATATTGTCTTTCAAGACAATTTTCTTCTTCTGTTTACTGTACCTGTCAAATTCTTCTTGACTATCATTTATGATAATTTCTTTGTTATCCTTCATCAGTAATTTATTCTGGATATTTATCCTTTGCTGTTCTAGCTTTCTCCTTTGAAGGTCTAACTCTCTATATAACTTAATGATTTTACTTGGAGTAAAATTTGGAAATTTTACACAATCTCCCATTTATTCATTTGCTATTGACCAATCATTAGATGGTCCTTCTTCCTCTGCTAAATATTCCTTAACATCTTACAGTAGATGTTCTTTCTCTTCTTCTTTCATTTGGCTGTCCACCTGTGCCAAATATGTTCCAGTTTCTGCAACAAAATCTGCAATCATAAGACAATTATCAAAATAAAAAAATATAAGGCCTTTGTGCCTCTTCTTCCTTTGGCAACCTTTCAATATGTTGATCTGATCTTTCCTTTAACTCCTTTGTCAGCACATTAGTAAGCTGATTCAAACTCAGAGTATTCTTGAGATTTTCAGCAAGTCTCTTTTCCACACCATCTGTTTTAATGATGCCTCTTTGCACTTGTTCATGGTAGTGAACTGTTTCTTCTCCAGTCTCATTGTCATACTCTGCTTCAAAGCTTTCATCTTCTGGAAGGTATTCTTCCATGTTTTTGACAACTTTAAAAGACTGCCTATCTTCTTCCAAACTTGCAACCATACACAAATTATCAGTTTTAAAAACACAAGAACTTATGGTCTCATTTGATGCTTCAGCCATCAAGTCTTCTGGTTGCTCTAAATCATTCATATGATTCAACTCCTCTGTCTCTTCATTACTTTCAAAAAGTAATGGTCCATGTTTTGGTTCACATACCAAAAATTCAACACCTTCTCCAAGATTTTCCTTTTGTTGTAGCTCAACTCCTTTGAGCTTCTCTGTCTTCAATTTGACATCTATAATCTGTTCAAGTTCCCTTAGCTCCTTTATTAACTGCATATTTTCTTGTTGATTCCTCTTCTCTTGTAGCCTCTGCCACTTTACTTTCTTTCTCATGACATAACCATATTTCTGGTCCTTCTCATTTCTCTGCAACATCTCCATTAATACTTCAAGCTGAACTTCTATCTCAACCATTTCTTTATCATATTTTTCGTCACTCATTCTCATGCAATTTGCCTTGGCATATTTCTTATTTTGTCCTCTGCTGTGGTCTCCTTCAGAACCTTTGCTATGACTATCACTAGTCATCATTTTTTTCATCTCTATGAGTTCCTTACTCACTTCACTATGAGTTGCACAATACTCTACAACAGCAAGTCTTCCCTACTGCCACTTACCTCACCAAGCTCTCCTCTGGACTTGGTCTTTTGGCAAGTACTAGTCCTTTATTTGGAACTTCCTTGAGCATTTTCCTATCCTCCTTCTAGGATTCAACTCATCTTCACTTCTAAGAACACAACTGTCCTCTCACAATAAAATAGTTGGTTCTGACCACCTCTTCTTTCACTTAGAAACTCTTACCAGCGTCCTTCATTCCCTAGAAATTCTACCCACATCCTTTGTGGAATTGCCCTTATGATCTTCTTGTGAGTTGCAATAATACCTCTACAGTCACAAGTATCCTTCTTGCTACATATGCCTCACTAATCTTCTGTCCTCTGAGCTCAGTCTGTTAGCATTTCTCTGGTTCTTTCATTTGGAACCAATTGAGAACTCCTTGCTCTAGGTTGATGCAATCTTCTCACCTTCTTATGCTGCTACCTGTGCATCAATATAAAGACCACAAACTCTACAATCTTTAAATCAAATTAAAATAAAAAGATATCATCTCACCTTCAAGATCACTGTTTGATCTTGTGCCCCCATTCACCTGCACTTTGAATGGATTGTTCTTTTATCCAATCTTCAGTTGTATCTTCAAACTCTGCCACTCTTCAAGAACTTGCAAAAGTACCTCTTACGGTTTTACTACTGTAATCTTGCTCCAAATTTTCGCTCACTCAATTTCTGCTAATCATTAAACAAACTTGCATACCATCACCTGTATTCAGGATCTCACCATTCCTACAAATCTGTTTCAACAAATCTTCATACTTCCACTACGCAAATTTTCAACATTCAGCTACTATCAATCAGATTTAGAATCTGATTCTTTCTTTCAATCTCCCAACTTTATCTTGGTGAAGCCCTAACTGTCAGCAACAATTACTCCTTCGCTGAGTTTTCTTTCACTATTTCGTTCTTGCCCTGAGTTTCTTCAAAAAATTTACCTATTCCTGCTCTAATACCACTTTGATGCAACAAAGCTGCAAATTTTCACATCCCCAAACTTGTGGGTTATGAGCCCACAACAATTTGTTAATTTTTCTATTGTGCAATGATCTCATTCCTCTGGCCGAAGTTTCCTTTGCAGAAGTCCATTGCAATATCGTGGATCACACCAACATGTGACTATTCATCGCATTCCTAAGACTCCTCTTCTCACATGCAATATGTGATAAGAATAACCAGACCGCAAATAAAATAAACCTGCATCCATAAAATTCTCGGGTCCGCTCAATCCCAAGCCTTATCGACTTCAATCTCTGCCATTGATCGCACCTTTCAATCCGATAGTTGATGATACCCCTAAGCATCACATATCACAAATCACAATCATTAAGGCCAAGGTTCATTCACTCATGAATGATTGCAATGCGAAACTAATCAGTGATCCTACACCATTTGATCAAGGCACACTTGATCCAATGTTCAGTAGCGATATCACACGAGAATCTTGCATGATGTTTACTCACCTTACGGAGCCGATAAGGATTATAAATCCTTAATCTATAAATGTTCGGGTCCGTTCTGAGATTAACGTTCGATCACTTTATGACCTGATATCCATTGGATATATGAGGTCATCAAATCTATGGCTTGTGGGTCTTCAACTAGTACATGGATTACCAAATAGCTTAACCGCCACATTTGACTGTGACATAAGCATTTGAAAATGAGATCAACGGCTAGGATTTAGTGCGGGGCTTCAACCACGATCAAGACATCCATACACTCCTATCCCCCACAGTTACTGATCACCGTCGATCTAGCAAATCTGTCTATCTGACGATCTAGATATATTCCTCCGCTCAAGATTCCGCTCGCTCTGAAATCTGCTTAATCACAATTTCACTTCGTCGTGGTTCCACTCTTCCACCAAACTTGGCACTTCCACTAAACTTCCTTCTCACCTCCATATTGACTTATTACCAAGTTCAAATTTGCCAACTCCTTTCTCTGCTTAGAAACAATGTGCCAATACTTCTCTGATTTCTTTACTCTGCCTTGCAACTATACCTGATTATCCAAGATTTGACAGTGCATATGGATCTTTGAATCCACTCCACTTTTAGTTTTCGAACTCCTTCCAACGGAATCACACTGATCTCGAATAACCCTTCTTACAGAATCAAGTTCACACTACTTCCTGAACCAAACCCAATAAACTCTCAATCGATTCTCCACCATTATCACTGTTGCATACACATTCATTTATATGTCAAAACTCTCACATCCACTGTTACAGAACCATATTCAAGCATAGTCACAAGCATTGTGATATATGCACATAGTCATTATGGGATTTCCTCCTTATTCACAAATACATGGACAAATCCTTCGGATAACCATACATACAGACAGATCATATACAGACCCTCAACCAATATTAACTCAGAAGATATGAAACTTCTATTTGCTAATTAAAATCTGTATATACATAAACTCAATGGCTTGATTTACACTCAGTTGGCCTTTCTCGTGTCAATGCTTGTAGGCTCACAAACCAACCCTCCCGTTTGCCAATTCTCTCACTAACTCCCTTTTTTTAAGCCTTCGAGGCTTAAAAATTATACACAAAAGGATTCTGTTAACCAATTTTGGTTCACATCCTGAATAATTTCACATGAATCCTAAATATCCTAATCTAATCCCTAAAATCATGAAACTAACTCCTAGTCCCTCTAACTCACACACTATTCTTGAAATCTCTCTTAACAAGAAGGTTTCATTACAATATCCTCACTATTATACAACCCTCATAAAAACATAGGAAAATAAATAATTAATCACTCTTTAGGGAATTAGGTCCCTTGAAACATAAGACCCTATGCTTACTAAAATGCAATGGTTTTTCTGAGCAGGATGCTCCTACATCAGGTCCTTTGTCACACCCGGACCTGGATCAACTGTCCACGTGAAATCTCGGATATATAAACTGGCACAAGAGTAATAGCTAATCTGATTCCAAATCCATCAAGTAGATGGTCCAATACCATTATCAGTACAATTGCATCACGCAAGTGACAGTCAAGGTCAGCAAACTACACAGAGGATGAAAGAGATGGAAGTTTTACATCAATTTGGATTCTTTGATCACGTATCATATGGATTAAAAGCCACAACAAAATTTCATTTTGAATTTCATTCTTCCACCTTGCTGAAATCGTTCACTGTGTATATATAAAAATCGTTTTTTTTCTTCTCACGTAGACAACAAAATAGGGCTATGAAGAACTGCAAAATTCTCTCAATTGGTTGCAAAATCCAGAAAATGGTTTGTGAGTTACCTAATTGTCCCTATTTCAGAAAAAACCCACGTCTTGGATTTGCTAATTCGCCTTGTTTCATAAAACACATTTTAAAATTGTTTGTCAAAATAATTATGTTTTCTAGAAATGTTTCGGCAACCAAAATCAATTTCTAGTGGTTGGATTTTTGATTTGCAGGTTTTGAAGGTTGGGCTTGTGGCTGCGTGGATGTCTTCCAGCAAAGGAAAAGGGAATATCTAACTATATCAATCATCCTATGGACAATTATGGGGGACTCAAAATCTGGAATGAGATAAAAGATGGGACAATTCTTTGAATAAATTGAACCAGTGAGTCTTGATCACGAAGTTACCGATCCAAAGATCTACCCAAGAAATCTAACCGCATCATTTTTGTATCCCCGCAGAAAACTCATGCATTACAGAGGTAAGGATCATCATTTTTGCACATGGATTTGCAAGTCTTGCAGCATTCTTGAGAGGTTTTGACTTTCAAATCATAACCCCTAATTGACCGCCTTTCCCAGAACTCTTGGTGTTTAACGCTGCTACAACATTTTTTAGGTGCAAATTAAATTGGAGTCTATTAGTAGATTTGCAGTCACCATACATGCAGCTGGTATTGAAGGATTTGAAGAGCTGCGTGGTTGTTGTTTACGTTTGGTTGTTTTTGTTTTATGTGTTTTGTTAATTAATTAATTAATTAATTTTTTTTTTAATATAAAAATTATTTTTCTGATCCTCCAGATCACACAAAGCGCAGGAGGAGAGCATACTTGAGAAATTATTAATTGATTGATTTTTTTTTTAGATGTAAGAAATAAGGTCTCCTAATTACACTTCCCTGGCAACGACACCAAAATGTTCAGTCAAGTTAATGTCTTAAATTGCTAACATAAATTTTCGACTTAGGTTAGTAAATTGATGAAGTGTGGTGCACAATATGTGCTTAGTTAACCTTGTTCCTTACTTCATTGAGTATGTTTTTATGTTGTTTTGGGGTTTTGTTTCTTATGCCTTAGGAAATTAATCTAAGAAATGAAAATTATGCTTCTAGATGAAATCTTTAAATTTTAATGGACAATATCTAATGAATTTTAATATTGAAAACTAATTTCTAAATAAAGAATAAAAGGAAATGTTTTGATGAAAGAAACTAAACTAGGAATTACTCTAAATGAAATAATTAAACTATGAAAAAGAAGGAAGAAAATGAAATGTACTTGAACTAATCTATGGAAAACAGAGCATTAATCTAAATACAATTGCATTCATATGACAAGATGAAAATGAAATCACTTCCTTTCTTATCCTTGAAAGCTCTTGATCAAAATCAAACTAATCCTATTCATGGACTGAAAGCAAAATAACAATGACAATCTAAAACAAATGGAAAAGACAACTATGATCTATTGTATGATCAAATACCCATGAACCATTCAATTTAGGAAGAAATCTTCTTGAAGTGATTAAGTACTTGATTGTACATTAAATGAAAGAAAACATGATCTAGGAAAGCATTAAGAAAGCATGTAAAAGAAAACATGTAGAAACTTGCAATGACTGTGTAATCTATTGTTTTTAAGCAAACAATTTCGGAAGGGTTACCTTCTTGAAATTCTCTACATATGATTAAACAGTGAATGTAAAACTTAATCCTAAGAAAGCATTGTAAGAACATGTAAAGGAAAACTAAGATCACTGTATGCTCCAATGCTTCAAACACAATCCAATTTTGGAAAAGAGAAAATTCTTTTCTTGAGATGCTTTGATTAGCATAAGATTACACGGTAATTAAGAAAGCAATAAATCTTAATCTATGAAAGAAAATAATTTTTAATCTATGAAAACAAATAAATCTCACACATTGTAGATGGCCAAAAGTACGAGGATGAAAAGTTGAGAAGCTCCAAATGCAGACCTTCTTCTTTATTCAAAACATGAGCAATTCCCCAACTTTACACATAAAATGATAGGAGAAAAATTCCCCTACTTATACAAAAGGATGAGAGCTATCTGATTAATGAGAGTCCATGTATCTCTCCCTATATCTCTAGAGTTACAATCAAAATGGGAAATGATAAGACACATGTCTTCTTAGAGTTTCAATACAAAAAGGAATGAGACACATATCCCTATGATCCCATTATCTTCTCCACTCAAATTCGAATTTGATTTTGGGAGGCCACATATTGATCTTTTAGAAGATAAAAAATAGTAAAGTTTGGAAAAACATAAATGTGACGCAATAATGATAATGGTAAGGTAAATGTAATGAAATAAAGGTGGAGTGAAGGTGACAATATGGAAATATAAGTGAAAATGTAATGGAAGTGAATGACAATTTCAAAGCCCAACACCTACCTCTTCATAGTGTTTGTTGTGGCCAACCCTTGTGTTTTCCCCTCTGAAACTCCTCTAGGCCAATCATGTAGTCTATATCTATGTATCTTGTAGGATTCCTATGTGCAATCCTATAGGATTTCCTGTGCAATCCTCTAGGAATTCCTGTGCAGAAAAGCGATGGAATTTTCCTTCCTATAGGTTGCCTGGGTATGAGAGCGACATGTTGTTGTGGGGAAAAATGCCTATGCAGGACGATCCTATCCACCTAAGGTGTGACAATGCCTTAGCAACAAACGAGTACAGCTATACTGGTTTCTTCCTTTATGAAATGTGAAAGAAGAGAGATCAAGAGACTTACCGGTGTCTTCCTTTTGTCCCTCGATCCAATCTCCCTTCTCTTTGGGTGTTCACAGCTACTTGCCTTCTTGCTTATCCAGCTACAACTTCCTGCAAGATCACAAGAGAACAGCTACTTGCGACAAGAGAACAACTACTTGAGACAAGAGAAGAACACTACACAAAGACAGATGTTCAACATTCATAACTAGTTTAGGATTAGAAATAAACCAAATACACTAATACATTCATACATCAAAATACATCAGTATATAGGAGAAACCAAGATAGCTTTATTGATGAATAACAAGGTTCAGGAAGAGATACAACCCAGAGGGCTCCAATCCAGCATCTCCTTCCCAGCAAATGGAATTCCTATCTTCAGCCCCTTCAAAGCATTAAGCACCCAATGATTCCAGTCTCAAACCAACAACAATTCTTTGCAATAACAAAATTCCAGCCTCCCAGATCTCATGGAGGAGAGATCCATATATAGATGTTTGGAGAGAGGATGAGTCAGCTTGAGATCTGACTAGTGTCCTCTCCCTCTATCAGTTCTTGAGTCCACTTGGAGGTTCTTGCTTCCACTTGGAGATTTGGAACCTCTTACTCATCACCAGTCGAATTCCCTGAGGCAAGTGTCATTTTGGAAGCTTCCTGGGTTCTGACACCTTGAGGAATGAGTCTGCCACTTGTCCAATCTCGCTTAGCGCAGGTAGCCAGTGTTGGAGTTGACATTCAGCGCAGGTAGCCAGTGGAGCCATTGACATTCAGCGCAGATGGTCAGTGGAGCAGTTGACATGATCTTGTATTGACTTGTTTTTTAGCAGTTTCGGGTGGAGAACTTTTGTGAATTGCTGTGGTTTGTTAGCCTTGTTCCTCTAGGGGTAGGAACAACATGTTTAGGGACTTTGGATCCCTTAGATTATGGACATTTCATGCTTAATGTTGCAAGGCACAAAAATGTCTATAACAGTTGCCCCCTAAAGTATGAGGCTGTTTATCGGGCGAAATGCTTTATCAGGGGGATCCGAAGTTCATCCAATGCTGGGAGGAGACCTGTAATACAATACAATACAATACATTATTTTTCATACTGCTTTCATGATCTAGCTAAGGTGGGCATTCCCATGTTCAGCTTTATAAATTCATTTTTCTGTACATATAACAGACAATCGTCTGATGATAGACTGATAATTTTGATGAAATTATCATCCTTTGAGTAGGATGATTATCTGCTGCAATGATGTACATGTCAATGTCTTTATCTTTCCTGAATATATATCGCAGCCCGGATGGATGAAACTAGATCCGGGGTCTTCAAACTCGTTCGATCTTCACTCTAAGTACAAGTCGATCCATGTGAGAATTGTTCTGAAGTCGAACATGGAAAGACATCGCTTGATTATCGGTCAATGATGTAAACCGTTAACAAGCGCGAGAGGAATCACCGATAATGATAATGACCCTCAAGGTACTGCAGTACAATTTACGTGGTGTGAATAAAGGACTTGGCGTCGAACACCACGCAAAATCTTTCGGTCAAAGGTCATTGATGTATACCTATCGTCGGAAGTGAGAAACTTGCCATTGTGGCATGCAAGATTCAAAGTACTGAAGGGGTTGTTCCTAGATCAACTTCTTAGATAATGAGCTGACGTCGACAAGAAGCGATCCATCACAGGAGGGCCTTAATGTATGGCAGTGGATGGGACACGGTTGACTCTTTCTGAACGACTTCTCTTGAACATATGGCGACACTGATGCGATGGATCGGTAGCATTACCCCAAATATGGATGGTATGGCGAGACCATGGTGATGTGACCGGTGAATGAAACAACCCAACCCGATTGTGGTATGGAGGAAAAGTGTCATGTTCAAGAGCGACCTGCTACCATCAAAGTTTTCTTTAGTTTCTCCCAATTTTTCCCCAGTCATTGCTGACCAGTACCTCTTTATTTTTGTCAAGCTTGAGGAGGATAACATATGCTTGTTCTATAACCTGCCCTTCGGGCAAGCCCATCGCTATGTTTTAACGAGCCTAGCGATAGTGAAACTCGTTCTCGTCTAAAGACAAGTTTGTCGCTATTTAATGATTGTAACGAGTCTAACGACAAGGATAACTCGGTCCTTTTCATTTTTAGAGAGTCTGAAAAGGTACATAAAGTCAACTCCAAAATTCATTTTTCGTCATCTAATCCCTTAAGTCCGAAAAAGTATAAAACAATACAAAAGGGATGAGTTTTCGATAGTTTTAACGAGCCGAATAAATCAAGCGCTCGATATTTTTGTGCAATAATCCCTCAGGTCCAAAAAGATTAAAATCTAGAGGAGGGATAGCTCTTCCTGTCCTTTAACGAGCTGGAAGGCCAAGGACTCGGCAATCTTTTCATATTTTATGAGTCAATTGAAAAGAGCTTAAAGAAGACTCATCTTTTGAGGAACAAGTGATAAACAGGGTTAGAAGCAGATTCTAGGTACAGGTTGGAATTTTCCAATCACGATAGTGTCACAAGGATGGCTAGGTGAAATCACTCTTCGCAGCTGTTCCTCAAAATGGGTAAACAATCATATGGAGGTGAACGATCGGCCAAATGAAAATGGAGGTGACGGTGCAAACACGACCAAGGCTTTATTGGCTGATGATATTACATTCACAATGGTTATTTACCGGGATAGTTCATTTTTTAACGAGCTTAAACGCGGATTGAAACACTTGCTCGATCTTATGTTTATTATTTAACGAGCATGAACTATGCGCTAAAACTGCTCGGATCTTGCGTTTATTTTTTAACGAGCATGAACTTTGTGCTAAAACTGCTCGATATTATATGGTCAAATCTTTGATTTTTACCATGACTCGCTTTGCCCTTTTCAAAGATAGTACTGTATCCTCAATTGCTGCATCAAACTAGTTAGAAACGAATAATATTTGCATGGAAATGAGATTAGAACCCTAATATTTTGCTTTGAACTACGTAAAAAGCAATTAAAAGGTGTTTTTACCTCTCATTTTACCATTTCATTTGAACTTGGTTTGTTGGAGCTTTGGAGGTGCCTCTTCCCTATTGATTTTCACCAGATGATTCCGGGAGATTCTGTGGACGATTTTCGGCGCCGTCTGGACTAGGTAGGAGCTAAACTCTAGCTCTTTCTTTTCATGGTTTCCTTTTTCCATTCTGTGCCTGTTTTCCTGTTCCCATGAGCCCCTGGGGTTTTGCTAGGGCGCTCTGCCATCAGCGCAGGCAGTCCATTCGAAACCTGCGTTGAATGTCAAGTTGCCTTAAGGCAGTTTGACCTTCAACGCAGGTAGGACACTAGCCTCTTGCGTTGATCATAGAAAAGCAGTTATATTGCACAGTTTTTGATGAAATTTTGCCAGTTT
Organism: Pinus tabuliformis; assembly: GCA_031772625.1. Taxonomy (NCBI): domain Eukaryota; kingdom Viridiplantae; phylum Streptophyta; class Pinopsida; order Pinales; family Pinaceae; genus Pinus; species Pinus tabuliformis. The sequence goes on along the minus strand of CM062806.1, from coordinate 478,022,187 downwards.
CTCATCAAATCCAGGAGCTTACTCTTTCTCTTGTTTGTTTTGCAGGGACTTTTAAGCAAAATGACCCTCACATGGCGAGAACGAGAACATGAAGAGGAGGACATGATTGCCCTCCATGACCCTGTCACGGTGAACGCGCTGCGGAACTGTGGCCTGCTGAAGTTCTTCCGTATCTCTAGTATGAGAGCACAAATCTCTTTACTGCAGTATATGCTTGATGCTTGGGATCCTATTAACCAAGTATTTCAGATCAGGGGCAAATCCATCCCTTTGACCGTGGTAGACATTTACTTCTTGACTGGTTTGTCGAGGCGGGGTGCCCCCATTTCTTTGTCAGGTTCGGCCAGAGGGAATGATTCCGTGAAAGATTATGTCCACCAGTATTGCAGGGAGGGGTCCCAGTCGAGCAGAGACGGCAAGGTTGTTATTCGTGAGATTACTGACAGGTCTCTCAGGTCCATTCTGTATACTATTGGTAGGATGGTCGGTAGCGCATCTCTACATGTTGCCAACAGATCTTATGTGCAGCACGCCTTGGAGTGTCTCCAACCGAAAGTATTCAACTGGTGTGATGCAGTACTTCTTTAGATGAAAAGTCAGTTGAACAAGGTAAAGGATGGGAACCTGAAGAACTTTGGATTTGGTTCTATTCTGACTGCCTTTGCCTTGGAGAAAATACCACTGATGCAGCCTCAGTATATTGCACTCGACTTGCCTTCTCCTACCGAGCCACGCATGTAGAGATGGGTTGATCACATGTCTAGGCATGCTGGTCAATCTCAGATTTCTTTCACTGATACCTTCTTCAGGTGGTTCGAGCACCAGGAGATGGTCTATTCCGAGTATCCATATGTTGGTATGGATTTCCGAGGTGATCCGGACTTGGTACTGCCGGATGGCGAACAATGGGGCGCTATTGGTAAAATCTTCGACCATATTACTGTTTACTGTTCTTATTTATAATGTCATTGTGCTTTATTCTATCAAGACTTTAATCAAACTCATGTGTGCATGCAGATGTTGGTCCTGTTCGTCCAGCAGTTCGCCCGAGAGCGCTAGTTGCTGCCCCAGCAGGGGAGACTGCTGGGAGAGTTATTCTCCGCGACCTTGATGTAGCCGAGACCCTTACAACTGTGCTGGAGCAGGTTGAGAGCCTTACTCTTGGCATTCCCGATGTGAGGATTGATGAGTTACCTTTACAGTTGCAGCGGCATACTACTGGCGTGCCTAGACGATGGACTCGTCTCTTGCGCATGATTGCACAGGCCGTGACGTGCTATCATGAGCATCACTAGGCTAGGGTGCCCCCTAGCATTTTTGAGTTTTTGGGTCACCTGACCGATTTTGTCTTGGTTACAGAACATTATGTATGAACGATAAACAGCTTATATATATTTTGATTTTCGAGTTTTATTCTGGTTGAGTTATATGATCGATATGTACAATCATTGATGATGTGTCTCTTTTTATAAATGTCGCGAATGTCTATCTAACACATAGTTTGCTAATGAGTCGGTTAATGTGTTTAAGTTTCTAGAAATACGCTGGTATTGAATTGAATCAAATTTCCTTTCCAAAATCTTAACCCTTAGGAACATGCGATAAATAGTTGGATTGCGAACGAAATATATACCATTGAGTTGTAGTATTATGAGCTGTGAGTCTAGCCTGACGATTAGTCGGCGTATACCACGGGTGATGGCATCAGAGAGTAGTTCTATCAATGCGCTATACTCAACGATGTTATTCGTTGATTTCCCAATACACACACCTCTGAAACTTACTAACTCGCCGCTTGGATAAAAAATGGCCCAGGCTGCGGAGGATAGGTTCCGCGAACTACGACTCACTCCGTCGACATATCCAACACATGTCTCCAGAAGGTTTGACATCTGCAATAAATGTAAAAAGGTGGATCACTCGACCAAAACAAACACTTTAGCGAAAACAAAATACAACAAAAGCATACAGGTTACTATTTAAGCATAGTAACGCTTGAGGTACAACCCATTACGGGGTTGCGCCAGTGGAATTCCGTCATAATCCATTAACTTGTAGGCTCCTTTTGCTAACACTCGTTTAACAATATAGGGGCCCATCCATAAGGAATTAAATTTACCTGCTCCCAATTTATCGGATTCTTGGTCGTAAAGCAAGACCAAGTCACCTTCTGAGAAGACACGAGGTTTGACATTTTTGTCGAACTGCGCCTTGACTCGTTTCTTATGGGCTTCGTTAGCCAAAGCGGCATCACGACGGGTTTCATCCAATTGGATTAATTCCAAGAAACGAGCCTCTTCTTCCGAAGTTCCGGGGAGGAGATCAATTGCGAGTTTAAGCGACGAAATTTCGCACTGGATTGGCAAGACTGCTTCCAGGCCATACACCAGTTGGAAAGGTGTGAACCCGGTCGCGTTCTTTACCAATGTTCGGTAAGCCCAAAAGGCTGAGTACAGGATTAGGTGCCACCTTCTTTTGTGAACCCCGATCATCCTTTGCAACATACGCTTCAGGACCTTGTTGATTGCTTCAACTTGTCCGTTGGCTTGCGGATAATACGGGGTAGAGCTGTCGTGTGATAGCCCTAGCTTGGCAGCTAATTCAACCATCATGTGATTGCGAAAATGCGACCCATGATCTGTAACTATAGCCTGTGGTACGCCGAACTTGGCGACTACATGATTGAAAAAGAAAAGGGTAGTTGTTTCACCAGTGTTATCTAATGTAGGCATCGCCTCGACCCATTTGGTAAAATAGTCAACAGCGACTATAATATACCCATGCCCCCCGGTCGAGGTGGGGTTACATTGCATGAAATCGATGCCCTATTTGGCGAAGGGCCCAACAGCAACTATTGGCTGTAAAGGTGCGGGTGGTCTTCTGGTTTTTCTATCGAAAATTTGACAAGCATGGCAACTTCTGACTGCGGTTATGAAATCTTTGAACATGGTTGGCCAGAAGTATCCTGCTCGTAAGATTTTGTGCTGTAGCATATCCAGATTGATGCCCCCCACACGCTCCTGAATGACACTCATTCAGGGCTTTTTCGGCCTCTTCATGGGTGAGGCACCTCCTCAGAACTGTATCGATACCACGACGGTAAAGCGTATCACCGACGATCATGTAGTCTTTTGCTTGGTATCGTATACGTTTTTGTTCTGAGTGAGAGGTGTCAGGCCTGAATTTTTGGGTTTGGAGATAAATTATTATATCCCCATACCACCCATTGCTTGCAGATATCAGAAACAAACTCTCGTCCACGATTGACTCTTTTGATGTTTCATCGTTGGACGACGATGGGAGGTCGCACAATAATTCTGCGAACACTAAAGCTTTCTTTGATTTGGATTTTACAAATTCCAGATCAAACTCTTGAAGGATCGCTATCCATTTTGAATATTTGCCCCCCAGCAATTGTCGCGACAATATATAAGTCATGGGGTTGCAATCTGATAGAATGGTAGTTTTCCGAAAGAGGACATAATGTCGAAATCTTTGTATCGCTTGAACAACAGCGAGTGCTAGCTTTTCAACATAAGAATATTTGCTTTCTATATCATTCAAGTTTTTACTTAAATAATATATAGGATGTTCAATTCCATCGACTTCTTGAACTAAAACCATCGCAATGGTCGTATCAGCTGCAGCCAGATACAAGTTAAAATCTCTTTGATAGTCTGGGGCATACATTAATGATGCTTTTACTAGAGAATATTTCAGAGCATCAAAGGAAGCTTGTGCCACCTGGTCCCAGACGAAAGGTACATCCTTTTTCAAAAGACGAGTATAACCTTTAGCAAGTTCTACGTAATTTGTAATGAACCTCCTTAGAAAGTTTGCTTTCCCTTGGAGTTTCTGAATCTGAAGCAAATTTGAAGGTGGAGGCAAATTAATGATTGCCTGAACCTTGCAAGGGTCGAGACGAATCCCATCCTTAGAGACTACAAAGCCAAGTAAACGACCAGAACCGACGCAAAACACACATTTGTGTGGATTGAGTCTTATCTTGTAGTGTCGGCAACATAGACATATCGCTCTTAAATGTTGCGGATGATCAATCCTCTTTCGCGAATGAGCCGGAAGGTCATCGAGATAAGGTTGAACGATGTTCTTGATGTCATGGAAGGCATAATTCATTGCCCTCTGAAATGTCGCCCCTGCGTTCTTTAAACCAAAGGGTAATTTTCGATAAGTGAATGTGCCCCACGGACAGATGAATGCAGTCTTTGATTGGTCCTGTGGGCGGATATTTATTTGATTATACCCGGAAAATCCCTCCATAAATGAAAAGATTTCACATCCGGCGAATTCATCAATTATCTGGTCGATGAAGGGTGTAGGGTAGTTGTCCTTCGGACAAGCTTGGTTTACATCCCTATAATCGACACACACTCTGATTGTCCCTTGTTTCTTCATAACAGGGACAATATTCGATACCCAATCAGTTAGAGGAACCGGGTAGATGAAACCAGCATGGAGGAGCTTTTCAACTTCTGCTTTAACGGCAGCGGCTTTCTTGGGGTGCACCTGCCGAAGCCGTTGTCTTACTGGTTTGACATCAGGATACATCTTAATTTCATGTTCAACGATACTCGAGTCAATACCTGGCATTTCAACATATGACCAAGTAAAGACATCTCTGAATTCGCGAAAAAGAGCGTTATATATTTCCAGTTCTGAAGGGGAACAACCTTTGCCAACATAAATATTCTCTACAACATTTGCTTTAGTCGAGATATTTATGGCTATAGTCTCTTCAATGTTGGATAAGTTTCACTCGGAATCCACCGTATTTACAGTATTTGATAGGAATTCAAAAACTGAAGGGTGATAAAGTTCTTGTTGAGTATCTTCTTCATACTCTGGAAGAATGGAACGATGGTGGTGATCATTCCATGGTGTCCCCTCAATCAACATTGATTGTAAGATTCCTTCGTCAGTCCCATGTACTTTCGACCAAGGATCTAATGGGGTACCATATTCTCTAGACCTATCTGCCCAAACGCTTGACGAGCGTTGATTTGGGTTTGCCTCCCATGCCCAAAACATTGATTGCTACAATATTTCAATGGGGCTTGGGGGCAAAACAATTGCATGATCCATTTTGACATCATCTTCCGAGATCTTCGTGGAAGATATCATGTTGCAGGCTCTTACCAATGCTACTTCCCCTATATATAATGGAGGTGGAAGTGCGAAAGTTCCCATTAATGTGGGGTCTTTCAGTAGGCCTACTCCGATGTCTTGAAGCGAATGGTTGCTTCCATGGATCATAGGAATGCTTCCTATAACTTGTGAACCATTAGGGAGGAAGTTTTGTTGGTCGACGATCGTAATCCCTCCTTCAAACGGGAATAAGATCTTCCTAAAATAAGTCGACACAACAGCTGCCATGGCATAGATCCATGGTCTTCCCAGTAGGATGTTGTAGTCCAGATTCCCATCGATGACTTCAACATCTATTTCTACTGTTTTTCCTCCCAGTTCAACCTTCAAGTTATTAAGGATACCGTACGGGGTATAAGTCCTTCCGTCGAAAGATTTTAATGTCGTCAAAGATCGCGACAAGGTTGGAGATCCTAAAGTTTTCTAGCAACTCATCGACATAATACATGTAGATGCCCCCTCATCAATAATTGTTCGGTGAACAGTTTTGTTGAGGGCTTTCACTTGAATAAGGAAAGCTAGTTGAGCTGGTAACCGAGGATCGTATCCTTTGTGATCAAAAGATATAAGATTGGAATCCTTAGGATCAACCCCACCAATAGCCGATAACAGAGCCTGCCTTTGGGATAGGCAATTTTGTAGTACTTCAAGAGTCGACATAGCGGATGGTGATTGGGCCAAATCTTCCACTATGTTATAATGCTGCGCTGCTCTGGCGCGAGGATTAAATGTCGACTTGTGTACTACTCCCTTTGGCGGTTTTATTGTTAATTCAGGAATGATGGGCGGTACAACTTCTGTCGAAGTTGTTGTCGAACTACTTGGTTGATCTTTACCTTTGTCGTTCGACAGCTGCAGATTCCCGTAATCTTTGTTCCTCGTCGAAATCAAAGCATCATTCTGTTGTTTTGAAACCGAAAACATAAGTACTTGCGACGGGGAAGCATTTCCACTATCAACCAGATTTTGACCTGGATTGGGAAATGGATCAGTTACCACAGCTGAGGTTTATGAACTTTTAAAGAACCTCTTCAACTCAGCTTTGTATGGACAACCCTTTGTCCAGTGATCCTCCTCATCACATATTTGACATGGATATTTCCTATTTCCAGGAGGGTTTGAAGAATTTTTTCTAGGAGATGACTCACCCTGTTTCTTCTTCTTCCCTTTGTTTTGCTTCTTCTTGCTCCCTGGTTGTTTGGTTTCTTTGCCCTTATCTACTGATACGGCATTTACTTCTGAAGCAAGAATTTCATCTTTTGCATTTTGATCCGAATTCTTACGAGCTTTCTTAGACGAAGCCTTTTTCGATTTCGCGTTTGCCGTGCCAATCACGCCATCGCTGGCATGAGAGTCACTATTGGATTTAGGAGGAGGAGGAATTGAGAATTCCGGTCTAGGGGCGTCAGGTATTTTGTCGTAGAGCGTGCCAGACTGAGTATAAACTAAGTCTAGATATTGTGCATGAGTAATAACTTGCTCCTCTGTTACGACTCCCCCCTTTGCCACATCTTCTGTTATAGCAGGAAGTAAAGACTTTATAAACCATTCAGCTAACAGCTGATCGGGAACATATGTTTTCACCATCCTACGACGACGATGCCACTCATGTATATGATTGGATATATGAGTGGCAGTTGTCTGCTTGAAGTTGGTTAATATTTCTGTTCCCGTTTCATACCTTATCGGTAATTGAAAATGGGTTAAGAAAGTCGTGTCTAGGGAGCTAAAATTGTCGAACGAGGCTCTAGGTAATTCAATATACCATTTTGCTGCTGGACCTGTTAACGTCCTCTGGAAAAGGCGAAGCCTTATCGAATCATCATTCAGGGTGTTCAATGAACACCACAGATGAAAAGTCATCACGTGATTCGATGGGTCTTCTCTTGGATTTCCATTGAATTTAGGAATGTCAGATGGAAGTTTGTGAGGAATCGCTGGCCACCAAGGGGCATAAGCAATCGGATCGTTGGTTAACTGGTGTAGATCGGGTAACTCTAAAGTTGCCACGAATGGTAATTGTTGATTCAGGTTAGGTGAAGCATATCCAGGGTACGATGGAATCGCCTGAGCAGTGGGCCTTTGCATACCAGCATAATGTAATTGATGTTGGTATGATTGATACGGTTGGTGGACTTGACCACTGTAAAGCGGTTGGGTTTGACCGTTTTGAATATACGGTTGTCCACTGTTCGCAAAGATCTGCTGCTCAGAACCTTGGTACACTTGCTGGAATTGTGGTTGTTGGTATTGCACCAGCCATGGTTGTGAAGCCATGTTCTGTTGTGCTATACTAACTGTTGGACCAAGGTGTGGGGTAATTGTACCCGTTTGGACCTGTGTCGCCCCACCAGTTGGCGATTGTGGTTGTGTCACATGGTCAAGGGGCTGTTGCATCACAACCTGAGAAATCTGAGGTTGACATACAATAGGCAACTTTTGAACTTGTGACACTGTCACAATAGCCGGTGTGGTCGGGATGTTCGACATAGGTACACACTGTTGCATAGAATACACAACCCTTGGTTGTTGAGCTAGCATAGGTACCCAACCACTTGATGAAATTCTAGTATAACCTGAATATTGTTGTGAACTCCCGTATGGATACCCTCTCGGAGGGGGTAATGAAAGGGCATACTGCCCCCCATACGGTAGCAAACCGAAACTCAAGGGGATTGTTTGTCCTTGGGGACTGGATTGCCCAAATTGACCTCGAAATGGATCAATTTGGCGAGTCTCAACATAAGAGTTGCCAGATATTATTCCGGATGAACAAACTGGAACGGACCACACTGTCGAAATAGTCCCTTGGTGGACTCCTTCTAGCGGTTGCGAGCTAGTCGGGACAGATGGTATGCCGGCTAACATTGTCGGGGTGACGGCAGGGGCTTCTGCTGTCGCTATGTCGTTCGACACAGTCCTAGATGTTGACGGTTGTTCAGACATTTTGAGTCTATCCAATAGATTGCCTAGCGATTCTACAGGAACTTCCACTTGTGGTGGATTAACTTCTGATGAAGGAAATAGAGTGACCCCGACTCCAAAATGGGTTGGAGTACTTTCTTGCGGATCCTCTATCGCAATCAAACCCGGTGGAAGAGGAAGACCGTCAGGTCCGTAAAATATTTCTGGTGCCGAAGAAGGGGTTGAATCGACAGCGACAGTTGTTTGGGGAGCAAGACTCCCTAAACCGGTTACAGATGGAACTGGTTCAGTAACGCAAGTATTTGCCCCCAGACTAGGATCAGTATTACTGTCCCTCTGTGGCTGTTGAACTTCTTCTATAGAGGTAGGGTTTCCAGAAATGTTTGGAGTAACCAGAATCTCAGATGTGGTTGGAACACTTGTTCTAACTTTGATAGGAGATTTTGAACCGGTTAAACGAGTTTGCTTTGTCCGTACTGTTTTCGATTCCGGAGACAAAGACGGTTGACTCGTAAGCCTCTGCGAACGACGGGGTTTCAATTGACTTTCTTCCACGATTGCAGATTACTCGATCAATTAAAATACAAAAAGGGAAATTGGTGTTTCCGAATTGAATGATTTTTATTAGACGCTTTAGACACAACTTGCTTTTTCACTTTTAAAGAGTCGAGAAAAAGCTAAATATGACTCTAGTCTCCTTCGATGTTTTAACGAGCCCGAAGTGACAAATGCTCGGATGGACTTTTTCTATTATAGAGTCTGAAAAAAGCCAAAAGAAACTGCTCTGGAGTTCTAGGCAGAGGGTGTGCCAAACTTTTCACAAAACCGCAAAATAGTTTTTAAGGTACGGGCGGTCGATCTTCGTGAATGCTGTGTTCACTGCATTGCGATCAGTAGGGCGGCCGACATGACTTCCTAAGGATAAAGGATATATGCCTATAGGGGTCTCCCAATATATACGTGACGGTACATGGGAGCACAATCCGTACTAGCGCTATCGTCCCTCAGGAGGAATCACCCACCTTCCACGAGATCGACAGTCACTAGGCTTAACGACGCCGGAACACGTCTCTAGCCTAGACCTCTATGTTGTGCGTTATGTTACAAAGCATTGTTAGGTTCATTCAGTTTATTTTAAGTTGATATTTTTAAAGTTTGGCTTTCAAGGTTCACCACGAGATGTATGATACAAATTCCTAAATGCAGTCTAAAGATGATAAGAAAGCTTTATATCTTTTCAACTTTGAAAATCCTAGCTACTAAGGGAAAAGAAAGACACCATCTTTTCTCAAAGAGCAATCAACACACTCTAATGCACTTTTCCTAAATCCAACATGCAAACTATCAAATGCAAATGCACAATGCAGGTGTTTGTTTTCCTCTTTCTTAGTATTGATGCCTACAAAGAAAGCTTTTTGTACAACTTTGAATTCGCTTTTAAATGATCTATACAAACAAGTTTACTTTTTCGAAATCAGAGAAGATAGAAGAGATTACAACACTTAATGATTTTCGAAATAAAGACTTGTTTTGACACTTAGAAGAGACAAATTCAAACCAATAAGCAAAAGTAAATGTATAATCAATCTGTAAATAGCCAATGAACTCTCTTCTAAGATCACAATCAATCAGATCTGAATCAAAGGCTACAGGATGACTATTTTACTCATGCAAAGGAAAACTGTAAATGACGCCACAAACACATAAAACACTCACAGTCTTTTTGTACAAAAGGAGGCGGAATATAAGCAAAGAAAAGGAGTTTTCAGACTGGTACCTATGCTGGTTAAAGGCTGCAAAAAACAGAGATCAAAACAGGGCAACAGAGAGCAGAGAACCCCAGTTGCACAAGGCCAAACTGGTTCAGCGCAACCTAAACACTGAGGATTTGACATTCAGCACATGTAGCCTTCATGGGACCTGCGTTGAAATGCAGACTGCCTTCACAGCAGTTGCGCTGAAGGAGAAACTCTCGTTTCTCCTGGGTTCTGGGTCACAAATTGCTCAAAAATCAACAGTTTCAGGCCAAATCAGAAACACAAGCAAGGTATAATCAAAGGGATGCTTTGAAAGCTACTAAGATCTATCACAAGGATCATCAAATCATTTGTGAACCCATTGTTCAGATCATAGACAAGTCCAGCAACTGGATCAAAGCAACAACTTTCTACTTTGCATCTGGGAAAGATGCAGTTCGATTGTTGCTGTCAAGTCTATGAAGTAAACAAATGATAGAAACACAAATAAAATGACTAAACAAATGTCCCCAGTGGAGTCGCCAATTTGTTGTGGGGAAAAATGCCTATGCAAGACGATCCTATCCACCTAAGGTGTGACAGTGCCTTAGCAACAAACGAGTACAGCTATACTGGTTTCTTCCTTTATGAAATGTGAAAGAAGAGAGATCAACAAACTTACCGGTGTCTTCCGTTTGTCCCCCGATCCAATCTCCCTTCTCTTTGGGTGTTCGCAGCTACTTGCCTTCTTGCTTATCCAGCTACAACTTCCTGCAAGATCACAAGAGAACAGCTACTTGCGACAAGAGAACAACTACTTGAGACAAGAGAAGAACACTACACAAATACAGATGTTCACATTCATAACTAGTTTAGGATTAGAAATAAACCAAATACACTAATACATTCATACATCAAAATACATTAGTATATAGGAGAAACAAAGATAGATTTATTGATGAATAACAAGGTTCAGGAAGAGATACAACCCAGAGGGCTCCAATCCAGCATCTCCTTCCTAGCAAATGGAATTCCTATCTTCAGCCCCTTCAAAGCATTAAGCACCCAATGATTCCAGTCTCAAACCAACAACAATTCTTTGCAATAACAAAATTCCAGCCTCCCAGATCTCATGGAGGAGAGATCCATATATAGATGTTTGGACAGAGGATGAGTCAGCTTGAGATCTGACTAGTGTCCTCTCCCTCTATCAGTTCTTGAGTCCACTTGGAGGTTCTTGCTTCCACTTGGAGATTTGGAACCTCTTACTCATCACCAGTCGAATTCCCTGAGGCAAGTGTCATTTTGGAAGCTTCCTGGGTTCTGACACCTTGAGGAATGACTCTGCCACTTGTCCAATCTCGCTCAGTGTAGGTAGCCAGTGTTGGAGTTGACATTCAGCACAGGTAGCCAGTGGAGCCATTGACATTCAGCGCAGATGGTCAGTGGAGCAGTTGACATGATCCTGGATTGACTTGTTTTTGAGCAGTTTCAGGTGGAGAACTTTTGTGAATTGCTGTGGTTTGTTAGCCTTGTTCCTCTAGGGGTAGGAACAACATGTTTAGGGACTTTGGATCCCTTAGATTATGGACATTTCATGCTTAATGCTGCAAGGCACAAAAATGTCTATAACACATGTGAGAGTGAACCTCGAGGAAATGAATGCATGAATGCATGGGGACGACGATTATTTCCTCTTATGGTCATTTGGGGTGAGGTGGTGTGTTGGCAGCCGAAGTACGGTTTCCATTTTTGGACTGTTCGTCCCCACTACCACCTTGTCATTCCCCACCCCTCATAATCAACTACCACCTCATGCTTTCATAGCCTTAACTACTTTTGTCCTTCTCCTTTCTATTTTTGAGTTGACTGTTGCCACGTGTGGGGGACAACTTGTTTTGTCTTTGTTGATTGAGTGAAGGTGGCCAAGTTAACTGGCCACCTTTCGCTTATAAACCAACTGACTTGTAACCTTTACATATTTTGACTACATTATGCACATAACACATATTTTATTAAATTTGGAATTAAATAGTGGATCTAGAATTTCAAAATAACCAAAAAAATCAATTCTAGTGATGTCCTTGTAATAAAAATTTCCAATTTTAATGAAATATGTGTTACATGAGAGAGTGAGTGGGATACTTACCTGTGGTGCTAATACCTTGTTGCAGTTGTTGAGGACCGGAGGTGCTTGCTGTGTGTATTGGCTACATGCTATTCTTCTTCCCTTTGTTTTGTTCTATGATGATTCCTTTGTTGTGAAGGTACCTGGCGTTGAGGATGATGGTGTTGCTGTTGCTTTGGAGTCCCTTCTGCTCTTGGATCATCAAGTTAGAAGCTTATTGTTCTTATGATTTGTATTCTGTGGGATAGGCTGCTACATTTTTTCCTACAGGATGTCTTGTAGCTGCTTCTCCCTTAGAACTCTTAATCATACACTTTGCTTGGATTTTAAGGATGGTGACATGGATGGAGAGGGATACTAAGAGTGTGAAGAATGAGCAATTCTCAGGTGATGCTCCCTTTAGCTCTCTGTTTCCTTCTTTTTTCAAATACTGTGAGATTTGTTTTTGAAACTGATTTTATTTAAGGGTGAATGCAGGGGTGATGAAGGTGGACTTAGGTATGGTAATGGAATGCTGATGTAGGGGTGCTATTTTATTGACATGGCAGGTCATTTTTTGCCCTACGGTCGCTTCTTGTAGGATTTCTGGGTCACTTTCATTCCTACAGGACCATTCTCTAGGTTTTTAGGGGATCCTGTAGGATTACATGGGATCCTTTAGAAAACATATTCCCCTTGTAAATTGAAGCAAAGGAGTGGAAATAATGAAAGAAATGGTGGAGTGATGAATGACAATGTGTGGGAAAAAAATGCGAGTGAAATAGGTCTCTTTGTGATCCTCCTTTGCTCTCTAATCGTCGTTCTTGCTGACCTACAAAATAGAAATTTTCATGATTTTTCTCTTTTTTCCCTTTTTTTTTGTTTTTTGAAAACAACTAGGTTGGCTCTGAGAGGTTTTCGTCCTAGCTATTTTCCCTGGGCGCCTCAAAGGAGGTTTTCACTGAGGGATCTTTTTATTCTCATTTTTTTTATTGAAACCATTGGGCTACCCCAAGAGGTTTTCAACCCAATAGTGGGACTCAAGCGCCTCATGGAGGTTCTCACCTAAGTCCTTATTCTTTTTTTCCCTCAGTGATTTGATGAGGCAGGAGATGAAACTTGCTCCACTACCATCAATGTCTTATTGATACCATCAATGAACTCTTGTTTTGACAATGGTCTCTTGTAAATTTTCAATCGATGTCCATTAACAAGTATCGGAATGGCCTCTTCATCTACGATTCAGATCTGTACTGAACCATTATCATGGCATCTTTCTACAACATAAGGTCCTAGCCATCTTGTCCTTAACTTTCCCTTGAAGTCTTTATACCTAGAATCATATAACAAATCCCAATCACCTTCTTGAAATTGATTTTCCTTGATGTTCTTATCATGCCAGGTCTTCCTCTGAAGTTGAATTACCTCTGTATGTAGGAGGGCCTACATTCTAAACTCATCTAAACCATTCAACTAGAGAAATCTCTCTTTTTGTGCACTGCTGAGGTCTAGATCTAGTTGGGTTGCCATCCTTAATGTGTTATACTCAAATTCAATGGACAAAAGGGACTTTTTCCCATAGACCATCTCATAGGGTGCGAATCTAGTGGTGGTCTTCTACGTGGTATTATAGGCCCAGGTGGCCTCAACTAGTCTATCTACCCAATCCTTCCTACTGCTGCTTACCACTTTGGTTGAGATGTAGTCCAGCGTTCTATTGGTCACCTCCACTTGCACATTAGCTTGTGGATGATAGGGAATGAAGGTTTTGTGCTTGATCTTGTGCTGGCTGAGTAAGTCTTCAATCATGTTGGAGGTAAACTGGCTGCCTTTGATCCAGGTGGATATTGGTGGCCACCTGCCAGGTCCACCTGGACCCCCACCATTGTCTTTCTCAGCATTTTCAGTTTCCTTAATTGTAGCACAGTTTACTATTTTTAGCAGTTTTTCGGGTCCTAAACTTCCGGGGCCGTTTTGAGGCCCTAAACGACGTTTTTTTGGAATTCTGGGGCACCGAGCCCTATGTTGCCTCCCAAAGTGGTAGTACTCGGATAGATCTTTCTAACGAGCTATCGTACGCATCAAACGGAAGTACCCCACTTATGATAAAGAGATGTATTCCATTGTACAGGCCTGCCGACAATGGAAGCATTACATTTTGGGGAAGGAAACGGTCATCCACACAGACCACCGACCTCTGCAATTCATACAGACCCAAGGGAAATTGCAGAATGATCGCCATCAGAAGTGGTCTACATACCTGCAACAGTTTCACTTGAATATCAAGTATAAAAAGGGCAGCACCAATAATGTTGCAGATTGCCTCAGTCGACCACCGATCATGGCGCTAACCACCGTGCTCAACTCTTGCGGGCACGAGACTTCTGATTGGCCACTTCTCTACAAAAGCAACCCAGAATTCGGCCACACATACCAGACACTCTTGGAGGGTCGGCAGGTTGCAGATTTTCACCTCCAGGATGCCCTATTATGCCACCTCGGTCACCTTTGTGTTCCTTCAAGCGAGCGTGCCAAGATGATTTGGGAAGCACACTACAGTCGGGCTGCTGGGCATTTCGGGGTCGAGAAAACAGTGGCAGTACTGCAAAACTATTTCTATTGGCCGAATCTTCGACAGGATGTTGGGAAGTACATCCGATCATGTACTGCCTGTGCCATTGCCAAACCGACCATTAAGAAGCAAGGCCTCTATACCCCGTTGCCTACCCCTAGTCGACCTTGGGAATCGATCTCCATGGATTACATGTCAGGCCTTCCTTCCACTAAGCATGGAAATGACTGTGTTTTTGTGGTCGTCGACGGGTTCTCAAAGATGGCCATTATGATGGCCTGCAAGAAGAATATCACAGCAGAAGCCACTGCTAAACTCTTCTTTGAACGAGTGTGGGTGCACTTTGGGATCCCACAGTCTATCATCTCAGATCGGGACAGTCGGTTTCTCAGCACATTTTGGTCCAGTCTCTGGTCAATGCTGGACACCAAACTCACGAAGTCCACAGCCTTCCATCCTCAAACTGATGGCCAGACAGAGGTTGTCAACAGGATGATTGTGCACATTCTACGCATGTATAACTCAAAGCATCCATGCACATGGGACGAGAGTCTCCCCTATGTTCAGCACAGCTACAACCGAGCTCTTCACAGCTCCACTGGCCATAGCCCTTTTCAGGTGGGTTTAGGATTCCAGCCACTATGCCCCATTGATGTGGCCATGCCACTTGCAGCTACTCACATGAATTCAGCTCATATCCAGTCCGAAACAGATAAGGCCACCAGCTTCATTGAGCGCATCCAACATATTCGCCAGCAGGTCCATGACATTCTTGAGAAATCAAATGCCAAGTACAAGCAGCGACATGATCAACACCGGGTGCCACACAAGTTTCAGGTGGGTGACAAAGTCTGGTTGCATTTGCAAAAGGAACGCCTTACTGGAGCCTATCGGAAATTGAGACCACTTCGATATGGTCCTTACACCATTACTAAGGCTATGGGAGACAATGCATTTGAGCTCAGTATTCCCCCATTCCTTGGCCTGCACCCAGTGTTCAATGTGGACTGCCTTCGGCCATACTTTCCACCATTGCTAGACACATCCGACATTGCAGAACAGCTCAAACCCACAGAATTAAATCCCGATTGCATGGAACAAGCTGCAACTGATCGGATCATGGACACACAGATCAAGAACACTCGCCAACAGCATATCCAACTGTATCGAGTTGTCAAAGTAGGCCAACTCCTTCAGCAGGGCAAGTGGCTCACCAGGGAACAAGTTCAGCGGAGGTTTCCTCATCTCATGGAGGAGCTCAACGCAATGGGGACCATTGCTTCCTAAGGGGGGAGGAATGATCCAGGTGGATATTGGTGGCCACCTGTCAGGTCCACCTAGACCCCCACCATTGTCTTTCTCAGCATTTTCAGTTTCCTTAATTGTAGCACAGTTTACTATTTTTAGCAGTTTTTCGGGTCCTGAACTTCCAGGGCCGTTTTGAGGCCCTAAACGACGTTTTTTTGGAATTCTGGGGCGATTGAGCCCTATGTTGCCTCCCAAAGTGGTAGTACTCGGATAGATCTTTCTAACGAGCTAGCGTACGCGTCAAACGGAGATCGTATGCCAAAGTTACGACCCCGGGAAATTGATGTACCAATTTACCCAAACGGGGCCCACAATTTGGCGTTTCATCTTCTAGGGTTAGGTTTCGGTATGTGAAGGGTTTTCCATTGTTTCTCAACAATAAATAGGCCTTCGAGCCTCATTGTAATACAGTTCAGAACAGTTCAGAGGCATGTAGCCATCACATCTCTTCTCAGAGATAAGCTACCATCGCCCTAGCTAGTTTATTGCCATTTCTGTTTGTAAGCATATGTCAGTATTTTCCATTAATGAAATGAAGTATTATTTCCGCTGCATCTTTGTGTATATGGTTATCTCTGTAATTTGTTGCGTTCCTGTTTAAATCTGGATCAGCCTTGGTCTGTGACCAACTCTCTAGGGTATCCAAATTTGTAAAATACATTCTCCCTTAGGAACTCAACTACCTTCTCTTCTGTTGTTGCCTTAATTGCCTTGGTTTCATCCCACTTAGTCAAATAGTCAGTGCAAAAAATGATGTTCTATTTTTGTTTGAAAGGAGGGTCAATAGTTCCAATGAAGTCCATGCCCCACTTGTCAAATGACTCGAAAGTCACTTGAGGATGCAGAGGCATTTCATGTCTTGGAGTAGGCCTTCCCATCCTTTGGCACTGATCACACTGACTAATATATATTTTCACATCCTGATGAAGAGTGGGCTAGTAATAGCTTGCTTGTAATACTTTGAATGGTGTCCTCTTTGTTGAAAAATGACCTCCACAAGGCCCATCATGACAAGTCAGAAGGATTTCAAATACTTCCTCCTCCCTGACACACCTTCTCAAAATTTAATCTGGGCCAAGTTTGAAGAAGTTGCTCCCAATCCAAGTGAATGGGGCGCTCTTCCTTACTATCTTGCTTTTCTATTTGGAGGAGAAGTTCAGTGGGAACTGTGCAGACACCAAATAGTTTGCTATATCAGCAAACGATGGAGAGAGAACTGAAATGGCGAATAAGTGCTCATCTGGTAAATGGTCATCAACCATTCCCTCCTCACTTGCAGGAAAATTTAATCTAGACAAAAAGTCTGCAACAAAATTTTCCTTACTAGGCTTATCAACAATGGTTAGATCAATCTGTTGTAATAAAAATTAACCATCTTATAATCTGAGCATTCACATCTGGTTTATTCATTAAATATTTGATTGAAGCATGGTCAGAATGTACAAATGTTTGATAGTCTGTAATATAATGCCTAAATTTGTACAATGAATGCACAACAACCAGGAGTTCCTTTTCGGTCACTGTGTAGTTCAGTTCAGCCCTTGACAGATTCTTACTGATAAAGTAGATAAGGTAAGGAAATTTTTCATCTATCTAACCTAGGGCTGCTCCTATGGCTTTGTGTGAGGAATCAACATGAATATGAAAAGGAAGGGCCCAATATGGGCACAAGAGAATTGGTGCAGTGGTTAACTTGTTCTTTAGGGCGTCTAAGGCCTCTTGATAGCTTTTTAACCATATAAACTCAGAGTCCTTGGCCAACAACCCAAATAAAGGAGAGGCCAACTTGTTGAAGTCCTTTATGAACCTTTAGTAGTATCCATATAACCCTAGGAAACTTCTGACTTCTCTTTTCTTTTGAGGAGATGGGACCCTTTGGATGATAACTATTTTGTTTGGGTCCACCTGCAGTCCTTGCTGAGATATTGAATGACCCATCACGGTCCCTGCAGTCATCAAGAATTCACATTTTTCGGGAGTGAGAGAGATGTTCATTTCAATGCATTTGTGCAGTAATTTACCTAGGTTGGACAAAGCCTCTTGAAAATCACAACCATAAGGTGTAAAATCATCCATATAAATTTCCACCACATCATGGACTAACTCAGAAAAAATACTCAGGACTGCTCTCTGGAAAGTGGCAGGAGCATTGCATAGGCCAAAAGGAAGGACCCTATAGGAAAAAGTACCCCAAGGACAAGTGAAGGTGGTTTTATCCTGGTCTTTCGGGTTGATCTGGATTTGGTTGTACCCACTGAATCCATCTGGGAAAGAGAAAACATTTTTCCCTGCCAGGCCATCTAGCACTTGGTCAATGAAAGGTAGAGGAAAATGGTCCTTCTTTGTGGCTTTGTTCAACTCCCTATAATCGACACAAATCCTCCACTTACCATTTTTCTTTGGAACTAACACCAAAGGAGAGACCCACTCACTATTGGAGATAGGGTAAATGAATCCTACATCTAACAATTTTTGCAGTTCTTCTTTGACTATATCTTTAAGAGCTAGATTCATCCTCCTTTGGGGTTGCTGGACTGGCTTGCAACCTTCTTTGATGTATATGTGGTGAGTACACACTGAGGGGTGCACTCCCTTCATTTCTTTGTAACTCCAAGTGAAGGCATCTAGATGTTCCTTTAGCATGTTGCATAACTTCTCTTCTTGGAGAGCAAAAAGAGATGGATTGATTTTCAAGGTTCTCTCAGGGCCGAATTCTATGGTTTTGACATGGAGAGGGTTGGAATCGGCCAAGAATAGGTCAATTGGATGATTTTTCTAGGTTTCATTTACTACATCTTCTAAGGACAATGTACTGGGAGTTGGACTTTGGAGTAGGTGTTCAATCAAATCATCTTCATCTTGTTGTCCTCCTCCCATGGTTATTTCTAAAGTATAAAGTTGGGCGTAATAAACTTCATCTTGTTCCTCCTCCTCCACCCATAAAGGTAAATCATGCTCTAGAGATGGCTGAGCATGATGGTATAGGACTAACTGATTGGACATATGCCCATTCTTGATGGTCATATTCCTAGCTCTAAAACTGATGTAAGCATCAACAGTGGCCAACTAGGGTCTCCCAAGGATGAGAGGGTAACTAGTAAGCTTAGCCTTAGGTTGGAGAACTAGGAAATCTGCAGGGTATTCCCAAGAGTCAATGGAGACCATCACATCCTCCATAATCCCCTCAAGGGTCACTATGGAGTGGTCTGCAAGTTGCAGAACTGTTGTGATCTTCCTCAATGAACCTTGGAGGTTGAGCTTAAGCATGGTGTCCTTGGTAATCACATTAATGGCAGCCCCAAGATTGATCAAAGTGTGTGGGACAATGGTTCCATTGATGTGCACATCTACTACAAGGCTTCCGGGTTCCAAATACTTTGGAAAGATTACCTACCCCAACATTAAGTCAGACTTCTGTCCAATGACATTAAGGGTAGGGGTATCTCTTCTTCGCTTCCCTGGATGCTTGAAGCACTTCTCCTTAATCAACTTATTGTAAATAGGAACATCTTTTATTGCTTGGAGAAGTGGAATATTTACACATAGATTTTTCAAATCTCCCAGAAGTTCAGTCTCTTCTATGGTAGGCTAGAGTGGTTGGGTTAATCTCTCAGGAAAGGGTGGATTTACTTTAAGAATTTTTTCCTGTCTTTCTTCCTCAACCTCCCTAGATGGAGTTAGCGGTTGGTTATCCGAGAGAACTCTCCCAGATCTCAAGTTAATCTCTAGGATTTCCACATCATAAGCTGCATATGATGTCTCTCCACTGTATACTTGCTGAGCCTATCTGTTGTTTGGGTTCAAATTTGGTTGGGTAAGCATCTGGGGTTGCTTGGGTGGAGTAGGAGTGTAACAGCTATGGTTTGGCAGGTGGTGGAGGCAATAAAGCTGGAACATTATTGTATTGGGGCCTCCACCCCTATGGCGGTGCATTCCACTGAGGTTGTGGCGAAGCATATGGTTGAAATGACTGGCTGGCTAGCTGGGAGTGATACTGAGATGCAAAGGACTAGGGAGGAGGTGTAGACTAGGAAGGATGAGCAAGGGGTCCCCAAGAAGGTATGGATGTGGTCTAGTTGGGGTTGTAATATGCGTGGGATGACCCTTGCATGCTTTGTTGGTATGGCCTAGGCCCATGAGGTCCAGCAGAGTTGCTCAGTGACCCCTTCAGCTCGTTGATATACAACTTTGAGTCCAGGCAAAGAAAGGCACTTGTTTGTGGAGTGGTTTTCTTCACAGACTAGGCAAATTTCAATAGAATTCAATGGAAATTCATTCCTAGGGTGCCTTCTGGTGCATCTAGGACAGAAATGTGGGCATTATGATATAGGTATGACACATGTGTTGTCCTTGATGGCAACTCTCTCAGATGAAAGATCACAGTATAGCAGGTAAACAACAAAGAATGAAGAATGAAAAGTATACGCATGTTCACCATTGACCAAGCCGCGTATACACGTAGGCTCACTCTATACAAAGTTGCGTATATGAACAAGGTATACACAGGTTCACCATTGACCAATTCGAGTACACGCAGGTTCACTATATATGAAGGCGCGTATAACTTACAAACGCACTTTCACAGAAGGAAAGGCACGTACATGTTGGAAAACTAAGTTTTGGTCCGTGGTGTTTGGTCCATGGTATTTGGTCGGAGGCATTGACCCAAGTATTGGGTCCAAGTTATCGGTCCTACGTGGTTTTGGACCATGGTATTGAGAGAGGCCTAAACCTATATAAGGAGAAGAAGATCATTAGGTCAAAGTGCAAGTGTGCAAGTGATGAATATCTGATGAAGTGTGAGATATGGTATGTAGGTTATGGGTATGTGATGCTTTGCTAAGGATGCACCTATGTGGCAAATGAAGGTTGATGGACCGGGATCATGAAGACTAGAATGCATTATCATTATATGGTATGATCATGAATAGTTTAGATTTGAATATTGACGCATGTCTTATCCTTTACATCTGATGATCTAGGTATATCTGAAGTAGAAAATGGCATCGAAGGTATAAGTAATTATTTTCAGATATGTATACTGCTTCCCTTTGGTGAAAGGGCGTATACACGCTGGTTCGACACAACCAAGTAGTGTATACATTATGAGATTTGATATTTGAGGTTGCTATTGGTTCTAGTGGTTGATGCAGAGTTTTGGGTTCTACTCTGTGTTCTGGTGACTGTGTTTTGATGACAGGGTTTCAGTGATTCAGTTTTTGGGTGATTTAGAGAATGATGATGCAGATATATTTGATGGTTGTATTGCAGTGGTGATTGAATTTGTATTGATGGATCCAGTCTAAAAATTTACGAAACCTGGTCCCTGGAAGAAAAGAGAAGGTCGTAGCCTTCTGTAGGTCGGTGCCTATGTACTAGTAAATATATCGACTAGTACAAGAGCTAGGGGGTTGTAGCTCCCTTCCAGTAGAAGCTGGAGAACGAGAGAAGGTTGTAGCCTTCTGCAAGTGGGTGACTGTGTAGTATTATGAGTCTACGCCAGTACAAGATTGTAAACACGTTTTTCTTATCTTAAAGAAAATAGTAGGTGGTTTTTGTCCCGCATTGGGTTTCCACCTTATATCATGGTGTTCATGTGTGTCTCTTATGTGTGATGATCTGTTCTGTTTTTACTGCACCTAGTTACTGTTTATATGGTTATTGATGTTCTAATGCACTAATTAAAGATCAACATATGATGAATTAACTGAATCATAAGTTTGCTGGATATATGCTAGTTGCATTAAACATAGTTGCATGTACACGCGAGTTTCCTTAACTGAAGTAGCGTATATGAATCTGATTATGGAAATGAAAAAGTTATTGATTTGCTAATACTGATTCACCCCCGCTCTCAGTATTATTTCCAACAATTGGTATCGGAGCAAGTCCTTTAGAAGAAGTTTGATCGCTTGAAGGAAGATCCATCATCATGAGTAATCAAGAAAGAGAGGGATCCATCAGACCACCAATCTTCGATGGGAGCAATTTTGTTTACTAGAAGATAAGAACCACAACCTATCTACAATCATTTGGAACGAATATTTGGGAAATTGTGGAAGGAGGATATACATTTCCATAAGTAATTCCTACAGATACGGCAGGTAGAAAGCAATATGAAATTAATGCCAAAGTTGTTACTATCTTATTGGAAAGTTTATCAAAATCAAAGTTTGTAAGGTCATGTAGCGCAAATCAGCCAAAGAAATATGGGACAAAATCATTCTGTGCTACGAATGAGACTCTCAAGTAAAACGTGCTAAGCTACAAACTCTCAGAATACAGTATGAAACTCTTAATATGCGTAGTGATGAAAGCATAGCTAGTTACTTCCTATGTATAGATGAGGTTTTCTATTGCATGAAGAATCTAGGTGAAGAAATTAAGGAAGTTGTCTTAGTTGAGAAAGTTTTGAGATCCTTGTCTACTAAATTTGAACCCAAAGTGTCTGCCATAGAAGAAAAGCAGGATCTGCAGAATATCACTATGACGTAGATTCACGGAATCTTAATTTCTTTTGAAATGAGAAAAGGAGGACCATTAGATATGAGAGAAGCCGCATTTAAAGTATCAACAAAGGGAAAATAAAAATTCAATGAATCAGGATACATTTTAGAAGAAGAATATGAAGTAAATTTTGTCAAGAAGCTTCAACGGGGATCTGGAAGGTTCAAAGGTAAGCTACCTTTCAAATGTTTTTCTTGTGGTAGAGTTGGTCGTTATGCTGCTAGATGCCCTCATAACAAAGGAAAGATGTCTGAAGAAGGTAATAGAAGTTATTATACTCATGATAATAGTGATGGCTTATCCAATAGTGATGAAGATAATCAAGAAATTAAACTTCTCATGGCATATGAAAATAATGACATAGAAAAAGAAGAAGTTACCAGATTAAAATCTCAGCTGGAGATAGTAACCAGAGTAAGGGAGCAACTGCAAGATGTAGTGATATCATTAAGAAATGAAATAAATGATCATAGCATAACAATCCAGAGACTTGAATATAAGATCCTCTCTCTAAAAGAAGATCTTGAAGAATCAAAGAAGCAGAGTGAAGAAGCTCTTGAAGAACAAGAACATGAAGTTCTCGAATTAAGGAAAAAAGTGGAAAAAGGAAGAAAAGCTGAAGAAAACTTAAAGAAGAAATATCTAGAAAAGGAAGAACAACATCAAGTTGAGGTAAATATCTTAAAAGATAAATTAGAATAAAAGGATAAATTGTTATGATTACAAGACAGTACTAATATTTTGGATAATATTCTTAGTAGTCAAAGGTCTCCTACCATCAAAACTGGTCTTGGTTTTCATGAATATGTTGAAGGGGAATCTAGCTCACAAGGTGAGGCAAGGAACTCTAATGGGAAATCTGAAATGCTCAACAAGGAGACAAGAGGACAACCACATCAACTACTAAGGAAAGAAATTATTCAAAGAAAATATTCTACTCCTAACCGTGGAAGTGATAGACAATTATTTCCTCCGATGAATAATGTTGAATGTTATGTATGTCATAATCTTGGACATGTTGCAGCCAGATGCAGAAGTAGAACGGTTCAAGACTGTCACACAGAAAGATCATTACGTTCCAAGTACTTTAAGGGATATTGTTTTGCTTGCAATATGTTTAGTCACAAATCTATTGATTGCAATAAAAGGAATATGAAACATGTAAGGTGTTATGCATGTAACAAGTTTGGACATAAAGTAAAGGAATGCAGGAGAAAAATTCGGACACCAAAGCAAAAGGAGCATACATCATCCCAATCCTAGGTATTGAAGAAGACATAATTATTGTCAGAAAGATGTGGCATAACTTAGTTAGCAGACATAACAGACTCAGGTGAATCTGAAAGTGTAAACCTTCAGTATTCCAATTTTCATACGCAACTATTATAAAGCAAAGTCGCATATATACGCAAGTTATAGGCTACACAGTTGTGTATATGGCGCTCTGAAGAAAAATAAGCAAGTCGGACTCAGGAAAAGAAGTCTGATATGGGTGGCACAAGTACAGGGGGAGCATATGCTTCGAATAATGCATTGTTGGCATTATGGTTAGAATTCTTTGGTGATGATGCTTATGTGGCTAAATGATACATCTTGTTACTTATTGTTGGTTTGCCAAGAGAACGGTATTGCAGGTTACAAGTCTAGATGCTGGTGACTGATGCTTATGGTGCAGATCATATATGGTGTACGATAGTTGCTAATGACTATCATGGTCTTGTTTAGATTGCTGGTCTTTGTTATAAAAGTCATGAATATCATTGAGTGTAAAGGTCTTGCAAAGACCTAATTTGTACCCCCACTATGCATGGGAAGGATGATGTAATAATTTCTATTTTCAATCATGTATAAACATTTGGTATACCTCCACTTGGTTTGGAGGATGAGTCAAAATGGTGTATCCCCACTTAGTTGGGAGATTGATATATGTATGAGTCATTGGTAATATGAAGGTCATACTCACTTAGTTGAGTTGTAGAGTCATGTTATTCTTTTGAAAAATATTTTTGCAAACTCAGCTTGTGCTCAGGGGGAGCATGGACGGATTGATACATCTTATCATGTACAAAGGGGGAGCTCAATTAGAGATTTCAGCATGTACTCAGGGGGAGTATGGAGAACAAAATGTATATCAAGGGAGAGAATATCTTAGTCCTCCCTTTTCCCTTGATGTCAAAGGGGGAGAGTGACTTGGTGTGGTTGTTGCCATCAAGTCCAAAGGGGGAGATTGTTGGCATTATGATACATGTATGACACAGGTGTTGTCCTTGATGGAAACTCTCTCAGATGAAAGATCACAATATAGCAGGTAAACAACAAAGAATGAAGAAAGAAAGGTATACACAGGTTCACCATTGACCAAGCCGTGTATACACGCAGGTTCACTCTATACAAAGTCGCATATACGAACAAGGGATATGCAGGTTCACCATTGACCAAGTCGAGTATACACGCAGGTTTACTATATACAAAGGCACGTATAATGTACACACGCACTTTCACAGAAGGAAAGGTGCGTACATGTTGGAAAACTAAGTTTTGGTTCGTGGTATTTGGTCCATGGTATTTTGGTATTGGTCCATGGTATTTGGTCTGAGGTATTGACCCCAGGTATTGGGTCCAAGGTATCGGTCCTACGTGGTTTTGGACCATGGTATTGAGAGAGGCCTAAACCTATATAAGGAGAAGAAGATCATTAGGCCAAAGTGCAAGTGTGCAAGTGATGAGTATCTGATGAAATGTGAGATCTGGTATGTAGGTTATGGGTATGTGATGCTTTGCTAAGGATGCACCTATGTGGCAAATGAAGGTTGATGGACTGGGATCATGAAGACTAAAATGAATTATCATTATATGGTATGATCATGAATAGTTCAGATCTGAATACTGACGCATGTCTTATCCTTTATATCTTATGAACTAGGTATATCTAAAGTAGAAAATGGAAGCGAAGGTATAAGTAATTATTTTTAGACTTTTACACTAGTTCCCTTTTGTGAAAGGGCATATACACGCTGGTTCGACACAACCAAGTAGCGTATACATTATTATATTTGATATTTGAGGTTGCTATTGGTTCTAGTGGTTGTTGCAAAGTTTTGGGTTCTTCTCTGTGTTCTGGTGACTGTGTTTTGATGATAGGGTTTTAGTGATTCAGTTGTTGGGTGATTCAGATAATGATGATGTAGATATAGTTGATGGCTGTATTGCAGTGGTGATTGATTTTGTATTGATGGATCTAGTCTGAAACTTTATGAAACATGGTCCCTAGAAGAAAAGAGAAGATCGTAGCCTTCTGTAGGCCGACACCTACATACTAGTAAATATATCGGCTAGTACAAGAGCTAGGGGGTTGTAGCTCCCTTCCAGTAGAAGCTGGAGAATGAGAGAAGGTTGTAGCCTTTTGTAGGTGGGTGCCTGCATACTAGTATGAGTCTGTGCCAATACAAGATTGTAAATAGGTTTTTCTTATCTTAAAGAAAACAACAGCAAGTGGTTTTTGTCCCGCATTGGGTTTCCACCTTATATCATGGTGTTCATGTGTGTCTCTTATGTGTGATGATCTGTTCTGTTTTTACTGCACCTGGTTACTGTTTATATGGTTAATGATGTTCTGATGCACTGATTAAAGATCAACATATGATGAATTAACTGAATCATAAGTTTGTTGGATATACGCTAGTTGCATTAAACACAGTTGCATGTAAACGCGAGTTCCCTTAACTGAAGTGGCGTTTATGAATCTGATTATGGAAATGAAAAAGTTATTGATTTTCTAATATTGATTCACCCCTCCCCCCTCTCAGTATTATTTCCAACAATAAATTGGCCAAGGCTCTCTCTACTTCCTCCTGCTTTCTCTTAATGTGTATAGTGTCCATTTGTAAGGCAAGGGTTTGCAACATATCACTCATGAAACCTTCCAACATGTTTCCAATTTCACCCTTGATCGATGAGTTGGAAGAGGATGTACTGACCATAGGTTGATTACCCCTACCCTTTTTCCTAGCTACCCTAGAATGGTTTCTAAAGACAATCTTGATATCCTCATAGGGTAATTGGTAGATATATCCTCTTGCTAACAAGTGTAGGGTATCCAGAAGATCTTCCCTTACTCCCCTAAGCAGGACCACCTTTAGTGACTCAGGGTCAAGTGTGCACCTGAACATATTGTAACTGAGCTGGAATCTTTCTTCATAATCCTCTAGGGATTCATCATTGCCTATGGTACTCCTAAAAAATTCATCTTTAGTATCCTTTGAACTACAGTAGTCTCGATAGTTGTTGTTAAAGGCTTGCTGCATCTGAGCCCAAGTTGTGATGCTATCCCTAGGTAAACCCATGAAGCAGTGCAATGCTGCATCCTTAAGGGTAGATGGAAATAGTTTTAACTTCTACTCATCATCTATATAGTCATAGGTTTGACATATAACAACAAACTCAAATAGGAAAGTGTTTGGATCTTCTCTGGTCAATCCATGGAAATGAGGTAGGGCAGAGGGGCTTATATTTTTCATCTTAGTGTCCCCATTGGTTTCCCAAATGGGGAAGTCACCCTCAACTCTCTCTCTATTCCCTCTATCATTTCCGTTTTCAGCCATTGGTTCATTATGAATGGGTTCTTCTTCTTCTTCTTCCCCTGTAGGTTCTTCAAATATGTCAGATTTCTCACCTAAGGTTTCCTCCAATTCATAGCCACCGAAGAAGAGGGAAGGTTGATTGTTTGATGTAGTGGGGGTATTTGGCAAACATTTCCCTAAGTTATCCCTATTCCTACAAGGCATGAAAGGAAATGTTTTTGGTTTGGTTTTGTGTTTTTTCAAACTTGGAAAGTACTTTTCAAAATTGAAATTGTTGATTGAATGAAAACTACTGACTAACTGAAGAAAACTGCTTGTTGAATTGAAGTCTTGCTTGCAAAGTGGAAAGGAAAGCAAAAAATGTAGAGTGATAAAGGAAGCAACTAAATTACTTTTGCAGAAATAAAATAATGATAGAATATTAGAGACAAGAAATAGAATAAATAAAGCAATAATCACATATTACTTAGACACCTCCCCGACAACGGCTCCAAAAAGTGATGAGTGATAGTATTGCATCAAGAATGCTGCAACTCCTGGGCTATCAACTTTACTTTATCAACCCAGGGTTCGTACAAACTTGAAGGTGAAAATGCGTGATGGTTTTGCCTTTTGTCACTGTTCAGTTGGTGAGAGACCACTAGGGTTTTCAAGCCAGACTTCTATGGAGTCAGAAGAAGCTTGGTTTCTTAATGGAAGAAAGGGAAATCTACTCTAAGAGAGAGCTAATCTACTTCAATAATGAAAAAGAGCAAAATTCAATGCTAAATCACACCATTTCCTAATTAAGTGCTAAGAAACTATGCTTTGCAATAATGCTAAACTAACATGAACCGAATGTTACTATCTAAGAAAGGAAGTAAAAAGCATCAAAAATCCCTACTATGCAAGTAAAGCGACTGAAATAAATCTGTTTTTGTCTTTTTGTGGCTTTCTAGAGGTTTTCCCTCAATTCGGCCTCAAAATAGGCCACTACAGGAAAACCTACAGATGTACTAGAAACCTACAGGATTCCCTGTATTTCTACAGGATACAGCTGAGAGAAAAATGGGAGGTGTTGGAAGTGATGGAAGACTTAGGGAAGGTGGTAGATGGGTGGAATGAATTGAGAAAAGGTCTAGGATCACTCAGAAGTCAACATCAAGGCTAGAAAATGGTTGGATTTGCTCAATGTGCTTGGAAGAATTTCTATGTAAAATGATGAAAACTAGTGAAGGCAATGGTGGAAACAAGGAATGGCTATGGTGGATGAAGTGGAAGGTGGTTTTTGGCTATGAAATATTTGTCTATTCATGAAGCACCTACTTTGCATAAAACATGTGTAATTTCCAAAAATCTATGTAAACAAGAAGCATTCTTATAAGCTAAAAAAGCAGAATTAGTGACTAACTATCTACCTTGTGCATGAGAAAAATTGCTGAAAGGAGTGAAAGCATGGATGAGATCTACTGCAAGAATTAAGATAAAAGAGATGGCAAGGAAATCCTACTTTGAAAAACTGATCAAATGCTAACTTAAATACAGTAAACTCTAAAGCTCATACAAGAAATATAAAGCTATGTTTTTGGGGCTACATAAGGGTCCCTTCCTCAAATCATGATCTTGAGGGGAGGAAATGAGGCCAAGAAAACTACTGATAGCCTTGTGGTGCTCCTTTTATCCCTACTAACCTACTCTTGAAGTAAGGCACAAATGGAAGCAAACTAATAAACAACCAATTCAATATACACTACTTGCAATGAAAATACGTCTAACGACAAATTAACAATGAAGCTATGAAACTAAGCTAAACATACAGAAACAAGAAAGAGGAGCCTTGACTGCTAGGGTTGGGCCTTAACCCAAGAGCTTTAGCCCTCTGAGTTAACTCAGTGCTGGCTCAAAAGAAAACTCATTCTTATTACCAAAATAGAAAATTACATCAACAAAACTTCCACGAGTCTTAAGCTTGAAAATAACTTAGAGTTTTACAACCAAAATTTGAATCCCAATGAGGCTCTAGGCCTCTCTACTTATACAACTAAAGTCCCCAACGAATTTCTTAAAATTAGGGAGGCTCGACTCCACGACTCAAGATAAACTACCTCTTTGTCTCTCACTTGCTCGGATGCCTTCTAATCCTCATGACTTGGCTGCTTGCACTCTGAGCTGGTGTGATGGATGGATGAATATTCGAATGGGGGAGAAGTAAATGAGGAGGCTTTACCTCCTACAATCCCTCTTCCTTGTCCCATTCAAGTTTTAACCTTAGTCTTTGCCAAAATTCCTTGATTTTCTTCTTTAATCCTGCATTCAATGCATATTAGTCCACTAGGCATAATATCCAACTCTAACTCATCTCATAAACAAAATATAATAAAAAAATGTAATAAGTCATGAGAAAAGTTTGGTTTACTAGGCTAGGAGATGAATTAAGGCCCATATAATTACCTAATGATGAGGCTCATCAGTAAGATATTGTGCATTTGAGTTGAATGGTATGCCTACATCAATGCATTTGAATGTGCTTCTGTTAGGATCATAAAGTATGCTTTTGGGTATGGGTTGGTTGTATCTTAACAAGAATATGGTGGACTTTTATGAAAAATATATTGATTTATTGGACGATAATGGAGACATAGAATATTATAGGGTAAAAAGAAGGTGGCATCAGTTAGAATGGTTACAATTATGCAGGAAAAGTATAGTCACGGGAAAGGGTGTGTTATTTGCAGTGCATGTTTCCAATAATAAAGGTAAGGATGTAGAAGTCTTGGAGCAGTGTCTGGTTTTGTAGTAGTTTTAGGATGTATTTCCAACAGATATTTTAGAGTTTCCACCTCACATGGAAGTGGAATTTTCTTTTGAGTTGGTACTAGGGGTAGCATCAACATCAGAGGCACCTTATAGGTTGAGCACTCATGAGTTAGTGGAACTGAAGTTGTAGTTTAAGGAAATGATTGACAAGAGATACATTAGGCCAAGTGTATCACCTTGGGGTGCACCAGTGTTGTTCGTAAAGAAGAAGGATAGTACTCTCAGGTTGT
This sequence comes from Pinus tabuliformis, assembly GCA_031772625.1. Classification (NCBI taxonomy): domain Eukaryota; kingdom Viridiplantae; phylum Streptophyta; class Pinopsida; order Pinales; family Pinaceae; genus Pinus; species Pinus tabuliformis. The sequence continues at coordinate 477,992,260 of CM062806.1, read as the reverse complement.
GTATTGACTACATGCAGTTCAAAAAGGTGACGATTAAGAACAAGTATCCATTTTTGAGGTTTGATGACTTACTTGATCAATTGAAGGGAGCAACAATTTTCTCAAAGATTGGCTTGAGATCAGGATATCATCAGGTACACATCAAATAAGAGGACATCTACAATATTTCTTTCCGGATAAGGTATGGGAATTATGAGTTCATTGTAGTTCCTTTTGGTTTGACTAATTCTCTAGCTACTTTCATGTGTTTAATGAATAATGTGTTACGTCCTTATTTCAACAATTTTTTATTGTATTCATTGATGATATATTGATGTATTTTAAGAATGAGGAAGAACATGGATAACACTTAGCAGAAGTATTGTGGTTTCTAAGAGAGCATCAATTGTATGCCAATCTTGGAAAGTGAAATTTATTTCAGACAAAGGTACATTACTTGGGGCATGTGGTTTGCAAGGAAGGCATAACAGTGGATCTAGAAAAGATAAGAGCTATCATGGAATGGGAAGAACCTAGAAATGTGGATGAGGTTAGATCATTCACAGAGTTAGCAGGTTACTAAATCAGTTTCATTGGGAACTTCTTGTGAATTTCCTATCTTATTACATCATTGCAGCAAAAAGGAAAGAAATTTGAATGGACAAAGGAATGTGTAGCCAATTTTTAGAAGTTGAAGCGATTACTTACAAATGATCATGTTATAAAGATTATAGATACAGGAAAAGAGTTTGTGGTGTGTACAAATGATTGTAAAAGAGGACTTGGTGGAGTCCTGACGCAGGAGAGACAGGTGGTATGTTATGAGTTAGGGAAACTGAATGATCATAGGAAGAACTATGTGACACATGACCTTGAGTTGGCAGTGATCATCCATGCATTGAAGATGTGGTGGAAGTATCTTCTTGGCAGGAGATTTGTATTGGTGAGTGATAACAATGGGCTAAGATACTTGTTTGAGCAACCCAATTTGAATGTGAGACAAGCTAGGTGATTGTCCACACTTAGTAAGTTTGAATTCGAGATCAAGTATATTAAGGTTAAAGAGAACAAGGTTGTAGATGCTCTTAACAAAAGAGTGTAAGTGAACCACATAGAAGCTTTGAGTTCATATGGGGAATATTTATAGGATTTGATCCTATAGGAAGGAAAACATGATGATAGGTACAAGGAGCTTAGGCACATGTTACAACAGTAGTGTACAGGTGAACAGGATGTGGATTATCATCTCGCGACAAATGGTTTGGTCAATTTTGGGGACAAGATCTATGTGATGGAAAACAACGAGATTAAGAAGCTTATCTTGAGGGAATTTCATGTCAATCCGTATTTAGTTTCTCGGAATATCAAAGAAATTGGCAATGGTTAAGTAGTTCTAATATTGGACGAATATAAAGAAAGAGGTAGTTGAGTTCATCGCTAGGTGTTTGGATTTTCAACAGGTAAAGGTAGAGTGAAAGCATCCAAGTGGTCTACTACATTCGATTTTGATTCCGAAATGGAAATGGGATGTCATTTCTATGGATTTCATCACAAGTTTGCCGAGGACATCTAGACAACATGATTCTATCATGGTTGTGGTTGGCAAGTTGACCAAGGTAGCTCACTTCATAGTGGTTAAGTCTACTTATTTAGTGAGTGAGGTAGCATATGCCTTCATCAAGGAGATAGTGAGATTGCATGGTATTCCTAAGAAGATTGTATCTGATTGAGATACCAAGTTCACTTCCAAGTTTTGGAAGGCGTTATTTGTAGGTTTGGGTACAAAGTTGGACTTCAACATAACTTGTCATCCACATACATATGGATAGAGAAATGTATAGACAGATAGGGTAAATTGGATTTTGTAGGACATGTTGAGAATGCATGTTATGCATCCGTAGAGGAGGTGGGAGGAGTATCATCCACTGGATGAATTTATCTTATAAAAATGGGTATCAAGAGTCACTAAGGATGAGTTTGTTTGAGGCACTTTATGGGTAGAGTTTTAATACTCCCATTAGTTGGATTGATCTAGTTAATAGGGTATTGATTGCACTGGACATGTTGGTAGAGATGGAACATGCAATGCATGTTATTAAGAAAAATCTAAAGGCAACACAGGGTAGGTAAAATATTTATGCAGATAAACACATGGTATTTAAGGAGTTTGAGGTTGGGGAGCATTTGTACTTGCACATCAATCCTAAGAGGAGCGGATCATGTGCCAAGTTGGCACCTCAGTATTGTAGGCCTTTCAAGATCCTTGTGGGGATTGGACTAGTGGCCTACAGACTTGCACTACCCCCGATAGTGAAATCCCATGATGTTTTCCGTGTTTCATTGCTTAAAATATATGTGAAAGATGTTTTTCATGTGATTGATTGGTCTATATTGTAGGTGGCTCCAGAAGGAGAATTCCAGTTGGAACCTCGGTGCATTTTGCAATGAAAAAAATTCATGCTCTAGAATTGAGCAATCAAGCAAGTTAAAGTGTAGTGGAAGCATTTTGGGCCCAATGAAGCTACATGGGAGATGTATGATCATATGTGGGCCATGTATCCTTCATTATTTGCTGGTTGAGAACATGATTTTTGGTATATATATATATATATATATATATATATATATATATATATATATATATATATATATATATATATATATATATATATATATATATATATATATATAGTTATGCATGGTTGTTATTTTAAATACCACAATGAGTTGTGTTATAAAGATCCAATAAGTAGTATGGTTGTCATGTTGTTATGTTTATCATTTTGGTTTTACTTTTCAACAAGTTGTTCATTGTAAATATTGCATAGAGCTAAGCTATAAAGCTCCATGGGTAGTATGTTTTGGTTTATAGTGGTTTTGCTAGTTGTAGGTGTCATAGAATATCGAGGAGGAGGGGTCTGTAACAACTAGTAAAACTTTGATATGTTTTACTAAGGTTGGCCTTCCTTTCCATAATTCATAAAGAGTTTTGTCACTATTAGGTCTGAACCAAGTTCTGTTCGAAAAATAAGAAACTTGAGATGCTTCTCTCGAGAAGGTGTTTGCAACCTTTCCTTCATCCATCATTTCTATAGCAATTACTTGAATGGATCTATTATTTATTTCCACTACCGCATCTTGCTGAAGGGTTTTGGCATCTAAATACTACCTTCTAATCCCGTGTTCTTAAAAAAATAATCAAAATACTTTGAAGTGTATTCTCCTCCTTTTTCTAGCCTCAAGCATTTTATTTTCAAGTCTTTCTCATTTTATACTTGAGCCTTGAACACCTTGAATTTACTAAGATCTTATGATTTTTTTTAGCAACATAATCTAGGTTGCTCTAGTAAAATCATCAATGGATAAAATGAAGTATTTCTTTCCTCTTGGATTTGTGTCCTTGTAGGACCACATATATATATCACCATGAACTAGATCTCGAGGTTTAGATGATGGGTACTCTTTTATATTGAATTTCACCCTTGTCTACTGACCAAATTGATAAGATTTACATATGCAGTTGTCTAGTATTGATAGTTTTGGTATGCCTGTTGCTTCCTCTATCTCTATGATCTTTACTAAATTATCAAAATTCACATGACCCATTCTTTTGTACCATATCCAAGTTTCATCTACCTTTCTTAAGCAACACTTTACTCTAGAGTCATCAAATACATACACGTTGCCAGGGGTCCTTATTTCTTTCCCTACTAACATACTATTCTCTACTTTTCTTATTTCACAATCTTTAGACTGAAAGGTCACATCATAGCCATTGCCACACATTTGGCTCACACTTAAAATATTTTTCTTATGACCATTTGTATATATATATCATTCTGGGCTTTGGTATTCTCATCCAAGATGAGTATTCCCTTTCCTTTTATTTGAGTTAGAGAATTATTTCCAAATGTGACACTGCCTTTCCTATCTTCTCTCAAAAATAGGAATTTGCTTTTGTCTCCAATCATGTGTTTAGAAAACCCACTTTCAACATACCATTTTCCTTCTTAGTCATGATAATATAGGGAAAAATGACATTCTCTAGTTGTCTCTCCCCTTTTCTTCCATTTATTTATGTTTCCTTGATGTGTGGACTACTTAGGAATTCACTGCCCATGGGAATAAAAGAGCCAACTTCTACATTCACTAGCTTTGTGACCATTTATTTTACAATTTAAACATTCAATCTCATTGAAGAGAGGGGAGAATAAATTTATCTTTCTATCAAACAAATATCTAGATCTAGAATTTCGAAAGTAGCTAGATCTAACATGTTCATCTCTTTCAACTTTATTAGATCTAAAATTAAAATCCTTGTGTCCATAGTTATTACAAGCAAGGGAATCACCATAAAATAACTTTGGGTACCTGAAATAGTGCATTCATTGTGAATGAATAAGTTCTATTAAATCTTCACTATCTTGCTTGCTAGTACACATGTCTGTGCTTATGAGTATTCATAGTCTTGACAAAATTAACACCCTTTTGGTTGCTTCATTGACCAACTTTTCTTTTATCTTCATTGTCCTTCCTTTTGAGTGCTTCTACATAAGTTTTATTACCTTCATTTCCTGGGGACCTGATGCTAGAATCACCTTTTGAGATATGTTAGGGATCCTTGTATCCCATACCTACTTTGATTAGATGTGATATTTGAACACTAAGAATTCCATTCAAGGTCTTTGAACCCTTAACAAATTTGAGATTCAAATCCATTTCTCTAGATCTATTCTTAGGGATACAACTTCTACTTCTAGCATCTAGAACTTCTTTTCCCATTCTACCACCTAATTTATTAGAACCCCCTTTTTCTCCTTTTTCTTAAAACCAAGTTTTCAGATATATAATGTCTTCTTCATGTGCATTTTAACCTACATTTTCTTGCTTCTTGTATAATTCTATTTTTGTAGCCTCATTTGCATCTTCTAATTTATCATGATTTTTTTTCTTTTTCTTTTAATTGTTGTACAAGAATGTATTTAAGATTAACAACTTCTAACTTTACTTTTTTAATATTAAAGGCTTCATTGTCAGAGTGATACATACCATCTGCTTCTCTGATTAGTTATTCCTCCAGTTGCCTATTCTTCTTTCTGGTCTTCTTTAGTTCGTCTAGAGCATCAATAAGCTTTGCTTCAAGATTCTCCATGCCTTCAAATTCTTCTTTAGATTCAGATCCATCCTTAAACTTCAATTCATAGTCCAATTCCATAAGAAATAATTCTTCATGCTCTTTTTTAGATGATTCTTCATTACTGAATGTAAATGAATTGTTGTCTTCTTTAGAGTATAAACTCTTCTTCCTTTGAGACTTTCTCTTTTGATATTTCTGAGATTTATCTCTATTCTTTTTCCCTTTATCTTTCTCTTACTTCTTAGCTTTATTATAAGGTCACTTTGAGGAAAAATGACCAACCCTTCCACAATCAAAGAATATAAAGGGAAGGACAACTATTTCATCCTTAAGGGTTTCATTAAGTCCTATAATCATATTAACCACCTCATTAACTATAAAAAAAATATTTAGCAATGCTCTCATCCTCATTCATCTTTAAAATTTCAAATATCATTCTATAGGTTTGAATTTTAGTGTGCTTTACCTTCTCATCTACTTCATAACCATTCTTGAGTTTGTCCCATAGTTGTTACCGGGAAAATTAGTGTCTATTCAGAGATGCTAGTCCCACTAAGATTTGTAGCTATCTTAGAAACAAACAGATTAAAGTTACTTGTGTTTTCCTTTATGAGAGATAGATGAGAAAGAAGTAGAGAGTACCAACCTCAGTCTTTCGCTTGGCTCCTTGCTTGTTTCCTTTCCCTTTTGACAGAAATTTGCCACTCCTTCCTTACTTGTCCCACTTCAAAGAGCACCTGTAGAGTCAAAGCAACATAATACCATCAAAGCATAGAGATCTATAACCATAAGCAATATAGGATTAGATGTATATTAACCATACAATTGCATATATCAATATAAGATTCAGAGATATACAAGAATATGGAGGAGAACTCAAATAGCTTTATTGATAGAAGTAGTAGAAGAGAGGATTACAACCCATTGGTCTAACCCAACGCCATCCTCCCAGCATGAAAGCCCTCTTCACCTCATACAAAGCAAGATCACCCAACAATGTCTTCAAAGAGAAACCAACAACACTTCCTTGCAAATTACAAAATTCCAGCCTCCGGATCTCTTGGATGAGGGATCCATATATAGATGTTTTCAGGAGAGTGAGTCAGATTCAGGGGTTTTGATTAGTGTCATTTCACTGGTAGTTCTTGGTTCTACTTGGAGATTTTAGATCCCTTACTCATCCTTGGGCGAACTTAGAGAGGCAAGTGTCATATGAGCAGTTTCTAGAAGATTCTCTAGGTTTCCACCTAGCACACAACTTCTGCCATTTGTCTTCTCTCGCTCATCGCACCCTACAGAAGGGCTTTCCAGTATGCATCGCACCCCCCATGTGTAATAGGTGAGATGCAACGTACCCTATGCATGGAGTAGTCTGTATGGTCCAACTTTGACCACTTCTCAGTAGTTTTTCATAGAGAACTTCTGGGAGATGATGTAATCATCTGACCTTGTTCCTTTAGGGCATGAAACAACACTTTTAGGGGTTTAGAAGCCCTTGGTTTATGGAAATATGTGATTGGGGTTGCAGTGCCCAAATATGTCTATAACAGTTGCCCCCTAAAGCATGAGGTTGTAAATCCTTTTGATGTTGGGTGAAATGCTTTATAATGAGGATCTGAGGTTTTTCGAATTGGAAGGTGACCTGTAATAAGATACAACACAATACATTATCTTTATAATATTTTCATGATCTAGCTGAGGTGGGCATTCCCATTCTCAGCTTTATAAATTCATTTTCATGTACATAGGACAGACAATCGTCTATGTAGCAGACTGATGATTCTGGTCGAGCCATCATCTTTTGGTTTGGATGATTATATGTGCAGCAAAGATGTACATTTGATGTCTTTATTTTCCTGAATATGTCGCAACCTGGATGGATGAAACTAGATCTGGTGTCTTCAAAACTCGTTCAATCTTTACCCGAAGTACAAGTCGGTCCATGTGAAAAGATGTGTTATCGAGAAATCTAGTGTCCACTCGGAGCTGCTAGTCCCACTAAGATTGGTAGCTATCTTAGAAACAAACAAACTAAAACTACTTTCGTTTTCCTTTCTGAGAAGTAGATAAGAGGGGAATGAAGGACACCAACATCAGTCTTGCGCTTGGTTCCTTGCTTGGTTCCTCTCCCTTCTGACAGATCCTTGCCACTTCTCCTTCGTCTACCCAGCTTCAAAGAGCACCTGTGGAATCAAAGCAACATAATACTATTGAAGAACAAAGATCTACAATCATAAAAAATACAGGACTAGATATATATTGACCACACAAATGCATATATCATCAAACATACAATAATGTGGAGGAAAACTTGAATAGCTTTATTAATATCAAGAATTGCAAAGAGGATTACAACCAATTGTTCTGACCCAGCGTCATCCTCTAGCATGAAAGCCCTTCCTTCAACTCATGAAAAACTTAGATCACCAAACACTATGATATTCCACCAAGAAACCAACAACACTTCCTTACAAGATAAAAAATTCCAGCCTTCAACCCCAGGATCTCTGGAATGAGGGTTCCATATATAGATGATTGTAGGGAGGTGAGTCAACTTCTGGGATTTTGATTAGTGTCTTCTCTCTGATAGTTCTTGATTCCACTTGGAGATCTCATTGATATCTTACTCATCCTTGGGCGATTTTGAGAGGCAAGTGTCACAAGAGAAGTTTCTGGAAGATTCCATGATCATCCACCTCGAAAAATATCTCTGCCACTTGTCTATTCTCGTTCATCTCACCCTATAGAAGGACTTTTCAGTATGCATCGCACCTCCTGTGTGTAGTAGGTGCGATGCATCTCACCCTTAGCACTGAGCAATCAGTATTGTCCAATTTTGACCATTTATGAGTTGTTTTTCATGGAGAACTTCTGGGAGATGATGTAATCAGATGACCTTGTTCCTTTAGGGTATGAAACAACACTTTTAAGGACTTAGGAGCCCTTGGTTTATGCATATGTATGATTGGGGTTGCAGTGCCCAAAAATTCTATAACAGTTGCCCCCTAAAGCATGAGGTCGTTAATCTTTTGATGTCGGGTGAAATGCTTTATCATGAGGATCCGAAGTTTTTTCGAGCTGGAAGGTGACCTGTAATATGATACAATACAATACATTATTTCCATAATATTTTCATGATATAGCTGAGGCAGGCATTCCCATGCTCAGCTTTATAAATTCATTTTCATGTACATAAGACAGACAACCGTCTGTGTGGTAGACTGATGATTCTGATAGAGTCATCATCCTTTGATTCAGATGATCATCTGTGCAGCAATGATGTACATTTGATGTCTTTATTTTCCTGAATATATCGCAGCCCAGATGGATGAAACTAGATCCGGGGTCTTCAAACTCATCCAATCTTCACTCGGAGTACAAGTCGATCCATGTGAAAGATGTTCTGGAGTCGAACATGGAAAGACATCGCTTGATTACCAGCCAATGGTGTAAGCTGTTAACAAGCACGAGAGGAATCACCGATAATGATGATGACCCTCAAGGTACTACAGTACAATTAGCGTGGTGTGAAAAGGGACTTGACGTTGAAGACCACGCAAAATCTTTCGGTCGAAGGCCATTGATGTAAACCTGTTTCCGTAAGTGAGAAACTTGCCATTGAGGCATGCAAGCTTCAAAGTACTGAAATGGTTGTTCCTAAGTCGACTTCTTGGATAATGAGCTGATGTCGACAAGAAGCGACCCGTCGTAGGAGGGCCTTAATGAATCCCACATCTACGACATAGAACAGAGTAAATGATTTTGGAGGTGAAAACAATCTGATGATACAGGGTTCAGGGTGGCGGTCGTGAAAGAATGGAGCGTGAATGTATTGCAGCGGATGAGACACAGGTGAATTCTCCGAGCGACTTCTCTTGAACATACCGGCGACACTGACATGGATTGGTAGCGTTAACCCCAAATATGGATGGTCTGATGGACCAATGGAGATATGACCGATGAACGGAATAACCCAACCTAACTCGGATGTGGAGTGAAAGTGTCATGTTCAAGAGCAACTTGCTACCAATAAAGTTTCTTCAAGTTTTCTTCCCAATTTTTCCCCAGTCATTGCTGACCAGTACCTCTTTATTTTTGTCAAGCTTGAGGAGGATAACATATGCTTTTTCTATAATTTTCCCTTCGGGCAAACCCGTCGCTATGTTTTAACGAGCCTAGCAACAGTGAAACTTGTTCTTGTCTATATGGACAAGTTTGTCACTATTTGGTTTTAACGAGTTTAACAACAAAGATAACTCAGTCCTTTTCAATTTTAGAGAGTCTGAAAGGGACATAAAGGAAACTCCAATAATCCTTGTTCATCATATAATCCCTTAAGTACGAAAAAGTATAAAATAATACGAAAGGGATGAATTTTAGATAATTTTAACAAGCCGAACAAAACAAGCGCTTGATCTTTTTGTGTAATAATCTCTCAGGTCCAAAAAGATTAAAATCTAGAGGAGGGATAACACTCCCGGTAGCTTTGACAAGCTGGAGAGGCCAACTGCTTGGCAATCTTTTCATATTTTACGAGTCAAACGAAAAGAGCTTAAAGGAGACTCATTTTTTGAGTAACGAGTGATAATTTCAGGTAGCAGCTGATTCCAGGTAAGGTTTGGAATTTTCCAATCATGACAGTGTCACAAGGATGGCTAACAGGATCACTCTTTGTAGCTATTCCTCAAAATGGGGCAAACAATCAAACAGAGGTGAATGATCGGCTAAAATAGAGTGGAGGTGATGATGAGAACATGACCAGGGCTCAAAAGATGATGATAATGAATTCACAATGGTTATTTACCGGAAATTGGTTCATTTTTTAATGAGCTTAAACTCTAGGGGAAACATTTGCTCATTACTTAGGTTTAATTTTTAATGAGCTTGAACTTCACATAAAAACTGCTCGTGGCGGGTTTATTTTTTAACGAGCTTGAACCCTGCAGTAACACTGCTCGTGGCGGGTGTATTTTTTAACGAGCTTGAACCCCGCGATAACACTGCTCATGGTGGGTTTATTTTCTAACGAGCTTGAACCCTGCAGTAACACTACTCATGATAAGTTTGCATGCCCCCAGCATAATAACGCAAATTGAGGTGCATGCCCCCCAAGCTTCATTGCATTCAACTCGGTGGTTGGAATGAAGGTTTACCTCCGAGATCTTTGAAAGACTCGACTTGGAAAGGGAGTTATTTTATTTTTTAATGAGGTTGAAATAGTAAAAGACCTATCCTCATGATCCACCATATTTACAGTATTTGATAGAAAATCAAAAACTGAAGGATGATTAAGGTTGTCGGAATAATCTTCATGGTAATCCGGAAGATGGGAATAATGGTGGTAATCTTCCCATGGTGCCTCTCCTATCATCTTTGACTGAATGATTCCTTCGTCTGTAGAATTTACATGCGACCAAGGATTTGAAGAGGTGCCATATTCCTTAGACCTATCTATCCAAACACTCGATGAGCATTGATTTGGGTTTGCCCCCAGGCCAAGAAAATTGATTGGTACAATATTTCTAAAATGGCGATGATCCATGCTGTCAAAATGTTCAGGAATCTTCTAAATCTAGAAGATATCATATTGCAAGTTCCCACAGTGGCCACTTCCACCAGATTTTTTGGAGGCGGTAGGGCAAAAGTACCCATCAATGTAGGGTCTTTAGTAGGCCTACTCTGACATTTTGAAGCGCCTGAGAGTTTCCGTGGATCATCGGAATGCTTCCCATAACTTGTGAACTGTTGGGGAGAAATGTTTGTTGGTCGACGATTGTAATTCCTCCTTGGAAGGGAAATGCAATCTTCTTGAAGTAGGTCGACACAACGACAGCCATAGCATATATCTAGGGCCGTCCCAATAGGATGTTGTAATCGAGGTTTCCGTCAATAACTTCAACATCTATTTCTATTGTTTTTCCCCCCAGTTCGACTTGCAAGTTACTTAAAAACCCATATGGGGTGTATGTTCGTCCACCAAATTATTTTAATGTCGTCGAAGATCGTGACAAGGGTGGAGATCCTAAAGTTTTCCAGAAACTCGTCGACATAATACATGTAGATGCCCCCTCATCAATAATTATTTGATGAACAGTTTTGTTGAGGGCTTTCACTTGAATTAGGAAAGCTAGTTGAGCTGGTAACTGAGGGTCATATCCTTTGTGATTAAATGACACCATATTGGAATCCATTGGGTCAATCCTACCTATCGCTGATAATAAAGCCTGCTTTTGGGAGGGGCAATTTTGCAGTACCTCAAGTGTCGACATAGCGGATGGTGATTGGGCCAGATCCTCCACTATATTATAATGCTGTGCTGCTCTGGCATGAGGATTAAATGTTGATTTGTGTACTACTCCCTTTGGCGGTTTTATTGTTAGTTCAGTAATGATGGGTTGCACAACTTCGGTCGAAGTTGTTGTCGAACTACTAGGTTGATCATTGGCCCTATTTTCCAACAGTTGTGGATTCCCGTAATATTTATTCCTTGTCGATATCAAAGCATCCTTTTGTTGTTTCGAAATCGACAACATTAGCACCTAGGATGGGGAAGCATTGTCACTAGCAACCAGATTTGTTCCTGGATTTGGAAACGGATCAATCAATATCGCCGAGGTTTTTGAATTCTTGAAGAATTTTCTAAGCTCAGCTTTATATGGATACTCTCTTGTCCAATGATCCTCATCACATATAAGGCATGGATGATTTGGTTTCCTATCTCCAGAAGGGTTTGCAGAAGATTTTTCAGGGGATGACTCCTCCTGTTTCTTCTTTTTCCCTTTCTTTTTCTTCTTGCCTCCTGGTTGCTTAGTTTCTTTGCCTTTGTCAGTCGATACGGCATTTACTTCCGAGGCGAGAAGTTATTTATTTGCATTTTGACCTGAAACCATACAAGCCTTTTTCGACTTAGAATTTACAGTTTTTGTGCTGGTCGTTCCTATCACGCCATCCCCGACATGAGAGTCTTTGTTTAATTTAGGAGAGGGAGGAACGGAAAATTCCAGTCTAGGAGCATCAGGGATTTTATCGTAGAGCGTGCTAGACTGAGTATAGATCAAGTCTAGATATTACACACGAGCAATTACTTTCTCTTCAATGATGACTCCTCCCTTTTCCACATCTTCCGTAATAGAAGGTAACAACGACTTAATAAACCATTCAACCAACAGCTGATAAGGAACATATGTTTTTACCATTCTACGACGACGTCGCCACTCATGAATATGATCGGATATGTGAGTGGCCGTTGTTTGCTTGAAATTGGTAAGAAGCTCTGTTCCCGTTTCGTACCTTATGGGTAACTGAAAATGGGTTAAGAAGGTTGTGGCTAGGGTACTGAAGTTATCAAACGAAGCTCTAAGAAATTCGATATACCATTTTGCTGCCGAACTAGTTAACGTTCACTGAAAAAGGCAAAGACTGATCGAATCATCATTTAGAGTGTTAGATGAACGCCACAGGTGAAAATTCAGCACATGATTCGACGGGTCTTCACCCAGATTTCCATTAAATTTAGGAATATCTGACGGAAGTTTATGAGGAATTGCTGGCCACCAAGGGGCGTAAGCAATTGGATCGTTTGTTAGCCGATTTAGATCTGGTAAGTCTAAAGTTTCCACGAAGGGCAACTGTTGATTCAGGTTCGGCGAAGCATACACAAGATAAGATGGGATTGCCTGAGCAGTGGGTCTTTGCATACTAGCATAGTGCATTTGATGCTGATAACTTTGGTAAGGTTAATGGGCATAACCATTATGAAATGGTTGATTTTGACCGTTTTGAATATATGGCTGCCCATTACTTGCAAAGACTTGGTGCTCAGATCCTTGGTAAACTTGTTGGAATTGTGGTTGTTGATATTGCACCAGCCATGGTTGTGAGATCATGTGCTGTTGTCCAATACTGGCTGTTTGACCAAGACGAGGGGTAATGGTACCCGTTTGAGCCTAGGTCACTCTAGTTAAGGAGCCACTAAGCGATGATTATGGTGGCATCATAGGGACAAGGGGCTGTTGGATTGCGACCTGAGAGACTTGAGGTTGGCGTACAACAGGTAACGCTTGTACTTGCGACACTGTCACAATAGCCGGTGTAGTGGGGATATTTGACAGAGGCAGACTTTGTTGCATTGAGTATACAACTCTTGGTTGTTGAGGTAGTATTGGCATCCAACCACTGGATGCAATTCCAGCATAACCTGAATTCTATTGTGAACTCTCGTATGTTTGACCTCCCGGAGGTGACAATGAAAGGGCATATTGCCCCCCATACGGCGGTAATCAGGTGCTTAAGGGAATTATTTTCCTTTGAGGACCGGACTGCCCAAATTGACATTGTGAAGGATCAATTCGATGAGACTCAACATAAGAGATTCCAGATATTATTTCGGATGAACAAACGAGAACAAAACATAACGTCGAAACAACCCCTCGATGGATTCCATCCAGTGATTGAGAGCTAGTTGTGACAGATGGTACGCCGGTGAAAATTGTTGGAGTGGCAGCAGGAAGTTCTGCTGCTACTGTGTCAGATGACACAGTCCTAGATGTCGACGGTTGTTCAGACATATCTAGTCTATCAAAAATATTTCCTAGCGATTCTACAGGAACTTCCAATAACGGTAGACTAATTTCTGATGAAGAAGGATATAGGGTGATCCCAACTCCAAAATGTGATGGAGTACTGGAAGGGGGATCCTCCACAATCTCTTCTATAGCAATCAAACTAGGTGGAAGAGGTAGACCGTCAGGTCCATAAAATATTTCCGGTGCCAAAGAAGGTATAGATTCTACAACAACAGATGTTTGGTGAATAACACCTTCCAAATCGGCTGTAGATAGAGCCGGTTCAGGTATAGAAGTTTTTATCCTCACACTAGGATCAGTTCTACTATCCTCTAGTGGCTGCGGAACTTCTTCTGTAAAGGCAGGGGTACCAGAAATGTTTGGAGTAACCGAAGTCTCCGAGGGTGTCGGAACACTTGTTCCAACATGACCAGGGGATTTTGAGCCGATTAAACGAGTTCGCTTTGTCCGAAATAGTTTTGATTCTGGAGACAAAGATGGTTGACTCGTAAGTCTCTGTGAATGATGGGGTTTTAATTGACTTTCCTCCACGATTGCAGATTACCCGATCAACTAAAAATAAAGGTGAAAAATGTTTCCAAATTAAATGAATTTTAGACGCTTTGACACAACTTGTTTTTTCAATTTTTAAGAGTCGAGAAAAAATAAAAGATGACTCTAGTCGCCTTCGATTTTTAATGAGCCTGAAGTGACAAGTGCTCAGATGGACATTTTCCTTTAAGGTTTCTGAAAAGGAACGAAAGAGACTACTCTGGAAATCTAGAAAGAGGGATTACCAAACCAATCGCAAAACTGCAGAATACTTTTTATGGTAGGATAGTCAATCTTCCCGAATTCTGTGTTCAGTGCATTGCGATTGATAGGGTGGCAGACACGACTTCCTATGGATAAAGGATATAGCCTATTATGGTCTCCCAATATATACTCGATGGTACATGGGAGCACAACTCCGTACTGGCACTTGTCGTCTCAAAGAGGAGGAATCACCCAACCAATGATGAAAGCGACAGTTACCAGGTTTTACGACGTTGGAATACGTCTCTAGCCTAGACTTCTAGATGTTGTGCGTTAGGTTCCAAAGCGTTTTTATGTTCATTGAATTTATTTTACAGTTGATCTTTCTTAAGAAATTTTCCTTTCAGGTTCACCGCATGATGTAGATATACAATTCCTAAAATGCAATCTAAGATGATAAACAATCATTTAATCTTCTTTTTGAAATGAAAATCCTAGCTACGAAAGAAAGAGAGATGACATTCTTTCAACATAGAGCAGAGAGCACACACTAGATGCAATGTCCTAAATCAAACCAACAAGTAGTCTAAATGCAAATGCACATGCATGTATTTGTTTTCAGCTTTCTTAATGTGTGAATGACAAGAAGAATGCTATGTACAAATCTGAATTATCTTTTCAAAATGATAGTACTAACAAATTTCTCTTCAAAAAAGAAAGGAAGATAATGATGACACTTTGCTATTTTGAATTGAAAACTGCTTTCGACACTTGAAAAACTACTAATTCAAATCAAATATAAGAGCAACTATATAATCGAGAATCAAGAACAATAGAAGTCTTTTCTTTGACTGAAAACGACATTTGCGACACTTTCAAATCAAAAGACGACAGTTTGATTATGCTACTTCTTTGTAAAAGAGAACTGAAAATGGCGCACAATACATAAAAACATTCACAGTTCTTCACACAATGGAGGCAGAATGATGGAAAGGAAGGGAGTTTCCACAGTGGTATACTGATCATAGACAACAAAACTCCTCAATAAAGCTGAAGAGAGTGAACACAGAAACCAAAATCTAAGAGCAGAAGAGGTATTGTCCAATCAGCGAACCTGTAACATAGGGAAAGTGCGATGCAGCGCACCTACTGCACACGGGAGGTGCGATGCATCCAGATTCCCAAGAGGAGAAGGTGCGATGGTCCAGGGATGAGACTTCAACTGGGTTCCAGGTCACATTTTGTAGCTCATTTAAGGGATTTAGGCCTAGCGAGTGATGTTTAGTAAATATAAATCACAGGGGTTGATCTAATGAGGTTACTAGAGCCACCACTAGGGAAATTAGAAGGTTTACAAATGATTTTTTAGTTTATAAAAAAACCTCGAAGATAGACTAAAGCAACATTGATCTACTTTGCACTTGCATAGAAAATGCAGTTCGAAGGCTAGCTGGCTTGACTTCAGGCTCCGTCTGTAAGTTTATAAAACAAACAAATATATACAAGCAAACAATCTATTCACTCCCCAGCAGAGTCACCAATTTTTTTATTGAGAAATCTAGTGTCCACTCGGAGCTGCTAGTCCCACTAAGATTGGTAGCTATCTTAGAAAAAACAAACTAAAAATACTTTCGTTTTCCTTTATGAGAAGTAGATGAGAGGGGAATGAAGGACACCAACCTCAATCTTGCACTTGGTTCCTTGCTCGGTTCCTCTCCGTTTTGATAGATCCTTGCCACTTCTCCTTCACCTACCCAACTTCAAAGAGCACCTGTGGAATCAAAGCAGCATAATACTATTGAAAAACAGAGATCTACAATCATAAACAATATAGGACCAGATATATATTGACCACACAAATGCATATATCATCAAACATATAAGAATGTGGAGGAAAGCTTGAATATCTTTATTAATATCAAGAATAGCAAAGAGGATTACAACCAATTGTTCTGACCCAATGTCATCCTCCAGCATGAAAGCCCTTCTTTCACCTCATGAAAAACTTAGATCACCAAACACTATGATATTCCACCAAGAAACCAACAACACTTCCTTACAAGATACAAAACTCTAGCCTTCAACCCCCAGATCTCTGGAATGAGGGTTACATATATAGATGATTGCAGGGAGGTGATTCAACTTCTAGGATTTTGATTAGTGTCTTCTCTCTGATAGTTTTTTATTCCACTTGGAGATATCATTTATCTCTTACTCATCCTTGGGCGATTCTGAGAGGCAAGTGTCACAGGAGAAGTTTCTGGAAGATTCCATGATCATCCACCTCGTAAACTGTCTCTACCACTTCCCTATTCTCGTTCATCGCACCCTATAGAAGATATT
The DNA here is from genome assembly GCA_031772625.1 of Pinus tabuliformis. NCBI lineage: Eukaryota > Viridiplantae > Streptophyta > Pinopsida > Pinales > Pinaceae > Pinus > Pinus tabuliformis. Next base: position 477,975,481 of record CM062806.1, on the reverse strand, counting down.
TTCAGTATGCATCACACCTCCTATGTGTAGTAGGTGCAATGCATCTCACCCTCAGCACTGAGCAATCAGTATGGTCCAGTTTTGACCATTTTTGAGTAGTTTTTCATGGAGAACTTCTAGGAGATGATGTAATTAGTTGACCTTGTCCTTTAGGGTATGAAAAAATAGTTTAAGGGACTTAGGAGCCCTTGGTTTATGGACATGTATGATTGGGGTTGCAGTGCCAAAAAATGTCTATAACAAGATGTTCTGGTGTCGAACATGGAAATACATCACCTGATTACCAGCCAATGATGTAAGCTGTTAACAAGCGTGAGAGGAATCACCAATAATGATAATGACCCTCAAGGTAATACAGTATAATTCACGTGGTGTGAATACATGAGTTGATGTCAAACACCATGTAAAATCTTTCGGTCAAAGGCCATTGATGTAAACCTATTGTTGGAAGTGAAAAACTTGCCATTGAGGCATGCAAGCTTCAAAGTACTGAAAGGATTGTCCCTAAGTCAACTTATTGGATAATGAGCTGATGTAGTTAAGAAGCGACCCATCATAGGAGGGGCTTAATGAATCCCACATCTACGGCACGAAATAGAGCTAATGATTTTGTGGAGGTGAAAACGATCTGGTGATACAAGGTTCAGGGTGGCGGACATGAAAAATGAAGCGTGAAGGTATTGCAGCAGATGAGACACAAGCTAGGTTGGTGAATTCTTTGAGCGACTTCTCTTGAACATATCAGCGACACTGAAATGGATTGGTAGTGTTAACCCCAAAAATGGATGGTATGGTGGACCAATGGTGATATGACCGGTGAACGGAATAACCCAACCTGACTCAATCATGGTGATGGAGTGAAAGTGTCATGTTCAAGAGCGACCTGCTACCAATAAAATTTCTTTAAGTTTTCTTCCCAATTTTCCCCAGTCATTTTTGACCAGTACCTCTTTATTCTTGTCAAGCTTGAGGAGGATAACATATGCTTTTTCTATAATTTTCCCTTCGGGCAAACCCGTTGCTATATTTTAACGAGCCTAGCGACAATGAGACTCGCTCTTGTCTGCATGGACAAGTTTGTCGGTATTGTTTTAATGAGTTTAACGACAAGGATAACTCAGTTCTCTTCAATTTTAGAGAGTCTGAAAAGAGACGGAAAGGAAACTCCAATATTCCTTTTTTGTAATATAATCCCTTAAGTCCGAAAAAGTATAAAATAATGCGAAAGGGATGAATTTTCGATAGTTTTAACGAGCTGAACAAGACAAACGCTCGATCTTTTTGTGTAATAATCCCTCAGGTCCAAAAAGATTAAAATCTAGAGGAGGGATGGCACTTCCAATCGCTTTAATGAACTGGAAAGGCCAATTGCTCGACAACATTTTCATATTTAAGAGTCAGATGAAAAGAGCTTAAAGGAGACTCGTTTTTTGAGGAACGAGTGATGTTTTTGGATAGCAGCTGGTTCTAGATAAGGTTTGGAACTTTTCAATCACAAAAGTGTAGAGAAAGTGGCTAATAGGATCAATCGTCGCAGTTGTTCCTCAAAAGGGGTAAACAATCAAATGGAGGCGTATGATCAGCTAAAAAGAGTGGAGGTGATGGTAAGAACACGACCAAGGCTCAAATGCGAGCGCAATGGTTATTTACTGGAGGTAGGTTCATTTTTTAATGAGCTTAAGCTCTGGTGGAACATATGCTCATTGCTAGGTCTATTTTTTAACGAGATTGAAATTCGCGTAAAACTGCTCGCGCCAGTTTTATAATAAGGATGTCTTATCAATAGGTTCATTTTTTAGGGAGCTTGCCCCATTCGAAACTTTGCTATGGATCCTTTCATTATGCAAGCTAGGAATGACCAACTACTGTCCTAGGGGTTAAATAACTACTAAGGTTAGGTAGGATAGCTTCTTGGTGGGAAACATGTCCTTTACTCTATTGTTTCTGTTGGTATCGACAAAGGTGAATGGTTGATCAGACCAATCACCTAACTTAAGCAGTTGAAGTTAGTAAAAAATACGAGGTTAGAGTTACGTTGGCCACTTTTCACTTGCATGCAAAAGGGTTTGCGTGCCCCTAGGTATAACGAAGTAGAGTTTCCAGGTTACTCTTCAATTTGGAGACAAAACACTTGTTTTGTCGGGAAAGGCATACCTTCTGAAGGAGGTATCTTATTCCAGTCTAATCCCATTTTCCTAAATGGACGGGTGTGTCAGACTAGTCATATTCCTACGCGGAAACCCATCTTATAACTGGGGTTTTCCTACCGAAGCAGACCAGGGTGCATGCCCCATGGGTTTAGTCACATTCACTGAATCACTCGCATTCATCAGGTGGATTGACTGGAGATTGATGAGACATTCCTTGTGCAAAAAGACCAGTTAGGGATGGCATTTGACTAATAGCTGCGTTTGAACTAGGAAATGAAAGCTGGTCAACTAGGTGGACCACCTTGCCTTCATGTGGAAAACACATCACTCGAAAGAGTGAGGAAACAATAGCTCCCATACTATAAATGTAGTCACGTCCAAGGAGTAGATTGTAATCTAAAGGTCCTTGGACTACCATCACGTTTAGATAAACGGTTTTCTTTCTCAAAGTTATAGGTAAATTTGGAAGGATCCCTAACGGTCGACTGGTTCCTTTGTTGAAGCCTGATAGATTATGAATCTCAGGCAGAAGCGATGGTGAACCAAGCGCTTTCCAAGCAGTGGAGGAAAGGATACTCACAGAAGCCCCTTCATCTATGATAGTACCAACCATGATCATTCTATAAGATTGTACTATGATTCGGAATGGTACATTCGATGGTAGGCGGGGTCTCCCTAGTACATTCCAATTGAAGGAAATGACTAGATTGCTTGGAGGCGGGACCGAATAAATGGCCAGATAAGTCTCTGACGAACTTCCTTCCAGGGGTAAAGGAATGGGTAGATTGCCCCCATGTTCATCAGAGTCTGTGTTTAAGAAAAGAATTTGAACGGTGTCGTTCTCATTCTTTTTAGTGATGGTATCATCTGAAAGTGGACCCTCTGAAGACAGGATAGGGTCGACTACCATCTCGACCTATTGACTTTGGTCCGATGTGGACTCATAGGGTTTATCTTCAATGATAGGTGCTTCGACTGACAACAAGGGTGTGTCAGTCGGATTTTCAACTAGTGATGGACTCGAAAGAGTTTCTTGTATCTAGGAGGAAGTCGCTGCGGTGATGTAGGATGGTTATCCAAGACTCTTTTAGCTTCGTCCAGGAAGGGACAATGGTGGAGGGCATGATTTCCTTCACACAGTCTACAAGGAAATTTGGATCTTCCTTTTTGTGCATTGACTTCGTTTTCACTAGTTGACGGTGTACTCTCAACATGATCATCAGAGGTTGACGACACTAGATTGTGCAAGCGGGGAGACCAGTCCCTTAAGATCCATGGGATGTAAGGACAATCTCGATGATAGTGGTCCCCTTTGCAAATGACACATGGAGATTTAGGTTTGGATGGTACAGTGTGTGGATTTTCACTAGATGATGTATGGTTTCCCCTTTTTGCTGTTGGCTCCTTCTTCTTCTTCTTAGTTACTTGGTTTTTAGTTTTACTAGCTTCATTAAGCGAAGAGGAAGAAGGAGAGGGAGAAACAAATGAAGTAGAAGGTTGGGGGGAACTTTAGTATCATCTGGTTGCTGATTTAATTACTCAGGAATCATGGTGATTTGAACAAAAAAGGTCGAGAAGAGCCATACTGGTAGGCCAATTGTCAGTCCTGGAAGGGACGATGTGGCCATATGAGGTGCACCAACGCCCCCCCAAGAGGAGAAAGGACTAGGATTTCCCCCAAGGGGAATCCTTGATTGGTGGACTCCATTTTATCAACCTAAGACCAACGAGGGAACAATGACGTTATTCCAATTAAAATAAATTTTATGACACTTTGACACAACTTGCTTTTTCAATTTTTAAGAGTCGAGAAAAAGCTAAATATGACTCTAGTCGCCTTCGATTTTTAATGAGCCTGAAGTGACAAGTGCTCAAATGGACCTTTTCCTTTAAGGAATCTAAAAAGGAACGAAAGTGACTACTATGGAAATCTAGACAGAGGGATTACCAAACCAATCGCAAAACTGCAGAATACTTTTTACTGTACGGCAGCCAATCTTCCCAAATGTTTTGTTCAGTGCATTGCAATCGATAGGGTGGCAGGCACGGCTTCCTAAGGATAAAGGATGTAGCCTATTGTGGTCTCCCAATATATACTCGACGGTACGTGGGAGCACAAGTCCGTACTGGCACTTGTCGTCTCAAAGAGGAGGAATCACCCAACCTATGATGAAAGTGATAGTTACCAGGCTTTACGACGCTGGAATACGTCTCTAGCCTAGACTTCTAAATGTTGTGCGTTAGGTTCCAAAGCGTTTTTATGTTCATTAAATTTATTTTACAATTGATCTTTCTTAAGAAGTTTGCCTTTAAGGTTCACCACGTGATGTAGATATACAACTCCTAAATATGAAATCTAAGATGATAAACAATCATTTACTCTTCCTTTTGCAATGAAAATCCTGGCTACTAGGAAAGAGAAGCGAAATTCTTTCAACATAGAGCAGAGAGCACACACTAGATGCATTGTCCTAAATCAAAATCAACAAGCAGTCTAAATGCAAATGCACATGCATGTATTTTTTTTCCCACTTTCTTAATGTGTGAATGACAAAAGGAATTCTAAGTACAAATCTGAACTATCTTTTCTTTCAAAGCGACAGTACTAACAATTTTCTCTTCAAAAGATGAAAGGAAGACAAGACGACACTTTCAACTTCAATTTGAAAACTGCTTTCGACACTTGAAATAATATTAATTCAAATCAAATAGAAGAGTAACAGTGTAATCGACCATCAAAAGAGTAGGATTCTTTTCTTTGACTAAAAACGACACTTGCAACACTTTCAAATCAAAAGACGACAGTTCGATTAAGCTACTTTTTGTAAAGGAGAACTGTAAATGGCGAAAAATACATAAAAAACATTCACAATTATTTGTACAATGGAGGCTGAATAATGCAAAGGAATGGAGTTTCAATAGTGGTATACTGATCATAGACAGCGAAACTCCTGAATAAAGCTGAAGACAATGAAGAAAAAATCAAAATCTGGAGGCAGAAACAGTCTTATCTAATCATCGCACCTGTAACATAGGGAAACAGGGGTGCATCTCAACAACAACACACGGGAGGTGCAATGCATCCAGATTTCCAAGAAGAGACAGTGTGATGGTCTAGGGACGAGACTGAGCTTGGTTTTTGCTCACAGTTTGTAGCTAAGTTCAGGGGTTTAGGCTGAGATAATGATAGGCAGTAAATATAAAGTATAGGGGTTGATCTAATCAGGTTATTTGAGCTACCACCAGAGCACTTAGGATGTTTGCAAGTCAGTTGTTCAGTTCATAAACAAACCCGGAGATTGACGGAAGCAACGTTGATCTACTTTGCACTTGCATAGCAAATGCAGTTCGAAGGCTAGCTGGCTTAACTTCAGGCCTCATCTGTAGTTTATGAAGCAAACAATAGAGACAATATATTATCCCCAGCGGAGTCGCCATTTTGTTATCAGGAAAATTAGTGTCTATTCAGAGCTACTAGTCCCACTAAGACGGGTAGCTATCTTAGAAACAAATAGATTAAATTTACTTGTGTTTTCCTTTATGAGAGATAGATGAGAAAGAAGCAGAGAGTACCAACATCAGTCTTTCGCTTGGCTCCTTGCTTGTTTCCTTTCCCCTTTGACAGAAATTTGCCACTCCTTCCTTACTTGTCCCGCTTCAAAGAGAACCTGTAGAGTCAAAGCAGCATAATACCATCAAATCATAGAGATCTATAACCATAAACAATATAGGATCAGATGTATATTAACCATACAAATGCATATATCAATACAAGATTCAAAGATATGCAAGAATATGGAGGAGAACTCAAATAGCTTTATTGATAGAAGTAGTAGAAGAGAGGATTACAACCCATTGGTCTGACCCAGCGCCATCTGCCCAGAATGAAAGCCCTTTTCACCTCATACAAAGCAAGATCACCCAAAAATGTCTTCAGAGAGAAACCAACAACACTTCCTTGCAAATTACAAAATTCTAGCCTCCGGATCTCTTGGATGAGGAATCCATATATAAATGTTTTCAGGAGAGTGAGCCAGCTTCTGGGATTTTGATTAGTGTCATTTCACTGATAGTTCTTGGTTCCACTTGGAGATTTTATATCCCTTACTCATCCTTGGGCGAACTCAGAGAGCCAAGTGTCATATGCGAAGTTTCTAGAAGATTCTCTCGGTTTCTACCTAGCACATTGCTTCTGCCATTTGTTTACTCTCGCTCATCGCACCCTATAGAAGGGACTTCTAGTATGAATCACACCCCCCGTGTGTAATAGGTGAGATGCATCGCACCCTATGCATGGAGCAGTCTGCATGGTCTAGTTTTGACCAGTTATGAGTAGTTTTTCATGGAGAACTTCTGGGAGATGATGTAATCAGCTGACCTTACTCATTTAGGGTATGAAACAACACTTTTAGGGGTTTAGAAGCCCTTGGTTTATGGACATATGTGATTGGATTTGCAGTGCCCAAATATGTCTATAACAATAGTTCCTTATAAAATATGTAGTGCATCACCTTGAATAGCTTAGATTGGTTAAGAATGAATAGGATTTCATATCTGGCCTTTGCATTATTTGTATATGATCTTATTTCATCGGGATTTGTTGGAGTTTTAGTTATTGGAACTATGTATCCAACTTGTACAAAGGCCCATACATCCAAACCAAGAGACGTGAGGTAAGATTACATTCTAACTTTCCAAAACATATAATTGGTTCCATCAAAGACTAGTGCCTTATTTGAGAAATCATCCTAACTTCCCATGAATCCCTACAATGCTACCTTCCAATGGTTAATTTTTTATGAAGGAACCTACTTTGATACCAATTGTTAGGAATCAAGGAATAATTTGGGGGGGGGGGGGGAGAGGAATTAGTATTCTATAATTTTTTCAATTATTTAACCAAATATCTAATACATTTCATTGACAAACAACAAGGCCTCCATTCACATAACATTTGTACATAGAGATTTAATGTGGAAACCCTTTCGAGAAAAAAACTATAGAATTTTTTTTATTATGATGTCAATATAAGCCACTGCTTCATATTACATCAATATTTGTGAGCACAAAGTCACAGGAGGACCTAACCTCCTCATATCAGCAAACAACAACTTTCTAGAGGCACCAACCTTAGATCTATACAAGAAACAGTTTGTTGTATCCAAGCAGATATATATTTCATACATTTTCAAACTAAGATCTAGGGAAATGTTCTTTTAATTATGAATTAGACCAATATCACCACTTTGTCTTCAAAAACCTCCTTCCTTTCTCCAATTAATTTCTCTCCCTTACAGAAAACACAACAAATTTTTCTTTAGTAAATCACACTCACATCAAGGTAAAAACCTTCTTCTAATGAATGCAATCAATGTTAATTCACTGCACAAGAATCAATCCTACATTTATTCCTTTAATTTCTCATAGTTAAATTTGGTCCACTATTTCAGCCTCAAATCCTCAATGGGATCACCAAGAAATTTCCATAAATCGGGCTACCTTTTATAATAGTTGTGCCTAAATTACCATGGGAATAAAATGATAACTATTATCTATGGTAATTATTCTTCTTAACTATATAAATTGGACTCTATCATCATAACAAAATAAGGCTTTACTTCATCTGTCATTTAACTGTATTTTGGTGCTTAGAACACCAAAATTTTAAATAGTGCCATTCCCTTAAAATTTATCTCTCTACACAGGATACCGTGGCCTAGAAACTGTGGCTTAAACTATTAGAGGGTAGCGGAACACCTAAATTGTTATTGCTATACCCATGTGATCAAACTCGAGAACCAAAGTGTTAAATATGAAGGCACATAGCCTCATAATTTGGTATCTGAGTGTTCTTCCTTCTCACATTTGTGCAAACTTCCTGGAGCCCTGAATGTTTATATACCTATATGATCTTTCCACAATAGACCACTAGTTCAACATTCAAATCATATCTATTAGCCAATGGAGTCCTCCTACCTATCACTACTCCATGTCATCACTGATCTGAAGGAATTGAGTATCCTGGTGATTTTGATTTATGGCATTTGTGTATAATGCCCAGAGGCACGAATGGCTAGATACAATTAAGAAACTTTAAAAAATGACCCCTTGAATCCAAATAATTTTCCATGTCATTTTTTGATGTCATTATTTCCACATTGTAGTATCTAAGTGATGCCACATGTCACTTAGATTCAACCCACTTGGCCACCTACAACGACCATTGCCACCTACCACCCATAACTCCACTAGTGTTCCACATCATCTTTCCACTACCACCTTTCCTCCATCTTGTCTCTTGCCATGTCAAAGGCTTACGACCTCTGCATTAGGATGCGAACTTGTCTGCCAAGTAATGGAACAATTATCATTCCATAACTTCTTTCAACAACGTCGTTCTCCAATGTTGAACCTCCACAAACCTTTTTACTTTCAGCTCCACATCACGATGATGTGTCAACCATGCTACACTTTCTTTCCAGCTATCATACCATGTTGTAATTTTTCCACGTGTCACCCTATGATTGGTACCACATGTTAGTCAAAAAAGGCCCACTTGGGCACCTAAAAGTACCAAATTTGCATGCCATGTGTCCTTTCCATGTCATGCCACATCATCATTGTGATGACTTATCATACCAACTAGCTGCCACCTCACCATTTTCCTCCAATCACACTTTTTCATATGTCACTTTATACATCATCATTTGGTAGAAAAGAAATGCCTAGGTTCTAAAGGTTTTTAGAAATTTCCTTCATTAATTTGAAAGGGGCTTGGACGTTGAATTTATATTATTAGGCATATGTTATGTGTGATGGGCCCCATAATTGTCTATTTTATTAGGCCCATTTTATTATTTATAGACAATTAAAACATGTGTTTGACCCCCTTACTTGCGCATCATAGAGTTAATTTGTAGTATTAATGGGTCCTTAGGAATTTGATTTATCCTTGCTCATTATGTGCCCAATATTATTTATTTTTGTAGAAAATTGTGAGAATAATGGGTAGATTATGAAGATTTCGAGGCTGAGATTATTTAGGGACTTTCTCCATGCTATAGGAGGATCAAGATTGGATAATAAATCAATAGGATATTATGAAATTATTGCACAAATTCTGGAGTTTCAGTGATTGAGAAAATCTAGGAATGTGTTCACTGTCATTTAATACAAATTCCTAGTGTTGGGAATCATATCCATTATTTGAGGGATTTTGGAGGTGAAATCTTCCTCCTTTCAAGGAGAATGCTTCTTCATCATTTTGTATAAGTAATAATTCAAATTTTCCTCTAGAGGTATGTATTCATTAGTCTTCTTGTGGAGAAAACTTGTATTTTGCAGCTCCACTTTCATTTCTAGCATGGATGTACTTGGATTAATTTAAATAAGGAATTTTGTGTCATTTTTAGCTTCTAAAGCTCCGTATCCTTCATAGGACTGTGAGTATCCTTGGTCTTGGTCATCCCAGGAGCCTCAAAGCCCTTTTTTATATTTTTATTTTCTTCTTTTCACTTCTTATTCACATGCATCTCTTATTCTTGTTTTTCCTATTCTTGCATTTAGTATTGATGCTTCTTTTGGTGTAAGATTGAGTTAAATGATTGAAGTAAGTTATTTTTAAGGTTATTTACAGAGTCAAAAGAATTATTCATCCTTATAACAACTTTTAAAATCCATCTTAATCGTTGAGCTACTTGGATTAGTTTACTAGTTCACAAATCTAGGAAGTCCCTTGTATCAAAATAGTAGTAATTTTCTACTATTTTTTAGAATGTGTTAATGAGATTCATATGAGTTTATTACAATTGGATTAGGTCATAAAAAAATTCAAGTTAATAAAAAAATTTACTCCATTTCATTTTCACTTTATTATATTAGGCATTTGATAGGTTAACTAGCTCACTAGTTCTCATATTTCCAGGTTTTAGAGTAGTAATTTTCTGCTATTGTTTAGCACATGTTAACAATGGTATTTTGGAGTGATTCCACTTGGAATGGAGACCTAATAAATATTATTAATAATAATGAAATTTCCATTCAATTTTAATTTGATTTACTTAAGATTTTATCAATATTCTCTCTCCTGGAGCATTACAGGCCCCCTATAGCAATCACTTGTAGCATCACTTCCCTTCACCAGTTTTGATCCCCATTGTAAATTTGACTTATTCTAGATGAATAATGGCCCATAGGCTCTAAATCCATGATTGGGGAATACCAAAGACCAAATAGTATTTTCCTTTTTACCCTTGCAACACATCTTAACAATTTGGGTTAATGGAGATATTTATGAATTGGATAGAACAATAATGATTTCCTTGATTGTCGTATGAAGTATATAATAAAATATGTCAATGGATCTAACATATTTGGAATGAAATGATTGGAATGCAATGATTTATTACATTCTATTTCCTTCTTGTATGTTAGAATAGTTTACTTTCTTTATTCTTAAGTTAAGACTAGCTTCCCTTTTCAATGCATCTTTCACATCCCACAATTAGGCCAATGTTTGATTTCCATTTCTGCAATTAGGATTAGTGTTTACAATTGAGAAAGTAGTCCATTTATATAATTATTTTAGGATATATTGCATGATATTCACTCCATTACATCAGATAAATGAAAGGACACATTGTATGCTGCAATATAGTATTGACACCCCTTAAGTTTGTATGAACACCAGGTTGATAATTTAAGTTGGTAGCCTTTGGAGTTGCAGCATTCTTGTTGCAATACTAAGGCTTATCACTTTTTGGCACCGTTTCAAAGGAGGTGTCAAAGTATGCATTGTTTTCTACCATAGTTTATTAATTTCTTTTACTTTCTGCAAGAACAAAAATTTCATTAGGCATATTTCATTTTAAAAACAAAAATTTGCATTGCATTAACATTCTTATTCATAAAAAAAATTGAAAATAATTCTCCAACACAAAACCCCCCATTTGATCACGTGGTGCAGTAAGAACCACATCACCATCCACTTTTTCAGGTAGAAGAAGAAGAGGTGGCAGAGAAGGTAGAAGAAATGGATGGAGATGATGACAATGAAGAAGATCCTCTTGGATTTCCCATTCAAGATACTGATATCAATGTTCATATGAAGAACATCCCTCCATCTTTCCTTCCCAACTTCCATGGTATGAGGTCAGAGGATTTGGAAACCTTTCTCTTTGAATTTAAAATCCTTTGTAGATCTTATGGTTACTTACTAAACACTCAAAAATTGAGATTGTTTCTGGCAACATTGAAGGATAAAGCTCTTAAATGGTTCATGAGTTTAGGGATTAATTCAATAAGATCTTGGAATGATATGCAAAATATATTTCTAGAAAAATATAAATATCATGATCTTAAAGAAGAAATATTTCGAATGAATAAAAAATAAGATGAAAGGCTTGAGGATCTAATAGAGAGGTTCATATATAATGTTATGAGGGAAAAATTACATCATTTAGGATATGACACACTAAAAACCTTCTTACTTAGAACAATTAGGGATGAGTGGATTGATATCCTTGATCTCATGAGTAGAAGTGATGTATACCAATTATCATTTGAAAAATTTTGTGAAACATGCAAACACATATCAAGACAAAGGGCAAGAGTAACTAAATCAACGTCAAGATTGGTAAGTCAAGCTAAACTTGGGAATTTGTTTGATGACTTGAAAACAATTTTTTTTAGCAATCTAAGCTAACAAGTAGAAATGTTAAGAATACAAGATGAGGAAAAATAAGATGCTGATATTTGTGTTGTCCATGAAAAATCACATACTATTAAAGGTTGAAGGAATTTTACCAAGAAGATAATGGAGCAAGTCAATCACCAAAGTAGCTATGTTATGTAGCTCCAAGAGGACCATGGCAGCCTAGTCAACCTAGTATTATGCAAGAACCTAATTCAAAATTTCAAGGTTATGCACATCCATATCAAAGTAATTGGAACACACCATTTTCTTGGAAACCTTGGCCATCTCAACCCCAAAACTAATCTTGGGAACAAGGTTGGAAAGGACCTTATGGGAGCAATCCAACATATCTTCAATATTTTCCTCAATATCCTCCATACCCAACTCTATGATATTCCTACTATCCACCTCCACCACAACCACAACTCCAACCACATCCAACTTAAATATCCACTCCCACTCAACTACCTGTACTACCATTTCCAAACCCACATAAGGAAGTAGCTCATCCCACTAACAATACTAAGGTACAACACTCCCTAACATCTCCTGTTGATCTCAATGGTATTCATCTTATCTAAGGAAGAGTATTGCAAAAAATATATTCTCTTGATGTCATTGAAGGACAAAATTCAGAAAAAGAAGAGCAAAGAATCATGGGTTGAATTTGATGAAGAAAAGACATCAAAATCAAAGACTGAGAAAGTTCCCTCATGTTTACCATTAGATCCTCCATGTATTCAAGAGAATAATCTGCAAAAAGATGAATATTTGAATGTCATGGTAGAAGAAGACATGAAGAATGATCTAAATGAGAAAGCGAATCAAGGGCATCAAAGCTCTATTGAGGTTTGGTTCCATAAAATCAACAAGATGGGGCATCACTCTCTTCTTCAACTATTCTTGATATCGTCAAAGTCAAAGCATTTGGTCTCTGAAATTTAGGTACATGTCAAAGCATATATTTTGAGCCTACACATCAGTTTATATTTCATCTTGATGTGCACATGGCTCTAATGGAAGTATTCCTATGCTTGAAATAGATTTTGTTTTTTCAAGTAGAGTAGGATAAAAAAAAGAAATTAAAAAAATGAAAAAGTAAGAATAAAAATAAAATCTCAGGCCTCCTTTGAGGCACATGAGATTGCCTCATTGATTGAAAACCTCCATGAGGTGGTCAATGGGTTATAAAAAGATAAAAAGAAAAGATCCTAGGTGAAAACCTCCTTTGAGGCACCTAGGCGGACCTACTAGTTGAAAAACCTCATTAAGGCAGCTAGTAAGCCTAAAAGAAAAAAAATGAAAAAACAAATTGCTCCATGTATCTCTCTTTGATGAATGTAGGTGCTCTCCAACCTCTGCAAGAAACAAAAAAAAGTTAGCTACGAAAAGAAAAGTTGATCAAAAGCCTAGTCAAAGAAAGTCAAAATTGGGCTTTGTTCTCCTTTTCTCAGGTGCTCCAAGAGGACCAAGTCCATGTCAATCCATCACCCTCACCCATTTCCAACATCCACCCATGATTTCCAAGCCTTTCCCATTCATTTTCCTCATTTTCCTAAAATGTTGCAGTAGAGTTTTGTTTTGCTACATGAGGCCAAAATACACAGAAAAAAAAATTGTTTTATCATATCTTGAAAACCATCTATCCATTGCTTGATTTGTTTCATGGGGAGATGTATATGGATTATGGTAACATGCTCAAGCAATTTTAGCAAATTCTAGTGAATACTTCTCGACAAATCGACCTCCATCACCTACAACCATTTTTAAGTTTACTAGAGATTCGTGCATCCATTGGCCAAGCGTTTTTATCGGGAGGTGCATAAGGATGATGAAAACATTCAAAAAATAGTTTAGGTCAATCTAGTCTACCATTTGAGAGCTATCAATAAAACAATTACGCTACAGGAGACTATCCTGAAATGCTACAAGAGAAACTTGTAATGATATAGGAGGACCATGTGAAGCTACAGGAGGGGATCCAATGAGAAGAATATCACAAAAGGCCATGATGCCTCTATGAAATGATAAAGAGGGGTCCTCTAGTGATTCACTAATCACCCATCCATTCCATTTCACCAAAACTTGCTCACAATTTCCACTTTGTCCTACATCTAATAAAAAAAGAAGAGAAAAACCATAGAAGCTGTTTTTTTTTCTATTTTTCCAATGTCTAATCTACTCCACCATGAATCCAAACCTATCATCATGGATTTTCATCATTACCCTCAACACCATAATGAAATCTAAAGACTTCAAGGGAGGATTAAAAGGTTGCTACATGAATAAAAATCCTCTTGTAGCAACCTGTGCAGTCACAATAGAAATCTTTAAGATATTTTTTTTCCACCAACAGAAGCATGATGAAGCCATGTGTGCAACCATAAAGGGACACATCATCCTTGGGAATTCATTCCACCAGCAATAATAGCCTAGACATCAGAAATGCACCTACACACAAAACAAAGTTATTAGTCAAAGTAAAATCAAGTTCTAAAGGCATGCACCAAGAACAAAAAAAAGAGTCAACTCCCTATGATATCATGATGTATATGACCCAACTCCAGCATGCAATCACCTCCAGAAATTTGATCCATAGGTAGGCAAGATATGTAATCAAATCCTTTGGGCTTCATAAATGCTATGTAATTTCTATTTTGTGTGTCTAAGTATTGGGGGTCCATAAAGGAAGTCATCCACAAGCCAAATACTACACGACACTCAATCTTTACCTAGCCTCGTTTTTGTCTCCCATTGGCCTCGTCTTCATCTAACTTTGTTCTCATCACTACCAAACTTGTTTTCATCACCATTAGTATTGTTTTCATCTAACCTCATTTTCATCACTCTCAACCTCCTTCAAAAATCCACATCAAAATTAAAGAGTCAACTAGCCAATAAGAAAATAATTGGGGCCAAGGGAAGGGAAAATTGAGGAAGACACCTCCCTCAAAGCCAGGGGTAAACAACCTATGACATCCATGAAAATGCCAACCACTAGCTCAGACATAGCTAAGAAACTAAAAGCACAAACAACCTTTCTACAGGAGAAAGCAGGGGTGCTACAAGAGAAAGCATGGGTACTACAAGAGAAAGATGGGGTTGCTACAAGAGGAACAAATTTAGAAAAATGCTATAGGAGGAGGCAACATAATCAAAAGAGGTAGAAATAGGCCCCAAGGAACTCCAAGAGCCTAAACCACAAGCTAACCTAGAGTCCTATTATAAATTTTTGAAAGCAGGAAGGATGGTTCCGGAGTAATTTGCAGTACCCCTCTAATTCAAATTGGAAAAAGGAAGAACTTGCATATGGATGTAGATTGAAAAATAAAAGAAGGTAGAGGATGTGGGACAGCAACACCAAGTTTGCCCATCAAACTAGTATCAAGATCAGAGTGGCCGCCTAGAGCAGGAAAATTCGTGGTTGAGTTCTATTCAGAAGAAATCACCTCTACAATTTCCAAATACATTAAGAAGATACCAAAGGACACCATGAAAAAGGAAGGAAAGAGGAAGAATGTTATGTTGCTCAAGGGTGAGCAACAATTTCAGTAGGGGGAAGATGATGGGCCCCAGAATTGTCTATTTTATTAGGCCAATTTTATTATTTATAGACACTTAAATCATGTATTTTACCCCCTTGCACATCATAGAGTTAGTTATTAGTATTAATGAGTCCTTAGAAATTTGGTTTATCCTTGCTTATTATGTGCCTAATATTATTTATTTTTGTAGAAAATTTTGAGAATATTTGGAAGATTACGAAGATTTGGAGGATGAGATAATTTAGGGACTTGCTCCCTACTACAGGATGACCAAGATTGGATAATAAATCAATAGGATATTATGAAATTATTGCACAAATTCTGGGCCTCCGGCGATTGAGAAAATCTAGGAATGTGTTCCATGTCATTTAATGTAGATTCCTAGTGTTGGGAACCAAATCCACTATTTGAGATATTTTGGAGGGGAAAGTTTCCTCCTTTCAAGGATAATGCTTCCTCAGCATTTTATATAAGTACCAATTCGAAATTTCCTCTAGAGGCATGCATTTCTTAGTCTTCTTGTGGAGAAAACTTGTATTTTTGTAGCTCCACTTTCATTTCTAGCAAGGATGTACTTTCATTGATTTAAATAATGAAGTTTGGTGCAATTTTTAGCTTCTGAAGCTTGGTATCCTTCATAGGACTATAAGTATCCTTGGATTTTTCCATTCCAAGAGCCTCAGAGCCCTTTTGTATTATTTTATTTTCTTCTTTTCACTTCTTATTCACATGCATATCTTATTCTTGTTTTTCTTATTTCTACTTTTAGTATTGATGCTTCTTTTGTTGTAGGATTGGGTTAAATGATTGAAGTAAGTTATTTCATACGTTATTTACAGATTCACAAGAATGATGAATCCTTATAAAAACTTTGAAAATCCATCTTCATCATTGAACTACTTGGATTAGTTTACTAGTTCACAAATCTAGACATTCTGGAAGTCCCTTGTAGCAAAATAGTAGTAATCTTCTGCAATTTTTTAAAACATGTTAATGAGATTCATTTGAGTTGATTATAATTGCATTATTTCATAAAAACATTCAAGTTAAATTTACCCCACCACATTTTAACTTGATTAGGTTAGAAATTTGATAGGTTAACTAGCTCAATAATTCTCAAATTACCAAATTTTAGACTAGTAATGTTTTGCTATTTTTTATCACGTGTTAACTGGGGTATTGTGGAGTGACTCCACTTGGAACGGAGACATAAGAAATCCTAATTAATAAAAAAATGAAATTTCCATCCCATTTAAATTTTATTTAGTTTGGAATTCAGCAAGATTCTCTCTCCTATAGCAATCACCTATAGCAAACTTGTGCATCACTTTCCTTCACCACTTTTGATCCCCACTACAAATTTGACCTAGTCTATATAAATAATGACCACTAGGCTCTAAATACATGATTGGGGAAGACCAAACACCACTTAGGATTTTCCTTTTTACCCTTGCAATACATCTCAACAATTTGGGTTAATGGACAGATTTATGAGTTGGATAACACAATAATGATTTCCTTGATTGCCACATGAAGTATATAATGAAATTTGTCAATGGATATAACCTATTTGGAATGAATTTATTTATTAAATTCTCTTTCCTTCATGCATGTTATATTATTTTACTTTCTTTATTCTTAAGTTAAGACTACGTTCCCTTTTCAATGCGACTTTTACATATTGCAATTAGGCTAGTGTTTGGTTTCCATTTCTGCAATTAGAATTAGTGTTTACATTTGAGCAAGTAGAATTTCCATTTATACAATTATTTTAGGTTAGATTTCATGATATTCACTCCATTAAATCATATCAATGAAATAAGGACACATGCTGCACATATAGTGCCAACACCTCTTAAGTTTGTATGAACCCCAGGTTGATAATTTAAGTTGGTAGCCTTGGGAGTTGCAACATTATTATTGCAATAATGAGGCTCATCAATGTGCTTGAAACATTTATTTTTTAGACTCTCTATTATCTGTGGCATCACACCAAATTTTTGTGAAACACTTCAAGCTAATCCTCCAAAGCAAGATGGGAAATTGTTTTTTCTATTGACCGACTAATTTCTGTCTAGAGAGTTTCTTCAATTGTGCCCAGTCTTCGTGAAGTGCTTGAATTAAAAACTCTGCGGTGTGTCATGAAATTTTCTATAACATGGCTATTCCCATATAGCACATTCTATTAACTGCACCCAATGCTTAGCTTAGAATATACATAGAGATGTCAATTTCTAGGAAAATACCTCTCATGTGCCTTCTGTTATCCAAGTTGTTTCAGGTGAAAGCACCCTAGGGCTTTGGGTTAGAACCTCAACAGAGCAGAAGCAAAATACAACAAGAAATAATCAAACATTTTAGGAAAGATACTTATATTATCAAACTACGTAAGAGTGACTGTACCCAGATTTCCTTCGTTCGAGTAAGTCTCGCAGGGTTCAGACCCTCTGCATCTCTCGATGTTCTTAAAACCTGAAAATCATTCAATTTGAACATACATAACATTATAGAAGTAAATCATGTTCATGAAATTAACTTTATATCATATAAATAAATGATTGATCATACATAAAAATGACATTCATATATGAATTAAAACATAATTTGATGCATAGACATAGTTAATTTCGAAAACAAGACAACATTTATTTTATTGCAGTAAGCTATAAATAACATGGAGAGAATTCAACTGAGTCTTTCTCTGGCTCCAAGCGGAACCGTCCTCCAGATTCGTCCTATCCCAGCCTTCAACAATCTTCTTCCATCACCAACACCATGATATCTCAAGCAAAAGGAAGGATATCTATAATCAAGGAAACAAGGGTTTCCTGAAGCTTGGGGAAGTGCATGAGGCACAAGGATTCATCAGACTCAGTCAGGGATAATCTCAGTATAATAAATCTATCTCTTCTCCTCCTTAAGGCCTTCCCATGGAGGTCTATTTATACCTCTCCCAACTAGTTTTTTAGTTGGGAAACAGTTGGGCCATAGGCAATAGGAGGAAATCAACAGGTAAAACCCGTGAACTTCGCCCAAAATTAAGGAAATTTATTTTTTTCAGTGTTTTAATACATATACACAGGTTGGGTGTTGACTGACCGATGTGTACATGCTTTTAGCTCAGGGAAAAGTAGCGTACATGGAATAAAACATTTTTTTATATATATTTGGATCAAGTCTAGAAGTAGGGGTTGCCCTAGGCCATAAACAAAGCATCATATATACCAAGAGTGGTAAATGGTGCTATAATATATGCCCCCTAATATATGAGGTCAGAAGGGGTAAATGATGGCCGAAATGTATTAAGTGTATGGAAAGAATCATGCCAACACTGAGAAAGACTTCACCAGAATTCAGCCTGGAAAGCCATCAAAAGAGATCAGAAAGAAACTATTGTCTGAGGCGGGCATACCCATGCTCAAAGAAATTAAAGCATGTCTTCATATCAAGTACAAGCAGATCCAATATGTATAATAGTGTAAAGGAACTGAAAGTACATAACGGATCATCTAATCATGATCGAAAAAGTACATGTCTGAATATCACATATAAGAAGACGATCAATGATGTTGAATGATGAAGCTGATCATTGATGTTAAAAACTAATCCCAATAGTACCAAATAAACATGATGGAATAAAATTATAGTACACCACAACTCAGATACAACATATAATATGTCGCTGTGAAGAACTGCAACATATAAGGTGGATGGTGTCAACCAGAAGCATAAGGAGCAACTGACAAGTACCAAAACATGTTGATGCAACCCGAGGTCTTCACTGACTGCCACGTTACATTTCTACACAATGGGAATGAATGATCTGAGGTTAATCATGTGAGAAAATCATTTGATTACTGGTCATTGATGTATACCGTTAACAAATGTGAGACTACTCACCGATAATGATAATGAGAGTCAAGGTACCCAGTTCAATCTAACAAGTGCGAATGAATGAGTTGCAGTCGAACACTTGAAAGAATATATCAATAAGGAGACAATGATGGTTTCCCACTGTCGATAGTAAAGGAATATGCCACTGATGACTGCAAAACCCAAGGTACTGCCAAATGGACTCTAGATATTTTTCCAGAGCAAAAGAGCTGTAGTCGATAGGAAAAGATCCGCTAAAAGGAAGGCATTAAGGAATCCTTCATCAATCTAGCGCGAGTGTAACCCATAGGCCAATAATGTGGAAGGAATCAAATGAAAAAGATGTAGTAACCCAACCGAAGCACGTTTTTGGCGTACACAAGATGTAGCTAGCGCACAATAGAAACCCTCTGAACCAACCAATAATGAAAGTTGACACAGAGGCAAGGAATCCACCAATAGGGTCAAATGGAAACCAAGGCACTGCATGAATCCCAATGTGTGATAATGAAAGCTGATGTCAAACACAAGGGAAACCACTCAGTCAAAGACCCATGATACTGATCGATGATGAGCACAAGCTGACCTATCAATAATGAAAATAGGGCCAGGGTGCAGCTCTAGGTCTGCCCTTAGAGCAATTTGTCGTAGTCGATAAGGACAAGACCTGCTAGCAAGTAGTCAATGGTGACCTTCTCAAACCGCATGAGCAAAGGACCAATATAACTGATGTGATGAAAAACATGATACTAACAACTAGGGATGGTTGACTGAAAAATAAGTCAAGAGACACTGCAGAGAGACCGACTCAGGTTTACTTCCCTTGAACAAAAGTACGACTCAATGATGACTATATGGCAGCATATGATAACTCTGTATAATTTTGTCATGCAAAAGGCATAAGCAAACTCTCCATATGATTGGAAGAGGTAACCAATTGGAGGAGTATTGACTCAATGAAAAGGTTAAGGTGCTCCTAAGCCAAACTAAATCCCACCCCAATGGAGGAGAGACTTTCTTGTGAGTGCTTTGTTCAAGGGTGACACAACTGACTCTAGCTGCCAACAAAATATGGAAATGTCGTCCCGTTCCGGCTCCTTTTGGAATATATAATTTTTTTTTCTTCTTCTTTAAGTTCAAAAGCTCATTAAATAATGGGATTGTTTGACAAGCTGGTGGATTGCAATTGACTAGTTCTATTTAAGATACCATGTGGTATGACCCTACTTGCATTAACAACACAGGTGTTCGTGTCAAGATAGAAATAGCCATGTACAGTGAAACTGGTTCTATTATTAGTTTGTAAAGCTTAAGTGTGACCATGGCAACATTGGCCATCTTAGTTTTCTTGACAGAGGATTCAGTTGGCTAGAGCAGTAAGTTTTGGAATTCTGCCATATGACTGTACATCTTATTCAATTGGGTAGAATTTAGTTGGTTTTCCTTGTGGAATCCAGCATATAGATATCTCCCCAAAAGATGCATAGCATCTGTATAGAAAGGCCTTTTATAGCATAGACTATGCTTTTCACTTTTAAGGCTCTCCCCACATCTATATCAGGTGCAGTGAGAAGCATCCTCACCTTCTTGGCCTTTTCCATATCCTTGCGCAAAAGCTGCCCAAGCTCACGCTGGCCCAAAACATTATCTATGTAAATAAAGGCGGGCACCTTCTAGCTACCCATCCTCATGCTTCCTAATATCGGGAAAGGTCTCTCCATGTTTAATCAAATATTTGTAAATCAATCTCTGCAACTCTATTTTCTTTGGAATTGAATGATTGAATCTATATTTTCTAAGACTTAAACTATAGAATGTTTACATCCTTCAATGTCAAGGAGTGAAACGACTGCATCTGGTCCTCTATTACCAGTACATACATTTTATTTCACTTGTACCATGGATAAACTTGTCCTCTATTGGGCAATACATTTTATTTCACTTGTACCATAGATAAACTTGTCCTCTATTGAGCAATGTCCACCAGTACTTTTTATTTGGCTTGCCTGATAGATAAACCTGGGCAATCTCCACCACTACTTTTTATTTCCAGAATCTTCATTGACAAAGCCAATATTGAAGGGAATAAATCTGCACATTAAAACTGGAGAAAAGGTAGCAATTTGTGGCTCAGTGGGATCAGGGAAATCTGCTCTGCTATATACAATTCTTGGAGAAATCCCAAAAATTTCAGGAGATGTAAGTTGAACATTAACTACTCTTCTTGAGCAAAAGTAACCATTTCATAGCTCAACAAGATTGTAGATGTAGCTTTTTTGCTTTCTATATACATAAATTCTTCCATGAACTTTTTGATTGGACTACGTGCAAGTTGAAGTATATGGCAATGTTGCCTACGTGGCACAAACAACTTGGATTCAGAGTGGTACTGTCAGAGATAACATACTCTATGGGAAACCAATGGACAAAATTCAATACAAGAAGGCAATAAAAGCTTGTGCATTAGACAAGGATATAGAGAGTTTTTCTCATGGAGATATGACGGAGATTGGGGAGAGAGGATTGAATATGAGTGGAGGACAAAAACAGAGGATTCAGTTGGCTAGAGCAGTAAGTTTTGGAATTCTGCCATATGACTGTACATCTTATTCAATTGGGTAGAATTTAGTTGGTTTTCCTTGTGGAATCTAGCATATAGATATCTCCCCAAAAGATGCATAGCGTCTGTATAGAAAGGCCTTTTATAGCATAGACTATGCTTTTCACTTTTAAGGCTCTCCCCACATCTATATCAGGTGCAGTGAGAAGCATCCTCACCTTCTTGGCCTTTTCCATATCCTTGCGCAAAAGCTGCCCATCCTCATGCTTCCTAATATCGGGAAAGGTCTCTCCATGTTTAATCAAATATTTGTAAATCAATCTCTGCAACTGTATTTTCTTTGGAATAGAATGATTGAATCTATATTTTCTAAGACTTAAACTATAGAATGTTTACATCCTTCAATGTCAAGGAGTGAAACGACTGCATCTGGTCCTCTATTACCAGTACATACATTTTATTTCACTTGTACCATGGATAAACTTTTCCTCTATTGGGCAATACATTTTATTTCACTTGTACCATAGATAAACTTGTCCTCTATTGAGCAATGTCCATCAATACCTTTTATTTGGCTTGCCTGATAGATAAACCTAGGCAATCTCCACCACTACTTTTTATTTCCAGAATCTTCATTGACAAAGCCAATATTGAAGGGAATAAATCTGCAAATTAAAACTGGAGAAAAGGTAGCAATTTGTGGCTCAGTGGAATCAGGGAAATCTACTCTGCTATATACAATTCTTAGAGAAATCCAAAAAAATTTAGGAGATGTAAGTTGAACATTAACTACTCTTCTTGAGCAAAAGTAACCATTTCATGGTTCAACAAGATTGTAGACGCAGCTTTTTTTCTTTCTATATACATAAATTCTTCCATAAACTTTTTGATTGGACTACGTGCAGGTTGAAGTATATGGCAATGTTGCCTACGTGGCACAAACAGCTTGGATTCAGAGTGGTACTGTCAGAGATAACATACTCTATGGGAAACCAATGGACAAAAGTCAATACAAGAAGGCAATAAAAGCTTGTGCATTAGACAAGGATATAGAGAGTTTTGCTCATGGAGATATGATGGAGATTGGGGAGAGAGGATTGAATATGAGTGGAGGACAAAAACAGAGGATTCAGTTGGCTAGAGCAGTATATAACGATGCTGACATTTATCTATTGGATGATCCCTTCAGTGCAGTCGATGCTCATACAGCTTCAACTCTATCAAATAAGGAGGAGACATTACATAAGAGAGACTCCAAGACTTGCTAATATTGCTTGTCATAGTATGAAAAATCTGGTTTACCTCTGTATCAGATCTGTAAAGATCTTAGAATGAGATCTAGACATATTAATGTGAAAATTTCTATGCATATTAGATATAAAAGATTTGAGTTTTGGGTTATCAAAGCTATAGATTGAGAACTACATGGATTGCTTGATAGGATGGCTGGTTCGATTTGTATATCAGGATTGCTAGCTTCTTTGGGGTGGTAGTGTGAGATCAATTGGGAATTGCTACTCGTTTCATACTTCAAGAGGGAAATGAATTTCCCAATGATGGTGGTAATGAAGGAACCCAACAAAAGCACAGAGAATAACATAGTTGATTGAATAAAAAAATCAATTGTGTAAATACAAATAACACACCCTACAAAGTGATGTCTTCTTGAATATTGATCAATATGAATGATTTTCCTTTCACAGTTCTTGTGTTTTGATTCTTTATGAATAGGAATTGATTCATTCAACTAAAATTGGTATTGTTGATTTTGATGGCACTTCTGTTCTCCAGCTTGATGATTGGGTGCGGGCACCTTCTAGCTGCCCATCCTCATTCTTCCTAATATCGGGAAAGGTCTCTCCATGTTTAATCAAATATTTGTAAATCGATCTCTGCAACTCTATTTTCTTTGGAATTGAATGATTGAATCTATATTTTCTAAGAGTTAAATTATAGAATGTTTACATCCTTCAATGTGAAGGAGTGAAACGACTGCATCTGCAAGGGTTCTTTTATCTATTCCTCTGAATCCATGCAACATATCTATAAACCATGCTCTGAGTGCCTATGCCAAATGCACGTCTGATATGCTCCTTAAAGCACAAGAAAGTCATTGAGGTTTGACACGCCTCCTTAGCCCTTCGAAATCTACAAACTTTATCATTCCACCATCCAGAGCCATAGCTTTACTCTGTTTGCCTCTAGTTACCCTTTTGCGAATACTAGAATGTCATTTCGCTCAATTGAACTTATGTGCGGACCTAGGTTTACATTATGCTCATAAGGGAGAACAAAAGGTGAAGCATTGTCAACCTTGTTTCATAGCCCTAAACCACTTCTAACTTACTTTTACTTCTCAAGTTTAGACTATGGGAAGAGATAAACCTGTCCTCTATTACCATTACATACATTTTATTTCACTTGTACCATGGATAAACTTGTCCTCTATTGGGCAATACATTTTATTTCACTTGTACCATAGATAAACTTGTCCTCTATTGAGCACTGTCCACCAGTACTTTTTATTTGGCTTGCCTGATAGATAAACCTGGGCAATCTCCACCACTACTTTTTATTTCCCTTGCAGAGTTTAGATTATGGGAAGAGATAAACTTGTCCTCTATTACCAATACATACATTTTATTTCACTTGCAGCATAGATAAACTTGTCCTGTATTGGGCAATCTCCACTAGTACTTTTTATTTGGCTTGCCTCATAGATAAACCTGGGCAATCTCCACCACTACTTTTTATTTCCCTTGCAGAATTTAAGCCCACTAAGCCCAAGGCTATACGGTATGGTTAATTGTTATTGGTAATTTTTAATGGGTAACTAGCAATATTATGGTTAATTGTCGATAGATGTTTATTTTCAATGGGGAACACAAGCAAGAGAATCTTTGTGATCAACACACACCCACTGAAAATTAGCATCATTGAAACTATTGAAATTCTTTGGTACAAGAGTCCTGCAATAATTCAATTATAAGAATAATATAACAATAATTTACTTTTTTTTTGTTTTTTTGTTTTTGATAAGAAATACACACAAGACATAACAATGATTTACTTACAATTGGATTTTGCAAGAATATCTCAAACAATTGTTTTATAATTTAAAAATGAAACTAAATACACAAAGAAATGCAAGGCATAACAATGATTTACCTTTTTTTGTTTTTTGTTTTTAATAATAAATACACACAAGACATAACAATAATTTAATTGCAATTAGATTTTGAAACAATATCTCAACAATTGTTTTATAATTTAAAAATGAAACTAAATACACAAAGAAATGCAAGGCATAACAATGATTTACTTACAATTATATTTTGAAATAATATCTCAGAATTTGATTACTATTTAAAACTGAAACTAGTATTAAAAGAAGTTTAAAAAACTTTTTTTTCTTATGAAATGAAAAAGCCTAGATGTTGGAAAGTAACTATGCAACTAAGGAGAGTGTTATGTGTTTTTATATCTAGAAATGGAGAGTGTTATTACACAAAGGCCCATGCATGAGAAGGTAAGGTAGATGGAAAAGTGATAGAGTACTTTGTGAAGAAGACTATTATGTTGTCGTAAATTATATTTTTATTTTGACATAAATTTTCAAAATGTAGGAAAGTAGATAGAGAGTGTTATGAGTTTATATCTAGGAATCTAGAGTGTGATGATAGGTCATGTATGTATGAGAAGGTAGATGGAAAGTCCAAGTCATATATGAGTAGGTAGAGTAATTTAGATATATTATTATTCTCCAAGGACCACGGAGCTAACTGAAATCCATTTTTATATGATTTGTGACACAGGCAGAGTTAGTCAATATTACCATACTAGGAGTAATGAACAAGAGATGTCTCTGTGTACGATGTTGCCATGGAATATAATAGGCATAGGAACAGTGTGGGCTGGAGGACAATACAGAGCTCCTTCATGAGCCCAAGCATTTGTTTTCACCTCCTTATCAACCACCTGTAGCATCATAAGGAATATATCCTGGCAGGGATTCAGTTCATCACAATGTGATATGGTTTAAGGTCTTCATATTTCTAGGAAAATACATTAGAATGTTGTTTGAAAAGATTAACATACCTCTCCTTAAAATTTTGTATATCAATATGGATAACCAATTGCTATTCGCGTGAATTCATTTGTTTAACTTCACCTTCAACTAGGCAATCTTTAGGGTATCTAAACAAGTTCAATGGATATTTATGACTATTTTTATTCCATTTCATAGCCAATTTAACCCCCGAATAGGGTTTTCGGCATGGCTTCCTCAATTCAAACTCATTATCATCGACCCTTGCTTTCAAAAAAGCCCATTCACATTTCAATATTCTTCCACACACCATGCCTTACGGCATTTCCTTTGCAACATTAGGTGCAAATGCTAGTTATTTTCCACTTGATCACCAATATAGTAAAATTTTGTCATCTTGGCCCTACATATAGTGATATTTGTGGATTGACCACAAGCACGCTTAATGGATGCAATATTCTTGTGAAATTATTTAGTGATATTTGTGGATTGATCATGGGCACGATTAATGTGGCTAATGAGAGTCGTGATGGTTGTCTTGTGTGCATGAGCTCTTCAATCAATATTTTAATTTATTTAAATCATGCGTAATTTATGTTTGTGGATTCTAATTTACCTCCGAGTTTACGTTTTCTTATGACTCAACTTTGGGGTTGGTTTGTGGTTTTTAGAAATGGTAAGTTTGTTTAAATTAAATATGCAATTAGAAAGAAACATTTCTTTGAAAATTTGCATTTTATTATGGGAATATTCCTTTGTAATATCTTGATTCACTCAAATTCAATCTCAATTTTCTCGCATTCTCCATTGAGATTTATATTGGTGGGAAATATTGTTTGTAGATTCCACATTGGTGATTTGAGATTCATTGTCTAGTATTTCACATTGTTTGAGAGAATCCGCTTGAAATTTTTTTTACAGATGGGTTTTTGTCATTTAATAATAAACTTAGTTCTCTCAGTACTTTTTGTCAATTATAGTATGAGGAAGTACATATGCATATTTTACACAAATGATACTTGTTAATTAGGGATGCAAAAATGTTAAATCCTAATTCTTTTCAGATTTTATAGCTATTTTAATTGCTCTCATGAATATGATATGAATTCTCAATGTAAACTTTTCTTTCTTTCTTTTAGCATATTTGTATATAAAATAAATATTTAAAAAATAAAAGAATGTGAGAAATGATGATATTTTAAGTTTAATTTGTTTATTATTTTATACAATTTTTTTGTTCTTAAAAGGAAAATGATAATATTGAAAATATTTGAAAAATAAATTTATTATTTAGGAGTGTCACATATTTTTTTAAACAACCCAACAATTTAACACAGAGCTAAGTAACAATGTTGATATATATATATATATATATATATATATATATATAAAGGTATTTCCACGGGATAGGGATCTTGGTCATAGTTACAATACATAAACTATAATTTTTCCATTGAACACAAATATACATTATGAACATTATACTAACCAATGGTCACTTTATTGTTTGAGTCATCAAACAATGGGCCTCAGAATGTTAATTAAATCATAAGTTCTAGTTAAAGTTTGGTGCATGTATCAATAGGTCGTGACTAATGAACCTTGTAATTGTTGTCAAGTTGATATACAAACATTATAGGTCTGACATCCAAACCATCCATTTATCAATTCTTATCCCAAGATTTGACACCAGATTGATGACTCACCAAATCTGCCAGCAATCAATGGTGTTGATTGACTAAAGAGGTTAGAGAGTAACAAGCCTACCCTCCCCTCACAGCTAGGACTCATTTTCATGTCTATCCAACTGATTTCTTTCTCAATGTCTCCAGTGAGGGTTTCATGTTAAGAAATTTTACCGAAAGCCATACATGACACCTCCACCGTGGTGATTTACAAACTGAAATCCTATAGGCGAGACAAAGTTTACCCATAGTTTTCTAAGTAAGTGATCTCAGATTACTTACACCGAGGGTTTCCTCATTTTTGTCTATTTTCTCTTTTTATTCTTAATTCAAACCCTTAGTCTATGGTTAATGCTCTGCAGGTGCACTCGTGTTTGGGCCTCATCTATAAAGAGTTACACAAATGAAAAAAATATTATGCCGGTAACTACTCTCCATATGAATGCTTGAATTTACATCCTTGTCATTTATTTTTTCTACTAAATTTATTCATTTATGAAAATTTTCCCTAAGGTTCATGCTTCCCTTGTGGGGTTTTCCTAATGAGCGGGTTATATATGCCAGGTTAGTTCTTGCTCTTTGTCTCACATTGTGTTAAAAATAACAACAAGAAAATCCTAATTTAATCTGTCCTTGAATTAAATTAAGAATTAAATTGTAATTCTATTCTCATAGCAACTTGTAACAATTAGTTAAGTTAATTTGACTTAGTTGGCTCAATAAATTCGAGTTGGGAGTCTATCTAGAGTCATGTAGAGTGATCCATAAATTTTAGGGGCCCAGGTTGAGTTCTTATTGAGTTGTAATTATTTAATTCAGTTTAACTAAGTTAAATTCAATTCAACTAGTTCTAACTGTTGGAGGAACTAGTGAGTGGTTAAGTGAATTAAATTGGATTTAATTCACATGAAGTTATCGATCAAATAACTGATAATTCACTCATAAATAACTCATGCATGTCATATTAGAGGAAGACCCAGTTGAGATTAGAGTTCAGCGACAATGTACTATCAGTTGTAAAATCATCTAAATTAAACTGATGGTGCACGAAATAAGAGGAAGGCCTATGGATGGGTTGTGCAGTTATGAGTGAGGAATTTCCCAATTAAATATGGGCTAAATACCAAGGGACCAATGCAAGGAAGTAGGAGCTTGGCATGCAACATATTTGGCTAAGTATTGGCTTTAGCTGGTTTGTGAAGTAAGTGAGATAGATTGTACTTATGGAGAGATTGTTCAGGTTGAACAAGAATTCTATTTTCTTCTCAGATTTTCTAGTTAATGCAATATATAGATAACAGGGGTTTTTAGCTGACGATTTCCCTAGAAAATTATTGTGTTATGTGTGATTGAAATTCTTCCTTTTCTACTTTGTGATTTCATCGATCAATTTTTGTTTCCACTGATGAGTAGAGTTGATTCAAGTCAATGGTTTTAGCATATCACAATCTTCAATTTGAATATACAATAGAATTATACATGTTATCAAAGTTGAAATCACTATAGAAGAGGAGAATATGAATTTGTTGTGCAAGTGAAATTGAATTTGTAGTTTCATACTTTAGAGCCAATAAGATGTCGTTTTATGGTTTAATAATTGAGTATACCCTTGAGGGCAAATCGAATTACATAACTTGGAAGGACAGGATGGAGGCAGTGTTGGAAGACAATGGGCTGAAGGAATTCATAAATCATGCTATCCTGAAGCCTCCAAAATCTGATGCTAAAGATATGGAATAATGGAGAAAGTGTGTGCAAAGGCAAGAAGTATTATCCTAGAAGGAGTTCGAGATCATATTTTCTCGAATATCCATGGTAAGGAAAATCCATTTGCAATGTGGAAGGCATTGACGGACCTATTTCAAAACAACATTGACCACAAGAAGCTAGCACTGAAGGAAAATCTCAGAAATATCAAGATGGAGAAGGGTGATACAATACTAAATTACTTGACCAAGTTCACCCAATGTTGGGATGAGATTGGAAGTGTCAGTGTTACTATTGTGGAAGACAATTTGGTGAGTCGAGCACTTCTAGGACTTCCCAAGAGCTGGCACAACTGCCAGGACTCAATTAATGGGAGGTAGAAGCTACCAAAGTGGGGGTGGTTATGGTTCAACTTGTTATAGGAAGAGACTCAACGGAATACCAAAGATGGATCCTCATCGAAGAATGATGATGAGGAGAACCGTGCCTTAGCTAGAAAGGCAAAGAAAGGCAAGGGGAGGTTATCCCATTCCAAATCAAATTCCACTCAGGGCGGAAAGAAGAAGGACATGTCGAAAATTAAATGTCTTCCTTGTCATGAACTAGGACACTATGGCACAAAGTGTTTGCACAAGAAGAATGGTAAGAATCCCTCAGTAGTAGTGATAGGTGAAGCCCTTCCTTCACAATTCAAACTGGATTTCTTCCTCATCGCTTGAATGGTGACATCAGTGATGGGTAGTGTGTGATACATGGATAGTGGAGCCTCATTTCATATGACCGACAACAAATAGCTCTTCAGTAACTTGGAGGAGAAGGAAATCCAGATGCACATCAAGATGGGAGATGATGGGCGATATAGCGTGACCGAAATCTATATTGTTTCCTTTTAGAGGGACTCTGGTTCTCCCCTCACATTGAAAGATGTCATGTATGTTCTAGATTTGAAGAAGAACTTGGTTTATGTTGCCATATTGGAGGACTGAGGCTACAATGTGATATTTAGTAAGGGAAAGGCTTTCCTTCGTCACATAGCCTCAGGACAAGTGAAGTGGATCAGGGTTCAAGTGAAGAACCTCTAAAAACTGAATGTAGAATATTTCACTACTTTGAGCATTGAAGCAGAGAAGGTCTAGAGTTGAGACACCAGTGAGTTGTGGCATAAAAAATTTGGTCACTTGCACCATAGAGTTTTGAAGATCATGCAACAAATTTTTACAAGACTTCCCAAGGGTACACTAAAGCAGAGAGACACATGAAAAGGGTGTACATTGGGGAAGTAAACGAAAGATTACTTTCATGATAAAGACATTTGAGCACAAGCCATCCTTGATCGAGTTCACTCAGATGTGTGTGGATCGTTCTTGACAACATCCACAACCAAGCATAGGTATGTAATATTTTTTGATGATTTTTCTCATCATAGTGTTGGATTTTCTTCATGTAGAAGAAAGATCATACATTCACTAAATTTTGTGAATTTAAAGCACTTGTTGAGAAAGATACTAGAAGGAAAGTTAAATATCACATAAGGGATAATAGTGGAGAATATTTGTCGAATGAATTCAAGAACTTTTGTGCATCAGACGAAATTCGACAGGAGTTGATAGAACCTCTTAACCCACAACAAATTGGGGTGGCTGAAAGGAAGAATAGAAGTATTATGTTAGCATCACGGGCGATGTTACATGATCAGGGCCTACCATTTCACTTGTGGGCTGAAGAATGCAACACAATTGTTTATTTGTAGAACAAAAGCCATCATTGAATTCTCGGGATGAGTACACCAAAAGAAGATTTTTCAAGTGAGAAACCAAATGTGGCACACTTCAATATCTTTGGTTCATCAGTCTATTGTCATGTTACCAAGGATGCAAAGAAAAATATAGAGCCAACTACTAAGTTGGGCATATTTGTGGGGTACATTGATACACCTCACAACTATCAGGTGAATCTGACATCCAATAAGATGAAAATGGTTCGTAGAGATGTAAATTTCGATGAAGAGAAGGCCATGAGATGTTCCCTTGAGAGGGAGCTTCAGTTACATGCAGTTGAGGAGATTTTACCTCCAAAGGAGGAACCTCAAGATGATGTGGAGCAGCCACATGTAGAGGAGTATAGAGTGGGAACACTCACTCATGCACAGACGTCCAGAGATGGGAGAAAGCACACTAGAGAGGCTGACAGATTATTGCATCATGCATGAGAGAATGTAGGAGCACCCACATCACAATGCAGGCATATGAAGTCACCATAGCGGTACACTGGCTACATGGCTCTGATGAATAAGAGTGTAGAGATTTAGCCATCCTCATTTGAGGAATGTTAGGTCCCTATACTGCTAGTGTAACCCCTTATTGTTATTAATGCAACCCCCTTATTGTATTGTTGTGCCCATGTAGTCCCCATGTTGTTATTATTGTGCCCCATAGCAGCGCACTATTTTTTTGTTGTGCCCCTACAATATTATTGTTATGTAGGCTCTGACTATATTGGGACCCCTTATTTAGCCAATTGATAAATATCAAACAAAAGGGTTCAATGGTAGAACACATTGAGGACTTCCAAAAATTTAATATAAGAGTAAATGATATTCCATAAAATCAGAGGATTGATTTCTTCATAGGGACTTTAAAGGATAACATCCAACGTGAGGTTCGCCTTTGGGAACCTGATTCGTTGGAGAAGGCATATAGGTTGGAAAGAAAAATTATGGCAACAAGGAAGCCTACCACTCATAACTATACAGATGGAAGTGTTGTTTCTCATAGCCTTCCACAACCTACAAGGTTGACACCTCAAAAATTGGAAGAAAAAAGAGCAAAAGCGCTTTGTTACAGTTGTGATAGAAAATACACTAAAGGTCATAAGTGTTCTGAGAAGAAATTAATTTACATAGATGGGGAAGAGGAGGAAGAAAAGGAACAAGAAACGTCAAAAGAAGGGGATATCAACCAGGAACCAACCCCAAAGAAGGAAGAAATGAATCTAACCATATCTTGTAATGCATTGACATGAATTACCACTCCTCAAACTCTCAATATAGAAGGACATATCAATAAGAAAAAGGTAATAGTGTTGATTTATTTGGGTAGTACCCATAATTTTATTCAGTGTAAGATAGCCAAGGAATTGAATTTCTTCCTATATCCAACACCAAAGTGTCAAGTAATGGTTGTTAATGGAGGAACCATAAATTGCTCTCAAAAGTGCCATAATGTCAAGCTATCCATGGAAGAATATTCCTTTAATAGTCCAATGCTTTCCATTCCAATGGGTGGTGTTGATGTTGTACTAGGAGTCCAATGGTTACAATCTTTGGGGATGATAGCTTTCAATTTTCAAGAACTTTTATTGAATTTTTTTGGGAAGGAAAGGAAGTTGAATTAAGGGGTATTGCAGCGAAACCAGGAAAGGTAATCAACTCTAATGGCATGAAAATGCTTATAAAGAAAGAAAAACTGGGTGTAATATGTTCACTACAGGCTCAAACAATAAAATCATCTATTTCTCTGGATCTCCAAAAGGTCTTGAAAAATCATTTTAAGGTTCAATTAGTGGAAGATCACATCGAGAATCAAAAACAAGTTCACCAACTCTGAAAGGACAACCTCACTTTGGCACATAATTGAATCAAACAATAGGCAAGTCAAAATTGTAGAAAAAGAAATTTTGATGTAGGCAACTGAGTATTTTTACTGCTACAACCATACAAAAAAACGTCCCTCAAACAAGCTAAGAAGGATAATAAATTATCACCAAAATATTATGGTCCTTATAAGGTGTTGCAAAATATTGATACTATGGCATACGAATTGGAGCTTCCTGCATCTTCCCAAGTGCACCCAGTTCTCCATATTTCATGCTTAAAGAAGGTTATAGGTGACAAGCTCCTAGTTCAAACAATATTATCAGAACTTGACAAGGAAGTAAAAATCATATTAGAACCTGAAGCAATCACGGAATCAAGAACCCGACAGCTATGAAATCGATCAATTTTAGAGTATATCATCAAGTGGAAGAACTTACCCGCTGAAGACTCCACATGGGAGGATGATAATTTTATACAGAAGCATCCAAAACTACTCAAGCATTGAGAACAACAATTTTTTGAAGGAGAGGGGCATGTTAGGTCCTTATAATGCTATTGTACCCCGTTATTTTTATTAGTGCAACCCCCTTATTGTATTGTTGTGCCCATGTAGTCCCCATGTTGTTATTATTGTACCCCATAGAAGCCCACTATTTTTATTGTTGTGCCCCTACAATATTATTGTTATGTAGGCTCTGATTATATTGGGACCCCTTAGACTCCTATATATAGAAAGGAGGTCTTTTCATTTATATCATCCAATAATTGTTCATTTATGTAATGTAAAGAAGGTAGCCCCCTCAAAGAGGCTCATTTTGAAGTCGTTGATCTATCTCTTCTTCTATTTTGTGAGATCGTTGCATAGCAACGAAGCAGTGCAACAACTAGTTTGGGTTGATGCCATGGTTAAGGAGTATTTCCCCCATTATCAAAAACAACATTTGGGAGGTGGTCCCAAGACTAGAAGACAAGTTAGTGGTGAGTTCCAGATGGCTTTACAAGTCAAAGAAAACAACATATGCGAGTGTGGAGAAACACAAGGACAAATTTGTGTCCAAAGGGTTCTCTCAGGTCGAGGGAATTGATTACGATGATACATTTGATCCTATAGAAAGGTACTCACCAATCATATCTATTTTAGCACTATCAGCACAGATGGGATGGAAGATACATCATATGGATGTAAAGACATCATTCCACAATGACATGATTGAGGAACAGGTGTATATCGGGTAGTTGGAAGGATTTGAGACCTTCAACAGAGAGTCACATGTTTGTATACTCAAGCGAGCGTTGTATGGAATGAAACAAGAACCCTGTGCTTGGTACACAAGGATTGATAACTATTTCACTAGGTTGGGCTTCACCAAAAGTGAAGTAGATGCGAACATTTACCATATTGTGGTTGAAGGTAAATTATTGATTATAGTATTATATGTTGATGATTTGATTCTGACAGGTGATGAGAAGTTGATGACATATTGCAAAGAGGATCTTAAAAGAGAGTTCGAGATGAAGGATCTGGGATTCATGCATTACTTTCTTGGTATGGAAGTGGAGATGAGGAACTCTTTGTCTCTCAGGGAAAGTATGCCAACAAGATACTGAAGAAGTTCCAGATGGAGAGCAACAAACCCATGGATACTCCTCTAGCAGGTAATTGGAGGAAGGAGGATTCTATTCAGGTGAAGTAGTGGAGGCTAATATTTATAGACATCTTGTGGGTTCACTTATGTATTTGGTGAACACATGTTTGGACATGTGTTTTTCAGTTAACCATCTTTGTCAATCCATGATTAATCCAACCAAACTGTATTGGAAGGCAACTAAACATGTGTTGAGATACCTCAGAGGCACCACTCAATTTGGTCTTTGGTACAGACAGATAGAGGGAGTGAAGCTTCAAGGCTTCACATATGTATATTAGGTAGGGAGTCCATTCGAGAGGAAGATCAAATAAAGGGTAATCTTTAGTATTGGGTCAACAATAGTTTCTTAGTACAATAGGAAGCAACGATCAATTGCACTCAGTTCAATAGAAGCAGAGTACATGGATGTTAGGAAAGCAGCTTGTGAGTATATCTGGTTGAGGAAGAACCTTGTTGGGTTGTTTGGTCAACATATGGATCCAACAATGATTTATTGTAATCAAGTTGTATCAATATCTTAGCAAATCAAGTATTTCATGATCAATTCAAGCGTATTGACATTCGATATCACCATCTACGAGATTGTGTGCATAGGAGAATCATGTTGCTGCATTACATTCCTATAGAGGAGTGGGATGCATATATTTTGACATAGGAATTATCAAGATGAAAATTTGAGTTTCACAGAGGTAGGATCATGGTAGAAAATAATCCCTTTCTTGTTGAGAGGGAGTGTTAAAAATAGCAACAAGAATACCCTAATTTAATTTGTCTTTGAATTAAATTGTAATTCTATTCTCATAGCAAATTGTAACAGTTAACTAAGTTAAGTTGAATTAGTTGGCTCAGTAAATGTGAGTTAGGAGTCTATCTAAAGTCATGTAGAGTGATCCCTAAATTTTAGGGGCCCAGGTTAAGTTCTTATTGAGTTGTAATTATTTAATTCAGATTAACTGAGTTAAATTCAGTTAAACTAGTTCTAATTGTTGGAGGAAATAGTGAGTGTTCAAGTGAATTAAATTGGATTTAATTCACATGAAATGATCAATTAGATAATTGATAATCACTCATAAATAAATCATGCATGTTAGTTATAAGGAAGAACCAGTTGAGATTAGAGTTTAGGGACAATGTACTATTAGTTGTAAAATCATCTAAATTAAACTAATGGTGCATGCAATCAGAGGAAAGCATATGGACGGATTTCATAGTTATGAGTGAGGGACTTCCCAATTAAAATGTGGTCTAATTCCTAAGGGAACAACACAAGAAAGTAGGATCTTGGCAGGAAGCATATTTGGCTAAGTATTGGTTTGAGATGGTTTGTGAAGCAGTGAGATAGGTTGTACTTGTGTAGAGATTGTTTGGGTTGAACAAGCATTGTATTTTCTTCTTAGATATTCTGGTTAATGCAATATACATATAGCAGGGGTTTTTAGTTGAGGCTTTCCCCAGAAAATTATTGTGTTATGTTTGATTGAAATTATTCCTTTTCTACTTCGTGATTCCATCGATCAATTTTTGTTTTCGCTGATGAGTAGAGTAGATTCAAGTAAATTGTTTTAACATATTGAAATCTATAGTTTGAATCTACAATAAAATTATACATATTGTCTTTATAATTTTATGTATAGGGTTAGCATTTTAATTGACGACTGAATGTATTTTCTCCCTCTGTGTTGTGAGTAAGTCTCTCCAAGGTTTAATACCTATCTATCTTTGCCGACTTCAAGCACCAGAATGTGGCAGTCATCCTTCTTCTTCGTTCTAGTTATATTTTATTCTCTTCACAGCCCCTCGTTACAGAAGAGAGACCCTTATTGCTTTAGTATTTTTCTTGAGGAAACCCAAACAAGGTTAGGGATAGTTTTTATTGTTTTTTGTACTTCAAAGTTTCTAAAAAGTATTAAAGGAGAACAAAAAACTCTGTCAAAACATTGTTTATGTATTTTGTTTATATATTTGTATAAAGGGTTAATTATCAAGGCATGAGCCTTTAAGAAATTGTGTTCCTTAATGTAATGGGTTGTGGTGTTATATTAGTTTTGGTTCCTTCAAGATGGGACTCTGCGTATCGTTGCAAACAAGTAGCATAAATTTAATTGTAATTCTCTTTTAAAGAAGAGTTATAATAGTTGTTTCAAATTATAAATCATGAGTTGACTACGGATGTATTATGTATTTTCTATAACCGTATTAGCATTTACATGCTTGTTTCTTTTGTAAGTAACTCAGGCTTGATATAAATGATGTTTAGCTGATTTTAAAATATTTCCTTATTGCATAATCTAAGTCTAGTTCTTTCTTTGCCCGTAACAGGGTCTTCATGACTTATGATTTTACTCTTATACAAGGTATCTTTTATGAATAATATTTGTCTTTTTAAAGTTGCATACATAGGGTCACCATACCAGTTTTTCT
Source organism: Pinus tabuliformis (assembly GCA_031772625.1). Lineage (NCBI taxonomy): Eukaryota > Viridiplantae > Streptophyta > Pinopsida > Pinales > Pinaceae > Pinus > Pinus tabuliformis. The sequence continues at coordinate 477,938,554 of CM062806.1, read as the reverse complement.
TTAACAATATTTGAACTACCTTGCATTTTTTCATTTAAGATTCATTACTTACAAATGTTAGATATTTATATTCTTGACTCTAGGTGGCTTAGGGACCGTTTCCAAGTTACCAACTCCATGGATTGACCTAGGTTCTAACCCAAACACTTCTAGCCATATGTTAAGTTTTAAAATAAGTTTCACAACACAAGACTGCTCTAAAATACATTGTCTTAATTTATTTTCTTTTTTTTTTGATTCGTGGGTTTTGATATAAAGGAACGTGACTGTTTTACCTAGCTGTTGTTTTTCCAACGATTGGGCTGATAAACTAACACATCCCCTGTCAAAGCACCTTCTCAGTTTATTGATCTCAAAGTTACTTTTCCCTTTCCGACAACACTGATTTGGATATTCATAAAATGTTTATCTTACAAATATTTCTATTGTGTCTATCAACATAACATAAATATTACTATTGTTAACAACCAATTAGCTTCCCAGTTCCTACAGAACCCTTTTGTTCACTGTGACATGACATCTTCTTTAAAAACATAATGTATTACAATTCTAGAATATAAAGAACAAATACGAGATTATATTTCTGATGCTTATCTGAATATCTACTTGTTTGATAGGCCTCAAACCATGGGGAAAGAGATGCTCCACCCAACCTATGAGACCAATTCTTCATACTGCATCTCCCCCCAAGCCTTGTTCACACCCAAAGTATTTTTCCATAATAGTAGGCAATACAAGACAGTTTTTTCCCAAAGGCTATTTTAACTCAACCAAACTTAGCCACAATCAAAATTTTGAGCAACCAAGCTCCAGACAGACTCCACTGGCCAACCAACTCTAGAGTTTATTCCTGTCTAAAGTCTTTTTAATTTTCTCTCTGCATTAGGTTTCTAATACCCTCTTGGCTTTATTTTTGTAATTTTTTGTTTCCAATGGAAGAGCTTGGGTAGGTAACAACCTCACCCATAAATATCCATTTACCTAGTTGTGAGATTTCTCTACATTGGTTCATGGTCATGGTCCACGCACAAAAATTATGAAAATAAAAATAAAATCAAAGTATATATTCATATATGTATACTTATGGTTTAGCTTTCTCAACCCACAATTAAAACAATATTCTTTTCACTGCAATAACTCAGTATTTACGGGGTTACCATGGGATATTACATCTTCCCCCCCTTGAGAAAAACAACATCCCAATGTTTCCAAATCTTCATAACAAGCTAGGATAATCTTGCTTTATGAACTATTCATCCTCCCAAGTAACCTCTTTTGGGCTAAAATTCCTCCACCACACCTTAAACTGGGTGATAACTCACTTCTGCAACATTACTTCTCTCTGATTTAGGATGCATAGGGTTTCGACTAGAAACTCTCCATGTGACTCGACATATACCCACAACCATTAAACCACTATTAGTCTTTGTTACTAACATCTTTATAACACACACACACACATACATATATGAATTTCATAAATTATTTACCTATATATCCTACTAATCAACGATATTTCTAGGATCATAAATACATTTGTTATAACATTGAAACATGAAATATGTTATGAACCTATGTGTGGCTAGGAAAAGGTAGTTGATAAGCCACAAGCCCATTTCGGACCAAGGTCTGAAAAGGACCACAAAATGGCGGGGGGGGGCGGGGCGGGCGGCATCTTTGCATAACCTCCCCAACACAGTGTACTCTTCTTAGGTTTTACCCTCACATACATGTGGTATCCTACTTGAAATTCCCGATAGCTTTGCTTTTTATCGACATACATTTTCTATCTTTCTTGGGCATATTTTAAATTCACCCTCACTTTCCTCATTGATTCTTCCATTTCTTCCAACATATCAGGTCCTAGCATCAATTTTTCTTTGGGACCACTCTAATTAACAAGTGTTCTACACCTACATCCATATAACACTTCAAATGGACTCATTTTTAGGGAGGTATGGTAGCTATTATTGTAGGCAAACTCCACCAAGTGGATATAATCTTCCCACTTAGTCGACTGTTGCATCATATACATTCTTAGCATGTCTTCGAGTACTTGATTCATTCATCCAGTCTACCCATCTATTTGAGGGTGGTACGTAGTACTAAACTGTATTTGAGTTCCTAGTCCATCAAATAGAGATTTTCAAAATTTAGATGTAAAATTGACATCTCTATCAGAGATTACCACTTTTGGTATCCCGTGCAACCTGAAAATTTATCTCATAAATATATTAGCGATTTTAACTTCTTTATAAGTAGATTGCACCAAAATAAAATGTGCAGATTTACTCAATTTTTCCACTACTACCATTATTGAATCATTTTGTTTCTTGGTCTTAGGTAGGTTAGTAATGAAATCAAGCGCAATAATATCCAATTTCCATTCGGGAATGGGCGATAAGTGAAACAATCTGGCTGGGTGTCGGTGTTCAATCTTCACTTGTTGACATTCTAAACACTTAGCTATACATTTAGTCACCTCCTTCTTCATGCATGGCCAAAAGTACTCCTTTCTCAAAGCAATGATCAACTTTTGATATCTCAAATGGGCTGCATAAGGACTTTTATGGTATTCATTTAAGATTAATTGTTTGATACTTATTTGATTGGTAACATACATTATGCTCTGATAAACCAACATATTTTCTGCATTTACCTCGTATCTAAGTTGTCATTCACTGTTATTTGGGTGTTTTTCTTGCTTCCACAAGAACTAATATTCATGATATATTTTAGGACCCTCTTTAATATGCTATTTAAAATTAGTTTCCACTTCACTAATTAAAACCTCATAAACACAATTCAATTTTCTTCTCAAGGCATCTGCCACTCAATTCTCTTTACCTTTCAAATGTTTAATTTCAAATTCAAACTCGATTAGAAAAACAATCCAGTGTGCCTGTCAAGAAATTAAAGTAGGTTGCTTAAAATAATTAGTTAAATTATTGTGATATGTCATCAATATGAATATTTTCCTAAGCAAATAGTGTTGCCACATGTTTAAGGTGTGGATTACAACTGTTAACTCCAAATCATAAGCCAAATATTTATGTTCATTTTCTTTCATATTTCAAGACTCATAGGATACAAATTTCCCCTCCTGCATTAGTACTCCTTGTACACCCTCCTTACAAGAATATGTACAAACAATAAATTCTTTATCCAGATCAACAATTCTCAAATAGGGACAATGGTAAGTAAATTTTTTAACTAGTCAAAATTGTTTTTACACTCAACTGTCCACTTGAAAATTTTTCCCTTCTTTTGCAAAGAGGTAATGGGATATGAAACTTTCAAGAACCCTTCGATAAACCACATATAATATCTATCCAGCCCCATAAAAGATCTTATGTCAACTACATTCCTAGGCATAGGCCATTCCATTATAGTTTTTATCTTCTCTAGGTCTGCAACTATCCCATCTTTGGTAATAGCATGCCATAAGTATTGAATTTATTCTTTGAAAAATTCACATTTACTATATTTTTCACATAGTTGATGCTCCCTCAAGGTTTGCAAAACAATTTGCAAATGTTTTTTTTTATCCTCCATATTTCTTAAATGATTAAGAATTCTAAACCTAAAAATCAACACAATTTTTTTTAGGCATTGATGGAATATGGTGTTCATGAGACACATGAACGTCTCTAGAGCATTGGTTAATCAAAAGGGAAAAAATACAAATTTGTAGTGCCCATAATGAGTTCTAAAAGTTTTTTTGCATATATTCTCCTCCTTAATTCTAATTTGATGATAACCAAATCGCAGGTCAATTTTAGAAAATACAGTTTCCCCCTTTACTTGGTTGAATAACTCGTCAATGTTGGGTAAGGGGTATTTATTTTTTATTTTTAACTTATTTAATTTTCTATAGTCAATACAAATCTCAAGGTGTCACCCTTCTTCCTGACCAAAAGTACCGGAGCTCCCTAAGGTGACACACTTGGACGAATGTATTTCTTATCCAGTAACTCTTGCAATTGCATTTTGAGTTTAGTTGAGTTATGGGACACTCATGTGATAAGGTGCTCTAGATACGGGAGAATCTGAAGGAATAATTTCAATGGAAAAATCTATATCTCTTTTAGGAGGTAGTACATGAATGTCCTAAGGAAAAACATCAACAAAATCTTGCAGAATGGGAAAATTCCCTAAGGTGGCAGTCTTCTCTTTAGAATTTGTATAGCCCACTTACACTACATTAACTTGGCATGATTTCCTAATACATTTCGATAGCTGTGACCTTGTAATGGGTCTTATATTTAGAGGTATTGTCACTTCCTCCACATCTTTTCTGATGCCTTCCTCATTCAAATAAATAATTGTTTTATCCTTACAGTTTATAATAGACCAATGTTTTTCCAGCTAATCCATTCCGATTAAAATATCATATTATCCTAGGGGTAAAACATTTAAATTTGTAGTTGTTGGATGGTATGTCATTACTACTAGACAACTATCTATTCTAGTTGTCACCCTTCTTTTAGCTCCCATGGCTAGTTGTACCATCCATGGGTTTTTAAATTTGACTGATTGCAAATGACATTTTTCCACTATCTTGGGGATGATATAACTTACACTAGCTCGTAGATCAATTAAAATAGACACATCATGGTTAAATATTTTACCTTCAAACTCTATCATGGTTGGTTGATATTCCACTTGTTGGTCTTCCAATGCAACATTAATTCTAGGCAGACTTCTTGCTACATCCCCCACTGTAGACGCTTCTTGAATCTAGGCTACCTATTATGTTCCTTCTCAGTAAGGACAATTTTTGACATAATGTGGTCCCATACATCCCCAATAATGCAATGGGGGTCTAGCTATTGTTTCAACTTAGAATTGATTAGACTGTTCAATGGACTTTAATTCACTTTGTGGCTTGGATATTTACTCGATGTTTCTTGAATTCCCACTCTGCTAATTTTTATAGGAACCTTTAAAATTTGAGGATTTAAACCCTTTAAAATTTTGTGCATAATTCTGCCCTTTATTTTCCATCCAATTTTTATTGTTGTCTCCTTTTTGTTTCATTTTCTGATAGCATATTCATGCATATCTGTTGCTTCATGAATGCAGGTATGTTGTTGGTGAACTGTTGGAATTTCACCTTTTCTTCACGTATGTAAGGAACACATCTCAATAGTGAGGTAAATTTCATTCTAAACTCATCCATTGCGAGTTTCCCCAATCTAAGATCATGAAACACTTTTCCCTTTTCATCATAAAATCATTCAGTTAGATATTTATCTTTAAAATGTCTCTGGAAATATTCCCAGGTTATTTCATGTTCATCAATTTTCTATACTATTTTCACTTCTTCCCACCATAGGGTGGCTTTTCCTTGTAGTTTGTAAATTTTCAATTGAGTCTTCACGTCGTGGTGGTATTCTTAAAACTAGAAATACTTATTCATATTAATGAGCTAGGTTTCAACAACTACTTCTTGCTCGCCATCAAATGTTGGAGGTTTAATTTTATTGAATTCTCCCCATAACTCGATTTTTTTGTCTTTTGGGTCCTTTATGTCCAGAAATATTATCAAATTCCTCCTCATTATTTTCTTGATCTCCTTTAGATTCTGGGTTATCATCTCTTTGTTTATGTGTCCCAACCTTGTTTCCATGGTTAGGACTTGGAATAGGGTGTCTGTGATTTTTTCTATCAGAAAGGATCTCCATAAACCTCTCTAGTTCTTGCATCAATCTTTCATTATAAACTCTCAATCTTGCCATCTCACTTTTTATCTATTGAACTATTTTGAAGAGTGAAAAATTGGTGTTTCAATATTCCTCTCCTAGTTGGACCCACATCTCCGGGTTAGCTTCTGCAATTAGCACTGGGCCAACTCCAATTGTTGGCCTTACTAGTTGTGTATGTCCAACTCTACTCATTATGTTCCTCTTCCACTCAGTGTTGACACAAATAAATTATGTTATTCCCTTACTACCCAAGGATGCCATAGTGTTGTAACTTGGCTCTGATACCACTTGTCACATATCCCTTTAGACAACTCAATAATTTAACACAAAGCTCTGTAACAATGTCAAGAAAACATTTTTTTTTTAATTATTATTTAAGGTACATACCACAAGATAGGGGCCCTAGTCACAGTTATAATACATAAATTATAAGTTTTCCATTGAAGAAAAATACACATTATGATCATTATACTAATTGATGGTCACATTTATTTTTTTAGTCATCAAACAGTGGGTCCCAGATTGTTAATTAAATCAAAAGGTCTGGTTAAAGTTTGGTGCATGTATCAATAGGTCACGATTTAATGCACATTATAGTTGTTGTCAAGTTGATCTACTAACACTCTAGATTTGACATCCAAACCATCCATTTGGAAATTCTTATCCTGATATCTGACACCAGATCGATGGCTCACCAAATCTGTCAGTAATCAATGGTGTCAATTCACTGGAGAGTTTAGAGAGCAATGAACCTACCCCCCCCTCGCTGCTAGGACTCATTTTCATTTCTATCAACCTGATTTCTTGCTTGATGCCTCTAGTGAGGGTTTCATGGTAAAGAAACTCTATCGACAGCCATACAAGACACCTCCACCATGGTGATTTGCAGACTAGAATCCTACAGGTGAGACAAAGTTTACACAGAGTTTTATGGGTAAGTGCTCTCAAACTAATGATGAGGGTTTCCTCGTTTCTGTTTGTTTGTTATTTTTTTGTTGTTAATTCAAGCCCTCAACCTAGGGTTAATGCTCTGCAAGTGAGTTTATGTTCGGGCCTCTTCTCCAAAGGGTTATACAAATGCAAAAACCCTTATTCTAGTGACTACTTTCCATATGACCACTTGAATTTACACTCTTATCATTTATCTTTTCTACTAAAGTTATTCATTTATGAAATTTTTCCCTCATGTTCATGCGTCCCTTGAAGGGTTTTCCTTTTGAGCGAGTTATATATGCCAGGTTAGTTCTTGCTCTTTGTCTCACACTATCTTTATAATTTTGTGTACATGGTTAGCATTTTAATTCCCAATTAAATGTATGTTGTCCCGCTACATTGCAAGTAAGTCTCTACAAGGTTCAATACCTATCTATCTTTTCCAGCTTCGGGCACCGGAATGTGTAGTTTATTCTCTTCATGGCCCCTCGTTACTGAAGTTTCTAAAAGGTATTAAAGGGGAACAAAGAACTCTGTCGGAACTTTGTAAATTATCAAGGCGCGAGTCTCTAAGTAGTTGTGTTCCTTAATGTAATGGGTCGTCGTGTTATAATAGTTCTGATTCCTTCAAGATGGGAATCTCTGTATCATTGCATGCAACTAGCGTAAATGTAATTTTAATTCTCTTTTAAAGAAGAGTTTATAATAATTGTTTCATATTATAAGTTGTAGGCTGACTGCGGATGTATTATGTATTTTGTATGACCATCTTAGCATTCACATGTTTGTTTGTTTTGTAAGTAACTCAAACTCAGCATAAATTTTGTTTAGTTGATTTTAAAATATTTATTTATTGCAGAATCTAAGTCTGGTTTTTGCTTTGCCCATAAAAGGGTCTACTCGGCTTATGATTCTACTTTTATACAAGTTGCATGGATAGGATCATCTTGTCGGTTTTTCTTTAGTAGGAGTTGAACTACCCTGCCCTTTGTCATTTAAGATTTGTTACTTATAGATGTTATATGTTTATATTCTTGACTTTGGGCGGCTTAGGGACTGTTTCTAGGATGCCAACTCCCTGGCTTGACCTGGTTTCTATCCCAAACCCTTCCAGCTGTTTGTTAATTTTTAAAATAAGCTTCATAACACAAGACCGATCTAAAATACTTTGTCTCAATTTATTTTCTCTTTATTTGATTCTTGGGTTTGGCTCTTAAGGAACGTGATTGTTTTACCTAGCTGTTGATTTCCCAACAACCAGGCTGGGAAAATAACCCATCCCTTGTTGTCAGAACACATTCTCAGTTTATTAATCTCACAGTTACTTTTCCCTTTTAGACTCCACTAAGTGGGATATTCAAAACATATTCATGTCTTACAAAGATTTCTATTGTGTCGATCAACAAAACATAAATATTCCTACTATTAAAAACAAGTTACCTTCTGAATTCCTACAGAACCCTTCTGTTCAATGTCATTGGGAATTTTCTTTTAAAAACATATTGTAATACAATTCTGGAATATAAAGAACAAATACAAGATTATATGTTTGATATTTATTTGAATCTCTACTTGTTTTGACATGCCTCAAACTATGGGGAAAGAAACACTCTACCCAACCTATGAGACCATTTCTTAATACTGCACCCCCCCGCGCTTGCTTCACACCCAAAGTAGTTTTCCAGAATAATAGGCAGTACAAGAACATTTTTTCCCAAAGGCTATTAGATCCCAACGAAACTTAGCCACAATTAAAATTTTGAGCATCCAAGCTCCAAACAAACTCCATTGGCCAACCAACTCTAGAGTCTATTTCCATCCAAAGTCTTTTTGACTTTCTCTTTGCTTCTTCTTTTTCTTTTCTTTTTTCCCTCCTCTTGTCTCGGGCTCCTAAGACCCTCTTGGTTTTCTTTTTGGAAGTTTTTGTTTCCGATGGAGGAGCTTGGGTAAGTAACAACCTCACCTATAACTGTACATCTACTTAGGTGTGAGCTTTCTCTAGCATTTCATGGTCCACACACAAATATTATACAAATACAAAATAAAATCAAAGTATATATTCATATATGTCTACTTATAGTTTAAACTTCTCAACCCACAATTAAAACAATATTCTTTTAACTATAGTAAATCAATATTTACAAGGTTACCAAGAGATTACAAAAAGTAATTTATTTTTTATTTTATTTTTTTTATTAATAGTTTTAAAATTATTTTTCTATTTAAATTATTTCAAAATTAAAATAAATTTAATTATAAAAAAATTAGTTAACAAATTATTATTTTCAATAAATTTCTATATTTATCATTATTAAATTACTTTATGAGAAAAATTTCAACTTTGATGAAGGACAAACATCTTTACACATCATACTGAGTTGTAAAATGAGCTTCTTGACTTAATTATTCTAACAAATCTAAAATGTTATAAAATTATTCTATCAAATCCAAATTCTTCAAAAAAAAAATTATTGACATTATCTCCCAAAATATGTTGATTATACATTTAAAAATAATTAGTTTTTTATAATTTATTATGACGACATCTATAACATCTCTATCTATCTAAAGTTATGGTAATAGCATAAATAAACCAAAATGTAAAATTAACCAATAATAACAATAAAAGAATGCGAAGAATTAATTAACCACAATACGACCAAAAATGATTAAAAATATAATCACGATATATTAGATCATGATTAAAAAAAACAAATATTGAGGATGTTATAGAGTATTAATTGAGTTGTGGCTATCATTAGATTTTATCAAAACCAAAATCAAATAGAAACATATACCATTGCCACCCAATTAATACCCTCTAACATGTTATTTATTTTTTCTGACTATTATGCAGTCCTGTTTTTATCTATAAATCAACATAAAGAAAATTAAAATAATTTTAAATCAGAAGCAGGCCATTTTTTTTTTCCCAATTTTTTCCTGCTACTTCCAAAAATTAAGGAAGAGTTATAAAGTCAATATAATCAATAATCGGTATCTAAATAGTTAATAGTACCAAGCAGCTCACAAAAGAGTATTATGCATCATGTCAATGAGATTTCAATCTCGATGGATAAGTTATTATAAAACTCTCTCAACTACATAAACTACATTTAATTAATTGAGAAACAATCCAAGCTTATTTTAATATATTTATTTATTTTAATTTATATGTGTAACATTAAAAAAAAATTGTAGATCGGTGATATAAGTTAAATTTATATTGATGAACATTTAGTATACCATGATCGATAGCAATTCATAATCAGTTATCTAGGATGGGATATTCATGATCAATGAGGCTTTTAGTAATTTTGTCTTATAGATATTTGTGGAAAAGGTAAAAATAAAGATGGAATCAAATACTTGAAGTTTCACCTTAAAGCGAAAGTTTATTCAAGGAATGATTGGCTATGGCTGACTGACAGATTTTTTAAGAAGATTTCGATGTGGGAACATAGATCCTTATCTCTGGGTGGCAGAGTTGTCTTTACCCAATCTGTCTTGATGCAACTGGCGGTCTACTGGGCCCATCTGTTTATTCTCCCAGCTAGCATAATTCATTCCATGAACAGGATCTCCACTAACTTTATCTGGGGTGCAAAGGCTGATCGAGGCAAAATCCATCTGTCCAAAATGGATAGCATATCGATGCCAAAAAAGCTCGGGGGTTGGGGTCTAATGGATCAAAGATTGTTCGGAAAGGCTCTGGTCTGCAAATCAATGTGGAGAGGCATCTTTGGCGATGGTCCTTGGAGTGCTATCATCCACCAGAAGTATCTAAAAGGAAGAAGTTTGGAACACTGGTTCAGATCCGGCTCTATTGGAATAAAACAGGGATCCGCCATATGGCACAGCTTCAGGAAAAATGGAAAATACTTCTTAAAGAACCTGAAATGGAGGATGTACTCTGGAAGGAATATCTTTATTGGTATCGACTCTTTTGCAGGCTATAGGGGGATTCTTCCAGTTCCAGACCCTCTTCTTTTTGTCCTACACAGAATGGGCCTTTTTACATGGGACAAGATCATTGCGGAATGGAGGGGCCTTTTGCCTATTTTGAAGGATGCTGCTGATATTGGCCTACCAGTTGCCTTGCTATCATCTTGGGACAATGTCAAAGATGCCCTAGGGGAAGGAGGGATCAAGCGTGCCGAGCCAGAAGATCATTTAGTTTGGTCTCTATCACATTCTCATTCGACAGCAAATGTAAAAGATATCTACTATGATCTTGTTTCCAAAAAGATCCCGCCTGCAAGACAGATATTTCCAATGGTGTTGTGGAAACTAGGTTGTCCTCTCAAATTGACTATCTTCTCATGGTTAGTTTTCTACAACAAAAACTTAACATGGGAAAACTTGAGGAAGAGATGGTGGCACGGCCCAAGCAGATGCGTGATGTGCGAAGCTGAGGAGGAGACAAACTTTCACATGTTCTTCAAATGCGAGGCCTCCCAACAAATCTGGTATGATTTGGCTATTTCTTTTCATTTTCCTCACCTGGGTTTCATTTCTATCCATGCAGTGTTCGAGTGGTGGGGAAGGCAAGAGGAATCTAAGCGACCAATCCTTCCCATTGCGTTATGGTGTGTCTGGAAATGGAGAAATCTCAAGATTTTTGAAGACTCAAAACTCCCTTTCAAGTCTGTTTTGCTCAACATCTCTGCTCTCTATGAGTCGATCCAAAGGAGGCTGCCGAAATAAGTTCTGAGTGCTTGCAGGTTTCAGGTTCATCTTTTTTGTTGTTTGGCTATGCTTGTCTTATTGGTATTTAGGAAATCAGACCTTCTTTCAGCATGCATCAGCGTTTCTGCTTAGTGCATTATGTTCCTATATGGATGCCCCAATGTTGTATGTGGTTCTCATTTATTCCTCGTAAAATCTGTTCTATCTATGGTTTGGTCACCTTTTTTCAGGGAACCACAAGGTATTTTCCTCCAATGTACTCTTCAGGTTTTGGTGCATATATTGCCTCAATATATATATATATATCGCTTTTTCTTCTGAAAAAAAAGACTACCAACATATTTTTTTTATTTAAATTAAATAGTTTGTAAATGGATTTTATAGATTTTAAAGATTTTATAAATTCTGGTTGGTTGGTTGTTATTTCATAATATGTATGATAATTTGACATTTTTATTAGATAAATGTCAAAAAGGAAATATATTTACTAATAATAAACATATTAAAGATGTAAAGAAATTAATGTTGAATTTTTTATTAAAAAATCTATTCATTAGTATAAAAAAGATTATAAATACAAAATATAAAATTTTAATTAAAAAGTAATTATTCCACCTTAATAAAATAAAAATATCTACATAATTAAAATTAAAACTATTCAAATAAATCATTTTCTCATATATTTTTTTTCTGTAAGCTTGGTAGGACCTTTTATTCATTCATTTTCAAAAAGCAGGTTACATCCATGAAAGACGTTTCGTGGCCTCAACCTGCCCATTCGGAAACCAGGGTTGTTGGTCATCTAACTGCTTTGTATGTCATCCAAAATCTTAGTAACTCAAGTCTGTCAAACAGACCCTTATAGGATTGAATGCCTATAAACTAGTTTGCACCTAACACACTAACATAAGTACTGCTAACCGACATATGCAACGACAAAATAAACAAAAAAAGAAACTGCTAGCCACTACTCATCAGAGGACTCCACTAGGGCTGGGTCCTTAGCATTGGAACCTGGTAGTTCCGATTGAGGAAGGCACAAAATGTGCTTCTCAATACAGCCAAGAAAAACATTCCTTTGTTGGATTTGAAATTGGACAAGTTGAAATTCTTTCTGAATTTCTCGGAAACATGGATCAGACTTAACAGAGCCTATAAAATTCATAATAGCTCGGGCCACAATACTTTTCATCATCCAATAAAGATGAACCATTTGTTTATATTGCATGAGCCGACCTCAAGTGTGTCCTGGATTTGGAACAAGGAGTCACCAATCTACGAGTTGCACTTCATTCTGTGCACGTTGGTTGAGCTCTACCTCCCATGATGAAATCATATGTTTCACATGGGCAGGGTTACCTTTGTTGTATGCTTGGGCCGGATCATTAATTATCTTAGGATCTGACTTTCTGCCACTTCTCGGAGTGCTGATTGGAGGAAGAACCACATCCACCTCTATTCCCAAACTTTCTAATGTGGCCCCGACCCCCATTTCCGGACAAAATAGCACCTGGGGTAGGACGAGTCATATGAAGTAGCCACCAATCCAACAAATTAAACATTGTCAACCTAAAAGGTCGAGCCGCAATCTTGAAACAGACCGGATGTGTGCGGGCTTGTTGGGACGGGGTCCCCGGGGTCAAGTTTTGTTAAAATATTGAAATCTATGCATTTTGAGGAGCAGAGCACGAGTAGCGCAGGTCACTAGGAGTCAAGGGACTTAGGAATGTCAAATCCCCTTAGTTTTGTATTGTTTTAAGATCCACCCATGGTTTACGGACCATGGTATTGTAATGGGAAAAAATATATAAAAGGGTGTCTTAGGGAGTCTAAGAAAGGAATGAATGAATATAATGGGATTTGATATAATCTGAGTTTCTATGATCTTTTTATGTTTGGCGAAGGGGAAGGCTCTTGCAGTTGAGTGCGTGAAGAACTTGGTAAGTTCGAAGCTGAGTGTGTGGGCCCTTGTAGGTGTGTGTGCAGGGTATGGAAAGTCTGTATAAGGAAGATCTGAAGTAATAAAGAATATTTGAGGCAACTTTGTGTTTATTTTTATATACTTGTGTATTTTACACGCACTTGAATGATAGTTATCAGTATTTTTGTATTTATTGCTTCGCGAATATCTAGATCTGTTATTATATGTGATTTTATGCATGATTAGACGTTTACGCGAAGTTCATAGCTCTGTTTAACTGAAAATCACTTTAAGTTCAAAAATTTCATGAATAAGAGTTTGTGAAGGTTAGATCAGGCCTGAAACTGAAGAAAACACCTAAACCCCACATCACATAGCCTCCTGGATGCAGAAACCTAGTTCTAGCATCCCCTAACATAGCCTTGGGTGAGACTGCAACCTGCGCTACGCGGGTTGTTCCCAAAAGGGAAGTAGTGTAGGGTTTTGTTGGTTTGTGCAACTAACTCTAAACCTAGGTCCAATCCCCCTCAAGCCATGGTTGTAGGAAAGTCTTAGTGCTTCTGGCAGTTGGAAGAGAGCATAGGACTATAAAATACTCTAGCAAGGAAAATTTTTATCGAAGTAAGACACCTGCACAATGTTTTGGAAGATGGCGCAAGTGGAATTTACGATGAGATAGCTGCACCACAAGACGAATTGTCACGCAGACTACCTAGAAATTAACCGTTGGAAAAACTACAATTGATTTGACAATGATCTTGCCGTTAAAAGGAGTGGGGGAAATACCTTTAAGGTGCAAATCTGGGAAAATATATTGCCAAAATCACATTTATGAGGAAGATTTGCGGGGGAACAGACAATTTGAATTTGAATCAGGCTATAAATATGGCACCCTGCTCCACATTCAGGCACTTCGCTTTCAGAGAGCTTATGTTGTGATTTTTCACCTATGCGTGAGTTGTGAAGATTGCTGGATGTCTAAGTGGAATTTGGCAGAATTAGAAAGGGAATTCTTGAAAAGAGGCCTTAGATATATCATGACTGCTACACAGCCTGCCCATACTACAATGCCGAGATCCCTTAGAGGGTAGCCTGCTGCCTCAGAAGCAACAACTAATAAGCAGAAAAAGTTGCAGCAGACCCCAGTTCAGCAATCACCGAGGAAAATTCCAACCAAGCAAAGGCAAAAGGGTAAAATGGATAAGAAAAAGCAACCAATGGAACCACAAGACTTGGATGTAGAGGAGTTGGCCGGTGGCTTTGAAGACATCATCGCAAAAGACATAGAACTAGTTTCCAGGTTGCCTTCGTATATGCCACCACGAAAGTCAACATCCAAGGTCACGAAGGATCTAGATGCGGTTAAATATAAGGTTTTCACTCCGCTATTACCTAAAGACGTACCTATTGAGGGAGAATTGTTGGCCCGGGTACCATCCTTGAAGATGGAAGATTGGGATTTAAATTATCACAGTAAATATCCCCAGTTTGAGCCCAGCCAATACCTCAAATCCGTCTATTATGAAGAAGCAGGTGTCACACGCGTTGAACCTATGAAGTGGGCTGCTGGAATTGAGCGCACGAGTTTGTTGAACATGTTGTATGTTCCCCATTTTGGGTGTAGTATCATCAACACTATTTGTGTGTGCCAATTATTGGCGTTGGTCCATGATGGGTGCCTATGGCTAGGAGAGCCCATCCCTATTAATGAGATGTTGATGAAATGAATTACGCACTACCCTACCAGGGGGAAAATTTGGATGATGCTTTTGTAGGCAAGTCACAAGAGAAGAAACTAGCAAATCAAATGAAGAGTGACTTTGGATTGATCAAAAAGTCCCAAGACTATGTTGTTATCTCTATCAACGATGAGGCTGTGTGGTTTCCTGCCTCTTTTATGCTAAGGAAGATTATGTGGAAGTGTCGTGCAAATGAAGTGTCGACCCCTATTGTGTCCTTGTCCGTAGAGTGCATCCATGGGGTTCAGTTCAACTGGGGAATGTACCTGTTCCAAGAATTCTTGGATGACTGCCGTGAAGCATAGGAGGAAGGAAAGTCATTCCATTATGCATGGCAATTGCTTCTGATTACGTTAATCACTTGGAGAGCATCTGAGGAATTGCAGTTCCCTATGGTGGACCCAAATATCTGTGAAGTTGCTCAATATGCCTCATTATAAGCATTCAAATACCTTACAAGGTCCATAAAGAATAAGATATTTTGGGTTTTGTTCGAAACAGAGTTACGCATGGTGATTAATCAATGACCACGGTTATCACCTGGCCTATTTGATCAGTGTCGTGACATTGTGAAGTTTAAGGATGATTTTCACAGTCTATATCTGTGCCATGAAGGATTTGACAGAAGAATGGCATGCACTGCCATATCTGGTAGCCGAAGAACATATTTTGGTTATCATAGTAAGTGGTCGAGTGATTGTCTCACCCTGGTTGAGCCAACAACAATAGAAGGTACAAGCAAGACCGCTGCAGAAACCCAGGCTGAGAAGAAGGATCCCAAGAAGGATTCCAAGAAGGATCCCAAGAAGGATTCCAAGAAGGATCCCAAGAAGGATTCCCAGAAGGATCCCAAGAAGGACTTAGAGTCTTTGTTCATTATCAGGAAGTGGTAGGAGTGGACCACTAGCGGTGCACGAAAGAAACAAAAATCGAACAAGTTCACCAATGTAGAGCCACTAGCCCTTAAGGAGGGGGATCTTGATGAAATTGGGGATACTATCCAATTCGCGATGGAAGACATCTATGGGCACATAGAAGAGAAATACCAGTGTGTCTTGATGAAGGTCCAATAGGGCCTTCAAGAATTGCACGTACAGACCAGTTTTCTACAAGAGAGCATGGGTCAAGCAAGTGTGGGTCAAGCGAGCCTGAAGTAAGCGAGCGTGACAACCTTACAAGCAAAATTGAACATAGACCTTCGTGTAGTGCATTTGTTAAAGGGATCATTACATGTTGGCACTTCAGAATACATGACACGCCTCCTACATATGAAGAAATTGAACCTTAACTTGGCAACGCTCCCATTCATACATTTCATGAGCTGCATCAAGGAGTTCGAGGAAAAGGCACAGGCGCTCAAGAAATGAGAAGAGTTCGTTGCGTGCACTCAGTAGTTGGAGGCAACAATAGTGCAGATATGCAGTGAGATTCCAAAGCTCCAGATTCCAACAGAGGAAGCTTTGACCGAGAAATTATAGAAGCTAGAGCTGCAGTCAAAGCATATAAGGCTGAGGTATGAAATGTGAGGTTTGAGCTGAAACTATAGATCTTCGAGATTTAGATGAAGCTGCAGCCTACCACCCCTCCCAAAGTTCGAGAGCAGCGTGAGGCTGCTATTAAAGTTGATATGGAATTTCTTGCTGCTGCAATTAACAACTGCAGCCAAATTTTTTAAAGTAAAATGGAAATGTGGGACTCGCTGCAGGAGGAACCACATCTGCAAAAACTTGAAGCTGACATCCACGAAAAGAAAATGTTGTTTGATGAGATCAGAGTGATAGTGCAGACCTTAACACCTATGTAGAGGTTCACCAGACTCCAAGAAGGGAGATTCACACAAACCGAGATTGATGAGCTACGTCGGAAGGCCTTTATCATCTCAGCAAGGACGCAAACATGAGTCAGCGAAGTAAGACAACTGTCTCAAAATGTCTAGAGAAAATTAAAAGCCCTTTAGCAGACGTAGAGGATGATGAGTTTAGCAGTTGCAGGGCCAACTACAAAAGAGTTGGTTGAAGAGGTCTGACAAGCCGTTGCATAGAGTACAACATAAATTCAAGCCTTGAAGTCTGAATTCAGCGGCCTCAAAGCACGTGTCGAGGATATACCAGCAAAGTGAATCAGGGAAGAGTCACAGATTTGTGTTCGGGGCCTGTTGGGATGGGGTACCCTGGGTCAATTTTTGTTAAAATATTGGAAGTCTCCACATTTTGTGGAGCAGAGCGCAAGTAGTGCAGGTCACTGGGTGTCAAGGGGTTTAGGAAGGTCAAAGCCCCTTAGTTTTGTATTTTTTTGAGATCCGCCCATAGTTTACAGACCATGGTATTGTAATGGGAAAAAGTATATAAAAGGGTGTCTTAGTGAGTCTAAGAAAGGAATGAATGAATAGAATGTGATTTGATATATTCTGAGTATGTACGATCTTTCTGTATTATGGTGAAGGGGAAGGCTCCTACAGCTCAGAGCGCGGAGACCTTGGCAAGTCCGCAACTGAGTGCGCGAGCCCCTACAACTGTGTGCGCAGGGTCTTGAAAGTCCGTATAAGGAAGATTCGAAGTAATAAAAAATATTTGAAGAAATTATGTGTCTATTTTTATATACTTGTGTATTTTTTGTATTTACGCAAACTTAAATGATAGTTATCTGTATTTTCATATTTATTGCTCCGCGAAGATCTGGGTCTACTATTATATGTGATTTTATGCATGATTAGATGGTTACGTGAGGTTTATAGCTCTGTTTTAACTAAAAATCACTTTAAGTTTGGAAATTTCATGAATAAGAGTTCGTGAAGGTCAGATCAGGCCGGAAACTGAAGAAAACGCCTTAACCCCACATGACATAGCCTTCTAGATGCAGAAGCCTAGTTCTATCATCCGCCAATATTGCCTTGAGTGAGATTGCAACCTGCACTACGCGCGTTGTCGCCGAAAGGGCCGGTAGTGTAGGGTTTTTTTGGTTACCGTAGCTAAGTCAAAACCTTGTCCAAACCCCCTCAAGCCAACAACTAGGTGGATACCCAAATTAATATAACATGACACAATTTCATAAGAAAAGAGAAAGAAACAAACTGCATTATGTGTTTGCCATATGTAAGCACTACATGTCGAACAGGCCGACCACCGATGCCACTCTTGGCTTATGACTATCACCCCACGCTCATGTGGAGAAATTAATACATAGAAGCTAGAACTAGTCTGTCACCTCAAAAGGGAGGTGTCACTGACCGGCTCCCCTAGCCAAATACCATGAAGGACCACACCATAACCATACAAAACTAGAGATGAAGATTTATAGGATAGTTTCTCGTCTCGGGCCAACAAATCACAGAGAAAACCATTACCATCGGGTGGACAATCCTTCCACAAACAACAACTAACCGCATTTTACCATACATTCCCATTAGAAGCAATAGAATATCATATAATATGTACACCGGCATAGAAAGAATAGACACAACAGAAAAAGAAACCATAGAAACATGCTCACTTACCGAGTAATCAAGTCCTTTTATTTCGATAAGAAATTTATAGGTGGGTATTTCGCATTAGACAATTAATAATAGAATAGGTTGCGGATGAGGGGCTAGAAGGAAAAAATCATACCTAACTACGCTTTCCATGAACTAGAGGTTGGTCACATCCAGAGAGAAGAACATCCCAACCAAACTTGCCACCAAAGGATAGAGAATCTAGAACCTACGATTACCTCCAAAAACCAAGCTCCAACGTGAGACAGGTGCATGCATGTGGCTCCAAGCCCTCACCACCTAGAGTTTATGAACCTCGTGCTTGATCATATCAACATTAATTTCTCCCATGCGTTATGCCACCCCACCCTCCTGGTCACGCATGTAAGGCCCAATGTTGGGCCGCCCTTCAGCGTTCTCACCCATGATTTCACCTAAGACAAGAGTCTTAATAGGTGCGATGTTCAGTGTCACACCCCGAGCAGGGATCATGATTATTTTCCTCTTCTAGATCATGGTTTTGAAGGGCATCCTAAGCCATAATCTGGAGTAGAGGATCCATATCTCCATGATGGTTTTCCATCCAAGGGACATCAAGGGTTGTACCCAAATGGAGACATCCCCAATTAACCAAGAAGTCAACAACTTTTTGTTGTACTATGAAAAAACCCCCCATTTATAAAGAAAAATAGTTAGGATTAGAGTTATAAATGGGACCCTTTTAAATTTTTAGGCTTAGGATAATAATACCTAACTCTAAGAAAATACCTAGAAAAACCTTGCAAAATGAACTAAGAATGAAATCCACATCGCAAATCACAAACCACACTTTTCCTCATGACTATGATAAAACACCTTCGAAAAATTGCGATATGCAATTAAGTCTCCCGCTATGATAACATCACCTTGTCATTTTGCACTTCGCATAGTTCACAAGAAACTTAACCATGCCATTAGAACAACCACAAACGATTTGCGAAATGTGATATTGCGATATCTGCAATTGTATTTCACTTGATGCATCCAGTAGCGCTATACTGTATGCCTTTATAGACCACAATGCGCAATTAAGAGCAATAAAACATGTGGAATAATTACGTTTTAAATACCAAAACAAACAAGTTGACAGGTTAATAAATATTTAGAAGCCCGAGGAAGGATAATCATTTTCCAGGTTATGGGTAGTTATAATCGAGTATCTCATTAAACCTTTCTCGTGATCCAAATTCATTTCAGAGAAGATTTCAGTGTTAATTACCGAATATCGTCTGTGCTGATATATCTTTCTTATTTTAGGCAAGCGACAAAAGACATGTGACTAATAAAGGTGATGCAGATACAGAGAAAATAGACCATTGTTGAAGCTGAGTTTACAGAGATGGCTCATATCTTCGCTGATACAGTTTGTGATACTGCTAGAGGCACAACAGCTTGGGAAGTGATTTACAATAGGCTGGAGGATGAGAATCCTAAAATCACTGTTACGACAGCAACAACTGACTCAAAAATGCCTTCAGAACTTAAATGCAGAGATGCTTCTTGTTCTTTCCTTCATAGGATAGGAGTAAGAGCTAAAATAATCCCCTATACAGATATAATCAAGTGGGTGATTGAAAACGTTATCATTGAAGATAGGCAGTTCAAGAATTCAAGAAAGGAGCTCATAGGGTCGTTCAGAGCAAAGGACTTGAAGAAGATGTACCACATACCTGACCCATAGGATATCTACGACAACACATTTGTGGCTAAATTCGCAAAGAAGAACCCAAACCCATTAAAGCTAATTCAAGGTTGGAGGGTGTTGGACAACAAATTCAAGTATGACAAATCGGGTACGTATGCTATAGCCTCTTTGGTAAACCCCTACAGCTATGCAGCAAATTGTATGGGCTACCTAATAATACTAAGTTTTCAATACAATCGATTCCCCTGATGGATGCCTGTGTTAATCCCCACATCATGAATTGGCCTTCCATCCTATCTGACAACCTAGCCACCACCATTACCGAATATCGACAAAAGAAAGCCTCCTTTTCAGATAACCTCCCTCCCTTCTATTTTAGTGCCTACATTATGGATGCTATCTATTTTTGCATGACATTTCCAACCATGGGTTGGAAATGGACCTTACAAGATCCTTACCCAATCCATCTCAGTCATAAAAAAATATGGGAATCACATTACATACCTCACTTCTATAAGATATTCCATGTTGTTGTGTTGCCCCTACATCAAATAATTTTCAATAAGAAATCCCCTAGGTTTTCCCAAGAAGTCGCAGCAGACCTGCTTACTGTCGGCAAGTATTTCATTGAAGAGTGGTTCACCTACATTAGGGTTTTTGGTAGCACAACTGATCCACATGTCCTTCCTTTATATGTTTCTGATAAGTTATTAGCAAGAGAGATTTCCTACCAGACTGTGGGAAGGGGCTTAACTAAAGTTCTCAAAGACGGCAAGAAGTCATTATGGCCCACTTTCCCTGTCAAATGCGGTTCTTTTTCTTTAGCCAATTTTGTTCATGCTACTAAGGAATCAACACATATGGAAGCCCTCAGGCTTCATACATTGCCTAAGAGGCAATTTGATCCAAACAAAGTGGCATATAATGTCACTACTGGACTAAAGCTCAAGCCATACAATCATGAAGACAATTATTTTGAGGATTTGTTACAGTCAGCCGTATCCTTCAAACAAGCATTCGAATGGGCAAAGGCGAATCTGAAACCTAAATATTTTCAAAGATTTCAAGAATGCATAGATGAGAGGCTTCGAGTAATCCCAATGCATCTATTAAAGCCCGAGGATAAGTCTACACCAAGTGTCACTGTCGATAGTGGTGGTCCTAGCTCTCAAGTAGACTCTTGGGTAAACACTGAGAAGACACCAGACACAGGGAAACCCCAAGACGCAAAAAACACAACTGAGTCCAGCAGGAAGTCAGCTGAGAAACCAACGATAAGCACCCCAACTACATAGATCAGTTCAGAGGCTAAATGTAGTTGTTTAGAGCAGGAGTGGGATTAGTTTAATCAGAAATTACAAGGCACTACCAAAGCCTCAAATACCCAAGAAACAAAGGAATGTAAAACTCCTCTGCATATTCATAAGGATACAAAGCCCAATTCTATCGGAGAACAGTCCACACCTATGGAGGAACAAGTGACAACGTCCCATAACACTGAAATTATCCCTGCTCTTCCCACATCAGAAATCATTCTGAAATTAACTGAAATACCTCCACTTGATGTGTTATATAGCCCTCTCCACAAGGCTATATTTAGAAGGCGGAGAAAAAGGAGAAGGGTAGATACACTTGAATTCCCACCTGGAAACGAGCCAATGGACATTGTTTGGAAGGACATTCCTTTCAATCCAGCCAAGGACTTGACAATGCTATCATAGTTCACAGGAGCATACACATTGGCCACTATGGACAAGGCTACTGAGGTCTCTACTTTACTAAGGGAGAAAGAGGAGAGAATTGTGCAGCTTGAACAAGAGCTCAAGGCAGAGAAAGCAAGTGCAAATAGGCAGGTGGCTGAGAAACTGGCACAATTGCAGCAAGACATGGCAGTCCTGAAAATAAGCTATGAAGCCAATATATTAGCCAAAGATATGCAACTCCAGGAAATGAAGCAATCCATGGAAAGATACAAGGATGTTCCCACTACCGAGGAGTTCATTAAAGAGGCCCTAGAATTAAATTCCCTCCTAGTGAAACAACAGGAGTATTTCTGCCAGAAGATGTCACACATTACTCCCTATCTGACTACTAGCGACCAACTGACAGATTAGGAAATCGACCATAGAACAGAGATTAACAATTTAAACACCAGAATCTCTAAGTTCATCGAATGGCAGGAAATAGAAGATGGAAGGAAATCCAATCTACCCGAGATTGAGGAAACTCATAAAGACATTCTATTCATAGATTGGGATGCCAGAATCAAACAGGTTGAGCTAGTAGTCACAAGGGTAGCCGGAGTATCAAAGAATATCATCAAGGCAATGAATCACATCTTGTTTACCACCAATCTCATTAAACAAGTCAATACAAAAGAAATGCCTGATTTAACTGCTATGTATAAATGCTGGCAAGAAAAGGCGGGGAGTCAAAGAGAGACAATTACAAAACTGACCACGACCAACTAGGAGTCGTATTGGAAGTATCTTGTTGAGCCACATAGCCATATTATGACTCTCAACAGTTCCCTTCATACGACTCAAAGGATGCTTCCATCGCTCACCGATGCAATCTTCACTGGACAACTCAGGACTCATTTCGGGGCACCTCCTCAAATTCAACTGATGACCGATATTTGTGATTTAAAGGACAAGCTCGTAGATAGCAAGTCATGCTCTTAGTTCTGTTTATTTAGCCTTTGTTTATTTTTGGAGTTAGTTACCTAGTTAGGAGGAAGGTTGTTTGAAACCTCCTCAAATTTTGTATAATCTATTTTTTCACATTTAGTTAGAATAGTATTTATACCCTTCTCATGCATTTAGAGAAGGGTCCAAAATTTTATCAAAAACATGTGCAAATAATTTACTATTGTAAGTTTGTGAATTCTTTGATAAAATTATGGAACATGATCATTTATTTTAGATATCAGACTACTTTCCTTTGTTGAGGCACTTTTGTATTCTTGGGAGACAATTTGATTTGAAGAAATAAGTTGGTCTATGTCATTTGTCAAATGAACAGGACTTCACACATATGGTACTATTATCGTGTATGATTGTTTCTATTTACATTTAATTAGTGGAAAAACTTTACTTTCATGAATTATATGTGAGATTTATTGTTTCTGTTAAGCGTTAATTGCACTTTTGTCTTATGCCTAGCTGAAGTTGTGATCTTCATATATAACTCATCATATATGCGATATATTTTATAAATTCCTTTGACCAACTATTTAGTCAAAGGAATTATCTTTTAGGTTATAATCTCTGTTTAGTTGTGTTTAATCTTTATTATCACATGTTAAACATATATCCTTGTAGATCGCATATCATACAGGAATACCTGGGTTTATATTAGAATAAGTTAGTTAGAGGAATTGCATTATAGGATAGGTCACTTAGATTATCATTATTCTATTGCAAAGCACTCATGAACCACCCACTCTCATCTTAAAACCCACACTGGGGAACTGGTTCCATTATCCCCAGTCAAAGACACCACTTTAAACGAAAAAGGAGTTGTCCTAAGGTCCGAACCGAGTGGTTATCCCCCATGTTTCAGCAGCATAATTCTGAGGCCGCAACATTTTGGTGCTAGAAGGAGGGCATTCAACTGTGAATGGTAGATAAAGCTAAATATCATTCGAAAAGCATTCATAAGAGTCAAAACCCCTCCACCAATTCTACACCTTCTGAAACTCATTCAGAATCTCTTGATCGGAAGTCTGAAGTTGTAGAAACATCTCCCTCATCTCCTAAAGTAGTAAGACAACAATCCTCTCCAGATTACACTCCCAAGTCTCCCGAATTTCATTATTTGATACAAAAAGTGGAACAAATATCCATTTCTACAGAAAAAACAGAGAGACCTGAAGTGTCTGAAGAAAGTGTTACCTCCTTATTACAACAAACTGGTGTATTGACTAGACTAAAAAGTGAGAGATTTGGGGTTACCCCTTTCGAGTTCCCCATCCCTCCATGACATAGGAAAGTCACCTCATCAACATCTGAATCGGATACCAACGAGATCACATCACCTTTCCATCCATTTACTTCCCCATTCACTTCTATTCAATCCACAACTTCTCAAATATCCACTTCTCCAATTAGTACTACAATTAACAATACTAATCCAATAGTAAGTTCTTCACCATCTATACCTACTTCTGGACCAACCTTCCCATTTTCTCAGTCCCCAACTCAAGTTATGGCCAATCAACCTTGGACAAATCCTGGTGCTGTTCTTGGCGAAAATCCAAATTGTTATGCTCTTAACCTGCAAATAATACCCAGATACAGAATATGCACAGAAAAGATACCCAAAACACAGAATATGCGAAGAAAAGATACCCAGAACATAGAATAGCAATGATTTTATTATTCAAAGAGCAATGTTCGCATGCCTCTTCGAGGGGGCAACCTCCAATAGAGCAGAGCTCGGTTACAAAATAAGACATGATGCTCCTCGCAGGGAGTCTTTATCCTTTATATATGACTCATACATGCAATACCACGGGTCAATACCGTGAGTTTTATTAATACCATCTATCTAATACTATGGCTACGGCCCATTTGCAACTAACTGTGGTCCCATCATTAATTTCGGGTTAACCAGTTACAAAATATATGGGCTTTATTGACTCTTTGACTATGACGTGATCCCAAGACATAAATAAGGGGGTTAGGGTGGGACCCTAACATACCCTCCCCCTTAAGACTAGCCTTGTCCTCAAGGCTGAAGCTGCGGAAACTGCTGAAGAATAGTAGCTGGTTCCCAAGTTGCATCTTCCGGAGAGGTGTCTTTCCATTTGACGAGGACTTCCTTAATCATGCGGCCGCACAGGTGCTTGTCTCTTGTGGCGAGAACCTGTTCGGGTTAAAGCCAGATTGACCCTTCGTCGTCCAGTTCAGGTAGACTGGTTTGAACTCGGCAATTGTTCCCAATTACTTTTTTGAGGCATGATACATGGAAAACTGGATGGATTTTTGTAGTAGGTGGCAAAGCCAACTTGTAAGCCACTTCTCCAATGCGCTGAAGTACTTGGTAGGGTCCGTAGAATTTTGGAGATAGCTTCTGAAAACCCTTGTCTTTGAGTGATGTTTGCTTATATGGTTGCAGCTTCAAAAAGACTTGGTCCCCTTCTTGAAACTGGCGCTCTGAGCGATGCTGGTCGACCTGTTGCTTCATGCGGTTCTGAGCTTGATGAAGATTCTCTCTAAGATGAGCTAGCATGGTGGCGCGGTGTTGTAGGAGTTCATCCACTGCTTGTACTTTGGAGCATCCCTGGAGATAAGAAATAGGGGAAGGCGGAAGTTGACCATATACTGCTTCATAAGGAGTCATTTTAGTAGTGGCATGATAGTTGGTGTTATACCACCATTCCGCCAGAGGTAACCACTGTACCCAAAGGTGTTGCTTTTCTGAAGTGAAACACCTGAGGTAGGTTTCTAGACATTTGTTGACGGCTTCGGTTTGACCATCCCTTTGCGGATGATAGGAAGTGATGAGTTTTAGTTGAGTGCCCTGTATCGTGAAGAGTTCTTGCCAAAAATTACTGGTGAAGATCGGGTCGCGATCAGACACAATAGAAGTGGGCATGCCATGTAGTTTGAATATCTGATCCATGAAAGTTTGCGCAACCAAAGTTGGTGTAAACGGGTGGGGTAGGGCACAAAAATGAGCATACTTTGACAAGCGGTCCACCACCACCATGATGACTGACTTGTTCCCTGATTTTGGAAGACTTGTAATGAAATCCATGGAAACCTCCGTCCAAATTGATGTCGGAATGGGCAATGGTTGTAATGTGCCTGGTGTGTTGACAGTTTCTCCTTTGTGGCGTTGACAGACATCACATTCTGCGACAAAAGTAAGGATGTCCTTTTTCATGCCGGTCCAAAAAAATGATCTTCTGGTGCGAGCATAAGTTTTCTGAAAGCCCGAATGTCCTGCAATGGGAGATGAGTGCAATTCGGCCAATATGCGACTTTTGAGGGTTGATGTTGGTGAGATTACTACTCTGTCCCGGTAGCGAAGAATATCATCCTGCCAAGAGTAGCCCTTGACGGAATTTGGATCGACCTGCAATTGAGAAATGAGTTGGGATAGCCCTGGATGTGAAAACCATTCTCTGCGAGCTTCTTCAATCCATTCTGGAATGGGTAGGGAAATTGCTAGCATAGTACTTTCTTCCTCAAATTGGTGAGATAATGCATCTGCTACCCTATTATCTTTTCCTTTCTTGTAAATGATCTCATAATCATATCCCAGCATTTTAGCTAGCCATTTATTTTGTTGCGGGGAAGATAGGCGTTGCTCCAGAAAATATTTAAGACTGTGATGATCTGTGCGGATTTGGAAACGTCGCCCCAATAAGTAAGGGCGCCAGGTGTCGACTGCATGTAAGATGGCCATCATTTCTTTTTCATAGGTAGATTGGCCCAGATTTTTCCCACTTAGTTGTTGGCTTGTGAAGGCCAAGGGTCGCCCTTCCTGTATTAAGACTGCCCCAATACCTGTCCCTGAAGCATCAGATTCAATGACAAAAGATTTTTTGAAGTCAGGTAGTTCTAAGACTGGAGTGGAACACATGGCATTTTTGAGGGCTTTAAATGCCTGTTGGGCTTCCTCATTCCAGAAGAAGGAATTTTTCTTTAGGAGTTGAGTGAGGGTCTTCGCTATGCGGCCATAGTTGCGGACAAATTTACGATAATAGCCGGTGAGTCCCAAAAATCCTATCAAGCTCTTCAAGGTCTTACGTTGAGGCCATTCTTGCATTGCCTGGATCTTTTTGGGGTCCACCTTGACACCTTCCCGCCCCACAATGTGGCCCAAATACTCAACTTCTTCCATGCCAAATGAACACTTGGAAAATTTGACAAATAATTTATGTTGGCGGAGCAGTTGCAAGAGTAGATCTACATGGTGAAGATGTGCAGCCCAAGTGCCACTATAGATGAGGATGTCATCGAAGAAGACCAGGACAAATTTCGTGAGATATGGTTTAAGAAGGTGATTCATAAGGCTCTGAAAAGTAGAAGGGGCATTACAAAGACCAAATGGCATGACCAGGAACTCATAATGGTCTTCATGAGTTCGGAATGCCGTCTTGGGAATGTCGACTTCCTTCATGCGAATTTGGTTGTAGCTTGAGCGAAGATACAACTTAGTGAAGAATTGAGCCCCATTGAGTGAAGAATTGAGCCCCATTGAGTTCGTCCAGCAAATCGTCAACCACCGGGATGGGAAATTTATCTTTGACTGTCAACTTATTGAGGGCCCTGAAGTTGGGACACATCCGCCACTCTCCGTCTTTCTTGAGCACCATGACCACTGGGGATGAATAAGGACTAACGCTGGGACAAATGACACCTGTTTCCAAAAGTTCCTTGATTATCTTTTGTATTTCATTCTTTTGGGTGAATGGATATCTGTATGGCCGCACGTTTGGGGGTTGGGCCCCTGGAACCAATGTGATGCTATGATCATGTTCCCCTCGTGATGGTGGAAGCTCCTTAGGCTTGTCAAAGACCTGCCGATGTTTATTTAAAATTTGTTGCATATCAAGATGAATTTCCAGGGACTGGGTTTCAACTACCTGGATGGCATTGAATTGAGCTACCACGCCATGATTGCCCTTTTTTAACAATTTTCCATCCTATGCGAGCTAATGATCGAGGGGGCTCCCGCCTGGAGGCCACGGAAGGTATATGTGTAGTTGTTTTGCTTAAAACTAATATATAACTCCTGGAAATCCATTGTGATTGGCCCAAGAGTGCGAAGCCATTCAGCACCGAGGACAATGTCGCATCCGCCCATGTGGATGGCAAACATGTGTGTTTTCAACTGATAATCCCCCATTTGAAGTTTGACATTTTCGCAGCGGCCTTCACATTTCATTGCGCCCCTATCCGCGATTTGGACTTGGAAGTTAGAGACTGCGTGTACAAAACAATGCATTGCGTCGACGACTTTTTGATGGATGAAATTATGTGTACTTCCACTATCAATCAAGACTACTACTGGGCGATGCTTATGAAAACCCCTGATTTTGAGAGTTTGAGGTGAAGAAATTCCTGCCAACGCATTTAGCGAAATAACTGGTTCATCAGATACAATCTCCTTTTGGTTGTATTCTTCTATCACCTCAGGTTCCTCAAGTGGTGGATCTCCCTCGGTTGAGCTGTAGTTAGTGGCATATATTTGAAAAAACTTGGGCTCCTTGCACTTATGACCAGGGGAATATTTTTCATCACAGTAGTAACATAGTCCTTGCTTCCTTCTTTCGGCCATTTCCTGAGGTGACACCTTTTGGACCTTAAGTGTCTGAGTCATGTTGTGAGCTTGTGGGGGACAACCTTTAGTGGGGAAATTGGGGCGGCTGTATTGGGCTGTTATGGCACGTTCCACCTTACGAGCTACCTGGCGAGCCTCCGTCCACGTGGGAGGGTTGTGGTGTAGAACTTGAGCTTTGATGGCTTCTTTAAGACCACTGATAAAACATTCAGTGTAGAACTCATCTAAGAGACTCTGAGTGCGGAAGGCTAAGGCTTCAAAAGCAGTGATATATTCATCCACTGTACCCGTCTATCGGAGCTTTGTGAGATGTCCCAAAAAGGAGTCTCCCTGTTCAAAGCGATCTCGAAGAGCTTTGGTAAATTGGGCCCAACTCTGAAACGGTCCATTGCGACGTTGATGCCATTCTGCCCATTGCCATCATTCATTGTCCAAGTACATGGTCCCCACCATAAGCTTAGTCCAATCATCTAGGAGACGATTCAATTTGAAATACTGGTCCATTTGTGCTAGCCATGCAGACGTGTGAGAACCGTCAAATTTCTGCATATCCAACTTGGGAGGTCGCTGACTGGGTGGTGAATGGGTGTGCCAGACGTGAGGATAATGGCTAGACTCACCCTCATGGTGTTCATGGCCATTATACAGTTCGTCGAGGGCTGGCTCCTTGCCCTTATCGAGTGCTTATTATACTTGGCGAGTTAGTCCGCTAATCATAGTTTTGAGGTCGTTCATATCTGCTTCAAGTTTGTCTAGCCTTTCATTGGCCATCGCTTGAGCTCTAGTTTCTACCATACACCAACTTGATGAAAAATTGGGACCGCCAAAATTTTTTTGTAATAAATTGAATGGTACCACCGTGCTCAGCTCGTCGTCCTGATGCTGATGGGCTAGCTCACAAATAAGCGTTTCAGAAGATCTCTTTTTTTTTTTTGGAAAACTCCTAACGGACTTTTACTCCTTCTTCATCAATACTGCAGTCGCCAAATCCTCAAAATGTCAATGCTACCAAAAGTCCTGCGAAAAGTAGACCCCGGTATAGGAACCCTTCACAACAACTCCGATCTGGTGGATCTGAGAGATCTGAATGGTGGAACAACTGCTGCTGCGGATCTGATGGAGCTACGGGACTGATGTCTGCTGCTGCGGCACGTCTTTGCACATGCGGATCTGGAATAGATGATGTGTGATCCCCCAATAGAAAAGGGAACTATGGTCTAGAGGAGTGTCAGGTGCTACAGATCGCAATATACATAAGGGTCTGACAGTAGTACTTGTCCCAATGTTTCAGGGCTCTAACTAAGGAGGATCGACCGCACCCTTAGCCGTACAACCCGACTACCCTATCGTACGGGCGAGTAATCTCTCCGAGTGCTATTCTCGGTGTACTGTAGCCACAAGACAGCTGAAGGTTTATCTATGGCGAGGTTTCAAGGAGCCTAGGGGGCTTCGTATATACCCATAGGGTACGTGGAAGACAGTCCGTGTGTGGTTCTGTCTAATGTGCTACTACTCGAAGGGGCACCCACAGGGGTTACAAGGGAGTCCAACAGACGTGACCACCTCTTGTATTTCCTGCGTGCATGCCTCCCCAAATCCGCAGGTTTATGCGCTTAATGACAGATCCCGTGGTTTAAAGATGCCGGA
This sequence comes from Pinus tabuliformis, assembly GCA_031772625.1. Lineage (NCBI taxonomy): Eukaryota > Viridiplantae > Streptophyta > Pinopsida > Pinales > Pinaceae > Pinus > Pinus tabuliformis. Next base: position 477,908,466 of record CM062806.1, on the reverse strand, counting down.
ACACGTCTCTAGCCAAAAAAAATTTGCTAAAAATTGGAGATCCCACCGAGCCCTGGAAAGTGCTCTGATACCACTTGTTATGCTCTTAACCTACAAATAATACCCAGATACAAAATATGCACAGAAAAGATACCCAGAACATAGAATATGCGAAGAAAAGATACCCAGAACACATAATAGCAATGATTTTATTATTCAAAGAGCAATGTTCACATGCCTCTTCGAGGCGGCAACCTCCAATAAAGCAGAGCTCGATTACAAAATAAGACACGATGCTCCTCGCAGGGAGTCTCTATCCTTTATATATGACTCATACATGCAATACCACGGGTCAATACCGTGAGTTTTATTAATACCATCTATCTAATACTATGGCTACGGCCCATTTGCAACTAACTGTGGTCCCGTCATTAATTTCGGGTTAACCACTTACAAAATATATGGGCTTTATTGACTCTTTGACTATGACATGATCCCAAGACATAAATAAGGGGGTTAGGGTTGGACCCTAACACAAATGCACTCCCAAAAAACCCAGAAAAATGGTTGCCTAAGTATAATCCTGATGATGACCTCTCGGCAGAAGAACATCTAAATAATTTAATGTTAGCCATGAATCTCAATGGGGTTGCACATGAAGATGTTGTAATCAAACTGTTTCCTTATACATTCCAAGGATCTACTAGGTCTTGGTATTTTTCCCTCCCAGCGGGTTCAATTAGAGAATGGGATACTTTTAAAGAAGTATTTCTTGCAAAATTTGGTGATGATAGGATCATAGCATCCTTGATCAATGATATTTCTAATTTGAAAACTAATCCAGATGAAAAGGTCAAAGATTTCAACTCAAAATTTAACAAATTGCTAAACAAAATCCCAGTTGCCTCTAAACTTGCCATAGATGTACAAATAGAATGGTATATATCATCTCTTCCTTCTAATATTGAATTTTTTGTAGAATCTCTTCCTTGCGAAACCAGAGATTCTGGGTTCGATCCCCAGCGGAGTCACCAATTTTTTTTCCAGATAAATCGATCTTGCGGACAAGACCGATCTCCCTAGTATCAGAAGATAGTCTAGCAACAAACAAACAAACAAACCTATATTTCTCTTGACATATGAAATTTACAAATAAAGATTATAAAGGTGTTAAGATCCTACCTTAGATCCAATGCTTGTTTGTTGTAGTCATCCCTCAATCGTTCAAAAGAGTTATCTTTAAGGACTTGAAATCACAAACAAGCAAACATTAAATAGCACCTTCATAGAAAATATCATAAATCATGTCTATTATGGTGATCAAGGAATCCATAAAATAAACCATAAATGAACAACGCATTGAGAAAAACAAACTTATTTGTATGTAATCTCTCCTCATAAAAGCTCAACTAAAGAAGCCTAAGTTCCAGTAGCATTTCACCTCAAAAAATATTCAGCTTCTAACCTCCCCAATAACTAGCCCAATGCTTCATTTTAGAGTGCAGAGGAGGAGGTTATAGGTCCATCTATGAAGGGATAGAATCCTCCTTCAAAGGGATAAGCTTCTCACATCAATGGGTTAGCTCCTTAAGGTATGGGATGCATAAACCTTAAGAGAGCAAACTTGCCACCTCAAGATTCCTTCCAGAAGCTTCTAGAAATGATTGAAAGTGAGTTTTTTGTACTCGCGCCTTTTTAACTTTTACAGGGGTCCACACCCATAACATAGGGACAAAGCGGTCAGGTGTGTAGGACATGACCATTAGGTGGGGAACCGTAAGTAATGCAAAGGGAAAGTGTGGAACCAGAGTTTTAAAGACTTTTAGGGCTTTTCTCTTACTTTCAAGGCTTGATATGAAGAACTGAGGCTTAAGACTTGCAAAGGAGGAAAGTATGAGTGGTAATGGACTCACACAGATTGCAGGATGTCAAGGTGACAATTTTTAGTGCAACAGCTACCCTTGTAGAAAACATGAAAGAAGCCCTGTCTGTAGAAAGAAGAATCATAGCTTTGGAAAATAGGTCACAAACAGATGAAAGGAAGTCCAAGAAAGTAACATTTAAGGATGAATCTAAGAAGAAAGATTCAAAGGACCCTTTTGATCTTGAAGGCCTTCAGAAAGTGTTGAAAACAATGTCTAACGAAATGGTCAAAATAAAAAAATAGGTCGTAGAATCTTCTGCTCCCAAGAAACCTTTTCAATTGTTCAAAAAGAACCCTTATTCTCCATCACAAAACCCAAACACCATTTCAAATGCTGAATCTGACCAAGAAGCAGAAGAAGATTCACCAAACAAAGATAAAGATGAAACGGAAGAAGAAATTGAACTAAACGGGATGTGGGATTTTATCCTCCCAGCTGAAGAAGAGGCACAAGCAATGCTAGTGACTATAAGAAGTAAAAATTCTCCTAACATGTCTATCACAAATCAGAAGCAAAAAGTTGCTACTCCTGGAAAGGAGAAACTAGTAGCTAAGAAATCTAATACTAGCCAAACTGATCATATCCCCCCAGACTGCCAAATGCCTCAAAAACATTGGTAATCTCAGATATGGTCGAATACAATAAAGTGGAAGACATGAAAAAGACTAGAGCTAACATCTCGTTGCATGAGCTCACTAAATTCAAACAACAACAAACTGTTTTATTAAGGGAGTTGAAATAAGTTCCAATATCTCCTCTGTGATCTGCTATAGTTACTCAAGCTTCCTACAATATGGGAAAACCTCCCTCATCCTCAAACAAAGTAGATCCTTCATATCTAGTTCTGATTGGTGATAGGTCTATTTCTCATGTTCCTCCATTTCTGCTCACTTATGAAATTTTCAACAGGAACATTCACAACTACCTTGTTGATTCAGGAGCCTCCTCAAATATAATGCCAAGAGCTGTGTGTACCAAATTGAACATTACACCTCAAAAATCTGCAGTGCACATAGTTCAGTTAGATAGGACAAAAGTCGAGGTGCTTGGAGAAATAGCATCAGTTTCAATTAGGCTTTCCTCTAATCCAAAAGTTTCACAAATAATTGATATTTTGGTGGCTGATATCCCTGAATTTTATGGTTTAATTCTCAGTAGGGATTGGTCTGAAAAGTTGCACGGTTATTTCGCAACTGATTGGTCTCACATGTGGTTGCCACACAATGGTAAACCAAACCAAATCAAGGTAGACCAAGAGAAATTCATGAAATATACAGTCACCGACCTCGAGGGAAGAAACGAACCTGTTGCCTTCACTAATAATATCATTGGAAATTACTCAGCCGAGTCCTCTTTAGGATCCTTTAATGCTCAAAGGTCTCCTTTTTTAGATAACGTTCTAGTTTCTCAAATCGAAATTTTTTCACAACAGATGCTTCCAAATGTTTAAATTTAGTAGATAAAGTTTCTAATAACTCTCTGTTCTAGACTCTCTATTTTGACGGTTCTAAATTAGAAGACGGTGCGGGTGCAGGATGCATTTTGATCAATCCGCAAGGAGAGAAAACCATGCTTTCTTGTAGACTTGAATTCCAGTGCACTAATAATATCGTTGAATATGAAGCAATGATCCAAGGACTGTATAAATCCATCAGTCTTAATGTCAAATACCTACAAGTCTATGGTGCCTCACAAATAATTTTGAAACAGTTGAGAAATACAATCCATTGTGTCTCTGGGAACCTTAAACACTATCAATCTTTAGCTCATAAATTGACTTCTCATTTTTATGCTTTCAACATATCTTCAATCCCTAGACTACAAAACGCAAGTGCTGATATGATAATGTGATATAAGACAATTAATAAGGTATTACAGACTCATGTGCTTGGATTTGTCTATTTTATTTTATGCAATGGATCGATAATATTGCGAAATACACAGACAATGAAGCAGTAAACAAAAACATAATAGACAACACATAACACAACAAATTTAATGAGGAGTTCACCCAATACTCCTGGGCTACATCTCCTGGTCCAGCCTTCAGTGTTGGCCTCTCTATTATGTCTTCAAGCAAAGTTTTTACAATAGTATGAGCTCAATTTGAGACTCAATACACAACAGATATGACAGTGAGAGTTTTCTTGAACCTCTCAAGCCTTCTCTGAGTACAAAGACTCTCTTAATCACTCTTTGTCTCTGTCTTAGCTCTATCTCAGCATTACCTACAACACTGATTGCTTCTGTTTGCAATCTGTTTGTGACATTAAAGCCAATAAAATTCGTGATCATGATACCCTCGACCGACTCCCGACTAACTATGAGCTAGTGCTAGTCGGCCTTGATTGAACACCGAATGAACACTAGGCTACTGTTCATTTCTTCTTCTCGGCTTTCTGTCTCTTGGCCTCTATCCGCTCGAATCCCTCTTCTAGCATTACAAAATCATTGCATAGTGCCTAAAGGGGAGGTGGCCACCTATTCTGCAACGTAAGAGTGCCTCGAGTCTTTGGAACCCATAAAATAGCTGCTCTCTGTTAACACAAAGAAATGTATTCGAACTGAGAAAATCCACCAAAACACTATTCATTTCAGACTTCAAAATTCCTTAAATACGGTCTATTCCTCTATCGGGTCCGTCCTCATCGCTATCGCAAGTCTCTTTGGTCTTGCTCCTTTGTATTTTAAAAATATGTTAAAAATCGTGAAAATAACGTAGAAATGGCTTATGGTGGATCTGAAATAATATACAATAGCTTTAAGAAACCCTTTCGGGTCCGACTCATCGCATCAGTGCTTCATCCTTTGTATTTTGTTTAATAAACAAAATACGCAAAATACATTAAAAATGCCTTTTCTGCAGATCTCAAATCTTATGAAATAATATTTATATAACTGTCGGGTCCAGTTCATCGGATCACATATATGTATGCGTATATAGCTCGCTCCTCTGTGTAGCCCTGATTGCGATATCAAAATGCGGTTGATCGCAATCGCACATCGCGATAACCCCAGGTCGTTGTAAGCGCTCTTGTAATCTCTAATAGTGATCCTGTGATGCAACGTGGGCTGTCGATCTACGTGCTTGATTGACGATCCTAGTTGACTCCGCTGGTCGCCATCGCAAGTTTTATATGGTCTGTGCCGATATCTGTTGTCTGCTTGTGCTGATTGTGATTTTCCGATCAGATCTGGACCATTGATCGGCCAGATCTGATGGCTACTGTGCATTCACTGTCCACGCCCCCGATACTCTGTTTTTCACTGTTTTCACGTGTTTTTGCCTCTTGATAGTGTTTTTTCATCATTCTAAAAGGTTTTCTCATGCGATTGTTTTTGGTATTTTAAGAGATTTCAAGACTAAGAGAGTGTTCTTGGATCCATTTGGATCACGCCTTCCCACTGAAAAGGATTTTGGACCACCAAAAGTTGGTTTTCAAGCATCGCTCAAGTGAGGATACAGCTGCCCCACTTGCCCAATCTCTATCCATTTTGCATTGCTAGGTTTTGAACCTTTGAGCCCGATCCTAAGGTACTCAACATCCCCTCTGTGCATGGTTCTCACCTTCCTATCCAAAACTGTATCTTCCTACAGCTCATTGAGATATTCAGGCAACAAATCATCAAAGGAAGGCAATTGACTTTGCTCTTTGGGATCTTCAATTAGTGAAGGTTCTAACAGTCTTAAGTTTTCTGCATTTACCACTAAATAGATGTGCATGTATGCTGGTAGATCAAGGCGGAAAGCGTTCTCACCAATTTTCTCAAGTACCTTAGAAGGCCCATACCTTATTGGCTTCAACATTTTTCCTTCACCTTGCATTCTGTCCTTCCTAATATACAACCAAACTTGATCACCAACTTGGAAGCTTTTCTCCACCCGATGCTTATCATGCCTTGCCTTGTACTTGGCTTGGCTCTTTTCCAGTTGTTCCTGCACTGCTTGGTGAATTTTCTTGGATTTGTTCAATGAACCTAGTTGCTTTGTCCACATCACTATGTCTAGCAACTGCTATGTCTTTTTCAAAGACAAAATCCAAGGGAGACCTTGGTATAAAACCAAAACAGGTCTCAAAAGGAGATCTCTGTGTAGAAGAATGTTTAGCATGGTTGTAAGAATGTTGCACATAACATAAAGGCTCATCCCAAAGCTTGGGATGCTTGCTGCAATAACCCCTAAGCAACTGGATCATTTCTTTTTGACTATATTTGGCCATCTTTTTGTGGATGAAAGGTTGTGCTCTTCTTCATTCTGGTGTCCATCAATTCCCATAGACTTGACCAAAACTTCCCAAAAAATCGGGAATCTCGATTAGATACTATGGAAGTGGTAACCCAAAACGCACACAGACATGCTGAAAGAACAACTTCGTTGTTTTTTCAGCTGTAATCTACTTATTACAAGGTATTAAAATACACATTTTACTGAACTTGTCCATAGTAACATACAAATAGTCATGACCTTTTCTAGATTTTGGAAATCCCCCAACAAAATCCATGGAAACACTTTCCCAAGGACGAGAAGGAACTGGAAGTGGAGTGTACAAGGCTAGTTTTCTATTGTTGGGCTTGCTTTTAGCACACATGGTACACCCTTTAATATATCTAGAAACTGTTTCATGCATTTTTGGCCAATAGTAGTATCTTTGCAGTTGTGCAACTGTTTTACTTACACCAAAATGACCTGATATCAGAGAAGTATGTGCCTCCCTAATTATGTTAACTCTTTCAGTTTGTGGAATGCATAGCTTTACCAAATGATACAAGAGTTGGTCCTTAACATAGTAATCCAATTCTTCTACCTTTTTTCCATTGCTTAAAGCTGCATATACATCTTTAAAGTCTATATCTTGAGCATATTGTTCAATGTAGCTTTCATGCATTACTAAGTTATGCTTAAGTATAGTAGATGCATTTATGATTGGTCTGGACAACATATCTGCAACTTTATTGTGTATTCCCTTTTTATATCTGATGACTAAATGAAACTACGATAGGAAACCCATCCACCTATAGTGTCTTGATTGTTTCAATTTAGTTTGTGAGTGCAAATACTGAAGTGGCTGATGACCAGTATGTATAATTGTTTCTTTGGCCATTAAGTAATGTTTCCACTTTTTCACACTCTGGACTAATGCATACAATTCTTTTCATGTGTAGGATAATTAACTACTGCAGAATTAAAAGTCTCAGAATGGTAGCATATGGGTTTACCATGTTGCATCAACATTGCTCCCATGGCATAGTCACTGGCATCTATTTCGATCTCAAATGGTTGTTGAAGATTTGGTAATGCTAGTACTGGTGTTGTACTAATTTTTTCTTTCAAGGTGTCAAAGGCTTTTTGCTGTTAGCCTTCCCACTAAAACACCTTGTTCAATCATGTCAAAGCATGTAAGGGAGCTAAAATTAAGGAAAAGTTAGTAATAAATTTTCTCCAATATTGTGCTACTCCTAGGAAGCTTCTAACTTCTGTAGAAGACTTGGGTTTAGGCCAGTTTACAATGACTGCAACCTTAGAGGGATCTATCTTCAATTCACCACCCCCTATAATATGACCCAAATAATTCAAAGATGTTTTACCAAATTCACATTTTGATAATTTAACATAGAGATTTTCTTTTTTCAAAACATCTAGAGTCTGCTTTACATGCTTCAAATGTTCTTCCCATGTTTTACTGAAAACAAGAATTTCATCTAGATATACAATTACAAAATCATCAATAAAAGGCCTGAGTACATCATTCATAACTCTCATGAAAGTGGCAGGAGCATTAGTCAAGCCAAAAGGAATAACTAGCCATTCATACAACCCTTGCTTTGTTTTGAAAGCAGTCTTCCATGCATCTTGCTCTGCTACTCTGACCTGATGGTAACCACTATGTAGGTCCAACTTGGAAAAGTAAACAGCTTCTTTCAGCTGATCCAATAGATCATCAATGCGAGGAAGGGGATAACGATTCTTGATCGTTATTTTATTCAGTGCTCTGTAATCAATGCACATCCTCCATGAACCATCCTTCTTTCTCACCAACACGATTGGAGATCCGCATGGTGATGTGCTTGGTCTTATGAACCCTTTCTCGTGTAGCTCCTATACCTGCTTCTTGAACTCTGCATTCTCTAAAGCAGATAACTTGTACATTCCGATGTTAGGCAATGGAGCATCTTGCTACAAATTAATATCATGTACAATTTCCCTTTTGGGTGGCAGACCTTTAGGTTCTTGAAATAGGATATCATATTCTGAAACAACTTTTTCTAAATCAGCTTGTTGTTTAGCATCACAACCCTCAAATACATTGGTTTTATCAGGTTTCTTTTCCTTTAAAACCATTAGTAAAAATTTCTTGCATGAATTTAAAATCATTTTCATCTGCCTTGAGTTTATGAGAGTATAATTATTTTTGAGTTTGTGAGCTCTTACAATATATTCTATTCCATCTTTGGTTAGTTGATACTTATTTTCTGCTCTATAGAAAATGGATTTTTTATCATACAAGTAAGGACTTCCTAAAACAATTCCACATATATCCAAGGGAATTACATCTAACTCAACCTCATCTACAAATGTTGAACCAATGGAAAACCTAAGTTTACATTGTCTAGTCACTTGTAGCTTTGCTTTATCACATACCCAACCTAATGGATATGGCTTCTTGTGAGGTGTGGTTAGTAATCCCAGTTTCTTTACAATTGCTTCAGAAATTAAGTTTACATGTGAGCCACTATCAAACAAAGTATCAATATTTTGATGCTTGGAAAATAACTCTAATATGAAAAAGCTCATGTCTTTTCCTCTCATTTTCTTCACTATCAATAGTTTGGGCAGAATTATTAGTATATGCTTCAGAATTTTTACCTTGTATACCTGTAGCTGTGATTGTTGTTTCATCACCTGAGTCTAATCCCAAATCTTTCTGTACAGCAGCAGCAACCTTCTTCTTCTTCCCATCGAACTTCTTGGGTTTCAGCTCTAGATGCAAAGACCAGCAATGTTCATCATCATGCCCATCCTTCTTGCAATGAGTGCATGAAGGTTTAGCCTTCTGTACAACATTTGCCTTCCTCTCTTTCCATTTCTGTTTCCTCTTTTCCTTTTCTTGCTTTCAGTGAGTTTTGATTATCCCCCAATCTCTGGGTTCACATTCTTACCTCTAGCCTCTAGATGGGCAGCCTGAACAGGTACCTCATCTATGCTAGTAGGGTTAAACATGAGAATGGTGTGCCTCAAGTAGTTGTGTACACCACCTATATACTTCAACAAAGTTTCAGGCGAGTCTAAAGAAATGCCTAAAATCAAAGCTCTTTTTTTAAATTCCTGGGTATAGCTTTGTACACTTTGCCCTTTTAATTGGCGAAGAGTTTTCCAATTCATCATAGCTTGTTGCATATAAGCTAGTGGATAGAATTTTTTTTTAATTGCAAAAACAAATTCACTCCAAACAACTTCTTCAAGTCATCTTGTGTCTTGCCTTCCCACCATACCATGGCAGTTCCTCCAAGGCATAGGATGGCCAACTGAATTTTACTCCTGTCTGAATCAATATTCTGCACCCTGCAATACACATCAATCTGTCTAATCCAGTTATCTAGCTTCTCTGCATTTAATTCTCCATCATATATTGGCAAATCAAGTTTAACATCTAATTTAATCAAAGATGTTTTCTTCCTTTTATTTTCAGGGCTATCAGGAGGTGTGGATAGAGGAACCTCTTTTCCTTTCCCTTTGCCTTCAGAATGGCCATCTAGAAGAGATTCCTCTATTCCTTTGTCTTGTTTGGAGGTTGAAGAATATTCACCTCTACCTTTCTTAAATTCTCAATACATATCTTCTACCATGGCTCTCAGGGTCATGAAACTGTCCATGAACTGAGAGTCTGATTCCAAGGGATTTTCTTCTACTTTTTTCTTCCTAGGATAGACTCTTCCTATTTTGGGTTAGCTTCAACCAGTTATCCTTCTCCTAATTTGAGCTTTAACCTAGTTAGCATTCACAAACAGTCCAACACAAGCTTGTCTAACCTAAGCAACCTAAAGCTCTGATACCACTTGATCTGATAATCTGATCTACGACAATTAATAAGGTATTATAGACTCATGTGCTTGGATTTGTCTATGTTATTTTATGCAATGGATCGATAAGATTGTGAAATACACAGACAATGAAGCAGTAAACAAAAACATAATAGACAACACATAACACAACAAATTTAATGAGGAGTTCACCCAATACTCCTGGGCTACATCTCCTGGTCCAGCCTTCAGTGGTGGCCTCTCTATTAGGTCTTCAAGCAGAGTTTTTACAACAATATGAGCTTACTTTGAGATTCAATACACAACAGATATAAAAATAAGAGTTTGCTTGAACCTCTCAAGCCTTCTATGAGTACACAAACTCTCTTAATCACTCTCTGTCTCTGTCTTAGCTCTGTCTCAGCACTGCCTGCAATACTGCTTGCTTCTGTTTGCGCTCTGTCTGTGGCTTTAAAGCCAATCTAGGTTACCTGTTCATTTCTTCTTCTCGGCTTTCTGTCTCCTGGCCTCTGTTTGCTCGAATCCCTCTTCTAGCATTACACAAACATTGCATAACGCCTAAAGGGGAGGTGGCCACCTATTCTGCAACGTAAGAGTGCCTTGAGCCTTTGGAACCCCTCAAATAGTCGCTCTCTGTTAACACAAAGAAATGTATTCAAACTGAGAAAATCCACCAAAACACTATTCATTTTGGACTTCAAAATTCCTTAAATAAGGTCTATTCTTCTATCGAGTCCGTCCTCATCGCTATCGCAAGTCGCTTTGACCTTGCTCCTTTGTATTTTAAAAATACGTTAAAAAGCATGAAAATAACGTAGAAATGGCTTATGGCAGATTTGAAATAATATACAATAGATTTAAGGAACCCTTTCGGGTCCGGCTCATCACATCGGCGCTTCATCCTTTGTATTTCATTTAGTAAACGAAATACGCAAAATACATTAAAATTTCCTTTTCTACGGATCTCAAATCTTATGAAATAATATTTATATAACCGTCGGGTCCGATTCATAGGATCACATATATGTATGTGTATATAGCCCGCTCCTTTGTGTAGCCCCGATTGTGATATCGCGATGCGATTGATCGTAATCACACATCGTGATAACCCTGGGTCGTTGTGAGCACTCTTGTAATCTCCAATAGCGATCTTGCGATGCAACGTGGGCCGTCGATCTACGCGCTTGATCGATGGTCCTAGTTGACTCTGTTAGTCACCATCACAAGTTTGATATGGTCTACATCGATATCCGTTGTCTGCCTATGCTAATTGCGATTTTCCAATTAGATCTGGACCGTTGATAGGCCAGATCTGACGGCTACTGTGCATTCACTGTCAACGCCCCCAATACTCTGTTTTTCACTATTTTCACGTGTTTTTTCGTCATTCTAAAAGGTTTTCTCATGCGATTTTTTTGTCTTTTAAGATATTTCAAGACTTAGAGAGTGTCTTGGATCCATTTGGATCAAGTGTTGACTTACTAGCTAATGTGGCATCCAGGATTATACCCTTAGAAGACTTTAGTCCAGATAGATTTTCAATAGAATTTATATTTAGTCCATCTATTCCTGACAATGTAACAAATTGGAGAGTATTTAGCAACGATGCGAATATAGTTAATTTCCTTACATCAAAGGGATTGTATGAATAACCGATCATAAATGAACGTGAGCATGATCTAGAAATCAAGCATAATCATGATCAAAACCCAATCCCAAAATCTGTGGTTAAGATGGAAGATATTTATGATTTAAAGGATAGATTCAATAAAATTACTAACTCCAAAACTCAAATTTTACTTTGATATTTAAAGTAGTAAACGTAGGGTCAAATGAAAAACCTCAAAATGTCAACCTAGGTCTTGGCCTATCATCTGAAGAAAGAATATCATTCATTAGGTTATTGAAAACATATAAAGGTGTCTTTGCTTGGGATTATATAGATCTCAAGACTTATGATGCCTCTATAATTCAACATACCATACCCATGACTTCGAATGAAAAGCCAGTTCAACAGAAGCTTCACAAAATTCACCCAAACCTTGAAAGTCAAATCAAATCTGAATTGAACAAGCTTCTGAAGGCCAAAATAATCGTCCCTATTAGACATTATAAGTGGGTATCAAATATGGTACCCGTAAGGAAAAATAAATATGATATTAGGATTTGTATTGATTTTAGAAACCTGAATAAATCTTGTCAAAAAGATAATTTTTCCTTGCCTACTACGGAATATATATTGTAATCAGTTGTAGGTTCCAAATTAACGTCCTTTCTAGATGGATTCTAAGGATATATTCAAATTTTTGTACATCCATATGACAGATTGAAGACAACATTCAGGACCAAGTGGGAAACATATGCCTTTCAGACTCATTAATGTTGGTGCCACATTTCAATGTGCTATGGACATTTCCTTCAGAGGTCTAATCAATAAATTGGTTGTTACTTACTTGGACAATATCATAGTCTATTCTAGGGATAGGAACAATCATTTGAGTGACTTGAAACACATTTTCGAAAGATGCAAGAAATATGGCATTTCCTTAAATCCCAAAAAATCCTATTTTTCTTTACCAGAAGGCAAACTCCTTGGGTTTATAGTATCCAAGAAAGGAATTTACATTGATCCTGATAGAGTCCACGGGATTGAAAAGTTTCCCCTCCCACACAACACAAAAACCATGCAATCATTCCTAGGCCAAATAAATTTTGTAAAAATATTTGTCCTAGATTTTTCACAAATTGTCCTACCCCTTCAAGAAATTATAAGAAAAAATGCATCTTTAAGATGGAACAAGGATGAAAGAGAGTCATTTGAGTTGATTAAAAAAGCCATTATTAATGCTCCCTCATTGACAACCCCTGACTTTCTCAAACCTTTTGTATTATATACTTTTTCATCAGATACATCATATGCAGCAGTTTTGACACAGCTAAACGATGAAAATATTGAGGCACCCATCTCCCTTTTTAGTTTTATCTTGCAAGGAACTGAATTAAATTATTCAGCTGCAGAGAAACAAGCATTTGCTGTTTTTAAAACTTTGAAACATTTCAGACATTTTCTTCTTAAAACCCATACAAAGATAGTTGTACCCTACCATGTAGTAAGAAAACTATTGATCCAAAGAGAAGTAGGGGAGAAAAGAGCTAATTGGATAACTGCACTCTAAGAATATGATGTAGAAATACGGCCATCTAAAATTGTCAAGGGCCAAGGTTTTTGCAAGATGTTAACAGGAGCTTCCCAGTTACCACCAGAAGAAGATCAAGGTAATGAAGTGCAAATATTAGAGGTAAGCCTCAATGATACACAATCACAATATGTTGATTCGAAATTTCATCTAAAAAATGGATATGCTCCTATGCATCTTAATTATAAAACAAAAATGAGCTTTAAGATTGAAATCAAATTAGTATGAACTAGTCAATGATGTATTTTTTAGGAAAAATTATGATTCAGTATTGTTGAGATGCCTAGAGAAACCTAAAGCCGAAAAGGTCATGCAGGAATTACATGATGGATCAGCTAGAGGAAACTTTGGAGGAAATACCACTGCTCACAAAATATTACATGCAGGATATTATTGGCCAACGGTATTTAAAGATGCACATGAATATGCAAGGAAGTGAAAAACTTGTCAAACCACAGCTAGAAGAGAAAGAAAGCCAACATTCCCTTTACAACTAGTTAACATCCAACAACCATTTGAACAATGGGGAATAGACATAATTGGTGAGATTGTTCCTAGCTCTTCCAAACAGCATAGGTACATTCTTACAACTACTAATTACTTTACTAAGTGGATAGAAGTTGTCCCATTAAATATAGCTAATACAGAAAACATCACAAACTTCATTGATCAGTACATAATTACCAGGTTTGGCTTACCCTCAGCTTTAATGTTTGATAATGCATCTTACTTTTCTGGAAATACAATGGTAGAATTTGCTCTTAATAGAGGTTTCAAGTTGAAATATTCAGCCAATTATTATCCTCAAGGTAATGGATTAGAAGAATCAACAAACAAGAACCTCATCAGAATTATCAAAAGGATTATTGATCAAAATCACAGGAATTGGCACAAAACATTAACATTTTCTCTATGGGTAGACATGATTACTCAGAAAGCCTCTATTAGTTCTTCTTCTTTCACTTTAGTTTATGGAAAAGAAGTTGTTCTTACCACAAACATAGCAATCCCATCTCTTTCCCTAGTACAATTCATCGATGAAAACCCTTCATCTTCTCTCCAAGCTAGACAATTTCAAATTCTCAAGCTTTAAGAAGAAAGAGAAAAGGCTAAAGCAACCCACTTCCATCATTAACAATTAGTCAAAGCTTCTTTTGACACAACTTCTGCCAGTCAAAAAAATCTTGAAGTAGGTGACTTGGTTCTGAAATGGGACAAAGTACACGAGGAAAAGGGTAGACATACCAAATTCCAAAGACTATGGCTTGGCCCTTTTCAGATCATTGAAAAATTGGAAAATCAATGTCTCTTTTACAAGACTTGTCAGGTAAAAAGGATTCTTTTCCCGTTAATGGGAAAATTTTGAAAAATTACTTCTCCTAGGAGATAACCTCTTACAATTTTGTAACATATTTCTTTCTAGGAAAATAATGGTTAACTAGCATTTATTTTTGGCCTTTCAAAATAATATCTTTGATAACATTTATGTTTTTCGCTTTTATAAGAAAGTAAGAGTTAAAAGGAATAATTAGGACATCTGAGTACTAAAGTAAACTTCCTTCATTTGGAAAAACTTTATCTTTCTTAAAACATTTATTTTACGAACAAACTCTTATCTTCATAGAATATGAAGGTTTTGTTATCAGTCAAGAAAAAAATCTTTAACCTAGTAAGGACTTTCTGCAGATCGATATCTTAAAAAACTCTATCATTATCACACAAAACTCCTAAAATTTTCCTTTTTCAAAGTGTAATTCTAAAATATATAAACTTAAAAGATAAAAGTTCTCATTACGAGCTTGTTTACCATGTTCATAGGGAAGTGATGAAAACTGATATTACCAATACTGTATATCAAACAGGGTAATAGTGTTGAAAAATGACAACAAGAAATGCTAAAAATAGCAATTTGGGTACCAGTGCTGGAATGGGAAACATGGAATGAAAAATGGAAGTGTTAAAAATAGAATTTCTATTTTTAGCAGTTCAGGATGGATTCCTATTTTAGTCAGTCCCTGGACTAAACATAGGAAGTAAAATCTGAATTTGATATTAACAACAGTTTGTAAATTAATTAATTAATTCATCTTGAGTTAATTAGTTAAGGAAAATCAAACTTGAAGTCTTTGTGAGAACATGCAATAATTTCTCCACTGATTGGGGAATGTGTCCTTTATTTGCTCCATTGATTGAGGAATTAAGGATGAGTTCTATATTAAGAGGATCAGTTGACTTAGTTTAACTTAGTCAATTCCAGTTAGATTAATTTAACAAGTTGTTAAATTAATGAGATTCAGTTTGTTGATGCTTGCATGCATGTGACAACTGGTATTTTCAGATAGCTGAGTATTCACTCATGGATAACTGATGCATGTCAGTTCAAACAGAGACCCAGTTGAGATCAGATGAGGGACAATGCACTATCAGTTGCTAGGATATCGCATGAGGAAGGAATATTATTCCTTCTAGTACTGGGTAGTTGGACCTTAGGTGACAATAGGTATGATTTGGGAGAGTTCACACATGTTATGTAATTGGACCCCAATCAAAAATTTGCAAGGAAATAGGGGCTTGGAGGACTTGTGGAGCCTATATATACAGACCTAGATAGTCCATGAGCTACATCATTAGAGTACAAGGAGAGCAGGATAGCTTTTGAGCTGGTTCTTTTTGTATGTTGTTGAGGATTTCCACTTGATTGATAATACAGAGATGGGGTTTTAGGTTGGTGGTTTCCACAGGTTATATCTTCTGTTTTATGGTTGATTACTTCTCATTCTCAGCTATATTTGTTCATGCTTGATGGTTCTCATGTTCAATTAAGCTTCCGCTAAGTTTATGGTAGATGTAGATCTAGTATTATGATTTAGTACATTGCATATATTAGTTGGATCTGCAAGTGAAATTTCTACATGATATCAGTGAGCTAGTTGATTTGTAGAGAAAATTCTACATGGTATCGAAGCTAGCTGATTTGTATAAAATTCTACATGGTATCAGAGCAAAGGTGATTAAAGTGGAGAACAATATACCGAGAGGAGATTTCAAAGTTTTGAGTTTTGGGCCGAGAGTTTGCAAAGAATATTTGAAAATTTCTGTACAAAATTTTCATAAATAAATAGCGGACTTGGATTCCTTGTGAAAAAATACCCAAATTTGAAAAAAAAATTGGCTGAATTAGAGTTCGGATGAGGGAGATATCACTAATTTAAAATCAGCTCTTTTTCTAGAAAATTTCGTGACGGCGGGATATATGAAACAGATTGGTGTGCTAGCCAAGAACCTGTATGCACTTGAGGTACAAGATGCATGCAAAGCCTTGAGGAGCAAGGCAAAGGTTATATACTTGGTGGTTGAGAGGGAGAGTAAATTACCTCTCAACATGTAGTGCCAGAAGAAGTCTCAGACAATTGTGGAGGGCCACCATTGGTGAAGCAACTTCAGGAGGTTGTGGAGGAGCCACAATTGGAGATGCCGAGTGGAGACTGAGTGGAGGCATCCACTCATGCAGAGACCTCCAGTAGGGGGAAACTTCGAGCTAGGTGGGCAGAGGGATCACATGCATCCATACCTCCAGGTAGGAGGTGGGGCGATGTGGAGTGATCGTCCCAAGGAGGAGGGGCAGGATCCTTGAGGTACCCAACCTCTTTGATTCGACTTTGCTACAAGAGCCTCGATGAGGAGTAGCATGACTGACTGATTGGGTAGAGACAGATGCGGATGGAGTGGCAGAGAGAGCTACAATGCAGGAGTCCCAGGACTATGTAGAGCTAGCAGGCTGCAACAATGCGAGAGGCACAGGAGTGTTGCACCAGTGTAGGATGACACAAAGAGGTGTGCAATGGTGCAAGATGCATGGAGTGTTGGAGTAGCTCAGAGGTTAGAGAGGGAGCACTTGTTAGCATCAGGTAGAGCTACAACATTAGAGTATGTTTCTAGCCCAACAAAGAAGTTAGTGGGGAGTTTTTTTGTTTCTAAAGTTGTTGGAGCAACCACACTTGGTAGAAGTGTTGCATGTAGAACATTCCAGAGGTACATGATCAGGTTCGACTTGAAGCATTTCTTGTTGAGAGGGAGTGTTGAAAAATGGAAACAAGAAATGCTAAAAAAAGAAGTGCTAAAAATAGTAGTTTGGGTACCAGTGCCGGATTGTGCAACAGGGAATGAAAAATGGAAGTGCTAAAAATAGAATTTATGTTTTTAGCAGTTCAGGATGGATTCCTATTTTAGTCAGTCCCTGGACTAAACATAGGAATTAAAATCCGAATTTTATATTAACAGCAGTTTGTAAATTAATTAATTAATTCATCTTGAGTTAACTAGTTAAGGAAAATCAAGCTTGAAGTCTTTGTGAGAACATGCAATAATTTCTCCACTGATTGGGGAATGTGTCCTTGATTTGCTCCACTGATTGAGGAATTAAGGGTGAGTTCTATATTGAGAGGATCAGTTGACTTAGTTTAACTTAGTCAAGTCTAGTTATATTAATTTAACAAGTTGTTAAACTAATGAGATTCAGTTTGTTGATGCTTGCATGCATGTGACAACTGGTATTTTCAGATAACTGAGTATTCACTCATGGATAACTGATGCATTTCAGTTCAGACAGAGACCCAGCTGAGATCAGATGAGGGACAGTGTACTATCAGTTGCTAGGATATTCCTAGTGAATATTCCTTGCATGAGGAAAGAATATTATTCCTTCTAATACTGCGTAGTTGGACCTGAGGTGACAACAAGTATGATTTGGGCCAATTCACATATGTTATGTAATTGGACCCCAATCAAAACTGTGCAAGGAAATAGGGTTTGGAGGATTTTTGGAGCCTATATATATAGGCCTAGATAGTCCATGAGCTACATCATCAAAGTACAGAGAGAGCAGGATAGCTTTTGAGTTGATTCTTTTTGTATGTTGTTGAAGATTTCCACTTGATTGATAATACAGAGATGAGGTTTTAGGCTGGTGCTTTCCCTAGGTTATATTTTCTGTGTTATGGTTGATTACTTCTCATTCTCAATTATATTTGTTCATGCTTGATGTTGCTCATGTTCAATTAAGCTTCTGCTAAGTTTATGGTAGCTGTAGATCTAGTATTATGCTTTAGTATAATGCATATATCGGTTGGATCTACAGGTGAAATTTCTACATGATATCAGTGAGCTAGCTGATTTGTAGATAAAATTCTACAAATTGCTAATGATCTCCTTGATTAGAAGACAAGGGGTCTCATCAAGAGCCAGCTTATTCAGTTTAGTTACAACCAGTGAATGGCATTGTCATTAGTAGGTTACGACGCCTACACAATGTCTTTTAAAAAACCAAAAAAGAAAAATATTACATTCAAAAGGGAAAAAAGGGACAAAGTCCAAGTGAGACTCAATCCAAGAGAATATCACTTTGAAATTTTAAAATTCATACAGATGGGATAATGAACCATTGTTGGTTAAAATATAACCCTGTCGAGGCTATGAATGCCTGCTGGCAGCAGAGGCTCAGTCTGTGATAAATGAGTAAACACCAAAAAAAAGTAATCTGCAGAAGACACTTGCTATATTACTTTAAACCTTATTATTGGTTGATGCAAATGTTTATACTTCTATCATTACAAAGGTAAAGTAATTAAGTAAATAAGCTAAGCAAGTAATGATGATTCCAGAGAATTGTTGTTTACCTCATAACTCACCTAATCATTATTTTATAACTCTAATTACTTTGAAAGTTTTTAGAAATTTCAGAAAACTACATAGAGATAATTGGTTCTCCCAAGTGAATCGCCAATTGTTGTACTACGAAACAACCCCCCCATTTATAAAGAACAATAGCTAGGGTTAGAGTTATAAATGGGGACCCTTTTAAATTTTTAGGCTTAGGATAATAATACCTAACTCTAAGAAAATACCTAGCAAAACCTTGCAAAATGAACTAAGGATGAAATCCACATCGCAAATCGCAAATCACACTTTTCCACATGACTATGTTAAAACACCTTTGAAAAATTGCGATATGCGATTAAGTCTCCCGCTGCGATAACATCACCTTGTCATTTCGCAATCGCATTTCGCACTTTGCATAGTTCGCAAGAAACTTAACCATGCCATTAGAACGACCACAAACGATTTGCGAAATGTGATATTGCGATATCCGCAATCGCATTTCGCTTGATACATCCAGTAGTGCTATACTGTATCCCTTTAAAGACCACGATGTGCGATTAAGAGTGGTAAAACGTGTGGAATAATTACATTTTAAATACCAAAACAAACGAGTTGATGGGTTAATAAATATTTAGCAGCCCAAGGAAGGATAATCATTTTCCAGGTTATGGGTAGTTATAATCGAGCATCTCATTAAACCTTTCTCACGATCCAAATTCATTTCAGAGAAGCTTTCAGTCTTAATTACCAGATATCGTCTACGCTGATATATCTTTTCTATTTTAGGCAAGCGAAAAAAGACATGTCACTAAGAAAGGTGATGCAGAAACAGAGCAAATAGACCATTGTTGAAGCTGAGTTTACAGAGATGGCTCCTATCTTCGTTGATATAGTTTGTGATGCTACCAGAGGCACAACAGCTTGGGAAGTGATTTACAATAGGCTGGAGGACGATCGTCCTAAAATCATTGTTACGAGAGCAACAATTAACTCAAAAAGGCCTTCAGAACTTCAATGTAGAGATGCTTCCTGTTCTTTCCTTCATAGTATAGGAGAAAGAGGCAAAATCATCCCCTATACATATATGATTAGGTGGGTGATCGAAAACCTTATCATTGAAGATAGGCAATTCAAGAATTCAAGGATGGAGCTCATAGGTTCGTTCATAGCAGAGGACTTGAAGAAGATGTACCACATACCTGACCCGCAGGATATCTACGACAACACATTTGTGGCTACTTCGTAAAGAAGAACCCAGACCCCTTCAAGCTAATTCAGGGTTGGAGGGTGTTGGACAACCAATTCAAGTACGACAAATCAGGTATGTATGCTATAGCCTCTTTGGAAAACCCCTACAACTATGTAGCAACCATGTTATGTAGATTGTATGGGCTACCCAATGATACTAAGTTTTCAATAGAATGGATTCCCCTGATTGATTCCTGTGTTAATTCCCACATCATGAATTGGCCTTCCATCCTTTCTGACAACCTATCCACCGCCATTACCGAATATCGACAGAAGAAAGCCTCCTTTTCATATAATCTCCCTCCCTTCTATTTTAGTGCCTACATTATGGATGTTATCTGTTTTTTCACGACATTTCCAACCATGGGTTGGAAATGGACCTTACAAGATCCTTACCCAATCCATCTCAGTCATAAAAAAAATATGGGAATCGCATTACATACCTCACTTCTATAAGATATTCCATGCCATTGTGTTGCCCCTGTTAGCCTCCTATACCAATAGGGTTTCATATTTCATGATTGACAGTGGAAGTACTAAAAATGATCATCTTTGATGACACAAAGGTTCCATTTTTGTGGACAAAGCAAAAGGTTAAAAAATGTAAAGAGGGTATGCCCTAAAAGAATAATCAAAGGGCAAGAAAATGATTTGGTCAAAAGAAAAAAGAATTGAAATGAACCCCAAAGAAAGACCAGGAAAGTGGCCAATCAAAATGCCACTGCTATCTTGAGGTATGGCTCAACAGTTCAAGCTGGGCCATGCCATGTTTTGAATTGCTTGTTTTAGAATAGGTAATGAGTACCTGTTCAAACAGTTTGAGCTTGACAGATGATTAGTTGATAGAGAAAGAAAGGAGCCCACTAGCTTAATCTGGGCCCTTGCAAGATATAAGGATAGATTTAGATAGGAGGGCAGCAAAAAGAAAAAGAGCACATGAGGGTTTGCAAGTCTAAGTGCACCCTCCCTGAAGAAACAAAAAATGCTAGGAAATAAGATGGGTAGGTAGTGAGGTTGCAGAAGCATGATTTCTCTCATATCACTGGCCTAAGCAAAGGAAACACATGGTGGCCAGTACAGATCTTCCTATTCAACATTTTTGTGGCAGCACAGTGAAGCATGGCTAATTTCACAATCATTCCCTATCAAGCTTCTTTCTAACATCCCACTATCACCTTTGTTCACAACAGAAAACAAAATCATTTGCTGATTCTTGTTATATAAAAGAGCCACATTTCTTGTGTAAAAATCTTTTCATTTTGATCTACTCTCAAAACTAAGTTTGTTCCCTAAACAACTTGGTGTCTGCCACCTATCATCCATATCTCCTTCCCATATTAACCACTAACCATATCATTACTTAACTCCCTATGTTCCCCTTTTTCCCTATTATTATATCACTATTGTATAGAAAAAAACCCAAAAGTATGTATTCCCGCTTCCCTAGGCAATATAGCCTTATAACTTCAAAGGTCGGAGCGCTAAGAGAGTTAAGCGCAAGAGGCAAAATAGAGCCAAAAACAAAGCCTCGGGATTAAATCAAGATCTGCTTGGTTTAACAGCCCTAACCCCACTTTGCGAACAAATATTAATCAACCCATTTGGCTTATAAACCATCGCAAAACCCACTTTCTCCGCTTATCCTAAGTTCTTGTTACAACGTGCTTACCACAAAAAACAAAAAATATCATTTAAAACCCCCCCCCGGGACCCTCCGTATCCATCCCGCACCTCCACAGTCCATCGACCGTCGGATCTGGGCCCTCCCATTTGACGGCTCACAGCAATTTCGGACCGCCTCCGATGCCCGGACGATAGCGCCCGAAATCTGTCAGAGCATGACGTCAGGGCTCGGACGCGTGTCGTTCCCAGGTTGTATCGGGTGGCCTCCTGCCAAAACCGCTCCCATACCATAAGCGGTTCGACGTAACCGTTTACCGCTCTGCCAATACCACCATACGTCAGCCATATGTCACCCTTACGTCACTACCGCTTCAGCGCTACATTGTCACCCCATCCGCCATCGCTCCGAGCTGTCTGCCATGTCACCTGTCCACGTGGGGTCGCCCACCGGCCGCCACGTCATCATTCCGTACCCGACCCCACCCATGACGTCATGCTGACGTCATCCAAAAAAACGCGCCAAAAGCCAAATTTTCACTATTTTACCCAAAAAACCCGTTTTTTCGCGTTATTTGCATTTTTTACTCATTGTACTCCTGCATGAGCGATCACGTCGTTTACCTGCCAACTTTAAAGACTACTCCTGGTTGTCGGCGCCCTGAATTCACCTACATTTCCACCATTGTCCAAGTATACCAGGTATTTATCAGTTTCCCCCCTCCGTGCCTAGTTTTTACATAATTCGCTGAAGAAACTAAGAAAAGAAGAAAGAACAGTAAAAACCAGAAATCCTTATGAACCATTGGTCTTTCTCAATGCTATAAGCCCAATTTCACTCACAGAAGTCCCCATTGTGCAAAATTTCCACAGATTCACAGTTTGTTTGCGCATTCGCAAACCTGAACCTCTACTCGATAAATTTATTGGGAAAGCAGCTCCCACATCCCAGCATTTGCTCAATAAATCTATCCTAGGAGCATTTTGACTCAATTTCACCCCAGTTTGCCTCTTCCCCTCTGAAAATTTCCATGCTCCTGCAAAATCCACTGTTCTGCATTACTAAGCCCAAGGAAAAGTTCTCAAATACAATTCCAAATTCAGGTGATCATGGAGACTCCAGTGGCATTGAACATTACCCCATTAAATGCCCCGCATAAGGACCTGGAATGGCTAGCCCTGGCAGACCGAGATTATCAGATGAAAGACACTATAGAGTTGTGTAACAAATACCATGTAGAAGCAGTGTGTGAGTTAAAGAAGAAACACAAAGATGGTACAGACCTCCTGGGAGTCTGGAATTCCCATTTTCCAATCTACTATCTCCCTCAGGTCAATGAGTTTCCTGACTTGATCCATCAGTGTCGCTCAAACTATGACCCCACTCAAAGAGCTGTTCTGAGTCCTGCAGGTTCTATCTTGTTCCATATTACTCCTAAAGCCATAAATCAAATGCTGCAGTTTCAACCTACAAAGCCACTGGTCCCTCTGTCCATGCAGCTTTTATTAGGGCAGGGTGCCAAGCTCTCCAATTCACAAATCACAAGAATTGGCCAACTGTTTATGGTTCCAGAGTTTCAGCCCAAGCAGCCTCCCACTTATCTACATGTCTGGTTTAATGACATAGGGAGACTATTAGTGAATATGATATCTTCCATCCTAGGGTTCAAGACCAGTGAGTTTGTAGATGAGACAACACTGGTGGTACTATCCATTTTTACCCCAGGACAGCCCCCTGCTATCCAGTATGACTATGCTTCATTCATATCCAACAAAATGCATGAACAATTCATGAATCTGGAAAGAGAGAGGGTATTCAAGTTTACCTCTTATATATATCATCTGATATTGTACAATTAGCCTGATGCTTTTCCTCTTTTCCTCAAGAAACTAGATCCAAAGGGAAACAAAAGGTCTGTAATGTTCTGGACATCAGTCTGCCATCACATCCATTACTCACCATACACATACTGTGAATTTATTGACTTATTCATTCACCCAGCCTTATCACTGCTGCAAAGTTCACCTCCTCCTAGACTCACTGATGATATGCAGAAAATCCTTTAGCTGTCCAAGAACTATAGCATAGGGGATTGGTACTTTTACCAACACCATACAACGATCAGAATATATGGCTGTGAGTTAGCACCATACAGGCTACCAAGATATGTCCCCATGAGACTCTTTGCTCTAGAGTACTTCAGACAGTTCGGCAACGCAGATATGATTCACTTCCATAGCAAAAACAAGAAGGCACAGCTGAAAATCAGTCATCAATTGGGTCCATTCATCTTCAATAAGAGGGAAGAAGCTTGGAATGAGGCATACCAAAAGCTAAAAGCCCTCCAGCTCAAGACAAGCTTCTATTGGGCACCCTATGACCCTAACCATTTCATAAGCCTCAGAAGAATCAAGCATAGGCTTGCCCCACATGACCACATTAGCATTCCAGAAGTTGAACAGTATGCTAATCAAATAGAGTGGAAAAAGGGTACATTAGTGGAAGATTATAGTGAAGAAGAAATAGCAGAGAAAGATATTAAAACTTTAGAAAAGGCAGTTGACTTGGAGTATTTTGGACAGGTTTGGTCTTCAGGTATTCAGCATCGTGGAGAGGCTGCTTCTTCATCCACTATTCCTCAACAGCCTGCCAAAACAGCTGATCCACCAGTAGACATGACTAAAGGCAAAGCAGTGTAGCAAGAAGAAACGCCTCCAATTGTGGAGCAGCATGCAGAGCAGCAGGAAAGCAGAGCCAAACAACCTGCCCACACAGATCGGCAAACTCATGAACAAATTCCTCCAAGGCAGGAGGTGACAGTTGAGTCCTCTGTATTACAAACACCTGCTAATGAGGACAGAACAAGAAAGAGGGATCGGCAAGAGGACACTCCTCTCACTACCTCTATGGACCAGCAAGGAGAAAAGAGACAGAGGTTGAATCCTTTTTCAGAGGAGGAAGTACCAGAGAGACCAATTGAAAATATGCCCCCTCCTAGCATTGAAACATCAACTAGCTCTTTGCAGCAAGGGCAGGACATTCCACATGGGACAGAGGTCAGCTCTTCAAGGCAGAAATCAAAGGCAGACTCCAGCATTAAGCAGCAATTTATTGACATAAAGAAAAGGAATGAGCCCCTCAGGCACCAGATTTACAACCATCTACTGAAGATGGCACCAACAAATCAACAGAGATTAATGTCTGCCTATGACATTCAAGAGCAGAAAATGACTCTTAGTCATTTCAGGCCTACCATGCAACAGCCTCAAACAGCTGCCGATTACATTAGAACCAATCTGGAAATTTTTGCCAGAGATATCCACCCCTTGGATCAAATTGAGCTCAACAGACAAACTAGAGAAATGATATATTCTACATTGGCTGATAAGACCCTGTTGGCACACCAACTACAAAATTCCCTACACAACACCACAACCCAATTGGAATTAGAGAAGGCATCATCCCAGGCCAAGGACAACAGAATCAAGTCCTTGGAAGAGATCATCATAGAGTTGGGTCATGATCCAAAGGACCCTAAGGGTGTGCAGGCACTGCTAAAGAAAAGAGATGAGGATGTAGCAGCTATGAGAAAGCACATCAAGCTGCCAGCTGGCCTTCACCCTCAAACTGGAGAGATAACAGAGCAAAAGAAGGATCAATATGTAATGGCTCTACTCCTGAGTTTATACAAGAGGCTAATGGAAACAGAGAGTGCACTAGAGGTAGCACTGTAATCAAGACAAAGTGAGCCACCAATGCAGCCAGCACAAACATCTGCATCTACTGAAGGTGTGCCACTTTTTACTACTACAGTAGGTCCTCCCACAGGACAAACATCAGAGGCAGGTCCTTCGGCATCAGCACCAGCAACAACACCAGATCAGGGACCCAGCCTAAGTATGCAAAACATGATGAAGGAACTGGAAGCCTTGGAAGCATAGATGGTAGAACTGAATGAGACTAAAGAAAAATTTGCCACAGTTAATGAAAAATATGACAAATCCAAGCAAAGTGTAGCTGAAAAAACAAGGGAAGTAAGAGCTCTTGAGAAGAAAATAAAAGAACTAGAGAAAGAGCTCTCTCTTGACAAAGTTGTAGCTGAAATCAAGAAGATCCTGTGGACCCACATTGGTCAATCTATAATGGATTAGTGGAAGTATATTGAAACCATCCATGAGCATATGGATCTAATAGGCAGGGCCCAAAAAGAGAATCAAAGAGCAAGGGCATCTCTAGGAAATATGCCTGAAATCGCCAATAAGATGATCAATGTTTTGAATAACCATACTGGCCCTCAGTTGGCAGCAATGGGTATCACTAACAGGACTGATACCATTTTACTAGTGAAAAGAGTGCTCACTCTAAGAAATCATGTGCAAACATTGGACAGGGGGTGTCAAGAGATGCAAACAGAGGTTAACAGATTCATTGAGAAGATCATAGCATTGCACAACAGAGGCCTTCCGAGCTTAGTAACCAGTGCAGGAAGGTTACTATCTCATGAAAATTATGCCAAGAGGGTAGACACATATGCCACAAATCAAATCACTGCAGCAGCAAGTACCCCAGAGGAAACAGGGCCTCCATCTGGGCAGAGTCTCTATGACAAAATAGAGAATTTATTCTTCATTGCACATGAGATCAAACATCTTTTTGAAGTGCCTCCAAACTACTACAAATATACTGAGGCAGATGAGACTCTAGGCATAATCTTAAGGCACCAATTGCCTACTCAGGAATGGTGGACAGGCATGATACAAACACTGCTGTAGAAAACAAATTGTTCACCATATTTTTGTATTTTTAACATAGAAGTCAGCAATTTCAAAAAAGTCAATACATATTTGTTTTGACTGGGAGAGAGATTAAAGAAAAGGCCAACTCAGCAAACCAGCTTGACCAGCAAAAGTAGATGACGGGGCTGAGATAGCCGCACCTCGACAGAGCAATAAAGAGCATATCATTCAGAATTAATACAAAGTGCCCAACCGACCCAGCGGCCTCCAAAAGTCAAAGAATTTCTGACAAGCTGAAAAGGCATTCATTGTATATTTAAAGTAGCAATAACTTTTGTATCTGCTATTTTGAAAGTTGGTAAACGCAGTTATTGAGCAAATGACTCAGCGTTAAGATATTTTGTAAGAACGATTGTGTATATATCCCCACGCATGAGCTTTCTGGGGTTGTTGATTTTTCTTCTGGAGAACTTAGGCTGTAAATTTCAGACTTTTAATACAGGGAGCTAATGGAATTTCTGAAGTTCTGAGTTGTTTGATGTGTTGTGGTGTGATTGCTTACTGCTACAGGATTCCTATGCTATTTCATGGCACAATAAGTTTCTTGAACCCTCTTGTTATGTATTTCATTCTTTCATAATCCTCTCATGCTCTATATTTCACAAGTTTAATAGCATAGAAAAAGAATGGTTCAGGATTTGTTCATGCAACACCCTGAACTCAATCTATGTTGTTATGAATGTTTTCTTCAGTATTAGTTATGAATGTGTAATTCTTAGTTTCTCACCTTCATACTAAAACTCTCACAGTGAATATTATTCAGGAATTCAAATCTGCTCCTGAGTGATATTTCCTTTCCTCACACCACCAGCTTAGTGAAAGATTCTTAGTTGCCTCTCACTGGCTGTACATATTTCATATTCACAATTTGATGTTCGTTTCATGATGTATCTATATGGCCCTGCAGTTTCATCACTCTTACTCAACACCTCAAACAACACATAATCACAGACTCCATTGCCCAATGAACTGAACCTTCTGAAGATCTCATCTCAACTACTAGAAGACATCATTCAACCAAAACTTTAAACAAAAATTTCAACACATCATAACTAGCCTAAAACCTTATCAAAACAAATCTAAATCCTAAAGAGAGAGCCCTCTCTGATTGTAGGTAGGCTAGGACCTGTGATCCAAAGATTGGTCTGTGGTTACCTCGGTCGTATTCCCTTAGGAGTCAAAGGGAACAACCTGAGTGATAACATAACTGGCGACTCCACTGTGGACCGAACTAATGTGTTAACTGCTGTCTGCTCTAGATAGTGGTTCCAAAATTTAAACATTACCTTGACCATTCTGAAAATATTCTAAAAAAACTACCAAAAGCAAGTTCAGAAGCTGGCTCCTAAAAAGAGAACTAGGCATACAAGGTCAAATCCTGACCCAAATCCTCCTCCTGTTTTCGACAACCCTAATTTGATTCCTAAGATTCTTGAGAACCAAAAGGAACCAGAACCATCTCCTGAATCCAGTCCTGAGGCGGTTCAGCAAAGTTTTATTCCAACCCCTGCTAAACCATCAGTCCACCTTCATATAACTCATTCTCCCCCCTCTTCCTCATCCACTTCACAAAATACATTTTCTACACCCAATACACAAACTGCTATTTCTGTCCCTCTTGTTCCAGTTGTTCCCTTTCCACCCGTTGTCCCACTTATCCCTCCAAATATGGCTAATCGTTATGCTCCCCTTCAGTTACCTGGTAATCCGAGGGCTATGCCTCAGGACTACCAAAGCAAGATCACTTATTTTGATGGAACCAGTACATACACTGCCTTACAGCATACCAAGAAAATGCAAGATTACTTTGAAAACTATGAGATAGATGATGATGATGTGAGAATGAAAATTTGTGTACAAAGTCTGACAGGTGAAGTAAGAACTTGGTTCAGAGCGCTTGCTGCAAATTCTATACCTGATTCAGGTGCTCTTTACCAGTCCTTTCTAAACAGATGGGAAAAGAAAAAGGATCCTCTACATATTTTATCTGAATATGACACCATAAGGAGAGGCCCTCAAGAAACTATTTTGGACTATTGCACTAGATTCAATACTATCTATAATGCCATTCCTCAAAATCTTAGGCCTCCACCTGATTTGGCATTGATTAAATTCCCGGATGGGTTTGATGCTGATATGGCATATCAACTAAGGGAAAGAGCCCCTGCAACTTTGGCAGACATGCAAAACATAGTTGTAAGTGTAGAGGCAAATCTGATTGCTAAGAGAAACCGGGCAAGAACTGAAAGAAGAACTACTTTTAAGGAAGAACCCTCATCATTTGAGCAAAAGCTAGATGCAATCATCAAAGGTATGGATAGACTTGGGGATAGAGTGGAAACCATAGAAAGAAAATCATCATGGGAAGGGCAAACAAGCAATATTAGAAATCCAAACTTTAGAAAGAATCAAAATCCCAATGTTGGAAGGACTGATCCTGACCAGCATGTCAGACCTCCTTTCCAAGAAAATTATGCTGAAGCTTCAACATCTAGTGAACCTAATGAGGATCCTCACATCAACCTAATGGGTTTGGACAGTGAACATCAAGTATTCTTAACACAAGAAGATCAAGAGGTTTACAATGACAATCAATACCACACTAAGTCAGGAGAATCATTCGATTTCAAAGAAGGTTATGATGCAGCTGTGTATGAGGTACACAAACAATACAAACTAAGGACCAGAACGATAGATGTGCCTGAACCTCTTAAACCAAAGGACAATAAGCTGCCAAAAAAGATCAATGATAAGAGTACTCTCCCACAATCACCTGGCAATTTGAACCCACATTCCTCAGAAGTCACTGTGGAGGATATTTCAGAGCAACAGACATCTGAAAAATAGCTAGTCCCACCCAATCCACCAAAAATGAAGTCAGATAATACCCTTGGAAGCAAACATGGTACTAATTTTACTCAAAATCATACCAAGCATGAACAAAATATTATCGATAACCCAGCTGAAAAAGAAAAACCTGCTGCACTTAATGCCAAGATACAAATTGAAAAGCCCTTTAACTTGGAGACAGAAATAAGTAAACTCAAGATATCAGTCCCTCTCTCGGAATTAGCCAAACATGAAATATACAGACAGCAGATTAACAAGTCACTCCAAGTATCAGACAATAAAGATGTTGTGAATGTCCTAGATGACCAACCAGAGTTGCTGTTCAGACCTGAGGTTAATGGAAAAACAGAAAATGGAGGGGTTCCACCCTTCTATGTTAGTCTAAACATTCATGATAAGGTTCTACACAATGCAATGTTTGATTCAGGGGCCTCACACAACTTAATGCCCAAATCAGTAATGGAAAAACTTGACCTAGACATCACAAGACCTTATAAAGATCTATTCTCATTTGATTCAAGCAAGGTCAGGTGCTTAGGATTGATTAAAGATTTATGTGTCTCCTTGGTCCAATACCCAACCAAAACAATCTTGATGGATGTAGTGGTAGCTGACATGCCCCCTAAGTATGGCATGCTCTTGTCTAGATCTTGGGGGGCCAAACTCCAAGGATCTTTACAATTAGATATGTCCTATGCAACCATCTCAGTCTTTGGGCAGCCAAAGAGATTATACCGTGAAACTTTGATGAAATATGTAGTAAGCAGTCAAGAGAAACCCCAAAACTTCCCAATCTATTCAATA
This sequence comes from Pinus tabuliformis, assembly GCA_031772625.1. Taxonomy (NCBI): domain Eukaryota; kingdom Viridiplantae; phylum Streptophyta; class Pinopsida; order Pinales; family Pinaceae; genus Pinus; species Pinus tabuliformis. The sequence continues at coordinate 477,878,348 of CM062806.1, read as the reverse complement.
CACTCTGACATGGATTCATTTATTCTCTACAATGCTGACAGCTACAGCAAGGCTTGTTCTGAACTATTAATAGCAGCAGAGGCAGAGAAATTAAATGAACAATATGCTCCACAAGACCAAAGGACTGTTGGAATAGCTGAGACAATAACAGAACACAATATATCAAGTGACTTGCAAGAAACCAACATGCCCATGATCCAATTCTCTAAAAACCTCAATTCAAATCTTGATCATGAAACCTTATGGTATTTGGAATTTGATGGTTATGTAAACAAGTTAGGAGCTGGGCCAGGAGTCTGGATCCATAATATGCACAATGACCAGGTTGAGGGTCATGCATACAGGTTAAACTTTCGATGTACAAACAACATGGCTGAATATGAGACCCTTTTGCTAGGTCTCAAACTTATAAAAAATTTGGGAGCAACTAAAATTTCAATCTTAGGCGATTCAGATCTAATCATACAACAAATTAAAGGAAACTTTACTACAAACGATCTAAGGTTGAGAGCATATAAGGCAGCAGCTATTCAGGTACTCGACACCTTCTCACAATCACAGTTGACTAAAATTTCCAGGGAACTCAATCTTCATGCTCACAGTTTGGCAACCTTTGCCAGCACTTGTAAGCTGCCTTTCAAGCCCACTCATACTTTTACTACTGAAATCAAACACAGGCCTGCAGTTCCAGACAACATCAAAAACTGGCAAGTCTTTGAGAGTGATACTCAGATAAATAATTTCCTCACTCTAAAAGAGGAATTCTCTAGCATTAACATTGACTCAATCACTGGAGATGATCAACCACAAGCACACATGAATACACAGAAAACATCAGTTGAAACACTTCATGCAGTTTTGCATCCTACCACCTTTAACAGTGAAACAATACAAAAGTTGGGTCAGATAGATGAAGATGAACTGGCTGAAACAGAAATAGAGGTAATTGAGTTGAAAGATAATTCTTTGCCCACAGGTTTAACCCCTTTGGAAGATCTGTTTGATTCAAATGATGTTTCAAGAAAACCAAAAATGAAACCATTAAATGCTGAAATAGAAGATTGTAACATTGGGACTCCAGAAAATCCCAAAATGGTTGAGTTATCCAAAGCATTACCACCTGAGCAGAAACTGAAATACATTGAGTTATTCAAAGAGTTTCAAGATGTCTTTGCCTGGAGCTATGAGGACCTTAAGTCTTATGATACATCAGTTATCCAGCACACTATACCTTTAAAAGAAAATCAAAAGCCTTTCAAACAAAAACTCAGAAGAGTGAACCCTGTGCTCCTTCCTCTCATTGAAAAAGAAGTGAAACGTATGTATGAAGCAGGAATCATTGCTCCAATCAGATTCTCAGAATGGATTTCAAACCTAGTGCCTACTAGGAAAAAGACAAGAGAAATCAGACTGTGTGTTGACCTAAGAAATTTAAACAAAGTTTCTCTCAAAGACCATTACCCCTTACCAAAAATGGATCATATCCTGCAAAGGGTAGTGGGAGCCTCTAGGATCTCACTGTTAGATGGTTTTTCAGGATTCAATCAGATTCTAGTACACCCAAATGACCAAGATAAAACTGCCTTCACAACACCTTGGGGAACTTTGAAATATGTCAAAATGCCTTTTGGGCTTAAGAATGCCAGGGCTACTTTCCAAAGAGCTATGGATATATCCTTTGCCAAAGAAATTCATGACTTTCTAGTGGTCTATCTGGATGATCTAACTGCCTTTTCAAAATCAGACCAAGAACACTTAGAACACTTGAGGCAAGTTTTCACAATTTGTATAAAATATGGCATATCTTTAAATCCAAAGAAATCATTGTTTGGGCTAGAGGAAGGTAAACTCTTGGGACATATAATCTCAAAATATGGTATTAGGATCGATCCAGGCAGAATTCAAGCCATCCTACAAGTACCACACCCAAGAAACATCAAGGAACTCCAAAGTTTCCTAGGAAAAATCAACTTCTTGAGAAGGTTCATTCCTAATTTGGCGGAGCTCACAAGACTGTTAAACAACATGCTGAAAAAGGAATCCAAGGTCAAATGGACCATGGAAGCTAGAAAAGCTTTTGAGGATATTGAAAGAGCATTGACAAACACTCCAGTCCTAACAAGTCCTAGATTTGATAAAGACTTCATCATTTTTTCCTTTGCTTCTGAACATACAATTGCTGTTGTTTTACTACAAAAAGATGATCAAGGCTGTGAGAAACCCATTTCATTCTTTAGCAGAGCTCTAAGGGATGCTCCCTTAAAATATTAGATCATGGAAAAACAAGCCTATGCACTAGTGAAAGCAATCAAGGACTTTAGAATCTATATTTTGTACTCCCACACCATTTCCTATGTCCCAAATGCAGTAGTGAAAGACATTCTAACCCAAGAAGGAATTGAAGGGAGGAGGGGCAAATGGATTGCCAAAATCTTAGAATATGACATGGAAATCAAGCCTACCAAACTGATAAAATGACAGGGTCTAGCCAAGTTGATGGCTGAAACCAATTTCCAAGCCCTTGACATTAATGAACTGGACAATGAACAGGAGATGGCAACTCCACAGATCAACCAAGCCTTTATGCAATCCCCCTGGTATACTGATATATGCTTTGTATTACTAAACCTGCAAGCTCCTCCAGGGTTGTCCAGAACTAAGAAAAGATTCTTGAAAATGAAAGCATCAAAATTTTGTATTATTAACAATGATTTGTTCTGGAAAAATCGTGAAGGGATCTTACTTAATTGCTTAACATCGAATGAAACTGACAATGTCCTCAAAGAATTTCATGCAGGTGACTGTGGAGGACACTTATACTGGAAATCCACTGCTGATAAAATCCTAAGAGCTGGTTTTTATTGGCCCTCCTTATTCACTGATGTGAGAAATTTTGTAATGTCTTGTCACAAATGTCAAATCTTTGAAGGGAAGATAAAGCTGCTGCCTTTACCACTCAAAACTGTTTCAACTGAGAGACCATTCCAGCAATGGGGTCTAGACTTTATTGGTGAGATTCACCCCCCATCCTATGGCTAGCATAGGTGGATTCTGACTTCTACAGACTATTTCACCAAATGGATAGAAGCTGTACCCTGTAGGCAGGCCAATGACTCCATCATAATACAATTTCTAGAGACCAACATCCTGTCCAGATTTGGCTGTCCAGACAAAATTATCACAAACAATGCTGCTGCGTTCAAGTCCAAAAAAATGGTCAACTTTTGTCACAAATACCATATGACCTTAGGTCACTCCACAGCCTATTATCCTCAAGGAAATGGCCTAGCTGAGTCTTCCAATAAAAGCCTAATCAACATCATCAAAAAAGTTTTGGAGGAAAACAAAAAGAATTGGCATAAGAAGTTAGTGAATGCTCTATGGGCAGATAGACTAACTACCAAAAGATCCATTGGTACAAGCCCCTATGAACTGGTTTATGGAATGGAATCAAGGTTCCCTTCATCTCTAGGTGTTCCTGTAATCAAGTTACTGCAAGAGATACAAGCTGAGCCAAATGACATTCAGAGAAGGATCAATCAGACAATTCACCTGCAGCAAACAAGGGAGGAAGTCTATGAAAGAACCCAAGTACTGCAAGAAAAACTCAAAAGAATATTTGACAAAAGAACCAAATCTGAAGATTTCTCTATAAGAAACAAAGTACTAAGATGGGATTCCAGGAGGGAGGACAAAGGAAAACATGGAAAATTTGATTTCTTATGGAAGGGACCTCTTATAATTTGTGTTGTATAAGGTAATAACACCTATTTTCTAAAGTACACCCTACTTATTAGTCACAAAAAGCCAGAGGTTATATCGAACTGGTGGCATAGCATCTGGAAGCTCACCGCATCCCCGCGATCCAAGCTCTTCTTCTGGTGTGTTCTAAGGAACAAGGTGCCCACCGGAGAAAATCTATCGCACAGAGCTTACCACGGACCTACCTGGTGTGCGATATGCAAAGAAGCATCCGAAACCACAGAACATCTTTTCTTGCGATGCAGGTTGATACAAGAACTGTGGTCAGCTATCAAAAACACCATTTCTTACTCTGGCAACTGGACGGGCACTAATCTATCTGAGGCTTGGACAGACTGGGCATCGCGACACAAGGGAACTAAGACTGTTAACCTTCCTATTCTTGTAAATTGGCACATTTGGAAAGCACGAAACCGAATCATCTTCAATGACCAACCTGTTTTCTGGCAATTGGTGGAGGCCGGCATTATCGCTGCTTATAGTGAACTACCAGAACCCCCGCCCCCGCAAGTGCGTCACCCTCACCCACCTCCCCGAATAGATCAAAACACCCCGTGGGCATATTTTGATGGGGCCGCAAACCAGCAGAGTTGTGGGGGCGGATTCATCATATACAAATCAGAACAACATTATTACAGAATAAAAGCAGGCCTGGGAATGGGAACAAACAATTTTGCAGAGCTCATTACCCTCCGTCATTTACTTCATTTTGCTTTGAGTCATCATATCTCTTGCATTAACATCTTCGGGGATTCAAAAATCATCATAAATTGGTTCAACAACATATCTATTTGTCACATTCACACACTCAACATTATATTGAATGAAGTTCTTGAACTCAAAGCAGCTTTTAACAACATCACATGTTCACACATCTACAGGGAACATAACGAGAGTGCTGACAAACTATCCAAGGAGGCCTCGATGATGGACAGAGGAGTATGGGAGATCACAGAGGTTCAAGGCCAACAGGAGTACAAATACTACCATCGTCCATACATTGATCAGAGATATCAGCATGCACCTGAGCAATAAATCATCTGATGAATTTTTGTACATATCAGAAACAATTTTTGTTAATATTTAAACATGTTTTGAACAGCTAGGCAAGCCGGAAGGCATTTTTGTAAACAGGTATTTTATAGAATATTGGAAGATGACCCTGCGAGGTACATCTGATCTGATATATATGAACATAATCCTTTTTGTAACTAACAGGCACACTGTGTACAGTGACCTCAGGCATATGCGCATAGCATCTTCAATATGTAATTTTCTATATAATGAAAGTTACGGATTTTTCCAGTGGGAAAAAAAAAAAAAAAACACCTATTTTCTAAAGAGCTTGGATGGTTCAAACACTGAGGAAGGCCCAGTCAATGGGAGAATGCTCAAGCATTACTTTGATCCCCTCTGATCAAGCATTGCTAAATTGTATATTGTACATAAATTTGTATTTCAGTATGTTTATTTTCAGCGGATAGATAGAGCAACAAATGAAGAATATTTTGAAAAGAACTAAGGTACTACACTATTTTGGTAAATCCTATTCACTTTGGTATGAGAGAATGAGAGAAAGTACTTAGAAACCATCTGGGAGATGAGAAATGATCAGAGAAGCAAGGCAAAACAGGGCTGTAATTTTAGAAATCATCTTAAGCAGTATTGCATGCAAGTTTCATAGGATTCACATATTCAGTCTTCAACAAAAGAAAACGTTAAAATGCAGAAAGATGGAAAAGAAGGCAATCTGACCTGCTGATCTTGACTTTTCATCTGAAAAAGTCATCCCCAAGTGGAGCCACTGTTAGCCTCCTATACCAATAGGGTTTCATATTTCATGATTGACAGTGGAAGTACTAAAAATGATCATCTTTGATGACACAAAGGTTCCATTTTTGTGGACAAAGCAAAAGGTTAAAAAATGTAAAGAGGGTATACCCTAAAAGAATAATCAAATGGCAAGAAAATGATTTGGTCAAAAGAAAAAAGAATTGAAATGAACCCCAAAGAAAGACCAGGAAAGTGGCCAATCAAAATGCCACTGCTATCTTGAGGTATGGCTCAACAGTTCAAGTTGGGCCATGCCATGTTTTGAATTGCTTGTTTTAGAATAGGTAATGAGTACCTGTTCAAACAGTTTGAGCTTGACAAATGATTAGTTGATAGAGAAAGAAAGGAGCCCACTAGCTTAATCTGGGCCCTTGGAAGATATAAGGATAGATTTAGATAGGAGGGCAGCAAAAAGAAAAGAGCACATGAGGGTTTGCAAGTCTAAGTGCACCCTCCCTGAAGAAACAAAAAATGCTAGGAAATAAGATGGGTAGGTAGTGAGGTTGCAGAAGCATGATTTCTCTCATATCACTGGCCTAAGCAAAGGAAACACATGGTGGCTAGTACAGATCTTCCTATTCAGCATTTTTGTGGCAGCACAGTGAAGCATGGCTAATTTCCCAATCATTCCCTATCAAGCTTCTTTCTAACATCCCACTATCACCTTTGTTCACAACAGAAAACAAACTCATTTGCTGATTCTTGTTATATAAAAGAGCCACATTTCTTGTGTAAAAATCTTTTCATTTTGATCTACTCTCAAAACTAAGTTTGTTCCCTAAACAACTTGGTGTCTGCCACCTATCATCCATATCTCCTTCCCATATTAACCACTAACCATATCATTACTTAACTCCCTATATTCCCCTTTTTCCCTATTATTATATCACTATTGTATAGAAGAAACCCCAAAAGTATGTATTCCCCCTTCCCTAGGAAATATAGCCTTATAACTTCAAAGGTTGGAGCGCTAAGAGAGTTAAGCGCAAGAGGCAAAATAGCGCCAAAAACAAAGCCTCGGGATTAAACCAAGATCTGCTTGGTTTAACAACCCTAACCCCACTTTGCGAACAAATATTAATCAACCCATTTGGCTTATAAACCATCGCAAAACCCACTTTCTCCGCTTATCCTAAGTTCTTGTTACAACGTGCTTACCACAAAAAACAAAAAATATCATTTAAAAAACCCCGCCGGGACCCTCCGTATCCATCCCGCACCTCCACAGTCTGTCGACCGTCGGATCTGGGCCCTCCCATCTGACGGCTCACAGCAATTTCAGAACGCCTCCGATGCCCGGACGATAGCGCCCGAAATCTGTAAGAGCATGACGTCAGGGCTCGGACGCGTGTCGTTCCCAGGTTGTATCGGGCGGCCTCCTGCCAAAACCGCTCCCGTACCATAAGCGGTCTGACGCAACCGTTTACCGCTCTGCCAATACCACCATACGTCACCCTTACGTCACTGCTGCTTCAGCGCTACGTTGCCACCCCATCCGCCATCGCTCCGAGCTGTCTGCCATGTCACCTGTCCACGTGGGGTCGCCCACCAGCCGCCACGTCATCATTCCATACCCGACCCCACCCATGACGTCATCTGACAAAAACGCGCCAAAGGCCAAATTTTCACTATTTTACCCAAAAAACCTGTTTTTTCGCATTATTTGCATTTTTTACTCACTGTACTCCTGCATGAGCGAGCACATCATTTACCTGCCAACTTTAAAGACTGCTCCTGGTTGCCGGCACCCTGAATTCACATGCATTTCCACCATTGTCCAAGTATACCAGGTATTTATCAGTTTCCCCCCTCCGTGCCTGGTTTTTTGTAATTCGTTGAAGAAACTAAGAAAATAAGAAAGAACAGTAAAAAAACAGAAATCCTTATGAACCATTGGTCTTTCTCAACGCTATAAGCCCAATTTCACTCACAGAAGTCCCCATTGTGCAGAATTTCCACAGATTCACAGTTTGTTTGCGCATTCGCAAACCTGAACCTCTGCCCGATAAATTTATTGGGAAAGCAGCTCCCAAATCCCAACATTTGCTCAGTAAATCTATCCTAGGAGCATTTTGACTCAATTTCACCCCAGTTTGCCTCTTCCCCTCTGCAAATTGCCCTGCTCCTACAAAATGCATTGTTCTGCATTACTAAGCCCAAGGAAAAGTTCTCAAATACAATTCCAAATTCAGGTGATCATGGAGACTCCAGTGGCATTGAACATTACCCCATTAAATGCCCCGCATAAGGACCTGGAATGGCTAGCCCTGGCAGACCGAGATTATCAGATGAAAGACACTATAGAGTTGTGTAACAAATACCATGTAGAAGCAGTGTGTGAGTTAAGGAAGAAACACAAAGATGGTACAGACCTCCTGGGAATCTGGAATTCCCATTTGCCAATCTACTATCTCCCTCAGGTCAATGAGTTTCCTGACTTGATCCATCAGTGTCGCTCAAACTATGACCCCACTCAAAGAGCTGTTCTGAGTCCTGCAGGTTCTGTCTTGTTCCATATTACTCCTGAAGCCATAAATCAAATGCTGCAGTTTCAACCTACAAAGCCACTGGTCCCTCTGTCCATGCAGCTTTTATTAGGGCAGGGTGCCAAGCTCTCCAATTCACAAATCACAAGAGTTGGCCAATTGTTTATGGTTCCAGAGTTTCAGCCCAAGCAGCCTCCTCCTTATCTACATGTCTGGTTTAATGACATAGGGAGACTATTAGTAGATATGATATCTTCCATCCTAGGGTTCAAGACCAGTGAGTTTGTAGATGAGACAACACTGGTGGTACTATCCATTTTTACCTCAGGATAGCCCCCTGCTGTCCAGTATGACTATGCTTCATTCATATCCAACAAAATGCATGAACAGTTCATGAATCTGGAAAGAGAGAGTGTATTCAAGTTTACCTCTTATATATATCATCTGATATTGTACAATCAACCTGATGCTTTTCCTCTTTTCCTCAAGAAACTAGATCCAAAGGGAAACAGAAGGTTTGTAATGTTATGGACATCAGTCTGCCATCACATCCATTACTCACCATACACATACTATGAATTTATTGACTTATTCATTCACCCAGGCTTATCACTGCCAAAAAATTCACCTCCTCCTAGACTCACTGATGATATGCAGAAAATCCTTCAGCTGTCCAAGAACTATAGCATAGGGGATTGGTACTTTTACCAACACCATACAGTGATCAGAATATATGGCTGTGAGTTAGCACCATACATAATACCAAGATATGTCCCCATGAGACTCTTTGCTCTAGAGTACTTCAGGCAGTTTGGCAACGCAGATATGATTCACTTCCATAGCAAAAACAAGAAGGCACAGCTGAAAATCAGGCATCAATTGGGTCCATTCATCTTCAATAAGAGGGAAGAAGCTTGGAATGAGGCAGACCAAATGCTAAAAGCCCTCCAGCTCAAGACAAGCTTCTATTGGCACCCTATGACCCTAACCATTTCATAAGCCTCAAAAGAATCAAGCATAGGCTTGCCCATTATGACCACATTAGCATTCCAGAAGTTGAACAGTATGCTAATCAAATATAGTGGAAAAAGGGTACATTAGTGGAAGATTATAGTGAAGAAGAAATAGCAGAGAAAGATATTAAAACTTTAGAAAAGGCAATTGACTTGGAGTATTTTGGACAGGTTTGGTCTTCAGGTATTCAGCATCGTGGAGAGGCTGCTTCTTCATCCACTATTCCTCAATAGCCTGCCAAAACAGCTGATCCACCAGCAGACATGACTAAAGGCAAAGCAGTGCAGCAAGAAGAAACGCCTCCAATTGTGGAGCAGCAGGCAAAGCAGCAGGAAAGCAGAGCCAAACAACCTGCCCACACAGATCAGCAAACTCATGAACAAATTCCTCCAAGGCAGGAGGTGACAGTTGAGTCCTCTGTATTACAAACACCTGCTAATGAGGACAGGACAAGAAAGAGGGATCGGCAAGAGGACACTCCTCTCACTACCTCTATGGACCAGCAAGGAGAAAAGAGACAGAGGTTGAATCCTTTTTCAGAGGAGGAAGTACCAGAGAGACCAATTGAAAATATGCCCCCTCCTAGCATTGAAACATCAACTAGCTCTTTGCAGCAAGGGCAGGAAATTCCACATGGGACAGAGGTCAACTCTTCAAGGCAGAAATCAAAGTCAGACTCCAACATGAAGCAGCAATTTATTGACATAAAGAAAAGGAATGAACCCCTCAGGCACCAGATTTACAACCATCTACTGAAGATGGCACCAACAAATCAGCAGAGTTTAAGGCCTGCCTATGACATTCAAGAGCATAAAATGACTCTTAGTCATTTCAGGCCTACCATGCAGCAGCCTCAAACAGCTGCCGATTACATTAGAACCAATCTGGAAATTTTTGCCAGAGATATCCACCCCTTGGATCAAATTGAGATCCACAGACAAACAGGGGAAATGATATATTCTACATTGGCTGATAAGGCCCTGTTGGCACACCAACTACAAAATTCCCTACACAACACCGCAACCCAATTGGAATTAGAGAAGGCATCATCCCAGGCCAAGGACAGCAAAATCAAGTCCTTGGAAGAGATCATCATAGAGTTGGGTCATGATCCATAGGACCCTAAGGGTATGAAGGCACTGCTAAAGAAAAGAGATGAGGATGTAGCAGCTATGAGAAAGCACATCAAGCTGCCAGCTGGCCTTCACCCTCAAACTAGAGAGATGAGAGCAAAAGAAGGATCAAGATGTAATGGCTCTACTCCTGAGTTTATACAAGAGGCTAATGGAAACAAAGAGTGCACTAGAGGTAGCACTGAAATCAAGACAAAATGAGGCACCAATGCAGCCACCACAAACATCTGCATCTACTGAAGGTGTGCCACTTTTTACTACTACAGCAGGTCCTCCCACAGGACAAACATCAGAGGCAGGTCCTTCAGCATCAGCACCAGCAACAGCACCAGATCAAGGACCCAGCCTAAGTATGCAAAACATGATGAAGGAACTGGAAGCCTTGGAAGCACAGATGGCAGAACTGAATGAGACTAAAGAAAAATTGGCCACAGTTAATGAAAAATATGACAAATCCAAGCAAAGTGTAGCTGAAAAAACAAGGGAAGTAAGAGCTCCTGAGAAGAAAAAAAAGAACGAGAGAAAGAGCTCTCTCTTGACAAAGTTGTAGCTGAAATCAAGAAGATCCTGTGGACCCACATTGGTCAATCTATAACGGATCAGTGGCAGTATATTGAAACCATCCATGAGCATATGGATCTAATAGGCAGGGCCCAAAAAGAGAATCAAAGAGCAAGGGCATCTCTAGGCAATATGCCTGAAATCGCCAATAAGATGATCAATGTTTTGAATAACCGTACTGGCCCTCAGTTGGCAGCAATGGGTATCACTAACAGGACTGATACCATTTTACTAGTGAAAAGAGTGCTCACTCTAAGAAATCATGTGCAAACATTGGACAGGAGGTGTCAAGAGATGCAAACAGAGGTTAACAGATTCATTGAGAAGATCACAACATTGCATAACAGAGGCCTTCCCAGCTTAGTAACCAGTGCAGGAAGGTTACTATCTCATGAAAATTATGCCAAGAGGGTAGACACATATGCCACAAATCAAATCACTGCAGTAGCAAGTACCCCAGAGGAAACAGGGCCTCCATCTGGGCACAGTCTCTATGACAAAATAGAGAATTTATTCTTCATTTCACATGAGATCAGCCATCTTTTTGAAGTGCCTCCAAACTACTACAAATATACTGAGGCAGATGAGACTCTAGGCATAATCTTAAGGCACCAATTGCCTACTCAGGAATGGTGGACAGGCATGATACAAACATTGCTGTAGAAAACAAATTGTTCACCATATTTTTGTATTTTTATCATAGAAGTCAACAATTTCAAAAAAGTCAATACATATTTGTTTTGACTGGGAGAGAGATTAAAGAAAAGGCCAACTCAGCAAACCAGCTTGACCAGCAAAAGCAGATGACGGGGCTAAGATAGCCGCACCTCGACAGAGCAATAAAGAGCATATCATTCAGAATTAATACAAAGTGCCCAACCGACCCAACGGCCTCCAAAAGTCAAAGAATTTCTGACAAGCTGAAAACGCATTCATTGTATATTTAAAGTAGCAATAACTTTTGTATCTGCTATTTTGAAAGTTGGTAAACACAGTTATTGAGCAAATGACTCAGCGTTAAGATATTTTGTAAGAACGATTGTATATATATCCCCACGCATGAGCTTGCTGGGGTTGTTGATTTTTCTTCTAGAGAACTTATGCTGTAAATTTCAGACTTTTAATACAGGGAGCTAATGGAATTTCTGAAGTTCTGAGTTGTTTGATGTGTTGTGGTGTGATTGCTTACTGCTACAGGATTCCTATGCTATTTCATGGCACAATAAGTTTCTTGAACCCTCTTGTTATGTATTTCATTCTTTCATAATCCTCTCATGCTCTATATTTCACAGGTTTAATAGCACAGAAAAAGAATAGTTCAGGATTTGTTCATGCAACACCCTGAACTCAATCTATGCTGTTATGAATGTTTTCTTCAGTATTAGTTATGAATGTGTAATTCTTAGTTGCTCACCTTCATACTAAAACTCTCACAGTGAATATTATTCAGGAATTCAAATCTGCTCCTGAGTGATATTTCCTTTCCTCACATCACCAGCTTAGTGAAAGATTCTTAGTTGCCTCTCACTGGCTGTACATATTTCATATTCACAATTTGAAGTTTGTTTCATGATATATCTATATGGCCTTGCAGTTTCATCACTCTTACTCAATACCTCAAACAACACATAATCACAGACTCCATTGCCCAATGGACTGAACCTTCTGAAGATCTCATCTCAGCTACTAGAAGACATCATTCAACCAAAACTTTAAACAAAAATTTCAACACATCATAACTAGCCTAAAACCTTATCAAAACAAAGCTAAATCCTAAAGAGAGAGCCCTCTCTGATTGCAGGTAGGCTAGGACCTGTGATCCAAAGATTGGTTTGTGGTTACCTCGGCCGTATTCCCTTAGGAGTCAAAGGGAACAACCTGAGTGATAACAACGCCTACATCAAATAATTATCAATAAGAATCCCCTAGGTTTTCCTAAGAAGCCGCAACAGACTTGCTTAATGTCAGTAAGTATTTCATTGAAGAGTTGTTCACCTACATTAGGGTTTTTTGTAGCACAACTTATCCACACATCCTTCCTTTATATGTTTTTGATAAGTTGTTATCAAGAGAAATTGCCTACCAGGCTGTGGGAAGGGGCCTAACTAAAGTTCTGAAAGACGGAAAGAAGTCATTATGGCCCACTTCCCCTGTCAAATGTGGTTCTTTTACTTTAGCCAATTTTTTTCACGCTACTAAGGAATCAGCACATATGGAAGCCCTCAAGCTTCATACATTGCCTAAGAGGTAATTTGATCCAAACAAAGTGGCATATAATATCACTACTAGACTAAAGCTCAAGCCATACAATCATGAAGACAATTATTTTGAGGATTTGTTACAATCGGCTGTATCCTTCGAACAAGCCTTCGAATGGGCAAAGGTGAATCTGAAACCTAAATATTTTCAAAGATTTTAGGAATGCAAAGATGAGAGGCTCCGGGTAATCCCAATGCATCTATTAAAGCCTGAGGATAAGTCTACACCAAGTGTCACTGTTGATAGCGGTGGTCCTAGCTCTCAAGTAGACTCTTAGATAAACACTAAGAAGAAACCAGACACTGGGAAACCCCAAGACACAAACAACACAGCTTAGTCTAGCAAGGAGTCAGCTGCGAAACAAGTGATAAGCACCCCGACTATAGAGATCAGTTCAGAGGCCAAAGGCGGTAGTTTGGAGCAGGAGTGGAATCAGTTTAATCAGAAATTACAAGGCACTCCCAAAGCCTCAAATACCAAAGAAAAAAAGGAATGCAAAACTACTCTGCATATTCATAATGATACAGAGCCCAAGTCTATCGGCGAACAGTCCACACCTATGGAGGAACAAGCGAAAACATCCCAGCACACTAAAATTTTCCCTGCTCCTCCCACATCAAAAATCGTTCTGAAAGTAACTGAAATACCTCCACTTGATGTGTTCTATAAGCTCTCCGCAAGGCTGTAGTTAGAAGGCAGAGAAAAAGGAGAAAGGTAGATACACTTGAATTCCCACCTAGAAACAAGCCAATGGACATTGTTTGGAAGTACATTGCTTTCAATCTAGCCAAGAACTTGACTAGTCACAGTTCACGAGAGCATAAGCATCAGCCACTATGGACAAGGCTACTGAGGTCTCTACTTTACTTAGGGAGAAAGAGGAGAGAATTGTGCAGCTCAAACAAGAGATTGAGGTTGAGAAAGCAAGTGCAAACAGGCAGGTGGCTGAGCAACTGGCATAATTGCAGCAAGACATGGAGGTCCTAAAAATAAGCCATGAAGCCAATATATCGGCCAAAAATATGCAACTCTAGGAAATGTAGCAATCCATGGAAAGATACAAGGATGTTCCCACTACTAAGGAGTTCATTAAGAGGCCCTGGAATTAAATTCCCATCTAGTGAAACAACAAGAGTATTTCTGCCAGAAGATATCACATATTACTCCCTATCTGACTACTAGCGACCAACTGACAGATAAGGCAATCTACTAGAGAACGAAGTTTAACGATTTAAACACTAGAATCTCTAAGTTCATCAAATGACAAGAAACAGAAGATGGAAGGAAAGCCAATCTACCCGAGATTGAGGAAACTCATAAAGACATTCTCTTCACAGATTGGGATGCCATAATCAAATAGGCCAAGCTAGCAGTCGCAAGGGTAGATGGAGTATCAAAGAATATCATCAAGGCAGTGAATCACATCCTATTCACCACTAATCTCATTAAAGAAGGAAATACAAAAGAAATGCCTGATTTAACTGGTATGTATAAAGGCTGGAAAGAAAAGGCGGGGAGTCAAAGTGAGGTAATTACAAAATTGTCCACATCCAACTGGGAGTCGTATTGGTAGTATCTTGTTAAGCAACATAGCCAGATTATGACTCTCAATTGTTCCCTTCATATGACGCAAAGGATGCTTGTTACACTAAAAAATGTCACCTTGACTACTTACAGTTAGTATGGCTCAAATCAACAGTCATGCTACCCTCTTAGGCAAGTCTTATGCCTCTGTTATCCATCTCAAACTCAAAGAAGAGAGAAAGTCTTGTAAAAAATATGTTTATCTCTGGGGTCGCAGGTTCTCTCTAGCCTTACCTGCGGGGACGCTGACCATGTTCACAAAAGCTGCGTCCTTGGACGCTCTGTATGTTAAGGGACAGGTGCGTCCTTCTGTAAAAGGCAAAATGCGCGAGTTTCATCTTAAAAAAGTTACTTGTGGTTACTTCTAGAACTTTCTAGAGGTCGGTTTGATGATTTGGATGCGCCTCCAGTTGGTTCATGTATCTCTATTAAGGGGGAACTTATCCCATCAATAAGGGAGCTATCCCACCCAAAGAGGGGGATTATCCCATTGATGGTGGACCTGAATAACCTTTTTACAGCACTATAAATAAAGACATTGAGCCAGAGGGAGGAGAGGTTGGAGCTATACATTTTCTTTGGGTAAATGCTGCAGGATTTAGGTCTTCCATTAGAGCCTTTGTGAGGAGAGATTGTCTTTACTTGATTCTACTTGGAAGAGGGTGAGCTTTGTCAAAGTAGAGGAAAACCCTTGATGGACCCTGGGAGGAACTTGCACAACACCAAGGCCAGGTTGTAAGAGTTTCTTTGTTTCGTTATTAATACAAACTGGTTTATTTTTCTCAATAGCTTGTGTTAATGAGTTATTTCATGTGTTCCTTGGTCTGCATGTTGAATATATGTTTTATTATATGAAATGCAAGTGCTTGGTAATTGTTTGATTGTTTGTGGTTGCAGGAATTGACTTGAAGGAGGAGCTCATCCGGATCGTCAAGAACGGACTTCAACAACAGCGTTTTGGAATAAGGTAAGCCTAAACACTTGTAGTTTTCATATTGTAAAAGGTGTATTTAGAGAAAGATCACTCCATTTTGTCTTGTTTGTCATTAGAATGTCTTAGACTTCTAGGAAGGTCAGTCGTGTCCGCACCCTTGACAAATTCCGTGTGACAATGCTGCCACCGCTCACTAATGTGATCTTCACAGGATAGCCTAGGACTCATTTCGGGGAACCTCCTCAAATTCAACCGATGACCGATATTTTCGATTTAAAGGATAAGCTGGAAAATAGCAAGTCATCCTCTTAGTTCTGTTTATTTAGCCTTTGTTTATTTTTGGAGTTAGTTACCTAGTTAGGAGGAAGGTTGTTTGAAACCTCCTCAAATTTTGTATAATCTATTTTTCACATTTAGTTAGAATAGTATTTATACCCTTCTCATGCATTTAGAGAAGGGTCCAAAAATTTATCAAAAACATTTGCAAAGAATGCGCTTTTGTAAGTTTGTGAATGCTTTGATGAAATTATGGAACATGATCGTTTCTTTTAGATATCAAACTACTTTCCTTTGTTGATGCACTTTTGTATTCTTGGGAGACAATTTGATTTGAAGAAAGAAGTTGGTCTATGTCATTTGTCAAATGAGCAGGACTTCACGCATATGGTACTATTATCATGTATGATTGTTTTTGTTTACATTTAGTTAGTGGCAAAACTTTACTTTCATGAATTATATGTGATATTTATTGTTTCTGTTAAGCGTTAATTGCCCTTGTGTATTATGCCTAGCTGAAGTTGTGATTTTCATATATAACTCATAATATATGCGATATATTTTATAAATTCTTTGATTAACTATTTTGTCAAAGGAATTATCTTTTACGTTATAATCTCTGTTTAGTTGTGTTCAATCTTTATTATCACATGTTAAACAAATATCCTTGTAGATCGCATATCATATAGGAATACCCGTGTTTATATTAGAATAAGTTAGTTAGAGGAATTGCATTATATAATAGGTCACTTAGATTATCATTATTCTATTGCAAAGCAATCATGAACCACCCACTCTCATCTTAAAACCCACACTGGGAAACTGGTCCCATTATCCCCAGTTGAAGCGACCACTTTAAACAGAAAAGGAGTTGTCTTATGTTCCGGACCGGGTGGTTATCCCCCATGTTTCAGCAGCAGAATTCTGAGGCCGAAAAACTTTGTTAACCTTCCTTAGTACATGCAAAGGAATAATATATTCAAATCAAGGAATGAGGTCATTGATTTCTTAAACCAAACGGGTTGTCCTACAACTCTGACTAAGGTTCTCCCATTTGGTGCCATGGTTCAACTCTTTTATTACCTCAATCACCAGGTTGGAGTCACCTTCAACCACCAACTTTCTAAACCCTTCTCTTTTTGTAATGAGAAGCCCGTGTTTGACCACATTGAATTCAACCTCATTATTGCTTGCAAAACCACAATCAACTACATAGATGTGAAGTACCCGACTCTGAGAATCCCTGAAAAGGCCTCCAAAAGCAACATCACTATGGTTACCTTTGGAATCCCCATCAAAATTAAGCTTCGGAAAAATAATAGAAGGGGCTGAGATTTTGGAGGGAGAGGATCTCGGGGAAACCAATAGCTTCCAAGAATATGGAGCAAGAATTTGAGGGGATAGATTCAGGGCAGTTAGGATCCTAGCTTCATGAGGTGAAACCTACCAATCATCAAGGTTCCACTTCTTAGCTAATATTCTTTCTCTGGTGTTTTGGAGAGCTCTTTCCCATACTTCTGCCTAAGAGAGGCACTAATCTTTAAAAACCCCTCGATTTTGTTCTTTCCATAGTGCCCAGAGGAGAAAACCAATGGAAATAATATATGCCCTATTCAAAAGAAGGTTGGAGAAGATGTCATTACTCCACTTTTCAATGGAGGATCTGATGTTGGTAATGTCTCCATCCATATGCCCAAATTTTTTTCCAATATGATGCCATAATTGGTCCGCGAATTGCCAGAGGTTTAGAAGATGTTCCATATCCTCATTATTGGATTCACACATGTTGCATAGAGAAGGGCCATGGACTCCTATTTCTTGGAGTTGATCCCAAGTAAGAATTCGTCGTCAGCACACCAACCAAAGGAAGTATGTTGCCTTCAGCCATAATTGACCAATCCAAATTTTTCTCCATATAGGGCTACAATGATATTGAGGCTCATCAATGGATAATCTGTAAGCTTCCTTAATAATAGAAAACATTACTTTGAATGTGTATCCCCATATGAGAATATCAGAGCCTTCAAGAGTTGTAATATTTATAGATTGAAGTTCTCTATCCAACAGAGCCCATTGATCAGAATTAGGGGGGTTAGGTCAGTCTTGTTTCTCTTCCCATTGCCTCGAGGCTATGTTCAAAGATGGTTTCAAGAATTGTTCCAACATTGTACAATTTTTGCTATTAGTATAGAGAAAAATGTCTGCTAAATCATGCCATCTAAAGAGCTTTGATCTTTGCTTCCAGGAGTCCTACCAAAAAAGAGCTCGTCGCCTATCCTGAATTTCCCAAAAGGTATGAGATTGGATGAGTTCTATGTTAGCCAAAACTAAATTGCAAATTGAGGACCATTTCAGGGAATTTTGGATTCTTAATATATCTTCAACAGAACAGGGAATTTGATATTTTCTCATCCATATAGTCTTCCACAAATCCGGTCCACCCTGTATCCATCTCCACCATAGTTTCACATCCATGCCTTGATTAAGAGTATACATATCTCGAAGACCGAGGCCCCGATAGTCTTGGGCTTAGTAATATTTGACCAAGAGACTAGAGCCTATTTTTTAGCTTCCTGAGCCCCTCTCCACAAAAATTTCTTAAAGATATCAACCATGCTAGTGCATGAGGATTTGGGAGAAACAAGGCCCGATAACTAGTAGATCGGCATAGATTAAAGCACCGCCTTAAGGAGAACCACCCGGCCAGCTAAATTCAAAGCTTGAAAGGACCAGGTATGAAGTCTGGATTATATTTGATCCATATGATCTTTCCAGTAGGAATTTCTAAGAGAATTAAGCACGAGGGGAATGCCTAAGCATTTGGAGGGAAAAGATCCTATACTAAACCCCAAGATCCGAGCTAGGAAACATTGGGTAGGGGTCAGAGTATTAAAGAAAAAATATTATAATTTTCATTGTTGATCAAAGTGCCAAAGGCCTGTATAAAATCATGGATGATATTTTTTATTTCTCTAGCTTCTTGAAGAGAGACCTGGTGTTATCACTGAAAATGCTGTTGTCAAAATTTTTTTAGCCTAGGTGTTTTCGTAGCGCCAGAATTCTTTTAGCAGTTTCGCAGCGCTACCTGTTTAGCTGGTTTCGTAGTGTGCTACGAAATTGGGAATTGGTTCGAGGTTTCAGTGAAGGTCCAAATCCTAGCATGCCTATTGTACAGAGTTCTACTTCCCTCTAGGAATGTTGATGAGAGCAGTGACAGTGTATTCAAGGAGACACCCTATGATGATGCAGCTATTGTGGGATTGGCATCAAGTACATTAAGGGAGTTATCTCTGAATTCTGGCTCATGGGTGATTGTGAAGGATGTACATACTAATGTGGGAGACTTGCAAGAGATTTTGTGTTGAATCCTCCAGACAAAGAATCTATTAAATTCCATAAATCATAGAGTGTTTGACATTTGGAATTGTCTTTTCACAATCTGTAACCTCTTTCACAAAACAGGGCGCCACAATGGATTGAAAGATTGGAAAAATATTTATGATAAAGTTCATGTTCACACCATGTTCAAGGATAAAGATAAGGATACTTCAGCGTTTCAATCTGAGGATGATTGATTTTTCTGTCATAGGTGACCTCTAAGGTAGGTAAGCGCCATGCAGGTGTTGGTATTGATGCATTGAAGGAATTATTTTTAATCAGTTTGCTGCCAGATAGGAAACTGAAGTATTTTGGCCAGCAATCTCTCCATGTTCTATCAAAATCAAAGGATGCAAATTCACTTCTTCTATTTTGATATTGGGAAGATTGTTTAAAGCAGAGGTTTGAGCGCTTTGTCGTTGCATTGGAAGATGTTTCAAAAGATGCGCTACCTTTCTTAAAAGACAAAGCCTTGAAGACAATGTTTGATCTTCTTAAGGATAAACCTGAACAATAACGCAAGCTCCTTTCGACACTTGTAAACAAGCTTGGTGATCCAGAAAGGAAAGTGACCTCAAACGCTGGGTATCTCCTGTCATGTCTACTAATTGCTCACTCAAATATGAAGGCATGGCGTGGTTGATGAAGTAGATGTTTTTGTGTTTCGTCCCCATGTTGGACTGCGGGCAAGATATTATGCTGTCATTTTTTTTAAATCAAATTCTGCTTAGTAATCATGCTGAAGGACTTAACATCAGCAGAGAATTTGAGTAAACAGCTTGGGTAGCGTTTCAGTGAAGAGCAGATTTATCGGATTGATCATTGCATTGGAAAGGAATTAGTGCAGAATTTGTTAGTAGTTCGGTGCGCAAACCGACTCTTTTTGCCCCTTTTGGTATCGAGATAACGTTGATAATGTTCAAGATTGTCTTTAGGGAGGCTATGAAACAGAGAGGTGTTATGGTCGCAGTTGCATCTGCTGATGATGTGGCATAAGGGCTGGAATTATATTGACAGATGTCATTAAAGATGAGTGCGCACTGAATAAAAACAAAAGAAGGATGGTGAAATTCCTACGAAGGATATTATTAATTCAGGGTTTCTTGATCTAAACACTCCAAATAATCTTTGTTGGGCATTAATCTTTCAAATCATCTTCATAATCAAATGTCGATGACAAAGAGGAAAAATCGCTGTCATAAAGACAAGGAAGCAAATGGCAGAGCTCGAAAGAGACAAGTTTCCTCAGTCAAGGTGGACTGTATTATTTTGATGTTGTCTTCTTCAAACAGGGTAATCGTGCCGGTTACATGCTCCAGCTGTTGGCTTAAAGAAGGAGGATTGTCATTATAATTTCTGGCGCTCACTTAAAAGCCACAATTCAAGAAAATCTTGCATATACAGAGGCTTATAATAATCTAGAGATTTTGCACCGGGAGTAGCAGAGATAGTTGTGGATATGTCGGGGTTTCCTCATACCCGATTTTCTGCATGTGGGAGCTTCAGATTCAGTGAGATTGTAGGTGAAGCGGTGGAGCTATTAGTTAACTCGATTGAAATGCTACTCTGTACTCAGGAAAGTGTGGTTTTGACATAAAGAATCCTAATAGCATATGTAAATTGTTTCCTTTGGATACTGTCATTAAAGCGATGCCATTGGAATTGTTTCTGCAAGTCATTGGGTTTGTGAAGAAAATTGCAGATTTGGTTGAAAGTTGTAAGCATAGAGTTTGCCTACGTGACCTCCCGGATGAAGAATTTAACAGTCTTATGGAGATGCATGCAACTGGTCGTCTCTTGTGGCTCATTGATGTAATAAGGCGCTTAAAGTTACCCCGCCTTGTGATGGTCAGATGAAGTGGAATAAAGGATGTTAACATAGTCCCACTGGCTGTTCTGACATATGCTATGGAGCTCAAACTTTACATTGAAAAGCCTGCACCTCGTGCAATTCCTTCATTGACAGTCAATGTCTTTGACCTACAATCAAGGGCGCGGCATGATTTTGTTTTCTCTAGCAGGGAGGCAGTGGATGCCTACTGGAAAACTCTTGAATATTATTTCTGTGCTGCAGAGCCAACTGTTGCACCACGAGCTTTTCTTGGATATACTGTACCTGAGATTTTTGTATAACGTTCATGGACATCTGTTCGGGTTACGAGTGTTGAGCAACGCACAGAGTTACTCAAATGTGTTGCAAATGATGATCTCCAAAAAGTGTATGCGATTTAAGGAGTGTGTCAAGATTGCCCAGGATCTAAACTTTACATTGGAGCAGGTTCTGAGGGTATCTCATGAGGAAAATAGGAAAGCTCGACTATTGCATAAAGAGGCAATAAAGCCTTCTGATCCTAGGGATGGAATGCAAACAAGCATCAATAATCAACGGGTTAGTCCTTTGAAGAGAAAGAGTCTTTCTCAGGAGGACACTTCTGAATATGGTAATATGGAAGTTCAATTGAAAAAACCATCTGCTCAGAAGGATAGTTTTTGTGAAGGTGCTGGAAAAGATTTGGATTTCTATAAGAATAACCAAGCTGTGAGAGAAGAACAAAATAATTACAAGAAACCTCATTGTGAGAGAAATATGGGAGAAAGTAGCAAGATCATACAATGGGAAATGTTGAGATAACAGCTGCATCGGTGAACCAAAATAATTACAAAAGTTATTGCAACTAAAGAAATGAATAATTGCAGGGTGTGAATTAAGAATAACCATGTAGAGCTGCTATACAGACTTCTCCAAGGTTTTATATTTGAGAAATGCGTGCTATGGATGTTGTGAAAAGATTTCAGAAATTAAGTTTAGCGGCAATTCATCAAGAAGCAAGCTTCATCTTTTTAAAACTATTTAGGTTCCTAATAGCTGTACAAATGTCTGAAGAGATCATGAATCTAAGCAGAAAACGCTTCAAAGATACATAGGTTCTGTTTTGACATCTACAGCAGTTTCGTAGCGCGCTACGAAACTGCTGTAGAATGCTGTTTTGTGGAAAAACAATGAATTTTGATGATGAGGTCAGCGAATGGTAAAAAGAAGGTCTCAAACACAGGAGGGAGATCATACATGGATTTCATAACAGCTCAAACAGTGACAGGTGTAGGTCTTGAAGGGAAAATAAAACATTTTGTTTATTTTCATAAAGTTTTCTCAAAGACACTTTATGACCGAGCTACTAGGGTATTGGTAGGGTTATCAGAATGTTCGGTTGGTACACCTGTTTGGTCCATGAAGCATCCAGATCATATGGCATATGGTTATTATGCGTTGTCATTAAAGGTTTAAAGAGTTTGGAGCGTGGTATTTATATGAT
The DNA here is from genome assembly GCA_031772625.1 of Pinus tabuliformis. Classification (NCBI taxonomy): domain Eukaryota; kingdom Viridiplantae; phylum Streptophyta; class Pinopsida; order Pinales; family Pinaceae; genus Pinus; species Pinus tabuliformis. Next base: position 477,855,814 of record CM062806.1, on the reverse strand, counting down.
GAAGGAAAATGGGAGACAGAGACCGTTAAAATAGGAGCACATCTCTTGGTCAATTAATGAGCCATCAGCGCTTTCAAGCATCCAAAATCAGTATTCATTGTATCTGTAGCTCAGCCTTCTCAACTCAATCAGCAAAAGGACATGTGTCAGGAGCCAGGAAAGCATCATGCTATGAGGAGCAAAGATTGTGGATTTTGATTAAATGAAAACTATTTGTAATTTCAGTTTAGCCATTATGTAATTAATAAGTTAGTTATGCACTAGATAGGGATAGTCAATAGCCACCTTCGAGGCTCCCCTCATGCTGGAGGAGGAAGCTGGAGGTGGTTTAGTTTTGCTTGCCTATATATGGACCAATGTTAGATGTAGAAAGGGGTTGGACATTTTATACAAAAACAGAGTTGTTTTGGGCCATTGTAAGACTTGTGACAGTAATAGTAAAACAGTATTGGTTTCTTCTCAAGATTCTCGATGGATTATTGTGGTCAAATATAAGGATGGTGTTTTATATTTTATGTTCATTTACAGCCTTGTTGTAACACAATCACTCAGAATTCATAATATTATGCTCTGACTTCCTGTGTGTTTAGCAAGCTGTGGTTTTGATGGAGTATGTTTGACACTTAATGCAAAGAGCCTTGACTTCTATGAAATGATTATGTTTTTCTTGTTTACTTAGTATATGAGACTCCATAGCCCAATGAGAACCAGTTTGACATGAATCCAACCAGCTTATGCTTTCATGAATGAATAAAGAGTTAGCCATCTGTTATAGTAAAGGATTTTTATCAAGAGTTTGTGAGAGAGCCCTCTCTGATCAAAGAGGCTAATCTTTGATCTAAAGTTAGGTTGAAAGAGTTACATGAAATCTTGCTTGGTTGCAGCCCTCAGTAGTGATTTTGTGATAACACCTGGTATAAAAGCATAATGTCAACAACAAATTCTTGATGGGTTAGAGGAAGATCATTACCCCAAAGATGAATTCCGTGAATTGAAACCCAAATGAGTAAAAAACTTGATATAACGACCCATACCTTCTGCATCTAGAATGAATAGGAAGGGAGAGAGAGGATCACCTTGGCGCAGACCTCTAGAGGAGTTAAAGGGTCTTGAAGAGGAACCATTAATTAAGATAAAAAACACCAGGGAGGAGATAAGGGAGGAAACCAAGGCTTTCCACCAAGAATCAAAACCGAAGGCCTTCAGAACGTTTAATAGAAAGGGCCAACTGAGATAGTCATAGGATTTGGAAAGATCCATCTTGATTAACATACCCTTGGCTTTGAGATGCTTAAAGTAGTGAATGCGTTCTTGAGAGGTTATGATGCCATCCAAAATTTGGCGACCTTGGACAAAACTGATTTGTTCAGGAGATATCAGAAAAGCAAAAATGGGCTTCAATCTCTTGACCATGATGGTGGATATGATTTTATAAATGACATTACATAATGCAATCGGGTGGAAACCCCGTGGCTCCTCAGACTGAGCATATTTGGGAATTAAAGCAATAAAAGTGGAATTAAGTGTTGGATTTACCTTTTGAGTTCTGCGAGATTCCTCCACTACCTCCAGGATGTCATGGCCCATGAAGTGCCATGTATTGTTAGAAAAATATTTTATAACAGAGAAATGAAAGTCATATAATATGTGGAAAAACACAAAACACATAAAACCAAAGAGACACAGATATACGTGGTTCACCCAGTTTGGTTTACGTCCACCTTGAACAGCCAGTACTTCCTTTCTATTATCCAACAAAATGAAGAGACACAACCTATAGTAGATCGGCTGTAATATCCTTTGTTTTCTCTCACAGTCTCACCTCTCTGCTTCTTGCTCTGAGAATACACATATATCGCACAACCTTAATACAATACCCCCATACAAAGAGATATGTTGCCTTGTAGGGAAAAAAACCCCAAACTAAACATAAATTCTAGCATCAGATCATCCACCTAATGAACGGCCCAGATTGACTAGAAATTACTATACTTTTACAAGGCAATTTTACATCTGTTTTTAGCTTCAGGGGCGATGCCCCCGAAACCTCCATCGGGGGACCGCTGGCCCCCGGACCCCCCAGCGGGGGGGGGGATGGTCCCCCTGAACCCCCGCAGGGGAGACAAGTCCCCCCACACCCACTCACATGGAGGGGTGTACAATCTTCCTTGGTATACATCCATCTGAAACAAAGACCTCTAAATTAGGATGATAATCATGCTCCACACCCAACAATCTCCCACTTGGAGAATGACTGTAGCAACTCCATCGCTGCTTCATTTGTTGGACAATGACTCCTCTTTGGACCTGGTTGTTTCTCATCTTCATTGTCATCCTTGAAGACCAATTGAAACTGAGCATATTCTCAGTTTCTCCCTGGTTACAACTTTTGTTAGCATATATGCAGGATTCTGGCTAGTGTGTATCTTTTCCAGCATCAACTCTCCATCTTCCAACACTGATCATATGAAATGGTACTTGAGTTGTATGTGTTTAGTCCTGGAATGAAATGCTGAGTTCTTTGCAAGATGAATGGCACTTTGGCTATCACTATATAACGTGCCCATATCATGCTTCTTACCCAATTCATCCATAAACCTTTATAACCAAATCATTTATTTACTAGCCTCTGTAGTAGCAACATACTCTACTTCTGTTGTTGGAAGTGCAACAACACTTTGTATTTTTGAAACCCGACTGATAGTTGTTCCACCTACAGTAAATACATATCCTGTAGTGCTCCTCCTATTATCTCTGTCACCTACCATATCTACATCAACATATCCCCGTAGAGAAATGTTTGAACCACCAAAGCATAATGATTGATTTGTGGTACCTCTCAAATATCTGAGAATCCATTTCACTGCCATCCAATGTTCTTTTCCTAGATTGTTCATGTACCCGCTTACAACTCCCACTGCATGTGCAATATCAGGCCTTATGCAGACCATTGCATACATTAAGCTTCCAGCTGTTGATGCATATGGAACTTTAGACATATAATCCATGTCTTCTTGGGTCTTTGGGCACATTTCCTTACTAAGTTTGAAATGGCTAGCAAAAGGTGTACTAACTAGTTTTGCATTGTGCATATTAAATCTTTTCAACACCTTTTGTATGTTCTCATTATGAGACAATGTTAATTTGTGATTTTTCCTATCTCTAGTTATTCTCATACCAAGGATTTGTTTTGCAGCTCCCAAATCCTTCATTGAAAATGAATTTTCCAATTTTCTTTTGAACACATTTATTTCCTGCATGTTAGACCCTGCAACAAGCATGTCATCTACATACAATAACAATATAATATAGCTACCATAATTTTGCTTTTTTAGATAAACACAATGATCAGAGTGACATCTAGTATAACCTTGTTCAGACATAAACTTGTCAAATTTTAGATACCACTGCCTTGGAGCCTGTTTTAAGCCATACAAGCTCTTCTTCAACCTACACACTAGTTTCTCCTTCCCTTTTACCTCATATCCTTGTGGCTGGGGCACATATATCTCTTCCTCCAAATCCCCATGGAGAAAGGTTGTCTTTACATCTAACTACTCAAGATGCAAATCTTCAACTGCTACTAGACTTAAAATAGTTCTGATTGAAGTCTTTTTAACAACAGGAGAAAATATTTCATCAAAATCAAGACCTTTCTTCTGTGCAAACCCCTTCACCACAAGTCTAGATTTGTACCTCTGTTTTCCTCCATCTTCTTCCTTCAGCCTATAAACCCATTTATTCTACAATGTAGTTTTACCTGCAGGCAACCTGACTAAATCCCAAGTCTAGTTATGCATTAAGGAGTCCATCTCTTCTTCCATGGCTAGCTACCACTTCTTCCTGCTTTCAACCTGCATTGCTTCTTCATAACATTCGGGTTCACCAGAATCATTACAATAAATAATATAATGAAGGAGAGTATCGTTCAGGGGGTATACTTTTATCCTAGTAGATATTCTAACACCGCTTTCAGGTGATTGGGGTGCTTGTTGCTGTTGTGGTGGTTGTTGTTGTTGTTGTGGTTGTTGATTATTATTATTTTCAGGCACCTTTACTTTTCTAGTGATCCCATCAAGAACTGTGTATTCCTTGTTTTCTTTTTCCTGTTTCTTTTCCTGCAACTGATTCTTATACAAGACCTTTTCAGTAAATATTACATCTCTGCTCCTAATGATTTTGTTATTTTCATAATCATATAAGCGATAACCAAAATCATTAACACCATATCCATAAAAGGTACATTTCTTTGATTTTGCCTCAAGCTTTGTTCTATTTTCTTACCTCACAACCAAAAGTCTTTAAAAGGGAGTAGTTTACCTTTTTACCTATCCATGCTTCCTCTGGAATACCATCATCCAAGGAACTTGAAGGCCCTTTTTTTATTAGATAAACAACAGTATCTACAACATCTGCCCAAAATTGTAAAGGCAATATTGCATTCAATCTCATGCACCTTGCACGCTCCATGATTGTTCTATTCATCCTCTCTGACACACCATTTTCTTGTGGTGTTCTTGGAACTGTCTTCTCTCTGCGAATTCCATGCTCTGAACAGTACCTATCAAACTCCTTGCTACAATATTCACCTCCATTGTCTGATCTGAGACACTTCAATTTCTTTCCTGTCTCAATCTCAACCAAAGCTTTCCATTTCTTGAAAGTATCAAATACATCATATTTATTCTGAATACAATAAATCCAAGTTTCTCTAGTTGCATCATCAATAAAAATAACATAATAACGAGAGCCACCGAGAGATGATACCTGAGCAGGTCCCCATACATCTGTATGCACAAGCTCTATTTTTTCGCTCTTCTTTTCTTTCCCAACTTTGAGAAATCTGACTCTCTTCTATTTTCCATAAATGCAATTCTCACATAAGTCCAAATCAACATTCTTCAAACCCGGCAACAAATTCCTTGAGTGAAGAATCTTCATCCCCTTCTCACTCATGTGTCTGAGTATATGATGCCATAATGTTGCATCTGCTCCTTTTGAAGTTAATGCATTAACATAGTTAGAAATACCAATGCATAAATACAATGTACCAACCTTTTCGCATTTTTCTATTACCAGGGCTCCTTTGGTGACCTTCCAAGCTTAATCTGTGAAAGTTGTGTTGGAAATAATACTGAGAGGTGGGGGGGGGGGGGGGGTGAATCAGTATTATCAGGTCAATTATTTCTCATTTCACAATCAGATTTGTATACGCTAGTTCAGTTAGTGAAAACCGTGTATGTACGCAACTACAGTTAAGGAAACCAACATATACCCAGCAGACTTGTAATTTAAATTATTCTTCAGATGTTGATCATTAATATATGCATCAAACCATATAAACAGTAACCATGAACAGTAAAATAGAACAGGCAGCCACACATAAGAACACAAGATATAAGGTGGAAACCCAATGTGGGTGAAAACCACCTGCTGCAATTCGTCTCTATCTTCCTTTAATTAGAAACTTCTTTTTACAATGTTTCTGTATTGGTGTAGTCTTATACCGGTACGCAGGTTGCTACTTGCAAAAAGCTACAACCTTCTCTCGTTCTCCAGCTTCTCTTGGAAGGGAGATACAACCCCCTTAGCTCTTGTACTAGTTGAGGTACTAGTACATAGGCGCTGACCTACAGAAGGCTACAGCCTTCTCTTTTCTTCCAGGGACCATGTTTCATAAATTTTCAGACTCGATCCATGAATAACATCAATCAAACATCAAGTATATCTGCGTCAACCAATCTCCTTTGCACCAAACAAAACTGAATCAAATAGTCACCTTTCTGAATGTTGTACCCAGAAAAACAGTAGCAGTAACCAGACACCAATTATGAACCCAGAACACTGCAACAATAAACAGAAGTATCTAAAACATATTTCAAGAGACGTACGCTACTTCAATGTGTACCACCTGCGTGCATACGCTTCTGAATTAAGGCCAACCTGCATATACACTATTTTGAATTACCGAACCAGCATGTATACGCGCATTTGCTTCACTGAACCTGTGTACAGATCTATAAAAGATAATTTATACTTTTCACTTAATCAGACATCACTTAGACCCAAATTATCAGATTTATAGATCAAGTCAAGCGTTGAATATAACATATCAAAATCACACAAAGATACTATTATTCAAGCCTTAGGATCTTGACCCATCAATAGAACTTATCCTTCTCCTTGTGCTTAGGTTCCTCCTTGATTCAAATCCAGCTATGCACCATAACCCAATGATCTGTGTTCTAGATCTTTCCTTTCAAAAGATATACAATGCTTCAGTGAATTCCTTTGCCCAATGATCTCCTTCCCCTTTTATAGTCTTAGGCCTTACTCAATACCATGGTCCAAAACCACCTAAAACCAATACTTGGGGCGCAATACATGGGTTTAATACTTTGGACGAGATACCATGGTCCAAAACCATAGGTCCAAATACCAAGGACCAAAAACTATGGACTAAAATAAGTTTTCCCACATGTACGTGTTTTTTCGTGCATGAAAGTGCGTGCATACGCATACGTGACTTTTGATCGGCAATCCCGCGTGTATACGCGACTTCGTCAAAGGGAACCTGTGTATACCTCTTTTTCTTTCATTCTGAGAGTCTGAATAGTGATTTGCCATCTGAGTGAGTTGCCATCAAGGACAACACCTGTGTCATAGTGCCAAACTAGTGTCATAATGCCAACAATCTCCCCCTTTGGACTTGATGGCAACCCCAAGTCACTCAAAGTCATTCTCCCCCTTTGACATCAAGGGAAAAGGGTTCTACTCCCCCTGAATACATGCTGAAATCTCTGCTTTCCTGTGTTGTCCATGCTCCCCCTGACTGAAGGCAAGGTCTGCAAGAAAATGTTCTACAAGAAGAAACATGACTTTATACATCATAAATGACCTTCCTATCACCAAAGACTCATACATACATCCATCTCCCAACCAAGTGGGGATACACCAAAAGTTTACACATGATAAAACAAGAACATTACAACATCCATCCCAGGCATAGTGGGGAAACCAAAAAGGTCGTTACATGACCTTGATAAGAAAACAAATACATGACATAGAGACGAAATATCTACAACAAGACTATGATAGTCATCAACAACTATCATCAACAACATCTGTCAATCATCATGTAGACCGGTAACCATGATCTTCTTCTGCACCTGTTCCACCTGAACAAAAAACAGCTGTGAAATTGAACCAAGATCTTCTAAGATAATGCCAACAATGCATTATTAGAAGTATATGCTCCCCCTGAACCTGTGCCAGAAGGTCTCTGTCAGACCCATATCAGACTCTTTCCATCCTGAGTCTGGCCCACTGATTTCCTTCAAACCAACATATATGCGACTGTATCCACAGAAACCAGCGTATATACACGGATGATCCTCATAAAACTCACGTACAACCACTTTTCTCTGAAACAGATAAGTTTCAACAGCAAGATGATGCATCAACTACTCCCAGCTTCTGTCTGAGGTATTCAAATGTCTCCCTAGGCAGTGGTTTGGTGAGTATATCAATAACTTTTTCTTTGGAGGGGGCATACTCCAATTTGACCTTTTGTTCAAGCACTTGTTCCCAGAGAAAGTGATATTTGATAGATATATGCTTGCTCTTCGAATGCATGACTGGATTCCTTGAAATACTGATTGTGCCTGTATTATAAAAAAAAATGGAAATAGGTGGAGTACAAGTGATTTGAATGTCTTGCAATGTTTGCATCATCCAAAGGAGTTGTGTGCAGCAAGATGCAGCAGCCACATATTCTGCTTCGACTGTAGATAATGCAATTGAACTTTGTTTCTTGCTAAACCAAGATACTAATCTGGAACCCATAAAGAATGCACCACCACTAGTGCTTTTTCTATCATCCACGCTTCCTGCCCAATCTACATCTGTATATGCATGAAGTGTGAGATCTGTATTTCTAGGATACCATAAGCCATAGTTTTGAGTTCCTTGAAGATACTTGAAAATTCTCTTAACTTCCTAAAGATGAGTTTCCTTTGGATTTGCCTGAAATCTTCCAACTATTCCCACTGCATGCATGATGTCTGGTCGGGTACCTATTAAATAGAGTAGACTTCCAATCATGGATCTATAGGTTGGTTGATGCACTGCTGCCAATTCATCATTTGCACTGAGGCTGCATCCTGTTACCATAGGGGTACATATTGGTTTTGAATCCTCCATCCCATTTTTCTTCAAGATCTGCTTGAGGTACTTGGTTTGTGATAGAAAAATACCATCTTTGTTTTGTTGGACTTGTAAACCAAGAAAATATGTGAGCTCACCAAGCATGGACATTTCAAACTCTTTTTGCATCACCAAGGCAAAATTTTGACTCATGTCTTCTTCATTGCTACCAAAGATGATATCATCAACATACACAACAAGTATTAGCAACTTATCATTGTCAATTTTTATATATAGATTGCTATCTGTTGAACCTTTTGTAAAACCTTGTTGATGGAGGTACTTATCCAAGCGATAATACCAAGCCCTTGGAGCCTGTTTAAGGCCATAGAGAGCCTTTTTGAGTCTGGATACAACTTTTGGATCATTTCCAAGAATAAACCCATCTGGTTGCTCAATATACACTTCTCCTTCTAAGTCTCCATTTAAAAACGCAGATTTCACATCCATTTGATATACTTTGAACTTATGAAAGCTAGAAAGAGCAAGGAACATTATTATGGCATCAATTCTAGCAACTGGTGCAAAAGTTTCTTCAAAGTCTACACCTTCTTGTTGAGCATACCCTTTGCAAACAAGTCTGGCCTTGTTTCTAATAACATCTCCATTCTCATTCAGCTTGTTTTTGAATATCCATTTTTTCCCTATGAAATTCTTATCATTTGGTCTAGGAACCAACTCCCAAGTATTATTCTTTTCAATATGATCAAGTTCTTCATTCATGGCCTTGACCCAGCATTCATCTTTGCATGCTTCACTTACATTTTTTGGTTCAGTGGAGGAAAGCAATGCTAGATAGCTTGAAGATTCTGAGATAGTTCTTCTTGTTTGTACACCTGCCTCTTTCTGCCCCAAAATTTGAGTTTCTGGATGATTCTTCTAAACGTACCTTGACGGAGTCTTTTCTTCTACCCTTATCTGTTCTTCTAGTGCCTCATGGGTTTCTTCTTCATCATAAGTCTGATTTGGTGTTGAAGGATAGTCCTCATCATCTTCGAAATCTTTGGATTTTACCTTCCTAGAAATGTTTCCTTCTTCATCAACCACTACATCAATACTTTCAACAATTTTTCCAAGTCTTTTATTGTAACATTTATATCCTTTTTTGTGAGGAGAGTAACCAAGGAGAATGCCTTCTTCTGCTCTAGGTTAAAACTTGCCAAGGTTTTCATCAGTCCTTTTGATGTAAAATTTTCTTCCAAAAATTTTGAGGTATTTTACCATAGGAGTCTTACCATAGCAAAGTTCATGAGGAGTTTGAGTGTTGTTCACTTGGACATTTGTCTTGTTGAGAATAGTAACTGCAGGAAATGCAGCTTCACCCCAGAAGGTTGCGGGTGTTCCATACTCATCCAGCATAGCACGAGCCTTTTGTTGAACCGTTCTGTTCATCCTTTCCACTACTCCATTTTGCTGAGGAGTCCTTGCAGTAGAGAATGCCCTTCTTATTCCATGTTCTTCACAAAAATCAAAAAATTCATTCGAGGTAAATTCCCCTCCTCGATCAGACTTGAGGCATTTGATTCTACGATCTGACTCGTTTTCAACCAAGGCTTTGAATGCTTTGAAGTTTTCAAAGGCTTCATCTTTATGCTTTAGAAGTCCTATCCAACATATCCTGGAAAATTCGTCAATGAACAATATGAAGTATTATTCTCCTCGAGGTGACCTTTTCCTAGATGGAGCACATACATCAGTATGGACAAGTTCAAGCGGCCTACTAGTTGATCCTTCCTTCTCAAGGAAATTAGTTATGGTTTGTTTACCAAACTGACATGATTTGTATATTGTATTGTCTGGAATTCTGATGTCAGGAAGATCATGAACCGCCTGATATTTGCATGCTTTCCTTATCTGAGAGAATCTTAGATGCCCCAATCTTCTGTGCCATAGCCAGTGTTCATCATTCTTGCTTAGATAGCATTGTTGTTGTCCTCCCTTGAGTATGTATAAGTTATTTGGAGTTCTTATGACTTTGATTATTGTTTTGCCTGTATCAATCTCACGAACAATACATCCATTTGATCAAAATATTACCTCATTTCCTTGATCACACATTTGACTGACACTCGATAGATTATGCTTTAAGCCATCAACATACATAACATTTCCAGCTTTTACCTTTTCTTTCAAAATAACAGAACGTTTACCTTTTATGAGTGCAGGGGTGTCATTTCCAAATGAGACCTTTCTTTCCTTTTATAAGGCACTATATGACTGAAGTTTTTCTTTATCACCTCTCATATGCTTCGAGCATCCACTGTCGATGTACCACTAATTTTCCTATCTTTCCGCATATAAGGCTATCCCACATCTTTCTGGTTACGATTCTTTCTTTCTCCATGTTTTGGGACTCAATGAAGCTTGCTCCTTCTGAGTTGTTTGCCGAAACCTACTCCTGCATTGAGAATATTCATGACCGAAGTTGTTACAAATAGAACATTCTATTTCATTTTCAAGAGTAGAAAAGTTATTGTAGGTCCTTTTCATGATCCCAGTCATACTTCTTTGTTTTTGAGCTTCTCTAGTCATGATGGTCTTGTTGGCAATACATTGAGCAGCTTTGTGTCCAAAGTTATGACAAGAGAAACATTGGCCATTGAAGAAATTCCTGCGATTATCAAACCTGCCGAAAAAATGATTGTAGTTTCCATTGACATCCATTCTTGAGGCAAATTTAGAATGATTTACCTGTGGTTGGTTATAGCTTCTGTTTATCCTTGAAGTAGATTGCCCCGATTTACTTGGTGATCTCTGTTCATTCTTTAAGTAAGTTGCCCCTGATTTACCTGGTGATCTGCATTATGTTTTTGTTGTCGATTGTGAACTTGTTCACTTCTCCTTCCTGCATCAAGATAACTTTTGGAGGTGGATGGCTTCTGTGCTTGAGATGATTCTTCAGTATATCCAAGACCTATCTTGATTAGAGGAGAATGCTGCACTTTGATAATCTCATCTAAAGTTTCAGATCCTTTAGCAAATCTAAGATTAAGAGCTTTTGATTTCTCAATATCTTTTCTAAGTCCCACAATTTCACATTCTAACTTTTCATTGTGTTTTTCCCTTTCAGCAAGTTGGAATGTCAAAGTATCTATAATCATATTATTTTCTTCTAAAAAAATTTTAAGTTTAGAAATTTCTTCATAAATACCTTCTTCATCTATAGCATCCAAGAAATCATCATCTTCAAAAGCCATCAAAAGTCTATACTCATTACATTGTTCATCTTCATCACTATTTGAAAGTCCATCACTCTCTTCATGTGTATAATAGCTCTTCTTACTTTCATTCTATTTTCTGTTCCATCTAACTGGTTCCTTACCTTTGTCAAGCTTATCTTTACGAGGACACTTGGCAGCATAGTGACCGACTCTTCCACAAGAAAAACATTTGAAAGGTAGCTTACCTCTAAATCTTCCAGAACCCCGTTGAAGGTTCTTGACAAAGTTTGATTCTTCCTCTCCTTCTGACATATGTCCTAACTCATTGTAATCTCCTTTTCCTGAGGCTTTGAACGTGGCTTCTCTCCTGTCTGATGGTCCCCCTTTTCTCATTTCGAAAGCAGTTAGGATTCCGTGCAGCTGTGACATGGTAATGCTCTGTAGATTCTGCTTTTCTTCTATGGCAGAAACTTTTGATTCAAACTTAGAAGACAAATATCTTAGAACCTTTTCAACCAAAGTAACTTCTTTTATTTCTTCACCCAAGTTTTTCATACAATTAACAATCTCATCTATATGTAAGAAATAGTTAGCCACACTTTCATCATTGTGCATTCTGAGATTTTCATACTGAATTCTGAGAGTTTGTAGTTTTGCCCGTTTTACCTGATCATCTCCTTCATAGCTTAGAACGATCTTGTCCCATATTTCTTTTGTGGTTTTGAGCTGCATAACCTTGACGAATTTTGATTGAGATAGACTCCCTAATAGAGTATTGACTGCCTTTGCATTTGTTTCATACTGCTTCTTACCAGTTGTATCTGTAGGAGTTGCTGATGGAAATGTGTATCCTGTTTCCATGATATCCCAAACTTCAGTACCAAGAGATTGAAGATAGGTTGTGATTCTTACCTTCCAATAGACGAAGTTGCTCCCATCAAAAATTGGTGGCCTGATCGATGCCTCTTTTTCGTAATTGCTCATGATGATAGATCTTCCTTCAAGCAATCAAGATTCTTCTGAAGGACCTGACTCTGATACCAATTGTTGGAAATAATACTGGGGGGGGGGGGGGGTGAATCAGTATTATCAGGTCAATTATTTTTCATTTCACAATCAGATTTGTATACGCTACTTCAATTAGTGAAAACCGCATATGTACGCAACTACAGTTAAGGAAACCAGCGTATAACCAACAGACTTGTAATTTAAATTATTCTTCAGATGTTGATCATTAATCTGTGCATCAAACCATATAAACATTAACCACAAACAGTAAAATAGAACATGAAGTCACACATAAGAACACAAGATATAAGGTGGAAACCCAATGTGGGTGAAAACCACCTGCTGCAATTCATCTCTATCTTCCTTTAATTAGAAACTTCTTTTTACAATGTTTCTGTACTGGTGCAGTCTTATACCAGTACGCAGGCTGCTACCTGTAGAAAGCTATAACCTTCTCTTGTTCTCCAGCTTCTCTTGGAAGGGAGCTACAACCCCCTTAGCTCTTGTACTAGCTGAGGTACTAGTACGTAGGAGATGACCTACAGAAGGCTACAACCTTCTCTTTTCTTCCAGGGACCACATTTCATAAATTTTTAGACTGGATCCATGAATAACATCAATCAAACATCAAGTATATCTGCATCAACCAATCTCCTTTGCACCAAACAAAACTGAATCAAATAGTCACCTTTCTGAACGTTCTACCCAGAAAAACAGTAACAGTAACCAGACACCAATTATGAACCCAGAACACCGCAAGAATAAATAGAAGTAGCTAAAATATATTTTAAGAGACGTATGCTACTTCAATGTGTACGACCTGTGTGCATACACTTCTGAATTAAGGCCAACCTACATATACGCTATTTTGAATTACCGAACCAGCGTGTATACGGGCCTTTGCTTCACTGAACCTATGTACAGATCTATAAAAGATAATTTATCCTTTTCACTTATTTAGACATTAGTTATACCCAGATTATCAGATTTATAGATCAAGTCAAGTGCCGAATATAACATATCAAATCACAAAAATATACTATTATTCAAGCCTTATGATCTTGACCCATCAATAGAACTTATCCTTCTCCTTGCGCTTAGGTTCCTCCTTGATTCAAATCTAGCTATGCACCATAACCCAATGACCTGTGTTCTAGATCTTGGCTTTCATAAGATATTCAATGCTTCAGTGAATGCCTTTGCCCAATGATCTCCTTCCCCTTTTATAATCTTAGGCCTTACTCAATACCATGGTCCAAAACCACTTAGAACCAATACTTGGGGTGCAATACCTGGGTTTAATAATTTGGACAAGATACCATGGTCCAAAACCATAGGTCCAATTACCAAGGACCAAAAACTATGGACTAAAATAAGTTTTCCCACATGTGCATGCTTTTCCGTGCATGAAAGTGCGTGCATATGCATACGCGACTTTTGATCGGCAATCCCACGCGTATACGTGACTTCGTCAGAGGGAACCTGCGTATACCTCCTTTTCTTTCATTTTGAGAGTCTGAACAGTGATCTGCCATCTGAGTGAGTTGCCATCAAGGACAACACCTGTGTCATAGTGCCAAACTAGTGTCATAATGCCAACAGGTTTTCACACAAACTTCATCGCCTAACTACCCTATTGAAATCAGTTTTTTCTTCAGATCTGGAACATGCCTTACCTCCTTTAGTAGCCATTGGTTTCCATTCTGTTATTTTACAAGAACCTTACCCATTCCAACAATTTTACAGGGTTTATCATCACCCAAACGAACTTGTCCAAAATCTCCTTGAACATAGTCATGAAAATATTTATTATCAGGTGTGGCATGGAATGAGGCCCATGAATCTACCACCTAGGAACCAGTAATATTTTCGAAAGAAAGAATCAAAGTATCTTGTAGCACCTCACCTGTCACATTTGCTTCATGATTGTTTTCTTGTTGTGCATCTCCTTCTTTTCCCTTCTGAGATCTACAGTCTTTCTTTAGGTGTCCTTTCTTTCCACATTTCCAGTGCACTATCCCCGATCTGGACTTGGATCTGCCTTTCCTTGATTTACTGTGATATGCTGAGCTCTTTCCTCTTTCCATTCTTCTTCCCCTAGACTCTACACTCAAATAATTACCTGATGTCTCACTGGAGCTTTTCCATCGCATTTCCTTGCTAAGGATAGCACTGACAGCATCATCAAACTTTAAAGTACTAGATCCAGAAACAAAGTTACTAATGGCCATTACTAAACCATTCCAAATTTATGACAATGAGCACAAGAATAACAGAGCTCTAACTTCATCATCAAAGTTTACCCCTACAGAACTTAACTAACTTGTAACTGTATTAAAATCATTTAAATGGTCTGCAACAGATCCACCTTCTGACATCTTCATATTAAATAATTGTTTCATAAGAAATACCTTATTTGAGGCTGAAGGTCTTTCATATAGTTTCTCCAACACCTAAATCAAAACCTCTGTCATTATTTCCTTCAAAATGTTGAAGGCGACCGACGCTGCAAGGCAAAACCGTAATATTTCGAGTGCCTTTCTATTGAGAATGTTCAATTCTTCATCTATCATAGCCGCCAGCTTCTTTGTTTTTCCGCTCAATGGTAGGTACAGATCTTTCTTATACAAATAATCTTCCATCTGCATCTTCCATAGCGAGAAGTTTTGGGTGTTAAATTTCTCGACCCTAAACTTACCATCTTCCACCATTTCTCCCACTCGAACAAGAAACCCTTCTTTCCTGCGAGTTTATCAGCCAAATAGACCTTCGGCTCTGATACCAGTTGTTAGGAAAATATTTTATAATAGAGAAATGCAAGTCATATAATATGCGAAAAAACACAAAACACATAAAACCATAGAGACACAGATATACGTGGTTCACCCAATTTGGGCTACGTCCACCCCGAACAGCCAGTCCTTCCTTTCTATTATCTAGCAAAATGAAGAGACACAACCTACAATAAATCTCTTGTAATATCCTCTGTTTTCTCTCGTAGTCTCACCTCTCTGTTTCTCGCTCTGAGAATACACATATATCACATAGCCTCAATACAATACCCTCATACAAAGAGAGGGGTTGCCTTCTAGGGAAAAAATCCCTAAACTAAACATAAATTCTACCGTCAGATCATCCGCCTAATGAACGATCCAGATTGACTAGAAATTACTATGCCTTTACAAGGCAATTTTACATCTATTTTTAGCTTTAGGGGCACTGCCCCCGAAACCTCCGCCGGGGAACCACTGGCCCTCGGACACCCCAGCCGGGGGGGATGGCCCCCCCAACCCCCTGCATGGAGAGGTGTACAATTTTCCTGGGGTATACATCTGGCTAAAGAAAAGACCTCTAAATTATGATGATAACCATGATCCACACCCAACAATATCCCACTTGGAGAATGATTGTAGCAACTCCATCGCTGCTTCATTTGTTGGGCAATGACTCCTCTTTGGACCTGGTTGTTTCTCATCTTCATCGTCATCCTTGAAGACCAATTGAAACTAAGCATATTCTCAATTTCTCCCTGGTTACAACTTTTGTTAGCATATCTGCAGGATTCTGGCTAGTGTGTATCTTTTCCAGCTTCAACTCTCCATCTTGCAACACTGATCGTATGAAATGGTACTTGAGCTATATGTGTTTAGTCCTGGAATGAAATGTTGAGTTCTTTGCAAGATGAATGGCACTTTGGCTATCACTATATAACATGCCCATATCATGCTTCTTACCCAATTCATCCATAAACCTTTGTAACCAAATCATTTCTTTACTTGCCTTTGTAGTAGCAACATACTCTACTTCTGTTGTTGAAAGTGCAACAGCACTTTGGCTTTTTGAAACCCAACTGACAGTTGTTCCACCTACAGTAAATACATATCCAGTAGTGCTCCTCCTATTATCTCTATCACCTGCCATATCTGCATCAACATATCCCTGTAAAGAAATTTTTGAACCACCAAAGGATAATGCTTGATTTGTGGTACCTCTCAAATATCTGAGAATCCATTTCACTATCATCCAATGTTCTTTTCTTGGATTGTTCATGTACCTGCTTACAACTCCCATTGCATGTGCAATATCAACCTTGTGCAGACCATTGCATACATTAAGCTTCCAACTGCTGATACATATGGAACTTTAGACATATAATCCATGTCTTCTTGGGTCTTTGGGCACATTTCCTTACTAAGTTTGAAATGGCTAGCAAAAGGTGTACTAACTAGTTTTGCATTGTTCATATTAAATCTTTTCAACACCTTTTGTATGTACTCATTCTGAGACAATGTTAATTTGTGATTTTTTCTGTCTCTAGTTATTCTCGTACCAAGGATTTGCTTTGCAGCTCCCAAATCCTTCATTTCAAATGAATTTTCCAATTTTATTTTGAGCACATTTATTTCCTGCATGCTAGACCCTGCAACAAGCATGTCATCTACATACAATAACAATATAATATAGTTTCCATAATTTTGCTTTTTCAGATAAACACAATGATTAGAGTGACATCTAGTATAAGCTTGTTCAGACATAAACTCGTCAAATTTTAGATACCACTACCTTGGAGCTTGTTTTAAGCCATACAAGCTCTTCTTCAACCTGCACACTAGTTTCTCCTTCCCTTTTACCTCATATCCTTGTGGCTACTGCATATATATCTCTTCCTCCAAATCCCCATGGAGAAAGACTGTATTTACATCTAACTACTCAAGATGCAAATCTTCAACTGCTACTAGAATTAAAATAGTTCTGATTGAAGTCATTTTAACAATAGGAGAAAATATTTCATCAAAATCAATACCTTTCTTCTGTTCAAACCCCTTCACCATAAGTCCAGCTTTGTACCTCTATTTTCCTCCATCTTCTTCCTTCAGCCTGTAAATCCATTTATTCTGCAATGTAGTTTTACCTGCAGGCAACCTGACTAAGTCCCAAGTCTGGTTATGCATTAAGGAGTCCATCTCTTCTTCCATGGCTAGCTCCCACTTCTTCCTGCTTTCAACCTGCATTGCTTCTTCATAACGTTCGAGTTTACCAGAATCAGTCAACAATAAATAATATAATGAAGGAGAGTATCGTTTAGGGGGTATACTTATCCTGGTAGATCTTCTAACACCACTTTCAGGTGTTTGGGGTGCTTGTTGCTGTTTTGGTGGTTGTTGTTGTTGTGGTTGTTGATTATTATTATTTTCAGGCAACTTTACTTTTTTAGTGATCCCATCAAGAACTGTGTATTCCTTGTTTTCTTTTTCCTGTTTCTTTTCTTGCAACTGATTCTTATACAAGACCTTTTCATTAAATATTACATCTCTTCTCCTAATGATTTTGTGATTTTCATAATTATATAAGCGATAACCAAAATCATTAACACCATATCCAATAAAGGTACATTTATTTGATTTTGCCTCAAGCTTTGTTCTATTTTCTTTATTAATATGGACAAAGGCCTCACAACCAAAAGTCTTAAAAAGGACAAGTCCTCCCCACACCCCCCTGCATGGAGGGGTGTACAATCTTCCTGGGGTATACATCCAGCTAAAACAAAAACCTCTAAATTAGGATGATAATCATGCTCCACACCCAACCTGTAGCCTGAAAGAACTTCACTGTAAAGCCATCTAGTCCAGGCACTTTATTCCTAGCGATCCCTTTGACCACTTATTCCACTTCATCCTCAGTAATTGATGGGCCTCTAAATTAGACATAAATTAAGGCACATGCCTCAAAATTAAACATAAATTAAGGCTCATATGACCATCCTTCAGCAAATTAAACCTATCTTTTTGCATTAGATAATGTATTTTAACTTTAATACGTTCATTAGGAAGGTTTATGAATAATTTCATATTTGTGCCTAATATTATTTATTTTTGTGGAATATTGTGAGAATATTGGGCAGCTTATGAAGATTTGGAGGAAGAGATAACTTAGGGACTTGCTCCCTACTATATGCCAATGCCAGGATAAGATACTGTTCCATTAATTGCACCCATCATATGAGGTTCATTGATTTAGGGCTATTGCTTATCGTAATGTAAGCAAACCCACGTGTAAGCGGATCAGAAGAAAAAGAAGCAGACATGTTATCATATAAGAATCTAAACGCACCTTCCTTCTCCCTCATAGTGAAGAGAATCAATATTAAATAATAAATTAATAAGATATCATGGAATTATGACACAAATTGTGGAACTCCAATGATTGAGAAAATCTAGGAATGTGTTCCCTACCATTTAATGCAAATTCCTAGTATTAGGAACCAGATCCACTAATCAAGGGATTTTGGTGGGGAAAGCTTCCTCCTTTCATGGGGAATTATTCCTAATAATTTTGTATAAGTACCAAGTCAAATTTTCCTCTAGAGAGAGATTTTTATTAGTCTTCTTGTGGAGAGAACTCGTATTTTTGCAGCTCCATTATAATTTCTTGTAGGGATGTAATTATATTGATGAAAATAATGAAGATTGGTGCCATGTTCAGCTTCTAAGTCTTTGTCTCCTCCATAGGTCTCTGATTTTCCTTGGGCTTGGCCATCCCAGGAGCCTCAAATCCCTTTTGTATCATTTTATTTTCTTCTTTTCACTTCTTATTCACATGCATCTCTTGTTCTTGTTTCTTTCTATTTCTGCATTTAGTATTAATGATTTCTTGTTGTAGGATTGGGTTAAATGGTTGATGTAATTTCTTTTATAGGATCACAAGCATCATTTCATCATTGGAAAATATTTGGAAGGTCATAGTAATCATTAAGCTACTTGGATTATTTTTCTTATTCCCAAATCTAGATTTCTGGAACTCCTTTGTGGCAAAGAACAGTAAATTTATGCTAATTTTTAGAGCATGCTAACGAGCTTCAATCGAGTTGGTTCCACTTGCATTATATAAATCAAAAACATTCTAGTTCATAAAAAAATTATCACATTTAATTTGAACTTGATTAGGTTATGGATTTTATATATTTACTAGCTCACTAGTTCTCGAAATTCTAGATTTTAGGCTAGTAATTTTCTGCTATTTTGTAGCATGGGTTAACAGAGGTCTTTTTGAGTGATTCCAATTGGAATAGAGACCTGAGACATCCTAGTCAATAAAAAAATTTGTCCCATTCAATTTGGATTTGATTTGCTTGGTCATCCGATGAATTATAACTTCGTGTAGTAAATCTGTAACATCCTGTAGTTTTCCTGTAGGAAATCCTATAACAACTTGTTTTGAGCCCGAATTTAGAAAAATCATCACTGAATTTGGGATTAGGCCTCTGCTTGACCTGCTCACCATTAAGAAAATTCTAACCCTCTTCCTCCATACATGTCTCCCGTGCCAAAGAACATGTGAAGATTAACATTTACATTCATAAAATGAAAAGATGAAGAAAAATAGTTTTTTTTTTTTTTTAGCACATCCATACAACAGTTAATACTCCCTAGGTCATATTCCATGCTCATTTAGTTTAAATCATCACATGTGATAAATAGGGTTAAGATAGGTTTTGTTTATATTTAGTTCATGATATTTATGCAATTATAATAGGTTTCTTTCCTTGTACTTTCTTTCTTGCAATAGGTTCAGGTTTCCATTTCAAGCATTTCATTTTCTGCAATTAGTTTCGGATTTGAATTCAGTGCATGCACTCCATTACATCATCATAGAAAATGAAGGACACATTTTATGTTGCACATATAGTTCCGATACCTCTTAAGTTTGTACAAACCTCGGGTCGATAATTAAAGTCAATAGCCTTGGGATTTGCAACATTATTGTTGCAATACCGAGGTTCATCAGTAATAACCCACATGAGAGCCAGGTTCTGGTCCCTGCTGACTAGAGGAGGGATCTGTCTAGTGATTTGCTAAAGAGCTTCAGATCTGTCTGGGTAGAGCTAAGATAGGAGAGTGTGGAAATTGTCCACCAAGAGGTTTTCCATTTCATCATGATGGACGAGACAATTCCTAGTGGGATCTTTCAGTGAGAATATCCTATTGCGCTGATGATGTTGAATCATGGCTTTGTGGAAGAAACATGTTTTTCCTTCCCTTTCTCAGAGCCATTGGATCTAGGATTTTTATTTCCAAATGATTTCCCCCTACTTTCTCCTTTCTTTTAACTGAGTTAGAATTTGTCCTTCCTCTGTTGCTAGGGCCTTAGAGCGGCCATCCATGATCAACCGTTGCTGAATGTTTTGCATTTGCTCTAGGATTGGTGTTGATCGTTCATGATATGACCAAAATCCATTTTTTTTCACCATTTTATTTGTTTCTTAAGCTCCTTCAATCACAGTTGGAAGGTATGCATGCAATTTCTTCCTTGCACCGAGCAATATTTCCACAAACTCTCGAGCTTGCCCAGAAGGGAAGGATCTCATAGCGAGAATAACTCAAATCGGAAGGGAAATTTCTAAGGGCCAACTTTAGATCCATCTCTAACTAAATTGACCAGTGATCTGACCCAAGGCAAAGAAGGATTGATGATTCGAAGAAGATAACTCTACTTATAAGGCCTTCTAACATGAGGAATCTATCAAGATGTGAGGCGACCTGGTGGTGACCCATCATCAGTTATTCCACGTATATGTGCCATTATTAGTGGGAATATCTACTAATTTCAAGTCTGAAATCAAGTCCTGAAAGGCCTCCATCTCTGGACCTTGGCATCTAATCCCGCATTTTTTTTCCTCAAGCGATGCAATGAGATTAAATTCTCCCCCGAGTATCCATAAATCGTTTGGGAATATATTCCTTAGATTTCCTATATTATGAAGGAAAGAAAATTTCTCTCCTGGAATGTCAGGACCGTAGACAATTGAAAGTAATGCGCAATTCCATGCCCCAATATGTTTGAATCTTCCCGAAATAATATGGGGCATGCTCACCCAATGAGCATAGAGAATTTCGGATGGGTTCCAAAGAATGGCTAACCCTCCTGCACTTCCCCTACCATCCAAGGACACCAACTCATACGCAAGTCACATAGAGTTGATGATGTCCTTAAGTCATGCTTCATACACATTAGTCTCTTGAAGCATCACTATACTAGGCTTTTCCTTATTTAATCTGTCCTTCAAGTATCTCTATTTGCCTCAACTTTTGAGGCCTATTACATTCCAGGAGAGTAAAATCATTAAGATTGTTTATTAAGATGGTGGAAGACCACCGAAAGAAGTACCACCCATCCCAAGTTCACCAAAAAATTGTCCACGATCTGTATTGACTCCTATATATTCTTTCTGCCCCATTTTTTACCTCCTTTACTTTTCTCACCTTGATTCTGATTACTACCCATTTGGTAGCCCAATGGGTTAGGTGGATTTGGCGGTTTTTGGATTTGTTTTGCTTGATATTGCTGGAGTGTCTCCTGATACAACTTCTTTTAGTATTATCATATGAATCTCTCATCCAAATTCCACCATTTATTCAACAATCACTTCAGAATTTGTTCCTCTATGCTCAATTCTTCCTTTGGTCCATCTATCTCCATATTGATGTGTTCCATGTCTGGTTCAAGTGCATCTTTGTTGGATGGTTCCTCTTAATATTTTTGTTTAGGCTTTGGGTTTGATTTAGTCAGAACCCTAAACATATATTATTTCCATTGAGCCATGTCCTTTGAGATCTCCCCTATTTCCTGTAAAACCCAAAATCTATTTTGATTTTCCTAATTCCGTCACATCTGAGGAGAGGGGTTTTCTTGAGGGGGGTTTTGTAGATCATTTTTTGTACAAGACTTCTTGAAACCCCTCATTTTACTCTTGCGATTGTGCCATTTCATTTGGACCATTTACTTCCACGAATTTCGTTTGGTTCAATGGGCATGCTTTGTACAAATGGCCATATTCATGGCACCTTCTGCAGCAAAAAGGGATATGTTTGTAATCTAGTGGTTACCGCGAGACCTCATCCTGGTATTCCAATTCTAAAAATTCAGGAAAAGGTTCTATGATGTTTAGATAGATGCATATTTAGGCGTATGAGATGTATCTCCCACGACGAGTTGAATTTGCAACTTTAATGAATCTTCCAATGGAGTTACTCATCCCTTTCTAGATTTCTAGATCCTATAAATCCACTAGTAATGCAAAACGACGAACCCACATAGGGGAGGCCATGAATTCTTCTTTATCGGGGTTATAAGATTTTCCCAAAACCACATGAAGAGACCTAAATTGTAGTAGAAGTAGGGTCCATTTTCAAAGATCCTCTCCTTATCCTCCAGACTGGTAAAATGACCGTGAAAAAACTCCCGACTCCCAATTTTAGGACTATATGACCTTTCGGTTTCCACTTCAACTAGATCCACTTGATCATATCTCTTTTAGAATGCCAAATTCCAATAAACTTATTGATTAGAGAATGATCTTGCATGAATTTCTTATAGTTCTACAATTTGTTGGATGGAATCACAAATCTCGACTTCTTTGTTGCTCGGGGAAGGAACTGCCCCTTGAGATGAGCTTTCCACTGAGCTCCCAAAATGAGGCCATCATTAGGGCTGGAGCCTTGAGGATTTGATGTGGAAGCATTATTTTTGTCGCTTGATTCTCCTGCTATGACGCTACGATAGGAGAGGTGTTGGAAATAATACTGAGAGGGGGGGTGAATCAGTATTATCTAGCAATTTAACAAATCTTCCTTATTTGACCTTTTGAATTATTCTTGCATATCAGTACCATAAAATAATGAGCATGAACAAAGAAAATGGACAGTCACACCAAAGAACACAAGATGTAAGGTGGAAACCCAATGTGGGAGAAAACCACCTGCTGCAATATGTCTCTATCTTCTTTCAATTTAGAAATTCTTTTACAATGATTTTGTACTGGTGCAGTCCTTTACCAGTACGCAGGCTGCAACCTGCAGAGAGCTACAACTCTCTCTCGTTTTCCAGTCTACTCCTGGAAGGGAGCTACAACCCCCTACTTCTTTTCATAAAGCATCAGATGATCAACAAGTACATAACAGTTACAAATTACTACAGATATCAGATCAGCAATAACAGAATTAACCCAGAACACCTTATCAACAGAGAAATATAATCAACAGAACAGAGACGCAGTTTTCCCTTCTGTGGCCTGCGACCAGACGCAGTTAACCTTCTGCTGCCCTGCGTGCCCACGCATTGTTCCTTCAACTGTACTGCGTCTTTTTCTACAGGGACGCACCCAAAAATACTATCGCGCCGCGTCCTGATAACCCAAAGACGCACTCAGAGATACTATCGCGCCGCGCCTTTTATCTCAGGGACGCACCTGAACCTTGTCTGTCCTGCGTCCCCACGCAGATCTCCCGTTACTGCTCTGCGTCCCGGACGCACCTGAGCCACGTCTGCCCTGCGTCCCCACGCAGGTCTCTCTCTGCTGCACTGCGTCCCGGCGCACTTTCCCTTCACTGAACCTGCGTCCTTTCAGATATAAAAGATATGAAGACCAGAACTAACCCAAACAGTCAGATCTACAGATCTGATCATGCGCCATAGAGATCACAGTCCATTAGAAGATTCGCCTTCATAGATCTGGACTAGATCTCACCAAAAGATATTCAACCAAAGATGATGCCTAATCCAAATGAACTCCTTTGCTTTATATAGGCAAGCTCCTCCCCAAAACATGGAACAATACCACGAGCCGACACCATAGGAACACAAAACCGTCGGCTAGATACCACACAAGAAACCCCCACGTGCTTTTCTTTGCCTTGAAATGTGTGCACTGGGTGGACGCACCCCCTGAACTGCTGACCTGCGTCCCTGGACGCGGGTTCTGCATGGAATACCTGCGGGGACGCACTTTATTAACCGATTGCCTGCGTCCTTCTTAATTTTATCAAACTGAGAGCCTTACCACTGGAGTTGCCATCAAGTACAACATCTGTAACATACAGTCATACCAGAAAACATAATGCCAACAATCTCCCCCTTTGGACTTGATGGCAACCTCATGATCTTCAGCTTCATTCTCCCCCTTTGACATCAAGGGCAAAGGGTATGCTCCCCCTACGCTCATGCTCCTCCAGATCTGCAAACATCCAGAAATCCACCATGAAAGAGATAGAGACATATTGCAGCTATTTCCAAGATCTCCTTCTTCATAATGCCAACAATGCATTATGTGCTCCCCCTGAGCCTATACCACCAATAAGAAGATGTTCAGCAATAAGATGATGCATCAACAACCCCCAGCTTTTGCCTGAGGTATTCAAAAGTGTCCCTGGGCAATGGTTTGGTGAAAATATCAGCAACTTGTTCCTTAGAAGGAACATACTCCAACTTGATCTTCTGTTCAAGTACTTGTTCCCGGAGAAAATGGTACTTGATTGGTATGTGCTTGGTTTTTGAATGCATAACCGGATTCTTTGAGATGCTGATTGCACTTGTGTTGTCACATAAGATAGGGATTGGAGGTGTACAAGTGATTTGATAATCCTGCAAAGTTTGCATCATCCAAAGGAGTTGGGTGCAACAAGATGCAGCAGCAACATATTCTGCTTCAGCTGTAGACAAGGCAATTGAACTCTGTTTCTTGCTGAACCAAGATACCAGTCTGGAACCCATAAAGAACGCACCACCACTTGTGCTTTTCCTGTCATCCACGCTTCCGGCCCAATCTGCATCTGTATAAGCATGAAGAGTGAGATCTGTATCTCTAGGATACCATAAGCCATAATTTTGAGTCCCTTGAAGATATTTGAAAATTCTCTTCACTGCCTGAAGATGAGTTTCCTTCGGATTTGCCTGAAATCTTCCAACTATTCCAACTGCATGCATGATGTCCGGTCGGGTACCTGTCAAATATAGTAAACTTCCAATCATAGATCTGTAGGTTGGTTGATGTACTGCTGCAGATTCATCATTTGCACTGAGACTACATCCTGTGACCATGGGTGTACATACTGGTTTTGCATCTTCCATGCCATATTTCTTCAAAATCTGCTTGAGATACTTGGTTTGAGATAAAAAGATTCCTCCTTCCTTCTGTTGGATTTGCAAACCAAGGAAATATGTCAGTTCTCCTAGCAAGGACATTTCAAATTCTTTCTGCATGACCGAGGCAAAGCTTTGACTCATAGCTTCTTCATTGCTGCCAAAAATAATGTCATCTACATACACAACAAGTATTAGCAATTTGTCATTTTCAACTTTTATATACAGATTGTTATCTGCTGAACCTTTTGAAAAACCTTGTTGATGAAGATATTTGTCCAACTGGTAGTACCAAGCCCTTGGGGCTTGTTTGAGACCATAGAGAGCCTTTTTCAATCGGCATACAAGATTTGGATCATTTCCAAGAATGAACCCATCTGGCTGTTCAATGTACACTTCTTCTTCCAAGTCTCCATTCAGAAAGGCTGATTTTACGTCCATTTGAAATACTTTGAAGTTCTGAAAACTTGAGAGAGCAAGGAACATTCGGATGGCCTCAAGTCTTGCAACAGGAGCAAAAGTTTCTTCAAAGTCTATTCCTTCTTGCTGCGCATACCCTTTACAAACGAGTCTGGCTTTGTTTCTAATTACTTCTCCATTTTCATTCAATTTATTTTTGAAGACCCATTTTGTTCCAATAACATTCTTATCTTTTGGTCTAGGAACCAGCTCCCAAGTGTTGTTCTTTTCGATTTGCTCAAGTTCTTCATCCATTGCTTTCACCCAACATTCATCTTTGCATGCCTCTTTCACATTTTGTGGTTCAGTAGAGGAGAGTAATGCCAAATAGCTTGAAGCTTCTGCAACTGTTCTTCTAGTTTGTATACCTGCTTCTTTTTGTCCCATGATCTGAGATTCTGGATGGTTCTTTTGAACATATCTAGATGGAGTCTTTTCTTCTATTCTTGTTCGTTCTTCTGTGTCTTCGTGAGGTTCTTCTTGAGATTCTTCTTGAGGTTCTTCTTCTTCATCATTCTGTCTTTGAGGGTAGCTTTCATCTTCTTCGATGTCTTCACGATGTATTTGCCTAGGAATGTATCCCTTCTCATCAACCACTACATCAATGCTGTCAACAATTCTGCCAAGTCTTTTATTGTAGCATTTGTATGCTTTGCTATGTGGAGAATAGCCAAGAAGAATTCCTTCATCTGCTCTAGGATCAAGTTTGCCAAGCTGCTCCTCAGTATTCTTGATATAGCATTTGCTCCCAAAGATTTTGAAGTGCTTTACCGAAGGAGTTTTACCACTCCAGAGCTCATGAGGAGTTTGAGTGCTGTTCACCCGGACATTTGTCTTGTTGAGAATAATAACCGCAGCATGTGCAGCTTCACCCCAAAAAGTTGCGGGAGTTCCTGATTCATCAAGCATAGCACGAGCCATTTGTTGGATTGTTCTGTTCATTCTTTCAACAACTCCATTTTGCTGAGGAGTTCTAGCTGTAGAGAATTCTCTCCTTATCCCATGTTCATCACAGAAATCGAAAAATTCATTTGAAGTAAATTCCCCACCTCTGTCGGATCTGAGGCACTTAATTTTGTGACCTGATTCATTTTCAACCAAGGCTTTGAAGGATTTGAATTTTTCGAATGCTTCATCTTTGTGCTTCATAAGTCCTAACCAAACAAACCTGGAGAAATCGTCAATAAATAATATCAAGTATTCCTCTCCTCTAGGTGTTCTTTTCCTGAATGGTCCACATACATCTGTATGTACTAGCTCAAGAGGCATGCTAGCTGATCCTTCTTTCTCTAGAAAGTTAGTCCTGGTTTGTTTTCCAAACTGACATGATCTGCATATGGTGTTGTCAGGAATTTTGATATCTGGAAGATCGCGAACTGCCTGATATTTGCATGCTTTCCTTATTTGTGAGAAGCTTAGATGTCCCAACCTTCGATGCCATAACCAGTGCTCTTCATCCTTGCTTAGATAGCATTGTTGTTGTCCTTCTTCAAATATGTATAGATTATTTGGAGTTCTTTTCCCTTTGAGAACTGTTTTACCTGTATCAAGATCACGAACAAGACATCCATTTGATCTGAATATAACCTCGGTTCTTTGATCACACATCTGGCTGACACTTAGTAGATTATGCTTCAATCCATCAACATACAAAACATTTCCAGCCTTAACATCTTCTTTTAAAGGAGCAATACCTTTTCCTTTTATAGTTGCAGGAGTATCATTTCCAAAAGAGACTTTCTTTCCCTTTTCTAAAATAGAATAAGACTCAAGTTTTTCTTTATCACCTGTCATATGCTTCGAACATCCACTGTCAATGTACCATAGATTTTCCTGTCCTTCTGCATAAAATGCTATCCCACATCTTTCTGTTTGAGGTTCCTTTATTCTCCATGTTTTGGTGCTTGAGGCTTGTTCCTTTTTCCGCTCTTGTTCCTTTCTTTCCTGAAACCTGCTTCTGCATTCAAAGTCTTCATGACCAAAATTATTGCAAATAGAACATTCAACTTCATTTTCAAGAGCCGAAAAGTTGTTATAGGTCCTTTTTGTAATCCCTGTCATACCTTTTTGTTTTTGAGCTTCCCTAGTCATGATTGTTTTATACGCAACACATTGAGCTGCTTTGTGACCAAAGTTATGGCAAGAAAAGCATTGTCCATTGAAGAAGCTTCTGCGGTTATTGAATCTACCAGCCAATTGATTGTAATTTCTATTTTCATCTATTCTTGAACCAAACTGGGAAGATTTTACCTGTGGCTGGTTGTGGCTTTTGTTCACCCTTAAGCTGGATTGCCCCTGATAGTTTCTGTTTGAAGTTTGTCCCTGCTTTACCTGATGATCTTCATTGTGCTTTTGCTCATTTCTTCTTGCTGCATCAAGATAACTTTTTGAAGTGGATGCTTGAGAAGTTTCTCCATTATAGCCCAGACCTGTCTTATTTAGTGGAGACCGCTGCACACTGATAATCTCATCCAAAGTTTCAGATCCTTTGACAAACTTGAGATTAATAGCTTTTGTTTTCTCAATTTCTTTTCTAAGACCAACAATTTCTCCTTCTAATTTTTCAAGATGTTTTTCCTTTTCATCAATTTGAAATTGTAGAGTATCAATGATCATGTTCTTTTCTTCTATACATCTCTTGAGTCTAGTAATTTCATCATAAAGGTTATCCACATCTACAGCATCCTCATAATCATCATCTTCAAATGCCATTAACAACCTATATTTATTACCTTGTTCATCTTCATCACTGTTTGATAAGCCATCACTATCTTCATGGGTGTAGTAGCTTTTCTTATTTGCACTTTGTTTCTTGTTCCATCTAGCTGGTTCCTTTCCTTTATCCTTATAAGGACATTTTGCAGCATAATGACCTACTCTTCCACAAGCAAAGCATTTGAAAGGTAGCTTACCTCTGAACCTTCCAGAACCCCTTTGAAGATTTCTGACAAAATTTGATTCTTCTTCCTCTTCTTCTGGAACATGGCTTGCTTCATAGTGATCTTCTTTGCCTGATGCCTTAAAAGCAGCTCCCTTCTGTCTGATGGACCTCCCTTTCTCATTTCATAAGCAGTTAGAATTCCATGTAGCTGAGACATAGTGAGAACACGGAGATTTTCTTTTTCTTCTATTGCAGATACTTTAGATTCAAACTTGGGGGATAATGATCTTAGAATCTTTTGAACTACTATAGACTCTTTTATTTCTTCACCCAAATTTTTCATACAATTAACAATCTCATCTACCCGAAGAAAATAATTAGCCACACTTTCATCATTATACATCTTGAGAGTCTCATATTGAATCCTGAGAGTTTGAAGTTTAGCTTGTTTTACCTGTTCATCTCCTTCATAGCTCGTGATCATTTTGTCCCATATTTCTTTTGCTGATTTGAAGTGCATTACCTTCATGAATTCTGTTTGGGATATACTTCCTAATAGAGTACTGACTGCTTTTGCATTTGTTTCATACTTCTTTTTCTCAGCTGGATCTGTAGGAGTAGCTGAAGGAAAAGCATAGCCTGTTTCTACAATGTCCCAAACTTCTGTACCAAGAGATTGAAGATATGCAGTAACTCTTACCTTCCAATAATTGAAGTTTGTCCCATCAAAAACCGGTGGCCTGATTGATGCTTCTCTCTCGTAGTTGCTCATGATGAACGATCTACCTTCAAGCGATCAAGCTTTTCTGAAGGACCTGCTCTGATACCAATTGTTGGAAATAATACTGAGAGGGGGGGTGAATCAGTATTATCTAGCAATTTAACAAATCTTCCTTATTTGACCTTTTGAATTATTCTTGCATATCAGTACCATAAAATAATGAGCATGAACAAAGAAAATGGACAGTCACACCAAAGAACACAAGATGTAAGGTGGAAACCCAATGTGGGAGAAAACCACCTGCTGCAATATGTCTCTATCTTCTTTCAATTTAGAAATTCTTTTACAATGATTTTGTACTGGTGCAGTCCTTTACCAGTACGTAGGCTGCAACCTGCAGAGAGCTACAACTCTCTCTCATTTTCCAGTCTACTCCTGGAAGGGAGCTACAACCCCCTACTTCTTTTCATAAAGCATCAGATGATCAACAAGTACATAACAGTTACAGATTACTACAGATATCAGATCAGCAATAACAGAATTAACCCAGAACACCTTATCAACAGAGAAATATAATCAACAGAACAGAGACGCAGTTTTCCCTTCTGTGGCCTGCGACCAGACGCAGTTAACCTTCTGCTGCCCTGCGTGCCCACGCACTGTTCCTTCAACTGTACTGCGTCTTTTTCTACAGGGACGCACCCAAAAATACTATCGCGCCGCGTCCTGATAACCCAAAGACGCACCCAGAGATACTATCGCGCCGCGCCTTTTATCTCAGGGACGCACCTGAACCTTGTCTGTCCTGCGTCCCCACGCAGATCTCCCGTTACTGCTCTGCGTCCCGGACGCACCTGAGCCACGTCTGCCCTGCGTCCCCACGCAGGTCTCTCTCTGCTGCACTGCGTCCCGGCGCACTTGCCCTTCACTGAACCTGCGTCATTTCAGATATAAATGATATGAAGACCAGAACTAGCCCAAACAATCAGATCTACAGATCTGATCATGCGCCATAGAGATCACAGTCCATTAGAAGATTCGCCCTCATAGATCTGGACTAGATCACACCAAAAGATATTCAACCAAAGATGATGCCTAATCCAAATGAACTCCTTTGCTTTATATAGGCAAGCTCCTCCCCAAAACATGGAACAATACCACGAGCTGACACCATAGGAACACAAAACCGTCGGCTAGATACCACACAAGAAACCCCCACGTGCTTTTCTTTGCCTTGAAATGTGTGCACTGGGTGGACGCACCTCCTGAACTGCTGACCTGCGTCCCTGGACGCGGGTTCTGCATGGAATACCTGCGGGGACGCACTTTATTAACCGATTGCCTGCGTCCTTCTTAATTTTATCAAACTGAGAGCCTTACCACTGGAGTTGCCATCAAGTACAACATCTGTAACATACAGTCATACCAGAAAACATAATGCCAACAAGAGGATCTCTCCCATCCCTGCGGGGACACTCATGTAAGCTGACAGATGCCCCAAATCTGATGGAGATGACCGAAAATACTTCAAATATGACACTAATCAATCATAAAAAAAATTCAGCCAAAACCCTTGCATAACACATTTTCCCAACAACATAAATCACCTTCTCATACTAAAACCATACAAAGTTAGAGAAATTTATGTTAAAAATTTCATAAAAATTCCATTCATTGATATAAAGAAGACTATAAACACAAAATAATTTCTTTTAATTAAAAAATAGTTATTCCACCTTATAAAAAGAAATAGACATCAACATAATTAAAACTAAAATAAAGTAAATTACCTTCTCATGTTAAAACCATTCAAGTAAATCAACTTCTCTTGTCAATATTAAAAGCAGTACAAACTTATTCTAAGTTATTCAATTTATTTCTAACAGTGCAACAATTAAGTAATATACCCTATGACAAGAACCCTTATATATAGGCCCAACTTTAATGGTAAAGGATATTTCACTTTTTTTTGTTAAGAAATGGTTTAGTGCAATTCAATTACAAAATTAAATCTAAAACCATAAAATTAAAACAAATTCTAGTTGAGAAACAAAAAATTTATTAGGGAACATCATGAAATATATAATAACTAACATATCTTATAATAAAGGAATCACACTATGCTACTCATCAATTTCATCTCACAATGATCTTTCGATAGCCTCACATCCCATAACAAGAAGGCAATAAAATCATACAAGGTGTTAGCTCTGTTGTCCATGCCTTACACTAGGGTAGAAAATATAATAGCACAACAAGATCCATAGTATTCATCATCATGCATCACACCAACTCCATGTTCTTCTATAAGGTCTACATGCATAGCATAAACCCTGACATCACAAGAGAAAACATAAAATTCACAAAACATATATCCATGAAACATACACGACATCACTCTCTCCCTTTTCTTATTCTAGGGTTTCCTCATGCACCATCATACCATACTACTAGGGGTTTTCATGAACCTAACATATTTCTTCCTATAAAATAATTCTATAATACAATACAATGAATTTATTATATCTATGACAAAATATACAACTCTATCCTCCCTTATATACAATAGGTGAGGGATTCTAGCATAATAAGGATGTAACTCCTTACAAGTTAAACACCCTCCAAGCATGATACTAGGTTACCACAATGGTTAATTCTATATATCTTATACTTGAGGTTGCATCTTTGCCTATTTATTCCCTTCAATTCCTCTATGTGAGTCCTTTTTGATACTCTTGAAATATTATATCTTTGAAAACTGTAATGTGTAGGTGCGCACTTGAATTATTAACTAATTTCCTTCCATATCTCTGAAGCTCTTAAGGCTACTTGTGCATATAATCTCCAATACCATTCTCGGGACTCCTTTTCTTCGCTTGGTCACAACCTTCTATATTTAGTTAATACATCTTAAGTAATTTTCATTGACATGTTTTCACTCATATTATGAACTTTTTAACCCTACAACTTTGAGAAAGGTTTTATTGGTATGCAACGCCCCTTGTGATGTTAACCTCTCAAAATATATAATGAAGCACCCCTCATGATGTTAATTTCTCAAAATATTCCTCATATTTTTATACTTGGGATCATATGTCTTGGAATTATCCACATGCTCCACCTTATGAAGTATGATTAATTGTGTTTAATTAGAGTCCAATAGAATCAATATTTTTCCCATCCAAGTCCGTGAATTTTATGGAAAGCTACAAATCACTTCCAAAATCAATTTTGGGAGATATTGTGATATTTTTATGGGGGTGTTGTAGCAGCTACAACCACCCTGCAAAATTTTTCCTTAGCTTCAGTTTGGAGCCTCCCTACCAACCTTTCACAGAAACATGTCTTGTCTTTTCAAGTACACAAGTTTCAGTGATTTTCTTGCAGAATGACAACCTATCCATCAAAACTTGTTGCATCCCCCTCACAGGTTGTTTCACCGGACTTGGTCCAGTTGTAGGCTGAGTAGCTCCCTCAAGAAATTGTGCAATTCTAGAGGGAAACCATCCTTCCCTCCTGAAATTGCGCAATTCTGTTTGGCAGCCTGCTGGGCTCTAGAATTGCGTAAATCTGCCTGTCGTTGTTCACTGAGAAAATTGCGCAATTCCACCCAGCAGGGCTGCTCGGACCAGAAATTGCACAATCTCTCTAGGCAGCTAGCCCAACTCCCTCCCAGAAATGCACATTTTTTCCTCTTAGCTGCGCAGACTGTTGCATGTGCAGTTGAGTTGGCCAGTTCCCTCCGAGACCAAGTAAAACTAATTTGCAGGCATTGGTTGCTCCTCCCAAGGCAACATGTAAAGGCATCCCTTCATTCAGGGATCTATTTTTAGCAGCTGGAGGTTACATGAAAGGATCATCTCAGAAACCTCCCACCAAGTGTCACTTTTCCTAGATTTGTGGCATGCATGTCACAACCTCGATCTTATAAAAAATTATTAACTAGACACTGCAGATCTCATTCCTCACATCAACCTTGTATCTCTAGCATCCCACATTGCATCTAGGAGTCGTCGGCACATTCAGCTCAATTGTCTTGGGGTAAAGCTCACTGCTCATGACTTGCGTTGCATTTTTGGCGCTTTTTGTGTTTTGCTTCGTATGAATGTTGTATTCTTGATTTCAGTGAGAGCTTGTTGTCGTTTTCATACATACTAGCTTGTACTACCACCATTTCAGTTTTTGTTAACATCTCACTACTTTTGCATGCATGAAATTGTTTTTGCATGGACGGTCGTTGTTTCGCTTCACACACATGCATGCCTTCCCGTTTCCTAAATCCTGCACTTGTTGTTTGCATGAATATTTATTCACTCTTGTTTGCACTCATCTCATCATGCATTCACACTTCTCATGTTTTTAGTCACCCGTCGGCCAGATTGGGCTGCCTTGGCTTGGATTGTGCCTTTCCTGGCTAGCACTACGCATTTCCAAAAGCAGAGGCTCTGTCTTCCCTCCAGAAATTGCGCAAGTCTATCCAGGCCTCACCTCCAGGCTTGCATTATGAAATTCTTGGAGGCAGTGTCCTGTTGGCCCCAAAAACTGCAATGTAGTTTGCTAGTTGCATGTCACTGTTGACTGAAATTGTGCACTGTGCAGTTTCAGTCCTCAGAAAGCCAAGCTAGACTGTGCATTGCATAGTTTCAGCAGTCAGTCAACCTCCTGACAGCCTGAATGGTGACTTGCGCAGTTTTGGTAGTCAGTCTCTCGACCTCTCAGCAGAAATTATGCGACCTTCATGATCAGTCACACAGGTATGTTGCAAGTCAGTTCTCAAGTTCGTTTCGGTTTTCGATTGAAAGATTGCTTGCCATGAGTGTTTCCATGTCTCTAGGTATCGCAGGTGTTCATCTACCTCTCAGCAGCATAGATCCAATGGTTCCCAAGAGAGCAAAGTCAAAGACACCTTTTAGAGCACACTTGGGGATGCAGTCGATCAAGTGTCTATGAATTTGCCTACCCACGAAGATATCAAGTTGTTTGTAGACAAGGACATCAAGATATGATGACAGCAGCATCATAGCAAGAAGCACCATGAACAACAGCTGAAGGCAACACACCAGATGCAACAAATGCAAGAGGAAGGTTGTTGACAACATAGAGGCAGAACAAAGTTGCAAGCTCAAGCAGATCCACTTGTGATGAAAGAAACTTTGGAGACTCAAGCTATGAGGTGACGGCACGACATGAAGATTGTGCGAAGATAGAGAATGGAACAGAGAAGGAGTTTCATGTGTTGAAGTAGCAACTCAAGGAAGAATAGGAGCTGCATAGACGAGAGAATGAGTTGCAACAGGAAAAAGTACAACAACGGGCACAACATGCACTCATGGATAAAAATATGCTCGTACAAGTTATATATCCATCCCAGCAGCTGACACGTAGCAGAATTGGTGAGCAATGTTTTTTATCACATGCAAGGGAATTCAGCGGCATGAATGTCATTGTGCGCACACATGTGATCCCACCCATTCTGCACCCTCACCGAGGTAAAGACAAGAAGCAAGTCCGACTAGAGCTAAACATGCAGTGGACAGTTGATGCGCATGACCAGAAAAAATCACTGGAATATCAGCACAAACACTATGTATCAGTGTGTTGCCGGTTCGTTTGCACCCAAGAATACCATGCACATGCTAGCAGATGAGTTTGATGGAGGAGACATATCAATGCATCGAAATGGAATGGAGGCAAGAGTTTGCTTCAGCAAGATGTCACCATGCAGTGCATTCACACCATCACAGACGACCAAGCTTGGCATCAGCTCACCACCTTCACCATCTAAGCATGTCAAAGAGTTGGTCTCACCACAACGGACTGAGTGTCAGTGATGTCTTGCATAGCTTGCTCAAGCCATTTTGTATCACATGGGTACATTTGAATTGTAATGTAATGTCTTGTCAAGTAGAATTTCAAGTGTTGATAGCTGGATGTAACAGTCATAAAGTAGATGAAGAGTCATGAGGGTAGATGAATTGTCACAAAGGGGAATGTCAAGGGTCACCCCACCCTTTGCTATAAATATAACCTCATAACTCATTGTAAAGTCTGTTGGTCAGCCAAGCTTCCTATAGGACTATCTTAGAGAGAGCTTGAACAGTATTGTAACAAGCCTTATCTTCTCCACTACGCAGAGCTAGTACATCTCATTGGAGGAGCAGGCGGTTGTGGTTGTAATGTTTTGTTGTCGGAACTACTGGTTTGACATGGATGTATTGTATGATTGGAACTTACACTTCTTAATATAATAAGAGCCAACATGTTTCATGCATATGTGGTATTGTATTTCAGTTATTTGTTTACTCTAAATGATATATGTATTTGTTTGCTTACACATGCATGTATATCTTTCTGTGTATGTATGCATGAATCTTTCTTAAATGTGTTGTTGGTTTAACCATCACTTTGGATTGCTAGCTAACTTTCCTTCCATGTTGTGATGCATTTTCAATCGTGTGTTCCCTTCTTAATTCCCTGCTATCATAGGTTTCCAAGGGCCACACTCATCTCAACCCCCGTGTGTTAGAACCTCTCATGCACCTTCCTTGGCTTGTTGTAGTTGTCACACCCTTGCTACCAACATAGTTATCTTACTTGTCTCTGTGCGAAATCATGGTTAAGGCATTACTGTACGATCCACTACTGGGACTCCTACACCAAACAGTCTAAGGTATAACTAGGACTTCTTACCAGGGAGATCCCCTTACATGTTGGCAGGTCCAACACCGTCAACATTTTGGCGCTAGAAGGAGGGCCAGATGACAATCTGAGTCCTCACATCTGTTTTGAATCTCTACATATCTATCATGAATAACTACAAAGTTGCTCTTCCAGAGTCTATGTCTTATGGAAACGACTTCATAATCTCGGAAGAGCTCTCAGATAACTTGTCACATAAAAAATATGATGGTGGAGGCCATGCAACCTTAGTTAGGCAGGCGGTCGGTGTTGTAGTCTCATGCGAAAGACATGGAATCTCTGAAGAATACATGACCTGCGTGTTGTTCGTCTACATTCTTCGAGGGAACCCAATGCAATGGTGTAGCACGTTGCCCGAAAAATATGTTCATTCTCTTGCTCATCTGGTTGTAGAGATAGACCATGCTTTCAATCACTTTAACCATAAATCACTCAATCAAGAAATTATGAAATTATGAAAAGCACCCAATGAATCCGTTGATCAGTTTTACACACACTTTTGTAATCTTGCATACCGATTTCTCGAAGATGAAATTGATTGGGAATTTCTTTATAGAATATCTGAGTATCTTCTTTGCATATCCAAACCCTGCTCAACACACTTTGGTGATGGAGCTACGCAATCACAGGTAGGAACAATTGTTGTCACAAGCCACTGTCCGCCTTCACCTCATCAAACAGCTCCACCACCGCGGAGTGATGTGGGAGATCATGCACACACATCTGTTACACTATCACATCCTCTGTTGGGTCCCTATAATACTAGTGATTACCCCATTATTATTGTAGTTATACCCCTTATTAATATTGTTGTGCCCCTATTTCCCCCATATTGTTATTACTGTGCCCCATAGAATCCCTCTGTTGTTATTTTTGTGGCTTTATATTATTATTGTTAGGTCGGCTGGATTATATTGTGACTCCTTAGACTCCTATATATAGAAAGGAGGTTTTGTCATTTGAATCATCAAATAATTGTTCATTTATGTAATGTAAAGGAGGTTGCCCCCTCGAAGAGGGTAAATTCTAAGGCGTTGATCTATCTTTTCTATCTTTTCTTGAGCTGGTTTCATAACATTTGGTATCAAAGCTTTGGATTCTAGGGTTCTGCTGCTCCAAACAGGTCATCGTGTAATTTTCACTGTAACTTTTTTCTGCGACATTTCAGAAGTTGCAAAAAAACCCCATTTGAGAAGAAATCGCGTTGAACCTCGGGTCCGAATTTCAGAGCTTTTCGTGCTATATTTGTGGAGATATGATCTGAGGAAGTTGGTCTTTTTGCAGACTCCTGAATTACATTCCAAACAGGTGACCTGGGGAAAATCGTCATAACTTTCTCTCTGGAGATCGGATTGAAATTTCATAAGAAGGTACAGAAAGAGGACGGACTTTAGTTTCTTGTATGAATTTTTCAGATCCAAAGGTCGAAACAGTGACTCGTGGCACGTCGTACAAATTCGCTCTACTGAACTAGTCTATAATCAAGTCACTGTGGGAGATTTCGCATAACTCTTCCTTGGAGAATCCAATTTGGGTCAGACTTGTGGCATTGGAAAGAGGACACAGAGGGCTACTGCAGGTCACAAATTCAGAACTAGATGATTGAAAATTACAGAGATACATCAGAGGCAATATCGAGCTCCTACAAAGTGAAAAAAGGTGTGTAGATTTTCTTAAATTTTTGCTTAAGCTTCGTTTGAAAATTTATTTTGAAGGAATTCAAAGGGCATAATAGAGCATTATTATCGGTAACTGATGCCCCAAAGAAAGAAAATGCAAACACCTAGTAAGGAACCTGAAAGCTCTAGCATGACTCATGAAGAAGAAGAAGAAATGCTATATGATATATCAAAATTACAAGAACAAGTGCAACAAGTGTCACTTGCACAAAAAGCAACAGAATCTAAGATGGATGGTTTAAGGAAAGATGTAGAAGCTAATATGGATGGTTTAAAGAAATACGTAGAAGCTAAGATGGATGGCATAGAAGCTAAGGTGAATGGCATGGACGCTAAAATTGATGGCATGGATGATAAGATGGAAGAATTGAAGATAAATATGAATAAGTTGCTACAAGAAATGGTCACTAAGGGTGAAAGGGTACTAAAGGAAACTCATGATGAGAACAAAAGAAATGTTAATCATGATTCCATAGACTCTAATGTTGGATCGAAGACTCACCATGTTCCAAAAATCGATATGAGGAAGTTTGATGGCAAGGATCCCGCCACATGGATATTACAGATGGAGCAATTCTTCGATCTCAATAATGTGCAAAACACACAAAAGGCACGTATGGCAACTTTATATTTGGAACCAAATCAGTTTGTATGGTATCAATGGCTTTTCTCTCGTAAACAATTTATCACTTGGGCAATTTTTATGGAATAATTGATAGCACATTATGAGGATACAAAAACCAACACTTTTTTTAGCCAATTGACAAGTCTCAAACAAAAGGGTTCAATAATGGAGCACATTGAGGAGTTCCAAAAATTGAACATAAGGGTAAAAGATATTCCAGAGGAGCATAGGATTGATGTTTTCATAGGGTATTTAAAGGATAATATCCAACATGATGTTCGCCTTTGGGAACCTGATTCATTAGAGAAGGCATTCAGGTTAGCAAGAAAAATGGAAAGCAAAATTATGGCAACCAGGAAGCATACCACTCACAACTATAAAGACGGAAGTGTTGTTGCCCCTAGTCTTCCACAACCTATAAGGTTGACACCGTAACAATTGGAAGAAAAAAGAGCAAAAGAGCTTTGTTACAGTTGTGATAGAAAATACACTAAAAGTCATAAGTGTGCTGAGAAGAAATTATTCTACATAGGTTGTGAAGAGGAAGAAGAAAAGGATAAAGAAAGGTCAAAAGAAGAGGATATACTCCAAGAACAAAGCCTAGATGAAGAACAAATAAATCAGACCATATCTTGTAATGCATTGGCAGGAATTACCACTCCTCAAACCATCAAGATAGAAGGACAAATCAAGAAGAAAAAGGTAATAGTGTTGATTGATTCAGGAAGCACCCACAATTTTGTTCATTGTAAGGTAGTAAAAGAATTGAATTGCTTCCTATATCCAGCACCAGTGTGTTAAGTGATGATTGCAAATGGAGGAACAATAAATTGCTCTGGAAAGTGCCATAATATCAAGCTATCCATGGGAGAATATGTATTGATTAGCCCAATGCTTTCCATTCCAATGGGAGGTGCTAATGTTGTACTAGGAGTCCAATGGCTACAATCCTTGGGTACAATAGCTTTTAATTTTCAGGAACTTTTCATCAAATTTTCTATGAAAGGAAAGGAATTTGAATTAAGGGGTATTGCAGGGAAAGATAGAAACGATAGATCAATGCCTTAGAATTCAGCCTCTTCGAGGGGGCAACCTCCTTTACATTACATAAATGAACAATTCTTTGATGATTCAAATGACAAAACCTCATTTCTATATATAGGAGTCTAAGGAGTCACAATATAATCCATCCGACCTAACAATAATAATATAAAGCCACAAAAATAACAATAGAGGGATTCTATGGGGCACAGTAATAACAATATGGGGGCAATAGGGGCACAACAATATTAATAAGGGGTATAACTACAAGAAAATTCTAAGGTTCAGGCAGTGGAACATCACATCGAACATCAACAACAAGTCCTCCAACTCTTAAAGGATAACCTCGTGTTGGCACATAATAGAATGAAACAACAGGCAGATCAACATCGCAGTGAAAGAAGTTTTGATGTAGGTGATTGGGTATTCCTACGGCTACAACAATATAAGCAAATGTCCCTCAAGCAAGCTAAGAAGGATAATAAATTATCACTAAAGTATTATGGTCCATACAAGGTGTTGCAAAAAGATTGGTACTATGGCATACAAATTGCAGCTTCTTGCAGCTTCTCGATTGCACCCAGTTTTCCATGTTTCATGTTTAAAGAAGGTTATAGGTTACAAGCTCCCAGTTCAAATAATATTGCCAGAACTTGACGAGGAAGGAAAAATTATATTGGAACTGGAAGCAGTCACAGAAACAAGAACTCGATAGCTACGAAATCGATCAATTTCAGAGTATCTTATCAAGTGGAAGAACTTATCCGCTGAAGATTCCACATGTGAGGATGAGAATTTTATACAGAAGTATCCAGAACTACTCAAGCATTGAGGAAAACACTTTTTTGAAGGAGAGCGGCATGTTGGGTCCCTATAATACTAGTGATTACCCCATTACTATTGTAGTTATACCCCTTATTAATATTGTTGTGCCCCTATTTCCCCCATATTGTTATTACTGTGCCCCATAGAATCCCTCTATTGTTATTTTTGTGGCTTTATATTATTATTGTTAGGTCGCCTAGATTATATTGTGACTCCTTAGACTCCTATACATAGAAAGGAGGTTTTGTCATTTGAATCATCAAAGAATTGTTCATTTATGTAATGTAAAGGAGGTTGCCCCCTCGAAGAGGCTGAATTCTAAGGCGTTGATCTATCTTTTCTATCTTTTCTTGAGCTGGTTTCATAACATCCTCCCACCCCACCTTCTCTTGATATCTACACAGATTTGGCTTGCAAGCCTATTGGTTGTCATGTGGATTCGTTCCCTCAACCTCCATCCCCATGTTATGTTGATCCTCTAGATTGTACTGTCTTTTGTTCTTCCATTCCAGACTCCTCACCTGCTGTGAATGAGGATCAAGTTGCCGACATAGTTGGTGTTATGCAGCCAACCTGCACCATCATTTGTGATAAGTGTGTGCAGGAATATAAAGAAGAACCTACAGTGAAGGATGATTCCTATGAAATGAATAAGTGCTATGCACAGTTATGAAGATGAAAAGTGACAAATTGAAAAGTGAAAAAAGTTTGAAAAAAAAATTGAAAAATGAATAAGGTGAAAGAAGAGAAAGGCTTCCTGTGCAGAGAGGTGATGCAAGTAACTCTATCGGGGTACTGACCAAGCTCGCTAGCAGCGGAGCCATCCTTGTGTTCCTACGTGACTCCGTTGGGGTATTGTCCAAGCCTTCTAGCAGCAGAGCAACACCAAAGATAAAAATAAGACTCTAATGACTATACTGCTTGTGCACCAATATACCCCTCAACTCCAATCGAAACAATTGTGTTGACTTGGGTTGGAATGTGTGTCAATCAACCAAGAGCTTGGCAGATGCTACATCTTACAATCAAACATTGTGGAAACCAATACGAAATGAGAACTGAACAATACTTTCGGTGGTGTTAGACTTTATTTTCACGAA
The DNA here is from genome assembly GCA_031772625.1 of Pinus tabuliformis. Taxonomy (NCBI): domain Eukaryota; kingdom Viridiplantae; phylum Streptophyta; class Pinopsida; order Pinales; family Pinaceae; genus Pinus; species Pinus tabuliformis. The sequence continues at coordinate 477,814,495 of CM062806.1, read as the reverse complement.
CAAGGTCCATTCAGAGAGCTAGAGTTATACCAGTGTGTCACCAAGTGTTGTAGCAGCTCCAACCACCCTCCAAATTTTTTCCTTAGCTTCATTTTGGAGCCTCCCTACCAACCTTTCACAGTAGCATGTCTTGTCTTGTAAAGTACACAAGCTTCAGTGATTTTCTTGCAGAATGACAGCCTGTCCATCAAATCTTGTTGCATCCCCCTCATAAGTTGTTTCACTTGACTTGGTCTAGCTGCAAGTCTGAGTAGCTCCCTCAATAAATTGTGCAATTCTGGAGGGAAATTAGTCTTCCTTCTAGAAATTGTGTAATTATTTCTGGGAACCTACTGGGATCCTGAATTGCACAAATATTCCTGTCACTGTTCACTGAGAAAATTGTGCAATTCCTCCCAGCAGGGCTGCTCATCCCAAAAATAACGCAATTCTGGGCAGAAGTCAGCTGCTTTGACCAGAAATTGCACAATCCCTCTAGGTAACAAACCCAGTTCCCTCCCAAAAATGTGCATTTTTTCCTCCTAGCTGAGTAGACTGTTGCATGTGCAGTTGAGTTGACCGGTTCCCTCCAGGACTAAGCAAAACTGATTTGCATGCATGGGCTACTCCTCCCAAGGAAACATGCAAAGGCATCCCTTGATTCAGGGATCTATTTTTAGCAACTGGAGGTTACATGTAAGGATCATCTCAGAAACCTCCCGCCAAGTGTTGCTTTTCCTAGAGTTGTAGCATGCATGTCACAACCTCGATATTATCAAAAATCATCAAGTGGACACTATAGAGCTCATTCCTCACATCGACCTTGCAGCTCTGGCATCCCACATTGCATCTAGGAGTTGTCGGCACATTCAACTCAATTGTCTTAGTGTAAGCTCACTACTCATTACTTGTGTTGCGCTTCTGGTGCTTTTTGTGTTTCGCTTCATATGAATGTTGTCTTCTTGATTTCAGTGAGTTCTTTCTGTCATTTTGATACATATTATCTTGTACTAGCATCATTTTAGTTTTTGTTAACATCTCACTTTTGTCACATGCATGAAACTGTTTTTGCAAGGATGGTTGTCGTTGCGGCAACTCACTTCACACACATGCTTGCCTTCTCGTTTCCTAAATCCTGCACTTTATATTTGCATGAATGATCATTCACTCTTGCTTGCACTCATCTCATCATGCATTCACACTTCTCATGTTTTTAGTCACTCGTCAGCTAGACTAGGCTACCTTGGCCCGAACCGTTCCTTGCCCGGCTAGCACTGCGCATTTCTGGAAGCAATGGCTCTGCCTTCCCTTCAAAAATTGTGCAATTCTATCTAGAAAATGACCTACAGGATTTCATTATGCAATTCTTGCAGGCAGTGTCCTATTGGCCCCAGAAACTGCGCAATGCAGATTGCTGGTTGCATGTCACTACTAACTGAAATTGCGCATTGTGTAGTTTCAGTCCTCAGCAGACCAAGATGGACTGTGCATTGTGCAGTTCCTACAGTCAATCAGCGTCCTAACAACCCAAACTATGCCTTGTGCAGTTTTGGTAGTCAATCTCTTGACCTCCTGACAGAAATTGCGCGGCCTTCATGATCAGTCACATACGTATGTTGCAAGTCAGTTCTCAAGTTTGTTTTGGTTTTCAACTGACAGATTGCTTGCCATGACTGTTTCCATGTCTCCAGGTATTATAGGTGTTCATTTGCCTCTCAACAGAACAGGTACAATGGTTTCCAGGAGAGAAGATTCGAGGACACCATTTAGAGCACACTTAGGGATGCAGTCGATCAAGTGTTTATGAATTTTCCTACCCATGAAGATATCAAGTTGTTTGTAGACAAGAACATCAAGATATGAAGGCAACAACATCATAGCAAGCAACACCATAAACATGAGCTGAAGAGAGCACACCGGATGCAACGAACGCAAGAGGAAGGTTGTTGACAACAGAGAGGCGAAACACAGTTGCAAGCTCAAGCAAATCCACTTGTGATGAAAGTAACTTTGGAGACTCGGGCTATGAGGTGATGGCGTGACATGAAGATCACACGAAGACAAAGAACAGAATAGAGAAGGAGTTGCATGTGCTGAAGCAACAACTCAAGGAAGAATAGGAGCTGCATAGATGAGAGAATGAGTTGTAGCAAGAAAAATTTCATCAACGGGTGCAACATTCACCCACGGATGAAACTGCGCCCATAAAAGTTATACGTCCATCCCAGTAGCTAGCATGGAGCAAACATAGTGAGCAGTGTTGTTGATCGCATGCAAGGGAATTCAAAAGCATGCATGTAAATTGTGCACACACATGCGATCCCACCCATTCCACACATTCATTGAGGCAAAGAGAAGAAGCAAGTCCAACTGGAGCTGAACATGCAGTTGACAGTTGATGCACATCAACACTAGCACACACTAGAAGATCAGGGCATTATGCATCAGTGTATTGTTGGTTCGGTCGCACCCAAGAAAACCATGTGCATGCTAGCAGATGAATTGGATGGAGGAGCCATACCAATGCACCCAGATGCAACGGAGGCAAGAGTTCACTTCAGTAAGATGTCACCATGGAACACATGCACACCATCACGAACAACCAAGCTTGGTATCAACTCACCACCTTCACCATCACAAGCATGTCTAAGAGTTGGTCTCACCACAAAGGACCAAGTGTCATTGATGTCTTGCATGGCTTGCTCAAGCCATTTTGTCTCACATGGGCACATGTGGATTGTAATGTAACGTCTTGTCAAGTGGAAGTTCAAGTGTCGATAGTTGGATGTAACAGTGATAAAGTAGATGAAGAGTCATGAAGGTAGATGAACTATCACAAAGGGGAATGTCAATGGTCACCCCACCCTTTGTTATAAATAGAACCTCATAACTCATTGTAAAGGCTTTTGGTCAGCCAAGCTTCCTATAGGACTATCTTAGAGAGAGCTTGGACAATATTGTAATGAGAATTGGCTTCTCCATTGCACAGAGCTAGTACGTCTCTTTGGAGGAGCAGGTGGTTGTGGCTGTAACGTTCCGCTGTCGGAACTAGTGGTTAGACATGGATGTAATATATGACTGGAACTTACACTTATTAATATAATAAGATCCAACACATTTCATGCATATGTTGTATTGTATTTCATCTATCTGTTTACTCTAAATGATATATGTATCTATTTGCTTACGCATGCATGTATAACTTTATGTGTATGTATGTATGAATCTTTTTGAAATGTGATGTTGGTTTAACCATCACTTTGGATTGCTAGCTAACTTTCCTTCCATGTTGTGATGCATCTTTGCTCGTGTGTTCCCTTCTTAACTCCCTACTATCAGAGGATTCCAAGGGCCGCACTCATCTCAACCCCTGTGTGTTAGAACCTCTCATTCACCTTCCTTGTCTTGCCGTAACTGTCACAACCTTGCTACCAACAGAGTTATCTTACTTGTCTCTGTGCGAAATCGCGGTCAAGGCATTACTGTACGACCCACTACTGGGAATCCTACACCAAATGGTCTGGGGTCTACTTGGGACTTCTTACCAGGGAGATCCCCTTACATGTTGGTGGGTCCAACACTATCAACATGGGGTATAATAACTAAACCAAGCAACAAAAAGGAGTTCAATAAACTTCATCATTTGTGTTTGGCCAAGGCCCATGTGAACATGCTACCCACAATCACTTGAACTAATGTTTTTTAAACTTGATCCCATTGTGAAAAATTTTCCTAGATCTTTACTGAAGAAAACCCTATCTTAGAAGATCCTCAAATAAATAATATTTTTACCTATGGAATCCTAGGAGGGAGTGTCCCTAAATATAACCCGAAGCTTAGAGTCCAACGAAATCAATGGCTTTCCCATCCAAATTTCATTTTGAATTTTATGGCAAGTTGCAAGTCGCTTCCAAGATCCATTTAGGGACATATTGATTTTTTTTTTTGTGGGGGGAGGGGGGGCAGTGGTAAAAACCAAACCATGCAGGAAAAAGGAATTCCATACCATTCAACATTTTTCTTTAGCCAAGTTCCATGTAAGCACACTACCCACAATCACTTGAGCTAGTGTTTTTGCAAAATTGACCCCCTTCTGCAAAATTTGCATTGATCTAAACTTTAGCTTCTTTTTTATCTCCTTCAAAATCTATGTTAAAATCCAAATTGAAACAACAAAAACAGTTTTGTAGAAGCCAACTAAAGAGGAGAGGATTGAAGAGAAGTGGTTCATTTTGGTTTTGATTGGTAGGCATCATTTAGATTTATTATGCATCCCTTTCACTAATGGTTGTTTGATTTATTAGAGTCTTCACTAGTAATTTTGCATCCACATTAGTGTGCCTATAGCATCTCAGTTGTGTCCTTAGAATAGATTTATGATCTCTTGATTTGTTTGTTTTCTTCTTACCCCCGTAGACAAAATTCATAATATGTCCCTAAATGGTTGTTGGAAGCAAGTGGAAACTCATCATAAAATTCAAAATGGGATATGGATGGGAAAAATTTGGACTCCTAACATTGGGTTATAGCTAATAACAAACCCTAATAGGACTCCATATGTCAAAAATTGATTTATTTGAGGATCATGGGAGGTATGGTTTTGTTTAGTAAAAATCAATTCAAATTTTGCACGAGGGGGTGTATTTTACAAAATAGTACTAGCTCTAGTTATTATGGGTAGTGTGCTCCTATGGGCCTTGGCCAAACAAAAAATTTTGAATCCTATGGAATTCCTTTTTGTTGCTTGGTTTGGTTTTTATACCTCGAGACAAAATTCACAATATGTCCTTAAATAAATATTACAAGCAACCTACAACTTGCCATAAAATTCAAACTAAGACGCAAATGGGAAATCAATTTATTCCATTGGACTCCCAAGTGTTAGGTTATAGGTAGGGTCACCCCCCTCCTAGGACTCCATAAGTTAAACAATTATTTATTTGAGGATTTTGGAAGCTAGGGTTTTGTTCAATAAAGATCACAGAAAATTTTGCATAACAGGGTCAGTTTTTTAAAATATTGCCTCACACAATTGTAAATACCATGCTCCCATGGGCCTCTAAAAAGAACAAATGTTGAAGCTTAACAAACTACTTTTTGTTGCTTGATTTTCATTTTATACCTCTAAAAAAAATTCAAAATACGTCCTTAAATGGCTCTTGGAAGTGACTTGCAAGTTACCATAATATTCTAATAGAGACTCAAATGGTAAATCATTGATTCCTTTGGACAGCTGACATTAGCTTACAACTAGGGACACCCTACTCCTATGACTCCATAGGTCAAAATTGATTTATTTGAGGATCTTGGGAGCCATGTTTTTGTTTAGTAAAGATTAATGCAATTTTTTCACAAAGGAGTCGATTTTGAGAAACATTGGCTCCTATGATTGTGGGTAGCATGCTCCAATGGGCCTTAGCTAAACAAAAATGTTGAATCCTAGATGGAACTAATTTTTTTTACTCAGTTTTGTTTTCATACCTGAATACAAACAAAACCATGTAAGTATGTATAACTTTCAATCAAAAATTTTGTAGTTGCAATTTTTAATTATACTTTGCATGGGGCTAGTTTTGGAGATCAAAGTCAAAATAAGTGTAGGGATTTTACATAAAGGTGGAAAAATCATTTTCATATGGATTATATGATGTTGGTGGAAAAATCATTTTCATATGAAATATATGATGCTAGTAGAAAACTCATTTACATAGATTAATTGTGCAATGTATATGGATGGAATTGTTGTTTAGACCATTGTGACATACTAAATTCAAATTTGAGTGCATAATTAGACAATGTAAGTAAACACATGATGTTGAACTTGAATCATAAGTTGGTAATGTCCATCAATGAATATTGAAGTGGATTTTTTTTTAATCCCAAAGGAACCCAACAACTCGCTGACACATGGCTACCAGTAAACCTCTTAGGGTCTACGACCTGTATTCCTCTTAGTAAACCAAGTTACAACTGGGGGGATTTCAACCTTGGATATATCAATTTTCTAAGGACTCACATTACTTTGATCACCAATTAAGGTGGCCCCCTTGGGACTATATTGAAGTGGAATTTGAAAACAATAGTTTTGTGCAATTTAGAAAACCCTATTTTGTGAATTTGAAAACTCTAGTCATGTGGAATTTGATAACCTTAGTTTTATGTAATTTTAAAATCTTAATTGGTGGATAAGGTTTCTTATTTTGATGGATTTAGTATCAAGGGTTTGTAGAGTCTTACTTGTGCCAACTTATATTAATCTATGTTGGCAAAGACTAAGTCTAGAAAACTTAGTTGATGGCTAAGGTGAAGTGTGGATAATCTCATTTTGTCCTAAGAGGTTAACATAAGCCTTCTCTTTATGCAAATTCTTTGGTGCATTATATTTTTTCATTATACTTATGAATGACCTATGATATGACAATGCCCCATATGTAATGTACATAAGTGATACTCTTCAAAGTGAGACATATAATCAATATGCCATAAGATAACTAGCATAAGTGACATAGTTAACCACACTGCACTGAAGAAATGCACACTTGAGCCATGGTACACCATACTATGTTTCACATATAATTGATGCACCTTAACTAAAAACATATAAGTGACTCACCATAAGTGACACATAATTAATGTTCCTATGTGACACACATTATTGACACACCATAAGAAACATACATAATCTAAATTAATTGATGTACATAGTGGCTGCAAAATATGAGAATATATATAATGGACTTATACCCCCTATTAACCAATCCCCAATGTTTACAAGAGGTTGATGCCTGTATTCCTGAAAAAATGTAGTGGAAGCATAAATATGAGAAGGCCAAGAGAATAAAATGACAAATGCAAAAAATTGGCAGTGAAAACACCAAAATAACGGGTTCAAACTTGAGTGCAACATTAGACAATGTAAATAAACACAGTATTTACCTTTAATCAGAATTTGGAAATGTCCATTGATGTATATTGTTGTGGAATTTTAGAAACCATAGTTTTGTCCAATTCAAGAACCCTAGTTTTATGGAATTTGAAAACCATAATAATTTGGAATTTGATAACATTAGTATTTTGGAATTTGTAAAGCATAGTTGGTGACTAAGTTTTATTATTTTGGTGGATACCCTATCAAGGGCTTAGAGAGTATCACTTATGTCAATTTGTATTAAATTATGGTGGTTAAGGAAATGTGTGTAAAACCTAGTTGATGGTTGAGGTGAAGTGTGGGTAACCAGATTTTGTCATGAGAGGTTATCATAAGCTTTCTCTTTATGAAAATTCCTTGGGATGTTATTTTTTCCATTATTTTTATGAATGTTGTGAATCCTTGAAACATTATATGTATGGATTTTTTTTGTTTAGACCATTGTCACTAATTTATACCCAACACACCATAGGAGGCTCCCACATGTGACATACTTAAGCATGTTGATAAAAGTTCCGCCATTTATGTCAAAGGAGTAGTTATTGATGTCAAGTGGTGTCAATTTTAGGGGTGGATTATTGGAAATCATTGAGTAGGTGGAAAATTGGTTTTAATTTATGTCAATTAATCAATTTTAATGTGCTTTTGGTTTTTTCAGAGTCTTTTAGTGTTTTCATACCACTGGATGTATGATCTAAATGACATATATTTAAGGGAATTTTGTCTACACTAGATCAACTCAAGTTCTCTTGCAAAGTGAATAGTTAGATAGTCCTCTTAGTGAGCTTTCCAATGGTATATGGAACTTGGTATAACTCCTAAGCGATCATGAGATATCCTTGTTTAAGTTGAAGAGGTTATAGATTTTTGGCATGTTGGTGTAGTGGCATGGTAGACAAAATATGAGAGACATGAAGGTAATAGACAAGAAACGTTTTGTTAGTTAAGATGAAAAGTTCCACAGAGGGTATAGATGAGAGGCTTAACATGAACTATAATGGCACAATTAAAGGAAAACACCAGACGAGAAACATGCTATCAATAGATGTACATATTTCATGCTATGCCACACCAAGTTTAAGTTGAATATGTATAGAAGAATAGCATGATGAGCATGGAGCAAGATGAAAGGTGCTAGATAGGAACCACTCTAACAATGGTAGACAATGATAAATTCATGCCCCTCACCCTTTTTCGATTAACAAAGAAAATTCATGAAAAACACGGAACCCATACCTATTTTCATACTATAGAAACGTGGTAGACAAATGGAAGTGATGAAGTAGAAATATGATGTGGCACGCTGACAAAGAGACATGTGGCAAATAGGTGACAGTGGCCTAGCTAAGAGATGGCACGGACCACTGGTGCAGTGATACATAACAGGTGGAAATAACCCTATTCGGTGGCCAAGTGGCCTATTTTTGAGTGACACATGGCACCCCTAAAATAATTCCATGTCACATGATGAAGGTTGCATGACATTAGCATAAGAAATTCCTTTGATGGTTAGCACACAGTTTTGACGACTTAGGCATATATACCAATAGATGAAGTTAAAGGGTGTGGGACAATCAAATTTTGTGTTCCAAGTGCCAAATTATAGTGAAGTGGAATTTACATGGAAAACTTAGTTTCAGGTTGTGATGACCAAAGCTAGCCGATACAGTCAATTATAAAAGTACGAGGTGTAGAAACCACAACCCGTCGTAATTAAAGCACTGGAGATAAATAAGGCAGGGAATTTGATCGAAGTTTGGTGTGTGATATTATTGAAAATTATGGGGTGAAATAGAGTGTCAACCTCAGCTCTGAGAAATTAACGACATAATTATAGGAGTGAATTGAATGGAGGGAGTGAAAGTTGATTGCATTCTTTATGAGAAGTTCCACTTTGAGCTGTGTGTGATTGATTGAAGAAAAAAAATTGTGCTCAATGGAGTGAGTCAAAGTATGAAATGAATTGTAGCTGATGCATTTGTGTTGAGAGTGTAATGGAGAGATGAATTGAAGCAAAAGATAGTGTTTTGCATCAGTGTGTGATGAAGTGAAGCTAAATTCATTATGCTACGTGTGAGTGAGAGTACTCAATTGGAGAAAGGGAGGAGGTTGTTGAAGATAGAGCAGTGATATTCATATGATTTAGAAATAGAGAATATTGCTAGAGATATCAGTATGAAAATGAATGAAATATAGATATGCTTGGCAACAATAGGTTGGTTCCTGTACATATTTGATTTTGGTTCCTATAGCAATGGTGATTGCTAATATGAGGGGGTTGGGGCCACCTGTGAGTTGGTGCTCAATGTAATACAAAGTAGTGGCTTTGATTTACATCATATTTAAATAATATTTTGTGGTTTTCTCCCGGAAGTGGTTCACATTAAATCATTCTGTACAAATTTCATGTGAATGATTTCTTTCTATTTGTTAATTGCATTTGATTGAACAATTATATAAATAAGTGTAAAATTTGTATAATTCTAATTCACACCCCCCCTATAATTCCTTGGTTCCCAACAAAGAAACAAACATATAAGTGACATAATTAAGTGATTCCCTATAAGTAATTTACATATAAGTGATACTCCTCAAAGTGAGACACATAGTCAACATGCCATGAGATACCTATCGTAAGTTACATAGTTAAGAATCAATGCACTAAAGCAAAGCACAAGAGACATGATACAAAAGTCCAAAGTCACATATTTATACTCAATTTGGTCTGAATAAATTTTTTCATACATAATGAAATCTTATTTCCAACATAGATAATGGAATTGCATGCCCAAGAATGAAAGAAAGGCAACTAGTTCCCTAGACATAAAATGTATTTTTGTGCTGAAAATGCCACATCACAGCTAATGTACATAATGTATCTCTCAATCGCCATTGCCACCCTTGTCACTCCTATGTGCATCTCCAAAATTAGTCTTCCTCCTCTTTGAGATGGAGGAACCTTGTGCCTTCTTTGGTCTTAGGGTACTATACCTCTCTAGGCTCTAAAAAGGAAATAAAATATATTAGTTAATTTTCCCATAGCTCAATCAGTGAACACACTTAATAAATACAATTATAACTCACATAAAGACTAACCTAATACATTAATGTAAATGATAAGAGGTTTTCCTCCTTCGTGATACAAGCCTCCCAGTAACGCCTCCATGTAATAATTACAAGAATAAATTAATTGAAAAAATCTAAATGTGTACAAAATCAATTTAACTCATAGTTTTCGATAATATTTTTATCAAACAATTTTTCTTAGCATGAAGATCTGAGGAAATGGAGAATATTTCCTTTCCTGGCTTAGAGGTGTAGCACTTCGCTTGACAACCTACTCAAAGGCAAAGATGGGGGTTCGGGAGGATGTAGTTACAACAACAGTAGATGCAACCACTATAGATATAGATGCAATAGATGCATACTCATTTCTACAATAGTGGATGCATTATTAGGAGGTGGAGCACTTGGATGGAAAACCTACTTTGAGGCAATGATGGGGGTTGGGGAGTATTTGGTTGTAGCAATTGTAGGTGAAATCACTATAGGTGTAACTACAATAGACACAATATTATTTGTGACAAAACGGGATTCAATTATCGGAGAGGTCTAAAGATGGAGTGGTGAAGGGTGAATGGATGTGGACATGGTGAAATGGTGTAAAGGAAACTGTACTAGCCATTGGAGGTGATACATCCCCAATGGTTGTATAATATGGAGAAATACCCTAGGGGAAGAAATGAGAGTGACAATTGCTAAGGGTGGACCCAATGGTTGGATTTGGCATGTAATGTGGACTAAATGGGATAGGTGGAGGATGGAATTAGGTGGGTACGAAAGGGAAAAGAATAGGGAATAATGGCACCTACAAAGAAATTTGTAATATGTTTGATTAGCACATAAACATCAAATTCAACTAAACTAAGATAGTGAAAGTCACATCAAAATTAAATATAATATACATATGTTACCTAGGTGGGAGGTGATTTGCTAATCATAGGAGGAGATCAATGCTCAGATTTGTAGAAAATCCTGTAGATTCACAAGCTCATGTAATCTACTAAAACAAAAGACAAGAATCTACTTCTAATCTTTACAACGGAAGCACATAAATATCGAGAAAAACAATAATTGACAAGAGGAAGAACATCAATGACACATAACACAATAAATATTTAGGGAAAGCCACAACTCAAAACTCGGCTATCTGTATTGCATTAATCAAAAATCCAAGATGATAATACAATGCTTTTTCTCACAAGAACAATCTGAGCACTCAGTAAAGTCAATCTCCAACTCACAAGTAAATCTTGGCTAGCACTTAGCCAATTCTCCTGCTCTCCAAGTCCTTATTTCCTTATGCAATTCCTATGGCTAATTAGCCCATCTCAAAGGGAAATCAGTGCATCCAAAACTGTGCAATACATTCAAGGATCATTTCTTGATTGCATGCACTATGTGTACAACTTAGAAAATTATACAACAAATAATACATTGTCCCTGCACTCTAGTCTCAACTAGGTCTTTCTCAAAACCAACATGCATGACTTTCTGATGAGGGAATCTTCAGTTAACTAGAGTAGCACTAGTTAATGAATTAGTGCACCAACTGACTATTAACTCACTATTAGTTCCTCAAACAATTTGGAAATAATTTAACTGAAATTAACTCAATAAACTAAGTTATCTAATTACAACTCATACTTAACTCATCCCAGACCCCTATAATGTAGGGAGAACATATACATGACTTCAGAAAGACTTCCAACTCGAAATTCCTAAGTTAACTAAGCCAACTCACTCTGGTTAACTATTACAAGTTGCTATGAGAATAGAATTTGATTTTAATTCTCAATTTAATTCAAGGACAAATTAAACTCCAATTTCTGGATTCTATTTTTAACATTACTTGTTGCTATTTTCAACACTCCGTCTCAACAAGAAAGGAATTCAACTCGATCCTGATCCTAAACCTTTGGTATGTTCTGCATGCAACACTTCTCTCTAGTGTTTTTGTACCAGCAACTCCAGAAACAAAAAACATCCAACCTGAATCAAAATGATGCCTCTGTCATCAAAGTCTTTGACTGCTTTTGCCTCTATCAACTAAAAACTTGCGCTTTTGTTGACACTATCTTTCTACACTGTTGTCAACCCTTCTCTACGCTTCTTTAGTATCTAACTACTCTAGCCTCTGTCACTTTGATATTTGACTGCATCAATCCCACTGATTCCTCCTGCTACTATGTACTTTGGGCTCTCGTAGCAAGGTATGACCCATGAGATAAAACCACTCAATTGAACATTCCCAATTTCAGCCCTCTTGGGACTAGCACTTCACATCACCCCCACCTCACACCTAGAGGTATGGCAGCATGTGGTCCCTCTGCCCACTTGGCTCGAAATTTCCCCCTATTGGAGGTATCTACATGAGTGTATGCCTCCACTCGATCTCCTATTAACTTCTCTAGTTGTGGTTGCTCCACAACTTCCTGAAGTTGCTTTTGAGACTGCTTCTTCTCTGCTTGAGTGGATCTCTTCACTCGGTCTCCTCTCAACTTCTCTAATTGTGACTGCTCCACAATTTCTTGAAGCTGCTTTTGAGGCTTCTTCTAGGGCTGCATGTTGAGAGGTAATTTACTCTTCCTTTCAACCACCAAGTCTCTAAGCTTTTCCTTGCTCCTCAAGGCTTTGCATGTATCTTGACCCTCAAGAGCATATAGGTTCTTGACTCATGAACCGATCTGTTTCACCTGTCCCGTGGTGATGTGTCTAAGGAAAACCTTTCCCTTACTAAAAACCACATCATATCCATGGTCTTCCAATACCGTGACTGAAACAAGATTCTTCTTTAGTCCTGGAACATACATCACATCTGTGATCCTCAAAGGGGAGTCAGAATCCCTATGAAAGGTAACCGTATCGATCCCGATAGCTCTATACCTCTTGTCATCTCAAAAATCTATGCTCTGCTCGAGGTTTTTCTCCTCAAAATCACTCAAGAGATCTTTATTCCCCATATTATGGAATGAGGCATCGTTGTCAAGGTACCACATGCCTCTCATGGCAGTGTTGACCATGCATGCAATGAGAGTGAAATCAAGTTTGAATTGTGAAGCTATATCTTCACCTGTTTCTGCTACTGTCGGCTTCTTCTTTCTTGCTTTCTTCTATGGAAAGTTCTTGGCATAGTGCCCATGCTCGTGACATTGAAAACACTTGACTTTCTTCAAGTCCATATTTTTTCCGCCCTCCTCAGTTTGGGACTTCTTTCCCTTGTCCTTATTTTCCCTACTCACTAAGGCAAAATCCTCTTCCACTTCCTTGGAAGAGGTCCCATCTCTGGTGTTCCTCTTGATCTCCTCCTGCATCAAATCTGACCACAGTCGTTCCCAATCTGGCAACTTCTCCCGACCATTGACATAATCCTGATAACTATGACAACTCTTTGGGAATCCAAGAACAAAAAGACTCACCATATCATCCTCAGCAACCATGATTCCAACACTTCCAAGTTCATCACGACATTGAGTGAACTTGGTCAAGTAATTTGGAATTGAGTTGCCCTCCTCCATATTGACTTTTCGAAGCTTATCTTTTAATGCCAACTTCCTTTGGTCACTACTATTCTGAAAAGGTCCTTCAATGCTTTCCATATAGCATGCGGAGTTTCCTTCCCATGGAGATTCGAGACAATGTGGTCTCGAACTCCCTCAAGGCTTATCTGCCTCGCCCTTGCCACACACTTCTTCCATTCAGCCAAATTCTGAACATCCGATGTTGGTGGCTTAGGAATGTCCTAATCAATGAATTCCTTCAAGCCATTATCCTCCAAAATAGCCTCCATCCTATCCTTCTAGGCTATATAATTCGAGCTTCCATCCAAGGCATACCCGAGCCGCGAACCGTAGAATGCCATATGTCGATCTTGAAGTATGTATTGCAAATTTGAATTTCACCTATAACCCAAAACTCAACACTTCGAAGTCTCCTCTAGTACACTATTCTCAGCTCCGATACCATGTAGAATTTCCTACAAATCTAGCTTTGATACCATTTAGAAAATCCTGTAGATTCACAAGCTCGTGTAATCTACTAAAACAAGAGACAACGATCTCCTTCTACTCTTTAGATCGGAAGCACATAAAGATTTAGCAAAACAATAATTTACAAGAGGAAGAACATCAATGGCACATAACACAATAAATATCTAGGGAAAGCCACAACTCAAAACCCCACTATCTGTATTGCATTAATCAGAAATCCAAGATGATAATACAATGCGTGTTCTCACAAGAACAATCCGAGCACTCAGTAAAATAAATCTCCAACTCATAAGAAAAATCTTGGCCAACACATAGCCAATTCTCCTGCTCTCCAAGTCACTATTAGTTCCTCAAACAATTTAGAACTAATTTAACTGAGCTTAACTCAGTAAACTAAGCTATCTAATTACCACTCATACTTAACTCATCGTGGACCCTTGTAATATAGGAAGAACATATACATGACTTCAGAAAGACTTCCAACTCAAAATTCCTAAGTTAACTAAGTCAACTCACTCTAGTTAACTATTACAAGTTGCTATGAGAATATAATTCGATTTTAATTCTGAATTTAATTCAAGGACAAATTACAATGGAATTTTTGGATTCTGTTTTTTACATTTGTTGTTGCTATTTTCAACAAGATTCTCTAGTTTAAAACTGTAGAAACACAAGAAAATTAAGATTGTTTTCTCCCAAATAACTGTTGGAAATAATACTAAGAGGGGGGGGGGGGGTGTGTGGGTGAATCAGTATTAGTAACTCAATAAATTTTCATTTCCATAGGAATATTTGTATACGCTACTTTCGCTAAGTGAACCAGTGTGCACACGCGACTGTTATTAAAGCAACTAGCGTATACACAGAGAACTATTGATTTGCCCAATTTATCATGCATTGAACTTTAACCAATATGTCAAATATTAATTAGATAGTGCAGTAAAAGCATAATAAAGCATTACACATAAGCATCACACATGAACACCAAGATATAAGGTGGAAACCCAATGTGGGTAAAAAACACCTGCTGCTGTCGTCTTTGTCTTCTTTTAATAATAAGAAAAATATGTTTACAATTTTGTACTGGTACAAACTTATACTAGTACGCAGGCTTCTACCTGCAGAAGGCTGCAACCTTCTCTCATTTTCCAACTACTACTAGAAGGGAGCTACAACCCCCTAGCTCTTGTACTAGCCGATATGTTTGCTGGTACGTAGGCATCGACCTATAGAAGGCTACGACCTTCTCTCTTCCTCCAGGGACCATGTTTCATAAATTTTCAAACCGGATCCATCAACAACATCATAACTGTAATTCAATCATCAAATACATCTACATCAACCAATCACTTTTTGAACCATCCACAACCGAATCAATCAATCACTTTGACAACCCATCAATCTGATCATTCATAATACTGTCACCAGAATATAGTAACCAGAACCCAGAACTCTACAACAACAAACAAAAGAAAATAAAACATATTTTATAAGGTATATACTACTTCCATGTGTCGAACCTGCGTGTATACACGCTTTTCTCAAAGCCAACCGGCAAATACATCTGCAAATATTAATTCAGAATTCTGCAGCTATTCCAGACTTCAATTATACCTAGATCATATCATTTACAGAATAATATATGCGTCCGTATTTAGATCTAGAATATACATGAGTAAAAACACATAATGATAGTTCATTTTACTCCTTAAGATGTTGATCCATCATTAGATCTAATCCCTCATCATCCACTAAGGTTCATCCTTGATTCAGATCCAACAATGCACCATAACCCAATAACCTGCATACTAGATCTCACACTTCATCAGATATTCGATACTTGCACACTATGGCCTAATGATCTTCTCCTCCTTTTATAATTTTAGGCCTTCCTCAATACCATGGACCAAAACCACTTAGGACCAATACCTTGGACCAAATACCTAGGGTCAATACCTCGGACCAAATACCTTGGACCAATACCATGGATCAAAATACCATGGACCAAATACTTCGGACCAAAAACATAGTTTTCCAAGGTATACATGTTTTTCCTTTTGTGAAAGTGCGTGTGTATGTATACGCAACTTGTATACACTGAACCTGTGTGTATACGCAGCTTTGTTAATGGTGAACCTGCGTATACCTCTCTTTCTTCATTTTGTGAAGACTGATCTGTAATTCTTTGTTGTTTACCTACTATACTGTGATCTTTCATCTAAGTGAGTTGCCATCAAGGACAATACCTATATCATAATGCCAACAATCTCCCCCTTTGGACTTGATGGAAACAACCACACCAAGTCACTCTCCCCCTTTGACATCAAGGGCAAAGGGTCATGCTCCCCCTGAGTACATGCTGAAATCTCTGATATGCTGAAGTGTACTGATTGAGCTCCCATGATCGAGTCCATGCTCCCCCTGAGCACAAGCAAAGTTTGCAAAAATATTTTCTAAAAGAAGAACATGACTCTATACCAATGAACTTCCTATCACCAATGACTCATACATACATCCATCTCCCAACCAAGTGGGGATATACCAATTGTTTATACATTACATCATCCATCCCATGCATAGTGGGGTTACAAATTAGGTATTTTCATGACCTTTACATTAAATGATATGCATGACATATATAACAGAGACCAAATAGCTTAAACAAGACCATGATAGTCATCAACAACTATCATATGATCTGTATCATTAGCAGCATCTGTCAACAACATCCAGACCAACAACCTGTATATGTCCCAAAATATCATCAACCTGTGTCATAGTATGTCGGCATATATGAACTCATCCTCTTGATCTCATCAAGATCACATTGCTATGTTCCCTTATCATAACCTTCCATGAATCAACTAAGCATATGTCATATCTCCAAGCAGTAGCACAAAATCATGCACATCATATCATATGTATGTGAAAACACCATAGACGTCATTATTAATCACTGCATGATCTTTCCACAAGAACCTTCATTATATCATCACTAGGGAACATCCCATATCATCAATCATCATTGATTAGGTACCGAAGACTTCTAGACATAATGCCAACAATGCTTTATTATAAGCATACCATGTTCTCCCCCTGAACCTATTCCACCTGTTCACTGTCAAATATGATCATTGCATATGTCAGTAAGAGATATCAAAACATCATCATCAATCAGATATACATTAAGTTGTCAAAAACTTTATGAGGACCAATATATTTCCACATGTTATCAACAGATTGTAACCATCATAAAACAGATTAGATAATTGACAGAACCATAACAGACCCCTTTTTCTTGAGTCTAGCACACTGCTTTTCTTCAAACCAACATATACGCAACTGTGCCCAAAAAAACTCGCGTATGTACGCGACTACGCTTCATGAAACTCGCGTATAACAACCTTTCTCTAAAAAAATAGGATTTAACAGCAGGATGATGCAGCAACTACTCATCGCTTTTGTTTGAGATATTCAAATGTCGCTTTGGGCAGTGGTTTAGTGAATATATCAGCAATATGTTCTTTGGAGGGAACATACTCCAATTTGACTTTTTGTTCAAGCACTTGTTGATGTAAAAAATGATATTTGATGGGTATGTGCTTGGTCTTGGAGTGCATGACTGGATTCTTTGAAATACTGATGGCACTTGTATTATCACATAGAATGGAGATGGGTGGAGTACATGTGATTTGAATGTCTTGCAAGGTTTGCATCATCCAAAGTAGTTGTGTGCAGCAAGATGCAGCAGCCACGTATTCTGCTTCAGCTATAGATAATGCAATTGAACTTTGTTTCTTGCTAAACCAAGACACTAACCTGGAACCCATATAGAATGCACCACCACTAGTGCTTTTTTTGTCATCAACACTTCCTGCCCAATCTGCATCTGTATATGCATGAAGTGTAAGATCTATATCTCTAGGATACCATAAACCAAAGTTTTGTGTTCCTTGAAGATATTTGAAAATCCTTTTGACTGCCTGAAGGTGTGATTCCTTTGGATTTTCTTGGAATCTTCCAACTATTCCTACTACATGCATGATGTCAGGTGAAGTACCTGTTAGATAAAGCAGACTGCCAATCATGGGTCTATAAGTTGGTTGATGTACTATTGTTGATTCATTATTTGAGCTGAGAGTGCATCCTGTTCCCATTGGGGTACATACTAGTATAGAATCTTCCATGCTTTACTTTTTCAAGATCTGTTTGAGATATTTGGTTTGTGAAAGAAAAATACCATCTTTATTTTGTTGAACTTGTAGACCAAGAAAATAGGTAGGCTCACCAAGCAAGGACATTTCAAATTCTTGCTGCATTATTGAAGCAAAATTCTTATTCATGGATTCTTCATTGCTACCAAAAATGATATCATCAACATAAACAACAATTATTAGCAATGTATCAGTGTCAATGTTTGTATATAGATTGCTATTTGCTGATCCCTTTGAAAAACCCTGTTGGTGGAGATATTTGTCAAGACTGTAATACCAGGCCCTTGGAGCTTGTTTTAGACCATAGAGAACCTTTCCAAGTCTGCATACAAGTTTTGCATCATTTCCAAGAATGAATCCTTCTGGTTGCTCAATATAGACTTCTTCTTCTAAGTCTCCATTAAGAAAGGCAGATTTTACATCCATTTCGTATACTTTGAATTTCTGAAAACTAGAAAGAGCAAGAAACATCCTTATGACTTCAAGTCTAGCAACAGGTGCACAAGTTTCTTCAAAATCTATACCTTCTTGTTGAGCATATCCTTTACAAACAAGTATGGCCTTGTTTCTAATAACTTCTCCATTTTTGTGCAGATTGTTTTTGAATATCCATTTAGTTCCTATGATATTCTTATCATGTGGTCTAGGAACTAATTCCCAAGTATTATTCTTGTCAATTTTCTCAAGTTCTTCATTCATGGCCTTGACCCAACATTCATCTTTGCATGCTCCATTTACATTTTGAGGTTCGGTGGAAGATAGTAATGGTAGATAGCTTGATGCTTCTGTAATAGTTCTTCTTGTCTGCACACCTGCCTCTTTTTCCCCTAAAATTTGAGTTTCTGGATGATTTTTCTAAACATACCTGGACGGAGTCTTTTCTTCTACCGTTATCTCTTCTTCTAGTGATTCATTGGTTTCTTCTTCAGAATCAGTGTGATTTTATGTGGGAAATAATCCTCATCTTCTTCATTGTCATAATCTTCGGTTTTTATCTGTTTTGGATTTTTTCATGCTTCGTCAACCACAACATCAATACTTTCAATAATTTTCCTAAGTCTTTTATTATAACATTTATATCCTTTACTTCGGGAAGAGTAACCAAGAAGAATACCTTCATCTACTCTGGGTTCAAACTTACCAAGTTTTTCATCAGTCCTTTTGATGTAACATTTTCTTCCAAAAACTTTGAAGTATTTTACAGTAGGAGTCTTACCATACCAAAGTTCATGTGGAGTTTGAGTGTTGTTTACCTGAACATTTGCTTGGTTGAGAATAGTGACGGCAGTGAATGCAGCTTCACCCCAGAAGGTTGCAGGAGTTCTAGATTCATCTAGCATAGCTCGAGCCATTTGTTGAACAGTTTTGTTCATTCTTTCTACCACTCCATTTTGTTGAGGAGTCCCTACGGTGGATAACTTCATTTTTATTCCATGTTGTGCACAAAAGTCAAAGAATTCATCCGAGGTAAATTCCCCTCCTCAATCAGATCTGTGGCATTTGATTTTGCGATCTGATTCATTTTCAACCAAAGCTTTGAAGGCTTTGAACTTTTCAAATGCTTCATCTTTATGCTTTAGAAGACCTATCCAACACATTCTGGAAAAATCATCAATGAACAATATAAAGTATTCTTCTCCACAAGGTGACTTTTTCCTTGATGGTCCACATAAATCAGTATGAACAAGTTCAAGAGGCTTACAGATTTGACATGGTTTGCATATTGTATTTTCAGGAATGCTGATATCTAGAAGATCACGAACAACCTAGAATCTGCATGCTTTTCTTATTTGAGAAAAGCTTAGATGTCCCAATCTTCTGTGCCATAACCAGTTTTCGTCATTTTTTCTTAGATAGCACTGTTGTTGTCCTCCCTTGAGTATGTATAAGTTTTTTAGAGTTCTTGTACCTTTGATCACATTTTCTCCTGTATCAAGCTCACGAACAACACATCCATTTGATCGAAACCCCACTTCATTTCCTTGATCACACATTTGACTGACACTCAACAGGTTATGCTTCAAACCATCAACATACATAACATTCCCAGCTTTAACTTTTTCTTTCAAGAAAAAAAAGCCTTTACCTTTTATGACAACAGGAGTGTCGTTTCCAAATGAGACACTCTTTTCCTTTTCTAAGGCATTATATGAGTGTAGTTTTTCTTTGTCACCTGTCATGTGTTTTGAGCATCCACTGTCGATGTACCATTGGTTTTCTTGTCCTTCTGCATAGAAGGCTATACCACATCTTTCTGTTTGTGGTTCTTTCTTTCTCCATATTTTGGGATTTAAAGGAGTTTGCTCCTTTTGAGATATTTGCCTAAATTTACTCCAACATTCAGATTCTTCATGGCCAAAGTTGTTACAGATTGAGCATTCTATTTCATTTTCAAGAAGAGAAAAGTTATCATAGGAACTTTTCTTGATCCCTGTCACGTTCCTTTGATTCTTTGCTTCTCTAGTCATGATGGTTTTGTAAGAAACACATTGAGCAACTTTGTGTCCAAAATTATGACATGAGCAACATTGACCATTGAAGAAGTTCCTGCGATTATCGAATCTATTGACCTGGTGATTGTAGTTTTATTCATCTTTGAAGCAAATTGAGTATGATTTATCTGCGGTTTGTTGTGACTTGTGTTCATCCTTGAAGCAAATTGAGCCTGATTTACCTGGTGATCTACTTTATTCATTTGCTGAATATTGTCATACTATTCATTGTTCTTTGCTACATCAAGATAGCTTTTAGTGGAGGTTGACGGCTTCTGTGATTGAGGTGCTTCTTCAGTATATCCAAGACATGTCTTTATCAGAGGAGAATGCTACACTTTGATAATTTCATTTAAGGTTTCTGATCCTTTAGCAAATTTAAGATTGAGAGATTTTTTCTCAAGATCCTTTCTTAGACCCACAATTTCACATTCTAGTTTTGCATTTTGTTTTCCTCTTTCAACAAGTTGATATGTCAAGGTATCTATAATCACATTCTTTTCTTCTAAATGGATTTTTAGTTTAGAGATTTCTTCATGAAGGTCATCTTCTTCTAAAGCATCCAAAAATTTATCATCTTCATAAGCCATTAGAAGTCTATAGTCATTACTATTTTCATCTTCATCACTATTTGGTAATCCATCGCTATCTTCATGAGTATAGTAACTCTTTTTACTTACACTTTGTTTTCTATTCCATTTGCAGATTCCTTCCCTTTATCATATTTATCTATATGAGGACATTTGGCAGCATAATGACCGACTCTACCACAGGCAAAACATTTGAAAGGTAGTTTACCTCTAAATCTTCTGGAACCTCGTTGAAGCTTCTTGACAAAGTTTAATTCATCTTCTTCTTCTGAAATATGTCCTGATTCATTGAGTTCTTCTTTTCCTTTTGTTGAAGCTTTAAATGTGGCTTCTCTCATATCTGATGGGCCTGCTTTTCTCATCTCAAAGGCAATTAATATTCCGTGAAGTTGTGTCATAGTAATAGTCTATAAATCATGTTTTTCTTCTATGGCAGATACTTTTGATTCAAATTTAGTAGACAAGGATCTTAAAAATTTCTCAACTAAGGTAACTTCCTTTATCTCTTCACCCAGATTCTTCATGCAATTAACAACCTCATATATACGTAAGAAGTAACTAGCTATACTTTCATCATTGTGCATCTTAAGACTTTCATAACAAATTCTAAGAGTTTGTAGTTTAGCACGTTTTACCTGAGAGTCTCCTTCGTAGCTTAGAACGATTTTGTCCCATATTTCTTTGGTTGATCTGAGCTCCATAACTTTGACAAACTCTGATTGTGACAGACTTCCCAATAATGCATTGACAACCCTAGCATTGGTTTCATATTGCTTTTTACTTGTCGTATCTGTAGGAATTGTTGATGGAAATGTATATCCTCCTTCCACGATTTCCTAGACATCTATTCCAAGTGATTGAAGATAGGTTGTGGTTTTTTTACGGGAAAAGTGTCTACTCAGAACACCCCTATCCCGCTAAGGTGTGACAGTGCCTTAGCAACAAACAAGGAAAACTACTTTCGTATTCTTCTTTATGAACTGTAAACGAAGAGGAATAGGATGAACCAACCTGTGTCTTGCGCTAGTTCTTTGATCCAATCTCTCTCCTCTTTGACAACTTCCAGCTACCTGCTCCCTTACTTGCCCAGCTTCACCAAGTTCCTGCAAGATCACAGAAGAGGAAAACTACACAAAGACATGGATTTACATTCATAAATAGCTTAGGATCAGATTTAAGCTAAACATGCAAATATAACAAAACATCATTGATACACAAGCATGTAGGAGAAACTCAAATAGTTTTATTGATATAACAAGAAGGTCCAGGAGGAGTTACAACCGATGATTCCTGATCCAGCATCAACCCCCCAGCAAAGGAGTCCCCTCTTCACCTCCAACAAAGCATAAATCACCCAATGCAATGATCTCTATCTCAAAACCAACAACAATTCTCTGCAAAGTACAAAATTCCAGCCTCTGGATCTCTGGGATGAGGGATCCATATATAGATGTATGCAAAGAGGATGAGTTAGCTTATGATTTGACTTGTGGCTTCTCTCTGTCAGTTCTTGCTTCCACTTGGAGACTGAGAGCCTCTTACTCATCCTTGGTCGAACTCAGTGAGGCAAGTGTCATTGGGGAAGATTCTGGAAGCTTCCATTGTCTGTCCACCTCGCGGAATGACACTGCCATTTGTCATTTTCCGCTCAGCTCACCTGGTAGTGCATTTAGGTGCGTTGCAACGCACCTAGCTAGTGTACTGGGGTGCTATGCAACGCAGCTAGCTAGCGGAGCAGCTGAAATGATCCTGATTTGACTGATTCTGAGCAGTTTCTGGTGGAGAACTTCTGGGAGAAGCTATAATTGGTTGACCTTGTTCCTCTAGGGGTAGGAACAACACTTTTAGGGACTTAGGATCCCTTGGTTTATGGACATTTCATGCTTAGAGTTGTAAGGCACTAAAATGTCTATAACAGTTGCCCCCTAAAGTATGCGGCCGTTTATCGGGTGAAATGCTTTATTAGGAGGATCCGAAGTTCTTTCAATGCTGGGAAGAGACCTGTAATAAGATACAATACAATACATTATCTTCATACTGTTTTCATGATCTAGCTGAGGTGGGAATTCCCATGCTCAACTTTATAAATTCATTTTTATGTACACAAGACAGACAATCGTCTGATGGTAGACTGATGATTTTGATGAAGTCATCATCATTTTGGTAGGATGATTATCTGTGCTGCAATGCTGTACATGTCAATGTCTTTATTTTTCCTGAATATATATCGCAGCCCAGATGGATGAAACTATATCTGGGGTCTTCAATCTCGTCCAATCTTCACTCGAAGTACAAGTCGATCCATGTGAGAAATGTTTTGAAGTCGAACATGGAAAGACAACGCTTGATTACATGTCGATGATGTAAACTGTTAACAAGCGCGAGAGGAATCACCCATAATGATGATGACCCTCAAGGTACTGCAGTACAATTTATGTGGTGTGAATAAAGGACTTAGCGTTGAACACCACGCAAAATCTTTCGGTCGAAGGTCATTGATGTATACCTGTCGCCGGAAGTGAGAAACTTGCCATTGAGGCATGAAAGCTTCAAAGTACTGAATGGGGTGTTCCTATATCAACTTCTTGGATAATGAGCTGGTGTCGACAAGAAGTGACCCGTCAAAGGAGGGCCTTAATGAATCCCACATCAATGACACGGAACGGAGCAAATGATTTTGATGGAGGTGAAAACGATCTGATGATATATGGTTCAGGATGGCGGTCATGAAGGAATGAAGTATAATGTATGGTAGTGGATGGGACACGGGTGACTTCTCTGGATGACTTCTCTTGAACATGTTAGCGACACTTATGTGATGGATTGGTAGCATTTACCCCAAATGTGGATGGTATGGCGTGACCATGGTGATGTGACCGGTGAATGAAACAACCCAACCCGACTCAGGCACGGAGTGGAAGTGTCATGTTCAAGAGCGACTTGCTACCAATAAAGATTCTTTGAGTTTCTTCCCAATTTTTCCCCAGTCATTGCTGACCAGTACCTCTTTATTTTTGTCAAGATTGAGGAGGATAACATATGCTTGTTCTATAATTTGCCCTTCGGGCAAACCCATCACTATGTTTTAACGAGCCTAGCGATAGTGAAACTCGTTCTCGTCTAAAGACAATTTTGTCGCTATTAATCTTTTTAACGAGTTTAATGACAAAGATAACTCGGTCCTTTTCATTTTTAGATAGTCTAAAAAGGTACGTAAAGGTAACTCCAAAATTCCTTTTTCGTCATGTAATCCCTTAAGTCCGAGAAAGTATAAAATAATACAGAAGGGATGAATTTTCGATAGTTTTAACGAGCCGAACAAAACAAGCGCTCGATCTTTTTGTGCAATAATCCCTCAGGTCCAAAAAGATTAAAATCTAGAGGAGGGATAGCACTTCCGGTCGCTATAATGAGCTGGAAGGCCAAAACTCGGCAATCTTTTCATATTTTACGAGTCAGTTGAAAAGAGCTTAAAGAAGACTCGTCTTTTGAGGAACGAGTGATAAAATGGGTAGTAGCTAATTCCAAGTAAGGGTTCGAATTTTCCAATCACGGCAGTGTCACAAGGATGGCTAATGAAATCACTCTTCACATCTGTTCCTCAAAATGGGTAAACAATCAAATGGAGGTGAATGATTGGCCAATGGAAAAGTGGAGGTGACGGTGCAAACACGACCAAGGCTTTAATGGCTGAAATCTTCATTCACGGTGGTTATTTACCGGGGAATAGTTCATTTTTTAATGAGCTTAAACGCGGGTGGAAACACTTGCTCATGTCTTATGTTTATTTTTTAACGAGCTTGAACTATGTGCTAAAACTACTCGATTAATCCAGTCATATGATAAGAATGTCTCATATAAAACGGCAACTTTTAGATTTTTGCCCCACATCCTTTCTTTATGGAAGTTAGGTGACGACTAATCCTACGAGTTTAAAGGGTTAGAGGTCCTAAAAATTTAAAAAATAAATAGCCGCCCCTCGCTTGCATTCCAAAAGGTTTGCATGCCCCCAAGTATAAAGTATGGTTTCAAGGTTACCCCTCAATTTGCAGACAAAACACTTGTTTTATCGGGAGAGGCCTACCTCTTATAGGTTACCCAAAGATTGCTCGATTCGCAGTGCAAACAAAACACTTCTTCGGCGATGTCTACCAAGATAAACAAAGGTGATTGACTCAGTTCTGTCAACTCACATAACTTTGACAAAAGAATCTTGTAATAGAATAACCCCTTTTCCACTGACAGACGGGGTACAGACTAGTCATATTCTCCCGCGGAAACCTACCCTATACCCGAAGTTTTCCTGCCGAAGCAGACCAGGACGCATGCCCCCTGGGTTTCAGTCATATCCCTCTGAATTACTTGTGCTCATCGGGAGGACGGACTGGAGATTGAGACATTTCTTGCATGAAGAGACCATTCAGGGATGGTATATGACTAGTTGCTATGCGTGATCCGGGAAATGAAAGCTGGTCCATGAGCTTGACCACTCTTCCTTCGTGTGGAAAACACATTACTCTAAAGAGTGAGGAGACGCTGGCTCCCATGCAATGAATATAGTCTCGTCCAAGGAGTAGGTTATAATCTAAGGGTCCTCGAACTACCATTACGTTCATTTGAACTGTCTTCCCTCTCAATGTTATGGGCACATTTGGAAGGATCCCTAAAGGTCGACCGGTTCCTTTGTCAAAGCCTGTCAGATTTCTCATCTCAGGCAACAGTGATGGCGAACCAAGTGCTTTCCAAGCAATAGAGGAAAGGATACTCACAGAAGCCCCCTCATCTATGATGGTACCAGCCATGACCATTCTATATATTTGAACGATAATTCGGAATGGTGTGCTTGCTGGTAAACGGGGTCTGCCTAGTTGATTCCAGTCGAAGGAAACAACTAGGTTGCTTGGAGGTGGGACCGAGTAGACGGCTAGGTATGGCTCTGGCGAACTTCCCTCCTGCGGTAAGGGAATGGGTAGATTTCCCCCATGTTCGTCGGAGTCTGTGTTGATGAAGAGAATTTGGACGGTGTCATCCTTGTTCTCTTCAGTGACTGTATCATCCGAAGATAAAACCTCTGAAGGAAAGACCAGGTCAACGGCCACCTCAACCCTTTGAATTTCATCTGGTATGGATTCAGATGGTTTATCTTCGATGATAGGCGCTTCAGCCGACCACTTGAGCGGGCCAGTTGGATTCTCAACTAGCGGAGGACTCGGCAAGAGTTTTTTATATCCAGGAGGAAGTCGTAACGGTGAAACCGGACGATCATCCAAAACTCTCTTCGCTTCGTCTAAGAAGGGACAATGGTGGACGGCATGATTGCCTTCGCACAGTTTACAGGGAAATCTAGCTTTCCCTTTTTGTCCTGGGGCTTCACTTTCGTTAGTTGACAGTGTGCTTTCAACATGATCATCAGAGGTTGATGACACCGGATTGTGCAAACGAGGAGACCAGTCCCTTAGTATCCGAGGGATGCAAGGAAAATCTCTATGAAAGTGGTCTCCTCTACAAATGACACATGGCGATTTAGGCCTGGTCGGTGCAGTGTGTGGATTTTCGTTAGACGACACTCGTTTTCCCCCATTCGCCTTTGGCTCCTTCTTATTCTTCTCTTTCTTCTTCTTCTCCTTCTTCTCCTTAAGAACTTGAATTTTGGCTTTGCCAGCCCCATCAAGCGAAGAGGAAGGGGGAGAGGAAGAATTAGAGGAAGTAGAAGGTTGGTGGGCAACTCTGGACTCGTCTGGTTGCTGATTCGATTGTTCATGAATAGTGGTGTTCTGAACGACATTGGTTGAGAAGAGCCAGACTGGCAAGCCAATTTTCAGTCTTGGAAGCGACAATGTGGCCATATGGGTTGCACCAACATCTCCCCAAGAGGAGAAGGGACTAGGATTTCCACCAAGGGGAATTCCCTGGTTGGTAGACTCCATTTTCTCAACCTAAGATCAACGTAGGAAAAGGGTATGAATATTCCGTTTAAAATAAATTTTAAGACTCTTGGACACAACTTTGTTTTTTCAATTTTAAAGAGTCGAGAAAAAAGAAAAGATGACTCTAGTCTCCTTCGATTTTTAATGAGCCTGAAGTGACAAGTGCTCAGATGGACCTTTTCCGTTAAGGAGTCTGAAAAGGAACGAAAGGGACTGCTCTGGAGACCTAGGTAGAGGGAGTACCAAACCAATTGCAAAACTGCAGAATACTTTTTACGGTACGACAGTCAATCTTCCCGAATACTGTGTTCGGTGCATTGCGATCAGTAGGGCGGCCGACACGGCTTCCTATGGATAAAAGGTTTTAAGCCTATAGGGGTCTCCCAATATATACTCGACGGTACGTGGGAGCACAAGTCCGTACTGGCACTTATCGTCTCAAAGTGGAGGAATCACCCAACCATCAGTGAGGACAACAGTTACTAGGCTTTATGATGCCGGAACACGTCTCTAGCCTAGACCTCTAAATGTTGTGCGTTAAATTCCAATGCGTTGTTAGATTCATTCAATTTATTTTAAGTTGATCTTTCTTAGAAGTTTTCCTTTTTGGATCACCACGAGATGTAGATGTAATTCCTAAAATGCAATCTACAGATGATAAGCAAGCTTTTATCTCTTTTCAGCAATGAAAATCCTAGCTACAAGGGGAAAAGAAAGACACAATCTCTTCTCAAAGAGCAAAGAGCACACTGTAGATGCACTTTTCCTAAATCAAGCCAAACAGACTATCAATATGCAAATGCACATATGCATGTATTTGTTTTCACTTTCTTAATATTGATGCCTAAAAAGAAAGTTGATGTACAAATCTGAATTTGCTTTCAAGTGAAAAACACAAACAAGCTTCTTTTCGAAATCAAAAGGTAGATAAGATTACGACACTTTATGATTTTGAAATAAACACTCATTTCGACACTAGAAAGTGACAAATTCAAACCAAAGGTAAAAGTAAAAGTATAATCAACTGTCAACAGCAAACAAACTTTCTCATAAGATCAACATCGACACTTACGACAGATCTAAATCCAAGGACGACAATATGACTATTCTACTCTTTCAATGGAAAACTGTAAATGATGTAATAAAGACACAAAGAACATCTACAGTCTTTTTGTACAAAGGAGGCGGAATTAAGGCAAAGAAAAGGGGTTTTTAAACAGACACACACTGATCACAGGCTGCAAAATCAGAGACAAAAATCTGAAAAAATGAAGCAAAGAACCTCAGCTGCACAGGGCTAGGCTGATCAGCACACCTGTTACACAGAGAAACTGAATTGCAGCGTAGGTAGCCCTCTCGGGAACTGCGTTGAAATGCAGAGTCTCTTCACAGTGCCTGCGCTGGGGCA
Source organism: Pinus tabuliformis (assembly GCA_031772625.1). Taxonomy (NCBI): domain Eukaryota; kingdom Viridiplantae; phylum Streptophyta; class Pinopsida; order Pinales; family Pinaceae; genus Pinus; species Pinus tabuliformis. Next base: position 477,785,908 of record CM062806.1, on the reverse strand, counting down.
GAAACGAGACTTCTATCTAGGTTCTGGGTCACGGTTTGCAGTTTAATCTATGGATTTTGGCCGAGTAAAAGCAATCAGTAATGCACAATCAGAGGGTGGATTTAAAGGAGGTCTAAGAGCTATCACAAAGGGTAATCAGATCATTTGTGAATCAGCTGTTCAAATCATAAACAAATCCAGTGAAAGGATTGAAGTAGCAGGTGTCTACTTTGCATTTGATAATGGCAAATGCAGTTCGATTGCTACTTCTGTGTTTATGAAACAAACAACAAGAGAAACACAAACAAACTAACTAGACACGATCCCCAGTGAGAGTCATCATTTTGTTGACGGGAAAAGTGTCTACTCAGAATGCCCCTATCCCGCTAAGGTGTGACATTGCCTTAGCAACAAACAAGGAAAACTACTTTCGTATTCTTCTTTATGAACTGTAAACGAAGAGGAATAGGATGAACCAACCTGTGTCTTGCGCTAGTTCTTTGATCCAATCTCTCTCCTCTTTGACAGCTTCCAGCTACCTGCTCCCTTACTTGCCCAGCTTCACCAAGTTCCTGCAAGATCACAGAAGAGGAAAACTACACAAAGACATGGATTTACATTCATAAATAGCTTAGGATAAGATTTAAGCTAAACATGAAAATATAACAAACCATCATTGATACACAAGCATGTAGGAGAAACTCAAATAGTTTTATTGATATAACAAGAAGGTCCAGGAGGAGTTACAACCGATGATTCCTGATCCAGCATCAACCCCCCAGCAAAGGAGTCCCCTCTTCACCTCCAACAAAGCATAAATCACCCAATGCAATGATCTCTATCTCAAAACCAACAGCAATTCTCTGCAAAGTACAAAATTCCAGCCTCTGGATCTCTGGGATGAGGGATCCATATATAGATGTATGCAAAGAGGATGAGTCAGCTTGTGATTTGACTTGTGGCTTCTCTCTATCAGTTCTTGCTTCCACTTGGAGACTGAGAGCCTCTTACTCATCCTTGGTCGAACTCAGTGAGGCAAGTGTCATTGGGGAAGATTCTAGAAGCTTCCATTGTCTGTCCACCTCGCGGAATGACACTGCCATTTGTCATTTCCCGCTCAGCGCACCGTGCATTTAGGTGCGTTGCAACGCACCTAGCTAGTGTACTGGGGTGCTATGCAATGTAGCTAGCTAGTGGAGCAGCTGAAATGATCCTGATTTGACTGATTCTGAGCAGTTTCTGGTGGAGAACTTCTGGGAGAAGCTGTAATTGGTTGACCTTGTTCCTCTAGGGGTAGGAACAACACTTTTAGGGACTTAGGATCCCTTGGTTTATGGACATTTCATGCTTAGAGCTGTAAGGCACAAAAATGTCTATAACATGGTTCTTATCTTCTAATAAACAAAGTTGCTCCCATAAAAGATTGGCGGTCTGATGGATCCCCCGCTTTCTTGATTACTCATGATGATGGGTCTTCCTTCAAGTGATCAAGCTTCTTATGAAAGACCTACTCTGATACCAATTGTTGGAAATAATACTAAGAGGGGGGGTGAATCAGTATTAGTAACTCAATAATTTTTCATTTCCATAGGAAAATTTGTATACGCTACTTTCGCTCAGTGAACCAACGTGTACACGTGACTGTTATTAAAGAAACCAACGTATATGCAGAGAACTATTGATTTACCCAATTTATCATGCATTGAACTTTAACCAGTGTGTTAGATATTAATTAGACAGTGAAATAAAAGTAGAATAAAGCATTACACATAAGCATCACACATGAACACCAAGATATAAGGTGGAAACCCGATGTGGGTAAAAACCACCTCCTGCTGTAGTCTCTGTCTTCTTTTAATAATAAGAAAAAATTGTTTACAATTTTGTACTGGTGCAGACTTATACCAGTACACAGGCTTCTACCTACAGAAGGCTGCAACCTTCTCTCGTTTTCCAGCTACTACTGGAATGGAGCTACAATCCCCTAGCTCTTGTACTAGCCTATATGTTTGCTGGTATGTAAGCGCCGACCTACAGAAGGCTATGACCTTCTCTCTTCCTCCAGGGACCACATTTCATAAATTTTCAAACTGGATCCATCAACAATATCATAACTGTAATTCAATCATCAAATACATCTGCATCAACCAATCACTTTTTGAACCAACCACAACCGAATCAATCAATCACTTTGACAACCCATCAATCTGATCATTTAGAATACTGTCACCAGAATATAGTACCCAAAACCCAAACCAGAACCCAGAACTCTGTAACAACAAACAAAAGCAACTAAAACATATTTTATAAGGTATACACTACTTCCATGTGTCGAACCTGCATGTATACGCGATTTTATCAAAGCCAAACAACGTATACATCTGCAAATATTAATTCAGAATTCTGCAGCTATTCCAAACTTCAGTTATACCTAGATCATATCATTTACAGAATAATATATGCGTCAGTATTCAAATCTAGAATATACATGAGAAAAAACACATAATGATAGTTCATTTTACGCCTTAAGATCGTGATCCATCATTAGATATAATACCTCATCATCCACTAAGGTTCATCCTTGGTTCAAATCCAGCAATGCACCATAACCCAATAACATGCATACTAGATCTCATACTTCATCAGATATTCGATACTTGCACAATATGGCCTAATGATCTTCTCCTCCTTCTATAGTTTTAGGCCTTTCTCAATACCATGGACCAAAACCACTTAGGACCAATACCTTGGACCAAATACCTAGGGTTAATACCTCAGACTAGATACCTTGGAGCAATACCATGGACCAAATGCTTCGGAACAAAAACTTAGTTTTCCAAGGTATACGCACTTTTCCTTTTGTGAAAGTGTGTGTGTACGTATACACAACTTGTATACAGTGAACCTGCGTGTATATGTAGCTTGGTCTATGGTGAACCCACATATACCTCTCTTCCTTCATTCTGTGAAGACTGATATGTAATTCTTTGTTGTTTACTTGCTATTCTGTGATCTTTCATCTGAGTGAGTTGCCATCAAGAACAATACCTGTATCATAATGCAAACAATAACTTGGGCATTTGCAGTTTTTTTAAAATCCCGCTAAGCAATCATTGAAGTAGATAAGAATAAAGACATTGAAATAGATGTATGTGAGGTGTTGTAATATAAAATGAAGTATCCATGGTGCTTCAAGGTTGGGAGAACTAACATATTCCCATCTCAATGGTAGTGTATCCTCTCATAGTATTTATACATGCCAAAAAAATTAAAGAAGAAGTACATTAAAGCTATGTTGATTGAATATTTGTAAGTTTTACAATTAAATTTATAGCCAATGATTTAGCATTAATTAAAAACTATACTAGCATGATCCACAAAACTCTTGTGGATGACATCCTCCGTTAGGTCATAGCAAGTATGCCCAAAATGATAGCATAGATTTGACGCTACTCAAATCAAACCGAAAACATCAACCTTCCTATGCAAAGTTAATGGTCTATGGTTAGTGTGGTCGTAAGGCGCCACAATTGGACGTTTAATATAGTCGTAAAATGGATCTCATTTGGAGGCTGCTATAGATGAACTATGCTACAATATACTACATCTAAGACATGCTATCACACTGCTAATGTCAACAAGGTGATCTGAAATTTGAGATGCCTAGTGGGGGAGAAGGGGGTGGGAATATGTCTGGAAGCATGTAGATGTATTAATGGAATATGTGTAGCATTTGGTCAATGAGTGGAAGATACAAAACCAACCCCCTAGAACTCACTAACATTAAAATATTTTTTTTTTTGCTGAAGCAAGAGTCGTTCCTTCTAATTCATTAAGCCATAAAATATTTACATATGTACAAACGTCCACCCGACACCGTGGAACCAGGAAAATTAAAATGCTAACAGCCTATGGCATGACCCCCAACCCTACAAAGGTAACCTCTGAACCCTTGGAAAACAAACCATATTTGTGCCATGTGGTTAGAAGAATGTGTGAAAAACCGCGGTATCTCCAACTCCCCAGACTAGCAGCTTTAATCAAAACCGTCCATTCTCCTTACGCAATCCAACGGCAGAGGAAGAAATCACCCAGCGAAGACGTTCGGTATTTAATGGCCCTGCCCCACCAAACTACACGATCATTCATGTCCGTAGATCTGCTCAGCGAAATCCAACGGTTGAGAGTAATATCGCACAGGTCAAGGTCTCTGGACATTAGCGTGCGATGGGTGCAGTATTCATTACCATCCCCCTACCACGTGTAGGAAGCTGAATGGAATCACTTCCAAGTCGTTAAAACCATTTCCCGCTTGAGAGTCATGCGATCAACCGAAAATCACAGCGGTTTTGCCTCCCAGAAAAGGAAATTCGGGATATTTCGGCTACTGGAAAAGACTGGGTACCACTCCCTAACATTATTTCTTTTATGTATAAACCTAAAACCATGGAATGTTGTGATCCTACCCACTGTTTGACCACCCGAGAAACTGAGATATCCGGTCAATCGTACACCGGGGTTTTCTGAGGCCAACAGTGGCCTGCCCCCCACCAAAGAACAGTCTACTGGGCAATGGTGGAACATGCTGAGTTAAAGTTATTTCGAACTTGCCTCCTTGGCTCTGTATCGAAAAACCTCCCTGTCCTCTTTTGCTTGCTCGTAACAAAGAGCTTTTAGTCTACTCTGAGGCAACTCCTACCACTCCATTGAAACCCTGCATTATGTACAACTCACACCTTGTTTGGCAAGAAGATCCACCAGTTTATTGGCCTGTCTGCAAACATGGTTGAAACTTACTGTGCGAAGTCCTTGGAGGTGACCCTGAATTCTTTGGAAAACTCGGATTAGCCTCCAATGTTTTGAGACTTTCTTTGGCACTGTTCCACAACTAATTCTTTTCACCGAGTTGATGATTAACTCAGAGTCCACTTCTATAATTACATTCAAGCAGTTTTCCTACTTCAGAAACTCTAAGCATTTCTCCAAAGCCATTAATTCAACCATGTTGTTGGTGGATCTTCCTAAATGGAAATGGAAGATGAAGATGATGCTTCCTTCTTCATCCCTTAAAACCCCTCCATAACCAGCAGTTCCTAGATTGCCTTTTGAAGCCCCATCAATGTTGTATTTCAAATAACCTTTTGGGGAGGATGCCAGAAATCCTTCTCTGTATCCATTGAGACTAATTTCCTATCCAGGCCTTGAGGAATGAGCCCCTGCATTCCCAGTTGCCTAAGAATTCTTAAATCAGCCTCTGAGGGAGGATTCCTAGGGTGATTATGTACTTTGGTGCCCACTGTCTCCTTAAGCTATTTCAAGATCAGCTTAAACAGGCAATGAGGGGGATTCTTTTCACTCTTGAATATTCTCTTGTTCCTTTCTTTCCAAACATTCCATACAATGAAGCTTGGCGTTAGGGCCCAAGCCGAGCTAAGAAATTCATAATCCGAAAAAGTTTTCCTCCAATTATTTAGGGTATTAATGATACTCCCTTTGTCCCTATCAGTTTGTTGAAAATGGTAGCAAATGTATCCCATAACCAGGAGGTGAAAATGCAGCTATTGAGTATATGCTCCATTGTCTCCTCTTGAGCTTCACAGAGCTGGCATCTAGATGGCCCCAGAACACCCCTCTTCCTAATATTATCCCAAGTCAAAATTTTCTTGTGATGTACCAACCACATGAAGAGTTTGATCTTCATCCACCCTTGGTTCCTCCATAGGTTCTGCCAGATCTTATCTGGAACATGGGAATCTAGCTCAAGGAGAATACTTTTTGCTTCCTTAAGATTAAAGATGCCCTCTTTATTGTTTCCCCATCTTAGTTGATCTTGCCCCCCTGTTACTAAGATCTTCCTCTTTTCCAGCATTCTCATAAGTGCCTCTGCTTTTGTTTTCAAGGGGCTATCATCTCTGCAGTCAATGTTTCTCCAGATTCTCCACTTTCCTGTATTATGAGTATGATCCTAGAATTCCTTTACCTTATTTAATCCTTGGGTATCTGACTCTTGCTTAAGGCCCAAAAAGTCCTCGTTTAACAGTGTTGGTTCTTGTTGCCATTTATCCTCCCATAATAGAGCTAGATCTCCCTCTCCGATTTCCCAGAAACAATTTTTTTGTAATAGGCTTATGTTCTCCCATGATTTATTCCAGATGTAAGAGCCCCTTATATTTCCAGACATTCTTATGAGATCACTAGTTTTCTAGGAGCTGGCATATTTATCTTTCCAGATACTTGCCCATTGAGCCTTTGGATCATGAACCCAATGCCACCATAGTTTGGCCCCTAAAACTTTGCTAAGAATCTCCTTATCATCCAAACCTAGGCCTCCGTGGTTCTTGGCTCTACAGATTTTTTCCCATGAAACTAAGGCCCATTTTTTCCTTGTCTCCTCCTTAACCCAAAGAAATATTCTTTGGATGTTTCTGAATTTCTGTAAGACTCCTTTTGGAGCTGGGAGAGCTAATAACATGAAAATAAGGATTGATTGCAGTATAGCCTTTGTAAGTACCAACCTACCAGCCAAATTTAAAGATCTGATGGTCCATTTTCTGACTTTATCCTGCATCTTATTGATCAATGGTTCCCAAATGCTCTTGTGCATCGATTTAGCAGTTAGAGGAACTCCCAAATATTTAGAGGGGAGGGACACCCTTTGAAAGCTTAGAATTCTGGAGATATTTCTCTGAATAGCAATATTGGTATTAAAGAAAAAGATTTTTGATTTGGAGAGATTAACTTCCATACCTCTAGCCATGGTAAAGTCATTCAGGATTTGTTTGTAGGTTGTAGCTTCTTTAACTGTGGGGATTCCCTGTAACATGGTATCATCTACAAATTGTTGATGAGTCAGTGCCTGACCATTCTCAATTAGTTGAAGGCCCTTAATCTTACCCATTGCTTTAGCATGTTTGATAGACCGACCAATTCCTTCCATCATGAGGATGAAAAGAAAGGGAGAGAGCGGGTCTCCTTGCCTGAGGCCTCTAGAAGGAATAAAAATCTCAGAGGGAGATCCATTCACCAATATTGAAAAGCTGGAGGAAGTCACTAGGGCCATAACCCATCTGACCCAGTTATGATCGAAACCAAAAGCAATAAGAACTTGCTTGATATAGGTCCCGTTCACCTTATCATAAGCTTTGACTATGTCCAATTGCATGATCATTCCAACTTGTCTCTTGCTAGTTAACGAGTGAACCACCTCATGATCTTGAATGATGTTGTCTAGAATTTGTCTGCCTTCCACATAACCGGATTGTTCCCCTGAAACTAGAGTAGGAAGTAGAGGTTTGAGTCTATTGGCCACTACCTTGGATATTATCTTGTAAACTACATTGCATAAAGCTATGGGTCTATACTTATCAGGTGTTTGAGCGATGTCCTGTTTAGGGATCAGGGAGATGAAGGAGGTATTGAGCACTTTTAGAATGGTTCTGTTCAACCTGGAATCCTCCACTACATTCAAAATATCCTGTTTAACAATATTCCAGCAAGCTTTTAAAAAATCCACATTGAAACCATCCCAGCTTGGTGCTTTTCCATTCTGCATATCTTTGAGGACCTCACTGACCTCCTCTTCAGTTACTGGCCTGTTAAGGTTGAAATTGTCCTCTCTAAACACCAGCTTAGGTATGTTTCTAGTTACATCCCTGATGAAATGTTCTCTGTCTGAATTGATTTCCTGAGTTATGTTTCGGAAGTGCTGAACTAACACAGCTTCTATGTCCTCATGGGAGATATGAAGCTCCCCATCCTTGTCCTTGATCGAAGATATTCTATTGTGAGCTCTATTAGCCAAGGTGGATCTGTAAAAAAATCTAGTGTTACGCTCTCCTTCTTTTAGCCATTGAACTCTAGACTTTTGTCTCCAAAATATTTCCTCTTGTTTACACAAATTCTCCCATTCTTGATGATGTTTCTCGACTTCATTACTTTTGACTTTATCAAAGCCTTTCGTGATCAGAGCTTGGTTGAGTTCCTACATTTTGTTTTCAATAGATTTTTTTTCCACAAAAATGTTGCCAAAATCATTCTTGTTCCAATCTTTAAGCCTAAGATTGATGTGCTTTAGTCTTTTCTGTAGAAGGAACATTCTTGTTCCCTGAATCTGCAAATCTTCTAACCAGCATTTTTCAATGTTACAGATGAATTATGGGTGGGAAAGCCAGATATTCTCAAATCTGAAAGGTCTGTTCCTGGGAGTACCTATGCCCTTGATCTCCAATTGAACTGGCCAATGATCTGAGCCTCCGAAGGGGAGAAATCTCGCTATTACTTCCTTATCTATAAGCATAAGATCCTCTGGGATAATCAATCTGACTAACTTGGAGGCTACATGAGACTGTCCTCCTCTTTTATTATTCCAAGTAAAGAGGCCATTGTTTTTATTAGTATCAACTAGTTTCATATTATTTGTAAAGGTTTGAAATTCTAAAGAGTCTTTACTTAGAGCTCTGGTTCCCCCTTTTTTCTCCGAAAGGGATTTGATTATGTTGAAGTCCCCTCCCATGATCCAATGTATTCCTGCATGTCTGTCCCTGAGATCCATAAGGGAATCTAGAAACCTGAGTTTATCATCTATTCTTTGAGGGCCATAAACGTTCGTGACCAGATTGGTATCCCTATCTCCTACTCGCTAAATAACTATTGATAAATAATTCCTAGATGCCTCAGCATCTATTATGCCAATTTTTTGGGGGTTCCAAAGAGTGAGTATGCCCCCTGTTGTGTTCTCTGCTTTGACTTCTAGAAACTCAAAACTATTGAGCCATTTGCTATGAATTTGTCTTAGTTTTTGAATGGAACATTTCGTTTCCTGGATGAAGATTATATCCGATGTTGCTTGTTTCATTCTATTACTAAGAAATCTCTGCTTTCTTTTACTACCTAGACCCCTAATATTCCAAGATGTGAACTTCATAATTAAATATTTGTAAAGGAGTAGCTGGCTAGATCTTTCATCTTACTTGAATCTATCATTAGCTTTCCACACTCCATCAAGAGCTCATTCTTCTTTTTTCTACCTCTTTTCTTTCTTGGGTTTCTAGTTGCTAATCCAGGAGTTGTTTTCATCGTTTTCACACCTCTATTATCCTACTTTTCAATGTTTTTTCCTTTCTCCAACCCCTTAGCCCGAGTTTTCCATAAAAACAACTGCTGTATTCTATTGAGCTCTTCTTGAGGTCACGAATCTACCCCTCCCGTGGTTACCTATATCAAGAACCCTTCCAGATCTAGGTGTTCCTTGTCAAGAATATCCTGTAGCTCATGGTCCTCCAAGTCCATTTCACTCTAAGTTATTTCCTGATCCATCTCTAGTTCTGCATCACTCATTATAGTCTCTTTCTGATTATCAATATCTTGTGTTTGCTCACAGTTTTCTTCTTTCTCCTTTTCCCCAAGACTTCCTTCCATTGCTTGATCTTCTTTCATAATCTCTTCCTCCTCTTCCAAAACTTGGAACTTGTTCTAACTATCCTGTTGCCCTTCATTTTGATGTTTCTTTGGCCCTCTTTTACCGCCTTTTCCTCTATTTACCACTTTGTGAAAGCTATTAGTGTCCTTCATTGTGTTAGCTTTTCTCTTGTTTTCTACTTTATTGAGCGGGAAATCTCTGAATAGGTGCCCATGTTCATGGCATCTACGGCATCTGAATGGAATATGCTCATAGTCTACTGTTTGCACCCATTCTTCATCAAAAACTTCCAAGAGTACCTCATCCGGAAGAGCTCTGGATAGATCCATTTCCACACATATCCTTGCAAAGGAAGTATACTTTCCCTTTCTTGTGGCTTCAGAAGCTTTAACAAAACGACCTAATTTATTGCCTATGGCAGCTAACGATTCAGTTTGCCAGTAATCAAGAGGTAGAGAATAGAGCCTTACCTAGACCAGTACCAAAGTAAAAGTCTCTCGCTCTAGGACAAAATTCATCATCCATGGCCGCATATAGAGGCCAGCTGCTGCAAAGAAGTATGCCCCTCCTTCAAACACTCTGTCTTTGTCTTCAATATTTGTGAACACCACAGTAAAGAATCCCTTTGACCCAAGTTGTAGGTCAATGCTCCCTTTAGGTTTTCAGTGGTATTTGATCCACGTTTGTAAAGCTTTCTCAGTGGGCCATAATCCCATGAATTTACAGATGATAGCATAAGTCCGCATGTGATCCCCGTGCGCCTGCAGAATAGGATCATTTAAAACTACTTTGGGTGTGATCTCAGTGTTATGTTTACAAGGTCCCTTTTGTCTCTTGTCTTTAGTTCCCTGCTTTTTGTCTTCTTCGTCCTTGTCTTTTGTGCTATTATTTTCCTTAGTTTTGGTTCCTTTTATCTCCTCTTCCATATTCCTTTTCCCTTCCTCGACAGTACCTTTGGCATTTTCTAGAGGTTTCTTGCCTCTGCTGGCTACGGCCTCCTTATAAGAGGGAATGGAGCTCCCTCCTCTGTGTCCCTCCATGTAGTTCAACCTCTGCAACTATCTGAAACCCTCATTGTTCACCCTCCCGGCCCCGTCATTTCGATGACTAAACGTTTTTTACACTAGAAACAATCAACATTAAAATAGCTAATATGGAAACCAATTATGAAATTTTCCGACAATTTTCAAAGGAAATATAATGGAACCTCCCTATTATTACATAGATGTTTATTGAATGTGAACTAATCCATGCAATCCATGCAAAGGCATATATTACTCAGATTAGGGAGTTGGTTGGTTCCTGGATCAAATAAACCCACAATCATTTGTTTGGTGATATTCAAATCTTTTTTTTCTTCTTTACTAATACAAGTGGAATAGAATTCTCTCATCTTGATTAGAAGGAAGCAATAATGTTATTAAGGCATGTGGCTAGCGAAATTTTTTATGGTTCCCTTATGTGCATCAAGTCTTCTATCCATATTTTTAATTCATTTAAATAATGTATTATCTGTATTTGTGGATTTAGATTTTTCTTTCAAACTTATTTTTTCTTGTCGCTTTGTTATAAGGTTTGCGTATTGATTTGGCTTGGCTTTATAGCGATTATAATTATGTTTAAATTAAATCTATAATTAAAAAAACAATTCTTTAAGATTTACATTTTTATTTCATTAAAGAAAACAAAAAAAACCCAAGACTTCTTTCTTGGATGTTGTTGCCAGGTTGTGATCTGCACTGAACAATGGGATCCAATAGGGAAACTCCTATTTCCAACCCCATAGAAAAGTAAATGCTGCCTGACATGCGAGGCATTTAGCTTTCGCCCTCTGAGTGACAGCACGCGAATCAAGATAGCAGCCTGGAGAGAGAGGGCAAAAGCTAAATACCTCGCATGTCAGGCAGCGTTTACTTTTCTATCGGGTTGGAAATAAGAGTTTCCATCCAATAAACCCTTTCTTTTTAATAAATAGAAAAATGTACACGTTTTAAACGGGCGCGTGTTATTTTAAAACATGCGTTCTTTTAAAAGAAGAGTGTGTGCATTATTTTTCCATGTGACAAGCCAATTTGGAGGTTCGAAAAGGGAGGACTTAAAATAATAGGAACACGTTCATGGTTTTTTGGTTAATATTTTATTGGGCTCAAATTTCAAGTAGCTCCAATCTTAAGTGGCTAGATATATTTGTAGATACTTTTGTTGGGAGATTTATTATATGTGATTAGGGATTTCAGGTATAGTATTTGACATTGTTTGAAAGTATCTGATATATATTTTTTGGAAATTCTTTTCCAAATAGGTTTTTGATATTGAGGTTAGTGTTTTGAGTGATTTTTTTCCATTATGACAAGATTAAATACTTATCAAAAGTATGTATGACACTCTTAGATTTGTTGATAAAAAATTTCAAAGTAGTAAATTTTAATTTTTATTTAAATTTTATAATTATGAAAATGATATGAATTTTCAAAATATATATATATATATATATATATATATATATATATATATATATATATATATATATATCTAGATATCTATATCTATATATATATATATATATATATATATATATATATATAGATATATATCGAAAAAGATACGGATGGGGAGCCCCTACTCTGCAACTTAGCCATGGAACCCTCCTGACAGGGGTTTGCAGGCCGTCGCACGGCTCTGTGAACCCCACCTGCTCCTGTACCCTCCACCTGGATCCGTCATCGTTTTCCGTGCGGTAATAGTTTTTACCCTTCCGCGTCCGTGACTCCCTCTTTCTTCGTATTAACCCTGTTCAAGTTTTACCCACTCTTTTTACCTCTGCCCTTTCGCCCTGGATACCTGTTATTACTCCACTGCATCGGAACGGCGGCACCCTACGGGATCGGCCGACAGAACCTGAAGGCGACGGGACTCAAGGTTAACGGCAAGAGCGACCAGGTATTTTTCGATCCCTTCCTACTTTGGGATCTTGTGGGTTTTTTACCTACCTGCTACCGGTGAAACCCCAAAACGGTTATCGGGTTCCGAGGTAGGCTCTATTGGGCGGTTACCTATTTTCTTGAAGGAGACTCAGTGCAGCTGTCAACATGGACTTAGAGGAGGTGGATTACTCGGCATCTCCGCTGGCGGATAGCTCCATTTGGAGGTCCACGTTTTCTTCTTCTGGGGGTCTGAACAGTGGGAGCTTATCAGCCGGATTCGAATCCATCTCCCCCCAAATCGACCCTATTCCCCCCTCCGGTTTTTTCTCAGGTGAGCCCTCCTCTTGGAACTCTTTCGCGGTCCCCTCCCCGGCCACCTTGGGTTTTTTGGCCGACTGCTTAAACCCATCTCCGAACGGCGCTCCAACACAACCCTCGGATCCCCTCTCCCTTGTTCCTACGCCTGTTATCCCTGCGGTTTCCATCCCTCCCCCGGTCACTATCCCCCCTCCTCCGGAGGAAAACCCCCCCTCCTCGGTTTCTATCCCCCTATCGGCCCCTGCTGCCCCTTCCGGAAGTTATCACGAGATCCCTCCCCTTCCTGAAGCCTTTCCCCCTCCTGGATCTAACCCTCTTCCCCCCCCACCTGTTTCTAACCCTGCGGACTCACAGGCTACTGCTATCCCGGGACGTATGTCCTCTCGGCCTTCCAAGAAGCAGCGCTGTCTAAAATCGACTGCGGAAGACGCTTTCCTGAGATTGGAAGAGGATATACGTTGGGGGGAGGCTATGGATCTGGCGGACTGTGTCCTTGTGGGCCGGATAAAGGGTCGGCATGCAACGGCTGCAAAGTTAAAGGAATGGGCGTCTACGATCTGGGGCCAATACTTAGTGGACATTCCAACAGTCCAGACCTTCGTGCGCGGCTGGTTCGCACTCAAATTTGCACGGGCGGACCACACGAGCTGGGTCCTCTCATCTTTTTGGCATTTCGAGAAAGCCCCGGTCCTCCTCAAGCGATGGACGCCATTATTTGACCCAGAGACGGAGCTTATAGGTATCGGACCTATCTGGGTCAGGCTCCCAGGATTGCCACTTCAGTACTGGTCTGAAGACATCTTCAAGAGAATTGGAAATGCACTCGGCACTTTCATGGAATCAGATAAATCCTACATCAAAACCGGCTCGCTGGCATATGCAAGAATCTTGGTGCATATGGATACCAGAGGGGGGGTGCCGGAAAATATCAATATTCACTGGAAAACAACTTCTAGAACGCAAAAGCTCGATTATGAAGGCATCCCCTACAGATGCAGAAGATGCCACCAGGTGGGTCACCTTTATAAGGATTGCCCCCTTCTCCAGAAGACAGAGCAGACGGTTTCAGACCAGGGTCCGCATATTGATGTAGGACAGCCGAACCCCTCAGTGGCTATGGCTCGCAGAACAGACCACATCATCACCTCAGATACGGTGGAGGCGCCTAATGCACCGCGCCGAAAGAAACAAGGCTCAAACTCGGCTCGGCCTCCTTCTCCACCTCTGACAAGATCAAGAGCTGCAAAGGGTGCGGTCTTCTCCTCGGGTACGTCCTCTCTTTCGTCTGCCTCTGTTTCTAAAAATGCATCTTTGTGTTTATCTTCCGCGGGTGTGCCTCCCCCCATTAAAATTCCCCCGCCCTCTTCCCCTTCTGCCCTCGACCTTGTAATGGACTCTAACCCTTCACAACTCCCATCGCTATATGTTTCCTGCCCTATCCCGAATCCACCGGGTTTCCCCTCCCCTCTCTCCATCCCCTCTTTTCCCCACATTTCCTTCCCCACACCCTGCCCTTCTGTAAACTCCTCTCCCCGGTACCCCACCCGCGCGACCACCAAGCTCCATGTCTCGGATGCCATAGGCATATCGGTGGATGCTCCTTTTCTCTCGCCCAAGCTGGGGCGGGGCCGTCCGTCTAATATGACCATTGCTCGAAAACAATTGGAGGACGAGGTCCTCCGTGGTAAACAGAATACTATCCCCAGGGCCCTTAGAGCGCAGGACACCCTCCCCCGCCCCCCTCCATGAAAATAATGTCCTTTAACTGTAGAGGGTTGGCCAGCCCCGATAAAAAATCGGCCTTGAAGCGTCTTCTTAAAACTGATCCTGTGGACATTATATTCCTACAAGAGACTTTATGTAAAGTAGACTCTGCAACCTCCATTCTCCAATCATGGCTGCCGGGATGGACTATTACAGCCATCGATGTGTCAGGAAGATCTGGAGGTATAGCTATGGGCTTTAAGAACAATTCCATAAATTTAAAAAATAGCTGGGGCGGAGCGGGTTATCTGGGGGCTGATATTTTTTCAAAAGATCTGGAGGAAAATCTCAAAATCATAAATGTTTATGGCCCCTGCCAAAACAGAGAACTATTCTGGCAAAAGCTCCTTGGTTCCCCGATCCTAATAGATGAAAACATTATCTTGGGGGGAGATTTGAACTTTTCAATGGGCTTCTCTGAATCTTGGGGTCATCAGGCACAAATTGACCCCCTTTCGGACTACTTTGGGAAATTGCTTGAGGATTTTCACTGGATTGACCTCCCTTCTGCAAAAATCCAGTACACATGGAAGAACAACAGAACTGGGGACCAGAGTTTAGCAAGGAGGCTCGACCGTTTTATCATCAAAGAAGGTCTGTGTAATCTACACCCTAGAGCCAGACAATGGGTGGGAAGTGGGGGGATATCGGACCACAGACCAATCTTCCTGGAAATAAGTGCTAGACAACAAGCTCAAAAAGCCCCATTCAAATTCAATGCCACTTGGCTGCGGGAACCCTCCTATATCAATCTGATTACGGACTACTGGAAGGCACATCCAATTCGGGAGAATGAAGACCCAGCAAAAGGCTTTGTCAGGAACCTCTCTGAGATCAAAGTAGTCACAAGAGAATGGGCAAAGCAGAAGAGACAACTAGATGACCATACTCTCTCACAAGCGGAACAAGCAATTGAAGGTCTCGAATCCCACTCAGATGGTACATTCTTATCCCCAGACCAGAAGTCTATGTACGAAGAGCTTATTAAAAAAAGATCCAAGATACTCAGGGATAGGGAGGACTCCTGGAGACTTAGAAGCAGAGCCATCTGGCTAAAGGAAGGGGATGAAAATTCAAAGTTCTACCACCGGTTTGCAAATGGACGGAAGACTATAAATACAATCTGGGAGCTGCAGGATGAACAGGGACACTCGGTAAGCAGACCTGGAGAACTGGCACATCTTGCCACCACACACTTCAGGAACATATACAAGGCCCCAGAACAAGCAAACCTTCTTGAAATAATGAGAGTGGCAGAACTCTTTCCAAGATTTGTTGATGAGGAGGAAGCAGACGCGCTCATTCAAGATATATCAATGGAGGAATTGGAAGCGACAATAAAAGGTTTTCAGAAAGACAAAAGCCCAGGCCCGGATGGCTGGACTATTGAATTCTACTCAACTTTCTACGATCTGCTGGGGCAAGACTTACTAAATGCTATAAACCACTGCTGTCATTTGGGATCTATCCCTGCTAGTATCAAAGCCACCTTTATAGCCCTCATTCCCAAATCAGACAAGCCTGTCTCCTTTGATGAATTCAGACCTATCTCGCTCTGCAACTGCCTCTATAAGATACTGGCCAAAATCCTAGCAAATCGGATCAAACCCATTCTATCTGCCAACATATCCTCTGAGCAGTTCGCTTTCCTCCACCGACGACAAATCCATGAAGCTATTGGCACTGCACAAGAGCTTCTCCACACTATGCAAAGCAAAAATTTAAAGGGTATGATCCTCAAGGTGGACCTATCAAAAGCTTTCGATAGAGTAAATCTTCTATACATCCGTATGCTCCTTACCCATTTGGGCTTCCCTTTCCTATTCATTAAAAGAATCATGAGCTGCATCTCTGATGTCCCATTCAGCGTTCTCCTCAACGGCACTCCTTCCCCTTTCTTCACTGCTGGAAGGGGTCTCAGACAAGGATGCCCACTATCCCCCCTTCTTTTTCTCCTCATTATGGAAGGTTTAAGCAGACTTATTGCATCTGAGCACAGAAGAGGTAGCTTAAAAGGAATAAAAATCTCGGAAAACTGTTTCCTTACACATCTCCTTTTTGTGGACGATGTGTTGATCTTCCTAAATGGTAGCATGGCTGACACATCGGCGCTAAAACAGGTGTTTGATCTCTTCCAGAAAGCAACAGGAATGGTTATAAATGTTCATAAATCCACCATAACAGAGCTCGGATGCACCCCTCAAGAGGTCATCTACACAAAAAACCGCTTCCCTTTTCAAATACACCCTATGGAGGAAGGATTGAAGTATCTAGGTTTCAGGGTGAAGCATGGAGGGTACAAAATAGCTGATTGGATTTGGCTCATTACCAAAGTGGAGAAAAGAGTCAATGTCTGGTACAACAGATATCTCACTAGGGCTGGGAGACTCACGCTTATTAAATCTGTTATTGAAGCAACGCCAGTGTATTGGATGTCACTGGCTTGGATACCGAGAGGGATTCTTTCCAGGCTACAGAAAATCTGCTGCAGATTCTTATGGAAAGGAAACAGGCAAGGAAACCTCTTTGCATGGGTAAAATGGGACTCCATCGCGAGACCAAAAAAATGGGGTGGCTGGGGGATAAAGAGACTGGATCTATTTGCAAATGCACTGGCAGCCAAGCTGGGCTGGCAACTCCTCACTTCAAACAGCCTCTGGACGAAGGTAGTCATGGAGAAATACATCGCTCCAGATAGTATTTACAGCTGGGTATGCAGGGAACAGAGAGGAAGTGGTAGGCATTCAATAATATGGAAAGCGGTCATAAACTCCCTACCCCTAATCCGAGAAGGCATCACCTGGAGGATCAGACAAGGCAGCTCTGTTCGAGTCGGTATTGATCCATGGATCGGCTGCGGGAATATGCACAATCTCCCAGCACAGCTCCTAATCCACCTCAGAAATCAGGGAGTCACGCATATTTCTCATATTGCAGACCAGGCAAACTCCACTTTTCTCCAACAGGCCTGGAGGACATGCGGAGACCTTCACATTCCTAATCAGTGGAGACAAATATGGGAGAATTACATAGAGGCGCTCTCACAAGCACAGGTTAGAATCACAGAGGAAGAGGACGAAATTGTCTGGGCCCTAGCAAAAAGTGGTTCATACACCCCGAAAGAAGGATACCTACAGCTCATGCAGCCACTGAAACCAGACAATATGCTACAATGGTGGAAATCTATCTGGCATCTAAAAGCTGCACCCAGAACTCGCCTCCTCATGTGGGCAATTCTCTTCAACAAGATACCTACAGGAGCAAATCTAAAAAAGCGGTCCTTCCATGGACCTTTCTGGTGCCACTTATGCAAAATGAACGACGAAGATACTGAACACCTCTTCCTCTCATGTCCGGTTGTCAAAGAACAGTGGACTCTCATTACTACAATGTCTCCCTCTATTCAGCTATGGCAGGGTCACTCTTTAAGTGATGCCTGGGAAAACTGGCAGGCTCGTCACAAAGGAAAAGACAAGAATATCCCCCTCCTGATGTGCTGGTCCATCTGGACAGCAAGGAACAGAGCCATTTTTGACCAAAAGTCTCCTCTCTGGCCTGCCATTATAGCACACCTCTTTGCAGACCTAGCTCTCATTCCTGAAGATCCTCCACCTGCCCCCCATAGGACCATCACCCCGGAGCTTATAGATAAATCCTATCCCTGGGCCTATTTTGATGGCTCAGCCCAAGAGACGGGTTGTGGGGGGGGAGCCCTACTCTACCTGAGAGACAGCCACTACTTCATGCTGCAAATTCACCTGGGGAGGGGCACAAACAACTATGCTGAGCTTATCACTGCAAAACACCTCATCACATTTGCACATGAAAAAGGCTGCACAAAACTTCAATTGTTTGGAGATTCACAGATTGTCTGCAATTGGCTTACAAGGAAATCAACATGTTCTGTTTTCTCTTTGAGACACATTCTGGAAGAGGCACTCAGACTAACAGATGCTTTTGAAAAATTTGAATGTCGACATATCTACAGGGAGCGCAACACTCGGGCGGACTACCTATCCAAGCAAGCAGCGCAGAGGGAAGAAGCGGACTGGCTAATACAAGAAGACCTGGATGGAACCTACTTTCAGCACTACCATCGACCTTTTGTTGATCATCAGGCACAAAGGGATACTCAGAACTGAAAGGGGTCCCATTATGCACAAACAGATGCTCTTTTTTGTTTTTTTTTCATTTACATGCTATTTAGATAAAACTGATAAAATGGACAGCAAACTCTATATTTTTTGTGTCTCCTTAAATGGGAGGCAGAACTCATGGTTGCACAGCAAACACAGTTTACATGTTATCTCTATTTTCTGTTTTCTATTATAGACAGAAGCTTTATGGACAGACACCTCTCCGAACTCCCTGCGTGGACCAACAGTTCGGAGAGTGCATGGTATTTTTCATATGATCATATCTCTGTATCTTTTCTAGTTTTTCCTTTTTGGAACTCAGGACAGTCTCCTACAGAACTCTCTGAGAGACACACTGTCTCAGTATGAATATGCACAGCATCTACAGAATGTAATTTCAAATGACTAATAGAAATTACGACTTTTTCCACGGGAAAAAAATATATATATATATATATTTCCCTAGTAATTGATGTATGTAATGTGGGTATAAAAAATATATATTTTAAAAGATACAAAAATATGAGCAACTATCAAATTTTAAGTTTAATTTGTTGTTTACCGTTCATTTTATATAATATTTTGTTTCCAACTAGAAATTATGAAATTGATAATGTTGAAAATATTTAAAAAGTAAAGTTATTATTTAGAATTTTTTTTAATTATTAATAATTTTCGCTATTTTAAATTTTTTTAATTAATTTTTTTAAATAAAATTATAATAATTAACATGCATGAAATTATAAAAATTTCAAAGCATTTTAATAAGAAATTTGTCTCAATGATTGGCGTGAAACTCATGGTTTGGGGGTCAGTGCTTGGAAGCGGTCCAAGCTTATTCTAACGTATTCATTTGATTTGTATTAGTGTAAAAATCGAATGCTGCATAACAACTAAATTTATGGTGAATTTTATTTTCAACTAATTGTATGTACATGACAGAGTTATGTTAGCTCAGTTTATAATATAAATGGCTGATTTAAGCTTAGCACATCCTAATCAGTAATTTCGGCATGTATATCCATAATAAAGTGATGAAGCTTTTAAAATTTGCTTTATAAAAATTTTGTGAAAAAATTAAAAATAGCTAAACGTATTATTATATTTAAATTAAATTAATATGATTTATTTTAATCATAAATTTAAGATTAAATTGTTTTAGTTGTAAAATTTTTTACAATGTAAAATTTAAATAAAATAAATTATATAATTTTTTTTTTTGTCTATTATTTAAATTATATTTTTGAATGCTATATAAGGTTTAAAATAATGATATTAACATTTTAACCATTTTTTTTCCACTTGCTTTATATGATATATACATTAAAATATTTTACATCACATGTAATTGAGGCATTTTATCTATAGAGCACATTGTCTACATTGAATAGTTGTTTTTGTTATTTATATATTTTTATGTATAAGTTAATATTATATTGAAATATAAAATATTACTTAAACCTATATATTAAAATATTTTATTGATGAATCACATTGAAATGTTTCATTATTATGAATATTTTTAAATGTCACATATCACTTTTATATTAAAAATTTGATGAATTACACATATCTTTTTTATTATTCTTGGAAGTACATAACATTTTATACAATATTAAAATAGTTGCTTTTAACATTTCATTTATATATATAGATATATATGAAGTTGATATCAACATAAACTACTTAACATAGATCTTCAAATATTTTATTTAACTATTGTATAGAAATATTTTTGAAAATTATAAAGTTTAATCATCTCACTTTTTTTTTCCTTCTAATTATTTTAAATCTCTTTTTAAAGTTGATATGAAATTATGCAATTATATTTTGTTATGTGAGCATCTAAACATTTTATTTATGTTTGAGAGTGAGTGAAATATTTTTACTACGTTGAGTTGTAATATCAATAAGAATTTTGATATTATTGATGTTTTATAATGATTTATATACACATTTTTATTATTATTATTATTGGAGAATATTTTACTTTTACTTTAATAAGGATGTGTAAATTCCACATTGAACATAAACGAAATCATACATCGCCCTCATGCTAGACTTTACAATGCACCCAGAAATGATATATATATATATATATATATCCAATTTTAAGGTCACAACCAAGCTAGACACCAAATTGGTGTATGAGACCCCCTTGTTTGTGGGAAAAGGGACCCACCTCCGTGCAACAATTTGACTGCTAAGTCTACGAAGGCATACATACTCTACCCCCTCTCGTTTTGAACTTGTGACCTCTTAGGAGGAAACACATGCTCTTAACCATTAGGCCCACTCAAGCTGTATATATATATATATATATATATATATATATATATATATCATAACATATGCATTAAAATATATTATCTATGATAACATTTTCCACATTAAAATGATTTTTTATTATTAAAATATTTTAAAGTATATGTCAATATTAATTTAAGCTTTCATGTTAAAATATTTTATTGATGACCCATATAGAAACATTTTATTAATATGAATATTTTTAAATGTAACATTTTAATTTTATATTAAAAATGGAATGAATTACACATCTCTATCTTCTTATTCTTATACAAGAATAATTGATATTTTCTATTTTAATTTTTAATATTCAATTACTTTTTTATTTGGATATTGAATATTTTATTATATACAAAATTAAAATATTTTATCTTAACATCGTATTTATAGATAGATATATTTGATGTTGACAACGACATAAATTAGTTAACATAGATCTTCAAATACTTTATTTAAATCCCATGTTGAAATGTTTTTGAAAAGTATAATGTTTAAACATTTTACTCACATTTTTTTTTTTCTAATTTTTTATTAGTTTATCACTTTGTAAAATTTATATGAAGTTATATTATGTCATGCAGACATAGAAATATTCTATTTATGATTATTTCTAATCACACGTCACCCTCATACTAGACTTTAAAATGCACCAAGAAGTAATATATATATATATATATATATATATATATATATATATATATATATATATATATAACATTAAAATATTGTACATGACATATGCATTAAAATATATTACCTATGCATTACATTGTCTATATTGAAATGGTTTTTTATTATTAATATATTTTAAAATATATGTCAATATTAATTTAAGCTTTCATATTACCCAGATGCGGGTGTTAATCAAAACATTAATGGGGATTAGACTGGTAGGCGGCGAGAGGACGAGCCATCTGGCCGTCTGCACTCCCTCCCAAGCCAGCCTGAGTCAAATTCATGGCTGCCTACAAGCGGCATTTAATGGGTGCTCGGGCCGAGATCTGCCCATTATTTTCACAGATATGGACTCCCCTGCTCCATTGCAATTGTTCGCCCCAAGCTGTTGAACCCTGTTCACGCACAGTCACTGGGAGCCGTTGCTAGTTAGTGAGTTGTGTTGACCTTGGCAATGGGCATCACTACTCTCATTCCAGCTTTGCAATTTGACCTCTGCTCAATTCCTCAGCCATCTCTTCCATTGAAAACTCGGCCTGGCATTCTGCCATGGCTCGTATTTGTCATCATATGACAAGCCGAAGAGGTGGAAGTTGGGGTGGCAACATCCACCCTCCGGAGACGTCGATCCCTGATTCCGTTTCCCCTTCCCCTTCCCCTGAAATTCCTTAGCCTCATAGCTCCGTCTCAGGTAGGTATCTTGATACCTGTAGTGGTCGGGGTCACGCACAGCTTCCAGGAGTCTGCCGAAGAGATGTCGCGGTCCACACTGCCAATTTCCCTTCGCCCCCTCACCCAGCTCCCCACTCAACCCAATTCCGCTTCCGCAGCTCCCTAATCAGACCGGTCATTACTGCCACCATTACCATTATTTTCTTTGAAGAAACTAAGCCACAGGATGCCTCATCGGGAAGCACTAGAGTGCAGCAACAGGAGGCACGCAGGCTTAGGAATGAACATGATTCTGGTAAGCAAGCTATGGACGAGGAAATGGATACTCTGCATGGAAAGGCCCTCAGTGGCGGTCTGCATATAGCGGAAGGAAGTTCTGGAGACACGCGTCCACCAGGTGGCAGCACGGTTGTCGTGTCAGGTTTGCATGCAGCTGTTGGCAGCTCTGGTGGCGTTCAAGCTGCTCGTGGGCCACACAGCGGCGTGTCGGAGGAGGAAGATGACTGGTACCGGTATGCATGCCTCATCGAAGAGGAGCCCACCCCAGACGAGCTCAAGTGACGACGCGTGGCAGCCAGGTGCCACCCATATGCCAGCTGAGGTCTCCTTTGCTGACTGGCTCTTTTCTATTATGACTGTTCTGTTGGAACTTCTCTGGGTTTATGATTATTCTGTTGGAATCTCTCTTGTTTTGTTATTTCCTATTTTAAAGACAAATATCCCACATCTGGGTATTTTTGACTTTGCGGACTGGTTTCCCCATCGATGGGGCAGTCAAGTTTTTTTCTGATAGATAATGTTCAGCACTGCTGAGGCCCGTGCCTCCTTGTAATCTTATTTTGTTACATATTAATAGATTAACTTTACTTAGAAAAAAAAATTAAGCTTTCAGATTAAAATATTTTATTGGTGATCCATATTGAAACTTTTTATTAATATGAATATTTTTAAATATCACATATTAATTTTATATTAAAAATGTAATGAAATACATATCTCTATCTTCTTATTCTTATTTAAGAATAACTGATACTTTCTATTTTAATTTTTAATTTTCAATTACTTTTTTATTTGGATATTGAATATTTTATTATATACAAAATTAAAATATTTTATTTTAGCATTTTCTTTCTATATATAGATATTTTTGAAGTTGACAATGACATAAATTAGTTAAAATAGATCTTCAAATATTTTGTTTAAACCACGTCTTGAAATATTTTTGAAAAGTATAATGTTTAAACATTTTACTCAAGCTTTTTTTTATTAAATTCTTATTAGTTTATCACTTTGGAAAGTTGATATGAAGTTATATTATTAATATAAGAAGATTTTCAGAAAAAATCTCAAGAAAATATTTGGTCTACCCGTTTCGAACCAACTAGTGTGGTTCATCTTCAGGACAAGAAGGCTAAATAAGAAGATGGGTCGTCGTAACAACGAGAAGAAAATGACTATATTTGAATAGGGAGGGAAAAATTATATTTATTTATTTATTTATTTATATATTATTATTATTATTATTATTATTTAACAAAACCGCTATATTTGACTAGGGGAGGGAAATATTTAAATGGTTTAAATAATTAATTACTAATAATTATTTGTTTATTTAATTTACTTATTATATATATATATATATATATATATATATATATATATATATATATATATATATATATATATATATATATATATATATATATACTTTAACTAAATAGGTATATTTGAGTAGGGGAGGGAAATATTTAAATCGTTTAAATAATTATTTAATATTGTTAAATAATGAATCCATACAGGTGAGGATAGTTTTTGAAGAGGAGGAATGACCTGTTAATGAGTTTTGTGAAACAAATTGATAGAAAGGATCTGCCATATTTGTGAGAATAGGAGCATCGAGGATGAAAACCACTTCCTCTTAGAGTGCCATGCATACAACCACATTAGATCTCAATTTCACAACCTTTGTTACAATTCTGACCTTCCTAGCCTTTTACAATGCCAAAATTATAGTGAACTCGGGAGGCTTCTCTCCAAGCTTTTTGAGCATAGGAATAAAATCTTAAATCAAAATAAATAATTTGTCTTTTTAGGTCCGATAGATCATTATTTGGTCTCAGCAGACGTTAACCATCATCATCATCATCAATAAATCAATAAATTAACAAAAAAAATTAGTTAATTAATAATAATAATAAATAATTAAACAAATGAAAAAATAACAAGCCGACCAAATTCCTTATAACTTCTCTTTAAAAAACATATATATATATATATATACATATATATATATATATATATATATATATATATATATAATGAAATTAGAGCTCATGGATATATCATTAACATCTGAGAAGATCTATTACTCATATGGTAGTCTGAAATGTTGGGTTCACAAAACTCATTAACAGAGCATTCCTCCTCTTCTAAAAATTATTTAATAATTAATTAATTATTTATTTATTTATTTATGTGACTTGGAAAAAATAACAATGATTATAAATTATCATAAAAAAGTAAATAAATAAATCAAATAAATATCTAAAAATATAATGAGTAAACAAATTATATATATATATATATATATATATATATATATATATATATATATATATATATATTTTAAAGTTGATATGAACTTATATTATGACATGATATATATATATATATATATATATATATATATATATATATATATATATATATATATATATATATATATATATATTAAAGTTGATATGAACTTATATTATGACATGTGGGCATAGAAATATTTTATTTATGACTGAGAGTGAGTAAAATATTTTTAGCACGTTGGGTTATAATATCAAGAAAAAATGGAATGATCATAGTAAGGTTGATATGGAATGATAATAGTAAGGTTGATAATATTGACATTTTATAATGTTCTTAATTGTAACTAACTAAAACTAAGTATTCAACGTTGTTTTCCTATTTAGATAATATTTTACTTTTATTTGAAGAGTGATACATGTCAACTCCATATTGGAAAAACAAAATCATACATCACCATCATATTAGGTTGTAGAATCCACCTCTCTGAAAATAATCTTCATTACAATACCATGACTTAATACCATGGGACAATATCATGAGTTACCAATACCATAGATGAAAACAACTCACTTGAATTCTTCAGTAATATTCCAAAAACATGAAAAAGTCAAAATATTTTATATTTTAATTTACTTGATTTGGTATTACATCTAACACTCTAGGGAAATGTAGGCGGCTTAAGAATTCCGTCAATTGCACCATGACCAAAACCTAGGGAATCTTTCCTAATTGGGAAACCTAGCCCAAAACTACATAAACCACCATTAAAAATTTTGAAAACTTGTTCATTTCAATACCTAGCTTGGATGAAATGGTTAGAGATGCCACTCACCAAGTTAATAAATTTAACATACAAGATCCATTCTACAAAATCAATAAATAAACTAGCCAACAAAATGTTAAATACTGAGACTATTTTAAAAATTTTAACCATAAAAACTTATTTTTTCCAATTGATTTATATGATATATACATAATGTTTTTAAGCAATATATAATATACACATAGTTGGCATTAAAATATTTCACATAACATGTGCATTAAAACATTTTATCTATGGAATACATTGCGCACTGTAAAAGGGCTTTTTGTTAATACTATATTTTTAAGTATACTCTCTCATGGGGGTGGATAAGCATGGTGCAGGGGATTTCAGGGAGGGTTCCTAACACCTCACCAAATCAATCCTATGATGATATAGATGGGTGGTGGCATGGCACACCTCCCACATGCACAGGCTTGTGACGAGAAAGAGACTTCGAAATCCAAGTAAGTGTTCCTTCTTTTTCATGTTAATTTCTCTAAAGGAATACAAGTGTGCTTTTCCCCCTTGTTGTTACTAGGTTAGCTACTAGGTCTAGGATGTTTTCCTCTATCTGCAAAAGAGAATTTTTCCATATAGCACATATTGTTCATTTTACTTTTACTAATTAGAAGTTTCATATATAATTTCTTAGAATCTAGGTTAAATAGGTGCAAAGGCTTCCTTTGGTTTTGATTTATATCATATCTTTTATTTTTTTCATTTTAATATGGGATTTGCATCTATTTATTTTTTCACATTTTAAGGACTCATTAGAAACATTCATAATGGTGTTTCTAGCAATTTTCCACTCTTATGAAAATAAGTGTTACTCATTCTATTGTATTCTTGACATAACACCTCAATAGAGAACTTGTTAATGGAAGTAGAGAGGGTGGTTGTGAAATTTTGATATAGGTCTTTAATATTTTCCTTATTTAATAGGATATTTAATCTATTTAAATCCTTTAAAAACATTTAGATTTATGTTTGTAGAATATCAAGTGCATTTTACTATCTTAATTCTATTCAAGGGATACGTTATTACTGTAATTCTATTCATTGGGAATTTTTTGCATAGTAAAGGAATTGGTATTCAAGGTCTATGACCAAAGTTCGGCTCATGGTTGTTTAGGGTGTCAAATGTTAATATTTCTTTGTATTCAGGATGTAAGAATATCAATATTACATAATCTATGACACATGTCAGGATGCAACTCATCCAATTCGATTTGTGTCTTTATTAGACCATTGTAGATTATTAGATTTCAAAATATACAAAAATTTATTGGCTCATAAGCAAAAGAACTCTCAACCATGTATTTGGAACTTCTTTTATATACACTAGCTATAACAAAATATTTATCTAGCCATAGAGATTTAGTATTGGAATGACTATCTAAAATAATGGTTTGACTAGTTGTTTAATCATTAAAATCTTCTAGCAAGAAGATATCACCTTCATTTCTCGTACTTTAAATATCTTGTTCTAGGCCATTATAAGGATCATTTTTATCTAGCTTGTTTTCTTTTAAACGATAGAATTAATAAGTGTAAAAACAATATATTTTTATATAATATTCTTATCATTAATATCTGAAATCCCCATCCATGTGTATAATGGGTCTTTCCTAAGTCTAATGTGATAAAAAAAATGTTTTTTTTATGTAACAGTTATGTCTTCAATCTCTCTATGGTAGGATCTCTCATTCAATAATGGTGAGAAGATAAATCTTTCTACTTTAGGAACCTTACATTTATCATGGTCCCAAATTTCATAAGAGAATTTCACTCAAGATCCAACTTAAGATGTGCTTTTATAATTGTTTGGCATTTTGAACTTCCCTATTTCTTTTACCTTTTAAACTTCCTCCCTTAATTTAGTTCGGTCTTCATTGATTAGACTTTTATAAATATGTCCAACCATTTAGATAGTATGCTATATTTATAGATTTTAGAACTTATCTTAACACAAAATTTGTGCTAACTTATTCTCATTTTCTTTGTCAAACCAAAAATTGTAAATTATAAAGTTCAAATTATTTTGTTGTGGATTTAATCTTTAATGAATTATCTCCAAACTATCTGAAATAAAATTGGTATTTAACTTTTGTTCTAAATCTTTAATTATATTTCCCATATTAAATCTATAAATTATTAATCTCTCTTTCTCTTTCAAGTTATTTAAGAGTAGCACCTGCATGTAAATAAAATGGTTGGTAAATACCTATATGTATCAACCAAAATGAAAATATTTATTACAAAATGCATTTCACATTGGTAAAGTTGGAAAAAATCATGAAAACTAACTAAATTATGACTTTACTTTAAATTATTATTATTAAATAATAAAAAGAATTAATATAAAATCTTAACTATTAAAGAAAGAAATCATATAGATATTTACTCCATTTAATCATGGAGATGCTTAATTTCTAAATAAAATTTATTACAATATCATAAACCAATAAAAATTGTGAATAATTAAATTAAAATTATAAATTATAAATTATTAAATTAAAATTTTGAAAGTCTTATTGGATAATTAAATTGTTATTCTAATTTCTTAAGTTTTTTCTAAATTATTAATTTCTCTACTATAAATAAATTTTATTTTCTCCCCTCTTAAAATTTTATTATTTATTTGATTTTATTTAATTTTTAAACTTAAACTAAATATATAATATTAATTTATATTTTATTAAAAATATAAAATAATTAGTTAAATGACCCGTTTTAAACATTAACCCCTAATAAAAAAGTAAAGATTTTAAAATTTATTAAAACAGATGTATGCCGATAGAAACTACAAACCAAAGTTAAATTAATGCAGGAGATGAAGGAGATGCAAGATAAAGGAAGTTGGAAAACCGTAGAGACAAAAAAGAAAGCTACATCATCCATCTCGCCAAGAAAGATAAGGAGCAGACAATTAAAAACTAAGAAAATTATAGGTCCGATAGACCAATTTAGTCTCAGTGGACGTTAACCACTATCATAATATAGGAGTAAATGAAAGATAAACAACCAATAGGTTACGTTCATTATTAAAGGATTAAAATAGAAGTCCAATGTTGACATAAGACACCCTTATGTTCACATACTCGATTAAAGCTAGCCAATAGTCAGTTAAGGCTAAGCTACCCAGCCAGTTAAGGTAGTTTGTTTGTTTTTTTGTTTCTGTTTGTTTGCTCTTTTTTTTTTTGGTTTTGGTTTTGTGTTTTTTTTTATAATTTATGTAATTTTATATGTATATACATATATAAAATTTGGTAGTAGTGAGGTTATATTATGGTTATGTCTAAAAAAAACATTTTAATAGGGCAAGGAATTGAACAAGTGAATGACTTAATATATAGGAACGTTTGACTTAATATATTAGGAGGGCATTAACAGTGCACAATATATCCAAGACCCTATAGACCAGAATAATTTATTTTTAATTTAAGAGGGACCTATTGTTGGAAATAATACTGAGAGGGGGGGTGAATCAGTATTAGCAATTAACAATTTTTCATTTCCATAAACAAATTGATATATGCTACTTCTATTAATTAAACCTGCATATATACGCAACTGTGTTTAGAGAAAACCGCGTATATTTTGCAGACTTCTAATTTAGTTAGTTGATCTTAATCTATGTATCAGAACCATAAAACAATAATCAAGTGCAGTAAACAGTACAGGCAATCACACACATGAACACAAGATATAAGGTGGAAACCCAATGTGGGTGAAAACCACCTGTTGCAATTCATCTCTATCTTTTTTAATAAGAAACTTTTTTTTACAATATTTTTATACTAGTGCAGTCTTATACCAGTACGCAGGCTTCTACCTGCAGAAGGATACAACCTTCTCTCGTTCTCCAGCTTCTCCTGGAAGGGAGCTACAACCCCCTTAGCTCTTGTACTAGCTGATGTACTAGTACGTAGGTGCTGACCTACAGAAGGCTACAACCTTCTCTTTTCTTCCAGGGACCACGTTTCATAAATTTTCAGACTAGATCCATCAATAACATCAATCAAACATCAAATATATCTGCATCAACCAATCTCCTTTGCACCAACCAAAAACTGAATCAAACAATCACTTCTCTGAATGTTGTAACCAGAATACAGTAACAGTAACCAAAAACCAATCCTGAACCCAGAACACTGCAGCAATAAACAGAAGTAGCTAAAACATATTTTATGAGACGTACGCTACTTCAATATGTAGAACCTGCGTGCATACGCTACTATATTAAGGCAAACCTGCGTATACGCTGTTTTGAATTACCTAACCAGTGTGTATACGCGCCTTTGCTATGTTGAACCTGCGTACATATCTATAAAAGATAATTTACCCTTTTCAACTATTCAGACATTAGTTATACCCAGATCATCAAATTTATAGATCCAGTCATGCGCCAAATATAACATATCAAAATCACAAAAAGATACTTCTCTTCAAGCCTTAAGATCTTGACCCATCAGTAGAACTTATCCTTCTTCTAGTGCTCACGTTCCTCCTTGATTCAGATCCAGCTATGCACCATAACCCAATGACCAGTATTCTAGATCTTGCTCTTCATAAGATATTCAATCCTTGAGTGAATTTGCCTAATGATCTCCTTCCCCTTTTATAGTCTTAGGCCTAAGTTACTCAATACCATGGTCCAAAACCACTTAGAACCAATACATGGGTCCAAATACTTGGGTTCAACACTTCAGACGAGATACCATGGTAAAAAACCATAGGTCCAAATACCAAGGACCAAAAGCCAAGTTTCCCAAACAGTACGCGCTTTTTTGTGCATGAAAGTGCATGTATATGCATACACGCCTTTTGGTCTGCGAATCCGCGTGTATACGCGTCTTGGTCAACGGGAACCTGCATATACCTCCTTTTCCTTTATTCTAAGAGCCTGTGATCTTAAACTGTCATATGAGTGATTTGCCGAGTGAGTTACCATCAAGGACAATACCTGTGCCATAGTGCCAAGCATGTGTCATAATGCCAACAATCTCCCCCTTTGGACTTGATGGCAACCCCAAATCACTCTCCCCCTTTGTCATCAAAGGAAAAGGGTTATGCTCCCCCTGAGTACATGCTGAAATCTCTGCTCTGCTGTGCTATCCATGCTCCCCCTGACTGTAGGCATTGTCTGTAAAAAAAATGTTCTACAAGAAGAACAAGACTCTATACATCATAAATGAACTTCCTATCACCAAAGACTCATACATACATCCATCTCCCAACCAAGTGGGGATATACCAAAATTGAATCATCCACCCAACCACGTGGGGATATACCAAAAATCTATACATGATAAAACAAGAATATTACATCAGCCATCCCAGGCATAGAGGGGAAACAAAATAGGTCGTTACATGACCTTGATAATAAAAGAAATGCATGACATGGAGACCAAATATCTAAGAAAAGAATATGATAGTCATCAGCAACTATCATCAGCAACATCTGTCAATCACCATCCAAACCAGCAACCATGATCTCCCTCTACAGCTGTTCCACCTGAATCAAAAACAACTGTGAAATTGTACCAAGATCTTCTAAGGTAATGCCAACAATGCACTATTAGAAGTATATGCTCCCTCTGAACCTGTGCCAGATGATCAGACCCACATCAGACTCTTTTCATCCTGAGTCTGGCCAACTGTTTTTCTTCAAACCAACATATACGCGACTGTGTCCACATAAACATGCATATGTATGCGGATGCTCTTTATGAAACTCACGTACAACCACTTTTATCTGAAACAGATAAGTGTCAACATCAAGATGATGCATCAACTACTCCCTACTTCTGTTTGAGGTATTCAAATGTCTCCCTGGGCAGTGGTTTGGTGAATATATCAGCAACCTGTTCCTTGGAGGGAACATACTCCAACTTGACCTTTTGTTCAAGCACTTGTTCCCAGAGAAAATGATATTTGATAGATATGTGCTTGGTATTTGAATGCATGATTGGATTCTTTGAAATACTGATTGCACTTGTATTATCACATAAAATGGAGATAGGTGGAGTACAAGTAATTTGAATGTCTTACAATGTTTGCATCATCCAAAGGAGTTGTGTGCAGCAAGATGCAACGGCCACATATTCTACTTCAGATGTAGATAATGCAATTGAACTTTATTTCTTGCTGAACCAAGATACTAATCTGGAACCCATAAAGAATTCACCACCAGTAGTGCTTTTTCTGTCATCCACGCTTCCTGCCCAATCTGCATCTATATATGCATGAAGTGTGAATTCTGTATCTCTAGGATACCATAAGCCACAGTTTTGTGTTCCTTGAAGATATTTGAAAATCCTTTTAACTGCCTGAAGGTGTGCTTCTTTTGGATTTGCCTGTAATCTTCCAACTATTCCCACTGCATGCATGATGTCTGGTCGGGTACCTGTAAGATAGAGCAGAATACCAATCATGGATCTATAGGTTGGTTTATGTACTGCTGTTGATTCATCATTTGCGCTAAGGATGCATCTTGTTACCATAGGGGTACATACTGGTTTCGAATCTTCCATGCCATATTTCTTCAAGATATACTTAAGGTACTTGGTTTGTGATAGAAAGATATCGTCTTTGTTTTGTTGGACTTGTAAACCAAGAAAATATGTGAGCTCACCAAGCAGGGACATTTCAAATTCTTTTTGCATCACCAAGGCAAAGTTTTGACTCATGGCTTCTTCATTACTACCAAAGATGATATCATCAACATACACAATAAGTATTAGCAATTTATCATTGTCAATTTTTATATATAGATTGCTATCTGCTGATCCTTTTGAAAAACCTTGTTGATGGAGGTATTTGTCCATACGATAATACCAAGCCCTTGGAGCCTGTTTAAGACCATAAAGAGCCTTTCTGATTCTGCATACAAGTTTTGGATCATTTCCAAGGATAAATCCATCTGGTTTCTCAATATACACTTCTTCTAAGTCTCCATTTAGAAAGGAAAATTTCACATCCATTTGATATACTTTGAACTTTTGAAAGCTAGAAAGAGCAAGGAACATTCTTATGGCTTCAAGTCTAGCAACCGGTGCAAAATTTTCTTCAAATCCTATACCTTCTTGCTGAGCATACCCTTTACAAACAAGTCTGGCCTTGTTTTTAATAACATCTCCATTTTCATTCAACTTGTTTTTGAATATCCATTGGTCCCTATGACATTCTTATCATTAGGTCTAGGAACCAATTCCCAAGTGTTATTCTTTTCAATCTGCTCAAGTTCCTCATTCATGGCCTTGACCCAGCATTCATCTTTGCATGCTTCAGTTATGTTTCGTGGTTTGACGGAGGAGAGCAATGCTAGATAGCTTGAAGCTTCTGTAATAGTTCTTCTTGTTTGTACACCTGCCTCTTTCTGCCCCAAAATTTGAGTCTCTGGATGGTTCTTCTGGACATATCTGGATGGAGTCTTTTCTTCTACCCTTATTTATTCTTCTGGTGCCTCATAAGTTTCTTCTTCAGCATTAGTCTGATTTGATGTTGAAGGATAGTCATCATCATCTTCAAAATCTTTGGTTTTTATCTGCTTTGGATTGTTGCCTGCTTCATCAACCACCACATCAGTACTTTCAACAATTTTGCCAAGTCTTTTATTGTTACACTTATATCCTTTACTTCGGGAACCAAGGAGAATGCCTTCATCTGCTCTACGTTCAAACTTGTCAAGCTTTTCATCAGTCTTTTTAATGTAACATTTGCTTCCAAAAACTTTGAAGTATTTTACAGTAGGAGTCTTACCATACCAAAGTTCATGAAGCGTTTGAGTGTTGTTTACCCGAACGTTTTTTTTGTCAAGAATAGTAACGGCAGCAAATGCAGCTTCACCCTAGAAGGTTGCAGGAGTTCCAGACTCATGAAGCATAGCACGAGCCATTTGTTGAACCATTCTATTCATCCTTTCCACCATTCCATTTTATTGAGGAGTCCTTGCAGTAGAGAATTCCCTTATTATTCCATGTTCTTCACGAAAGTCGAAAAATTCATCCAAGGTAAATTCCCCTCCTCGATCAGACCTGAGGCATTTGATTTTGCGATCTGATTCATTTTCAACCAAGGCTTTGAAAGCTTTGAACTTTTCGAAAGCTTCGTCTTTATGCTTCAGAAGTCCTATCCAACACATTCTGGAAAAGTCGCCAATGAACAATATAAAGTATTCTTCTCCACGAGGTGACTTTTTCCTTGATGGACCACATAAATCAGTATGGACAAGTTCAAGTGGCTTACTAGCTGATCCTTCCTTCTCAGGGAAATGTGTTTTGGTTTGCTTACCAAACTGACATGATTTTCATATAGTATTGTCTGGAATTCTGATGTCAAGAAGATCACGAACAACATGATATTTGCATGCTTTCCTTATCTGAGGGAAGCTTAGATGCCCCAATCTTCTATGCCATAGCCAGTGTTCATCATTTTTGCTTAGATAGCATTGTTGCTTTCCTCCCTTGAGTATGTATAAATTATTTGGAGTTATTATGCCTTTGATCATTGTTTCTCCTATATCAAGCTCACGAACAATACATCCATTTGACCGAAATACTACCTCATTTCCTTGATCACACATTTGACTAACACTCAATAGATTATGCTTTAAGCCATCAACATACATAACATTTCCAACTTTAACCTTTTCTTTCAAAAGAACAGAGCCTTTACCTTTTATGAGTGCAGGGGTGTCATTTCCAAATGAGACCTTCCTTTCCTTTTCTAAGGCACTATATGACTGAAGTTTTTCTTTATCACCTGTCATATGTTTCGAGCATCCACTGTCGATGTACCACTGATTTTCCTGTCCTTTCGCATATAAGGCTATACCACATCTTTCTGGTTGCGGTTCTTTCTTTCTCCATGTTTTGGGACCCAATGAAGCTTGCTCCTTCTGAGATGTTTGCCGAAACTTACTCCTGCATTCAGAATCTTCATGACTGAAGTTGTTACAAATAGAGCATTCTATTTCATTTTGAATAGCAGAAAAGTTATTGTAGGTCCTCTTCATGATCCTAGTCACACTCCTTTGGTTTCGTGCTTCTCTAGACATGATGGTATTGTAGGCAACACATTGAGCAGCTTTGTGTCCAAAGTTATGACATGAGAAACATTGGTCATTGAAGAAATTCCTACGATTATCAAATCTACCGACCACGTGATTGTAGTTTCCATTGACATTCAGAGGCAAATTGAGAATGATTTACCTATGGTTAGTTGTAGCTTCTGTTCATCCTTGAAGTAGATTGACCCCGATTTACCTGGTGATCCACTTTATGCCTTTGCTGATGATTGTCCACCTGTTCACTTCTCCTTGCTGCATCAAGATAACTTTTGGTGGTGGATGGCTTCTGTGCTTGAGATGCTTCTTCAGTATATCCAAGACCTGTCTTGATTAGAGGAGAACGTTTGACTTTGATAATCTCATCTAAAGTTTCAGATCCTTTAGCAAATCTAAGATTAAGAGCTTTTGTTTTCTCAATATCTTTTCTAAGTCCCACAATTTCACATTCTAACTTTTCATTTTGTTTTTCCCTTTCAGCAAGTTGGAATGTCAGACTATCTAAAATCATACTCTTTTCTTCTAAACAAATTTTAAGTTTAGAATTTTCTTCATAGAGACCATCTTCATCTATAGCATCCAAGAAATCATCATCTTCAAAAGCCATAAAAAGTCCATAATCATTACCATGTTCATCTTCATCACTATTTGAAAATCCATCGTTGTCTTCATGTGTATAATAGCTCTTCTTACTTACGTTCTGTTTTCTATTCCATTTAACTGGTTCCTTACCTTTATCAAGCTTATCTTTATGAGGACATTTGGTTGCATAGTAACCAACTCTTCCACAAGTAAAGAATTTGAAAGGTAGCTTACCTCTGAATCTTCCAAAACCCCGTTGAAGGTTCTTGACAAAGTTTGATTCTTCCTCTCCTTCTGACATATGTCGTGACTCATTGTATTCTCCTTTTCCTAAAGCTTTGAATGCAGCTTCTCTCATGTATGATGGACCCCCTTTTCTCATTTCGAAAGCAGTTAGGATTCCGTGCAGCTATGACATGGTAATACTCTGAAGATTCTGCTTTTCTTCTATGGCAGAAACTTTTGATTCAAACTTAGAAGACAAAGATCTTAGAACCTTTTCAACTAAAGTAACTTCTTTTATCTCTTCACCCAAGTTTTTCATGCGATTAACAATCTCATCTATACGTAAGAAATAATTAGCCACACTTTCATCATTTTGCATTCTGAGAGTTTCATATTGAATTCTGAGATATTGTAGTTTTGCACGTTTTACCTTATCATCTCCTTCATAGCTTAGAATGATCTTGTCCCATATTTCTTTGGCGGTTTTGAGCTGCATAACCTTGACGAATTTTGATTGAGATAGACTCCCCAATAGAGTATTGACAGCCTTTGCATTTGTTTCATACTACTTTTTACCAGCCGTATCTGTAGGAGTTGCTGATGGAAATGTGTATCCTCCTTCCACGATATCCCAAACTTTTGTACCAAGAGATTGAAGATAGGTTGTGGTTCTTACCTTCCAATAGATGAAGTTTCTCCCATCAAAGATTGGTGGCCTGATGGATGCCTCTTTTTCATAGTTTCTCATGATGATAAATCTTCCTTCAAGCGATCAAGCTTCTTCTGAAGGACCTGCTCTGATACCAATTGTTGGAAATAATACTGAGAGGGAGGGTGAATGAGTGTTAGCAATTTAACAATTTTTCATTTCCATAAACAAATTGATATACGCTACTTCTGTTAATTAAACCTGCATATATACGCAACTGTGTTTAGAGAAAACCGCGTATATCTTGCAGACTTCTAATTTAGTTAGCTTATCTTAATTTGTGTATCAGAACCATAAAACAGTAATCAAGTGCAGTAAATAGTACAAGCAATCACACACATGAACACAAGATATAAGGTGGAAACCCAATGTGGGTGAAAACCACCTGCTGCAATTCGTCTCTATCTTCTTTTAATAAGAAACTTCTTTTTACAATATTTCTGTATTGGTGCAGTCTTATACCAGTACGCAGGCTTCTACCTGCAGAAGGCTACAACCTTCTCTCGTTCTCCAGCTTCTCCTAGAAGGGAGCTACAACCCCCTTAGCTCTTGTACTAGCTGATGTACTAGTATGTAGGTGCTGACCTACAGAAGGCTACAACCTTCTCTTTTCTTCCAGGGACCACGTTTCATAAATTTTCAGATTAGATCCATCAATAACATCAATCAAACATCAAATATATCTGCATCAACCAATCTCCTTTGCACCAACCAAAAACTGAATCAAACAATCACTTCTCTGAATGCTGTAACTAGAATATAGTAACAGTAACTAGAAACCTATGCTGAACCTAGAACACTGCAACAATAAACAGAAGTAGCTAAAACATATTTTATGAGACGTACTCTAATTCAATATGTAGAACCTGCGTGCATACGCTGCTATATTAAGGCAAACCTGCATATATGCTGTTTTGAATTACCTAACCAGAGTGTATACGCGCCTTTGCTATTTTGAACTTGCGTATAGATCTATAAAAGATAATTTACCCTTTTCAACTATTCAGAAATTAGTTATACCCAGATCATCAGATTTATAGATCAAGTCATGCGCCATATATAACATATCAGAATCAGAGAAAGATACTTCTCTTCAAGCCTTAAGATCTTGACCCATCAATAGAACTTATCCTTCTTCTAGCGCTCAGATTCCTCCTTGATTCAGATCCAGCTATGCACCATAACCCAATGACCAATATTCTAGATCTTGCTCTTCATAAGATATTCAATCCTTGAGTGTGTTTGCTTAATGATCTCCTTCTCCTTTTATAGTCTTAGGCCTTACTCAATACCATGGTCCAAAACCACTTAGAACCAATACCTGGGTTCAACACTCCGGATGAGATACCATGGTCCAAAACCATAGGTCCAAATACCAAGGACCAAAAACCAAGTTTTCCAAACTGTACACGCTTTTCTGTGCATGAAAGTGCATGTATACGCATACGCGCCTTTTGGTCTGCGAATCCACGTGTATACGCAGCTTGGTCAACGGGAACCTGCGTATACCTCCTTTTCCTTTATTCTGAGAGCCTGTGAGCGTGAATTGTCATCTGAGTGATTTGCCGAGTAAGTTGCCATCAAGGACAATACCTGTGCCATAGTGTCAAGCATGTGTCATAATGCCAACAACCTATATATTGAACACAAACAAAATCACACATCATCCTTACACTAACATGTAGAATACACCTGTCTATACAATAATCTTGAGAAAGTTCTTATACATTCATAACAATAAATCTATTTTATACCATATGAGGATATTTTTTATTTGATAATGTGCAAGGTGATTTGATAATTTTATTAGATAAATTTCAAAAGGTTTATTAATAATAAGCATATTAAAAAGGTAAGGAAATTAATAAAGAAAAAATTATAATTCTATTGATATAAAGAAAACTATAAGCACAAAATAAAATTTTTAAATTAAAAAATAATTATTCCATTAAAAAAAAAAACTATTAACATAATTAAAACTAAAATCATTAAGTAAATCACTTTCTTGTGTTAATGTTAAAAGTAATACAAATTTATTACTTTTGCATATCTTAGATCTGGAGTTTTTTTGTGTACTTCTCTTTTAAATAGCCTATATTCCACATAAATACCATGGATCAATACCATAAATCAATAAATTATTTTTATTTTATTATTATTTTACTATCCTCTCACCACCAATATTCCCCTTTAAAAAATAAATATCAACATAACTAAAACTAAAATCATTCAATTAAATCACCTTCCCATGTTAAAACTATTCAAGTAAATCACCTAATATGTTAGAAATAATACAAACTTACACTAAGCTATTCAATTGATTCGCAATAGTGCAATATAATTGAATGTTGCACTCTATGATGGGTCAAAGTAGTAAAATTTTTAAAATTAAATTACCTTAGGGTTGTCCATGTTTGGGAAGCAGTCCAAGCTTATTCTAATGTATTCATATGATTTGCATTAGTGGTAGAAAATATATTTATTAGGCTGTTAGTCTATATTTGCAGGAGTGATAGATGATATATTTATTAGGTGGTTAATATATCATTATCGAAAATGAAGTATTTTGTTTCGGAATGGCCCAATGCCCAATGAAAACTAAAATCATTCTGTTAAATCACTTTCTGGATCTTAATAATAAGAATCAATGCAAGCATATTCTCAAATTAAATTCATTAAATTAAATCACTTTCTATATCTCAATGTTAGGAAGCACTCCAAATTTGTTGAATTTATCTAGATTATATTTCTCAATATCTCAAATCATTTGTTTGGCGATATTCAAATTTTTATTTTCTTCTTTATTAATAATACTAATATATTAATACATATCAATACAAGTGGAGCAAAATTTTCTCATCTTAATTATGTGGAAGCAATAATGTTATTAAAATATGTAATCAGTGAAAATTTTGATGGTTCCTTTGTGTGACTCAGCTCTTTGATCTATATCTTTAATTATTTTTAATTCATTTAAATAATGTTTAATCAGTGTTTGTGAATTTAGATTTTTCTTTAACTTTATTTTTTCTTGTGGTTTTGTGACATAATTATGACATGATAAAGTAAATACCAAATACATGGTATGACACTCCTAAACAAATGAGATTTATTGATAAAAAATTTCAAACTAATTTTTATTTAGACTTTATATCTATTTTAATTGCTCTCATAAAGATGATATGAATTTTAAATATACACCCTTTCTTTTCCCATTTTTTTTCAAATAATTAATATATATAATCTTTGTATATACCATATATATTTTAAAAGATAAAAAAAATGTAAGCAACAATAAAATTTTAAGTTAATTTTTTTTTCCCTACTTTTATATAATATTTTGTTTCTAACCAAAAATTATGAAAGCGATAATGTTGAAAATATTTAAAAAATAAATTTATTATTATTATACTTATCTATAGGACTTGAAAAGTTAGAAAATTCCTTGTTGATCAATTCAACTGTAATGAGATAATGTGAGATTTGCTCATTATATTGTTTTATTGAATATAACAATCATTTTAGGTGGTTCTCACCCCACGTCATTTTGATAACATTAGAGGCACCTCATTGAAATATATAACGATTACATTCAAAAACAACGATAATATATTAGTTTTATCTATATATTAACATGCATGAAATTATAATAATTTCAAATCATTTTTAATAAGAAATTTGTCACAATAAGATATGTGTGAGATAATCAATATTTTAAAGCTACATACTTCTTATCCAAGAAGACACGTAAACTAAAAACTTTGTGCATGACACTCACGTTTTGGAGGTCAGTGCTTGGAAGTAGTCCAAGCTTATTCTAATATATTCATTTGATTTGTATAACTGTAAAATTCGAATGCTGCGTAACAACTAAACTAATGGTGAATTTTATTTGCAATTGATTGTATGTACATGACAGAGTTAAGTTAGCTCAGTTATATAAATATAAATCGTTGATTTAAGCTTAGCACTTCATAATCACTCATTCAGACAAGTATATTTATAATAAATTGAAGAAGTTTTTAAAATTTGTTTTATAAAAGTTTTGTGAAAAAATAAAAAAGAGCTAAACATATTATTATATTTAAGTTAAATTAGTATATTATTATATTTAAGTTAAATTAGTATAGAGTTATTTTATTTACAAATTTAACTTATTTTTATAAGATCAAATTTTTTAAATACAAATTTTTTTACATTGTAAAATTTGGAAAAAAAAAAAATAGATAAAAAAATTTCCATTATTTAAATTGTATTTTTGAATGCTATATAAGGTACATTTTAAAATAATGATACCAACTTTTTAACCATTTTTTTGTCCACTTACTTTATATTATATATACATTAAAATATTTTACATAACATGTATATTGAGACATTTTATCTAGATAGTACATTGTCCATATTCAAATAGTTGTTTTTGTTATTTATATATTTTTAGGTATAAGTTAATATTATATTGAAATATAAAATATTACTTAAACCTACATATTAAAATATTTTATTGATGACTCACATTGAAATTTTTTATTATTATGAATAATTTTAAATGTCACATATCAATTTTATATTAAAAATTTGATGAATTACACATCTCCTTTTATTATTCTTGGAAGTACTTACACTTTTACACAATATTAAAATAGTTTCTTTTAACATTTCATTTTTATATATAGATATATATCAAGTTGATATCAATATAAACTAATTAAGGTAGATCTTCAAATATTTTATTTAACTATTGTATTGAAATATTTTTGAAAATTATAAAGTTTAATCATCTCACACTTTTCTTCCCTTCTAATTACTTTAAATCTATTTTTAAAGTTGATATGAAGCTATGCAATTATACTTTGTTATGTGAACATCTAAACATTTTATTTATGTTTGAGAGTGAGTGAAATGTTTTTACTACATTGAGTTGTAATATCAACAAGAAATTTGATATTATTGATGCTTTATAATGTTTTTAACTAAAACTAACTAAACATACATATTCATTTTTTTTTATTAGAGAATATTTTACTTTTATTTGAAAAAGAATGTGTAAATTATTGAGCATAAACAAAATCGCACATCACCCTCATACTAGACTTTTAAATACACCTAGAAGTGATATATATATATATATATATATATATATATATATATATATATATATATAGTACATGACATATGCATTAAAATATATTACTTATGCATGACATTGTCCACATTAAAATGATTTTTTATTATTAATATATTTTAAAGTATATGTCAATATTAATTTAAGTTTTCATATTAAAATATTTTATTGATGACCCATATTGAAACTTTTTGATGATGATGATGATGATGGTTAACATCCGCTGAGACCAAACAATGGTCTATCGGACCTAAAGAAACAAATTATTTATTTTGATTTAAGATTTTATTCCTATGCTCAAAAAGCTTGGAGAGAAGCTTCCCGAGCTCACTATAATTTTGACATTGTAAAAGGCTAGGAAGGTCAGTATTGTAACAAAGATTGTGAAACTGAGATCTAATGTGGTTGTACGCGGGGCACTTTAAGAGGAAGTGGTTTTCATCCTCGATGTTCCTATTCTCACATATATGGCAGATCCTTTCCATCCATGGTGTTTTAGGAACTGCCCAACGACCTGTTTCACTATGGAGCTCATGAGAATTCGTTCTAATCTTTGCTATATTAATTTTCTTCTTTGAGCTAGTTAAAATAGAGAGATACCTTTGATCTTCTAGGTTGGGGTTGATGACCTTCTTATAATAACTTAATTTTCTTTTAGCTGCTCAATCTTTCTCACACCACATTTTTTCTTTGAACTTAGAAGTAACAATATCTTTAATGTTATTTATGTTTTGCAATGCATCATTTTCGTTGATCTCCCAATAGTTTAACCAGGCCCTTGTGTCTTTATGCCACCCTCGATTGAGCCTTAGGTGGTTTTGGCTAGAACTTAAAGCTAGCTTAGGAAGTCTATGATCGTCTATGTTATTGATTTTGTGCTTGTACAGCAAAAACCTAAGCATAGCTAGGCTCTCAATAAGGGAAGACCTGCTTCTATAATGAGAATAGGATAGGGTGTATTACTTTTAATTTATTAAGATGAATATTTTTAAATATCACATATTAATTTTATATTATAAATGTAATGTAATACACATCTGTATCTTCTTATTTTTATTTAGGAATAATGATATTTTCTATTTTAATTTTTAATTTTTAATCGCTTTTTTATTTGGATATTGAATATTTTATTATATACAAAATTAA
Organism: Pinus tabuliformis; assembly: GCA_031772625.1. Taxonomy (NCBI): domain Eukaryota; kingdom Viridiplantae; phylum Streptophyta; class Pinopsida; order Pinales; family Pinaceae; genus Pinus; species Pinus tabuliformis. Next base: position 477,743,474 of record CM062806.1, on the reverse strand, counting down.
AATATATTATTTTAACATTTTATTTCTGTATATAAATATATTTGAAATTGACAACGACATAAATTATAATGTTTAAACATTTTACTCGTGCTTTTTTTATTTAATTCTTGTTAGTTTATCACTTTGCAAAGTTGATATGAAGTTATATTATGTCATGTGGACATAGAAATATTCTATTTATGACTAGTTCTAATTAGTTTAGCTCTTTTAAAGTTGATATGAACTTATATAATGACATGTGGGCATATAAATATTTTATTTATTACTCAGAGTGAGTAAAATATTTTTAGCACATTGGGTTGTAATATCAAAAACAGATGGAATGATCATAGTAAGGTTGATATGGAATGATAATAGTAAAGTTGATAATATTGATGTTTTAATAATATTTTACTTTTATTTTAAGAGTGATACATGTCAACTCCATATTGAACAAAAACAAAATCATACATCACCATCATATTGGGTTGTATAATGCACCTCTCTTGAACAAAAACAAAATCATACATCACCATCATATTGGGTTGTATAATGCACCTCTCTGAAAATAACCTTCATATAATACCATGACTTAATACCATGGGACAATATCATGAGTTACCAATACCATGGGTGAAAACAACTCACTTGAATTCTTCAGTAATATTCCAAAAACATGAAGAAGTCAAAATATTTTTTATTTTAATTTACTTGATTTGGTATTACATCTAACACTATAGTGAAATGTAGGCTTAAGAATTCCACCAATTGCACCATGACCAACACCTATGGAATCTTCCCTAATTGGGAAACCTAGCCTAAAACTACATAAACCACCATTACACATTTTGAAAACTTGTTCATTTCAATACTTAGCTTGGATGAAATGGGTAGTGATGCCACTCACCAAGTTAAGAAATTTAACATACAAGATTCATTCCACAAAATCAATAAATAAACTAGCAAACAAAATGTTAAATATTGAGACTACTTTAAACATTTTAACCATAAAACTTATTTTTTCCAATTGATTTATATGATATATACATATTGCTTTGAAGCAATATATAATATACATATAGTTGACCTTAAAATATTTTACATAACATGTGCATTAAAACATTTTATCTATGGAATACAATGGCCACTGTAAAATGACTTTCTATTAAAAATATATTTTTAAGTATACTCTCTCATTGGGGTGGATGAGCATGGTACAGGGGATTTCACTGAGGGTTCCCACCACCTCACCGAATCAATCCTATAACAATATAGATGGGTGGTGGCATGGCACACCTCCCACATGCACAAGCTTGTGCGATGCAAATTTTATTTAATGCTAAGTTACAACATGGCAAGTATCTGGTATGCAACAAAAGTTATGAGAGAGAGAGAGAGAGTGGTAGTGGTATTGAGTTTGTTTTGGTGGTTGGAACCTTGGTTTTGTAGGTTTTTTTACTGCTTTGGTGTTTTCATCCATTAACCCTAGTCAATGAACAATAAATTGGTAGGGTATTCCAGTAATGGTGGTTCTTATGCTTTGGGGAATTAGCATTGGGACATAGGGTTTATAAGTGTTCTAGATGCAAAGACATAGAGGAAGAGTTCATGTGGTTATTATTGGCATTTCGTTGGGATAGCGGAGAGACAAACCCTCAAACTACGAAAGCGATAATAGAGAATTTATAGAGCACTGACTTCCTTGTTGTTGAGGATGGTGGCAACCAAAGAGGTCAATATAGTTGGCCCTATAGGTTGGGTTCTCCTATGGGTGATGAAGCGATACCTGATTTAGCAGGGCCATGTAATTCTCCTGAGCACGAGCCTGTCAAGGTGGACATTGGGGATCATATTAGGAAACTCAAATTGCTTGTGATTCAAGTCCCCAAGGATAGACATGACCAAAAAAATGCAATTATCTCTTTTCCAAATGATCTGCAAAGAAATCAATGGTAGATGCAAAATAGACTGGTAAGCCTGTCAAGGAGAAAATGGTGTCAAAATGGTGTCTACAACAATTGGACCATATGGAGGGTCATATGGCCCATATGAAGAAACATGTTCATTGTGAGTGCCAAGGAGAAAATGGTGTCTTCAGCAACTGGACCATATGGAGGGTCATATGGACATATGGAGGGCCATATGGCTCATATGAAGAAACATGTTCATTGTGAGTTCAAACCAGGTTTTCTCATGGTTGGCTATAAAAAAAATTCTTGTGTCTATAACTTCAACACATACATAATGACTTTTGGATGTACTCTCATTATGCTAGCTCGTTGGTTCTTTGTCTCTTTTTGTTTTTGTATGGTTAAATTCTCTTGGCAATGTATCGTGCATATTAAAATATTTTATTTGATGACGCACATTGAAATTTTTTATTATTAAGAATTTTAAACATATTAATTTTATATTAGGAATTGGAGAATTGCACATCTCCCTCTTATTATTCTTATTAGTAAGTACTTGATATTTTTTATTTTATTTTTTAACTTTCAATTACTTTTTTCTTTGGACATTGAATATTTTATTATATACAACATTAAAATATTTATTTTTGATATTTTCTTTCTCTATAAATATATGTGAAATTGATATTGGTATAAATTATGTAAAATTGATATTGATATAAATTAAGTAATATAGATATTCAAATAATTTATATAAATATATAAAATTTAAATATTTTATTGAGACTTATTCTTATTTTTCTAATTATTTTAATTTTTTCTAAAAATTAATATAAAATAATATTACCTCATATAAAAATAAAAATATTTAATTTAAATATTATTTATTTAATTTAAATATTATTTTAAAACATTAAGCAGTAATATCAACCATACATAAACTAACGATAACTAATTTGAAGTTATTGAATATATTATACTTTATCCCTTCCCGATCCTTATTCCTTCTGGTACATTGATCGATATAAATTAGTTTTTCAGGTAACTTCATTGGCTATCGGTCTGTCGTATTTTCATCCTCTTGAGTGAAGGAAATACGGTTTTTTGTATTTCTTGATGTAAGGCGAGCACTTCGTCCGATCGCAAATAAAGCTAGCCAATAGCCAGTTAAGGTTTAAGCTACCCAGCCAGTTAAGTTTGGTTTGTTTGGTTGGTTTTTTTTTTTTTTAACTTCATTGGCTATCGGTCTGTCGTATTTTCATCCTCTTGAGTGAAGGAAATACGGTTTTTTGTATTTCTTGATGTAAGGCGAGCACTTCGTCCGATCGCAAATAAAGCTAGCCAATAGCCAGTTAAGGTTTAAGCTACCCAGCCAGTTAAGTTTGGTTTGTTTGGTTGGTTTTTTTTTTTTTTTTTTTATAACTTAGGTTATTTTATATATAAAGTTTGGAAATAGTGAGGTTATATTGGGGCTATGTTTAAGAAAAATATTTTATTACGGTAGTTTATTTTAAGAGACTCACATATCGAATACAAACAAAATTACATATCATCTTTAATAATATTAATAGGTATAGACTCACGAATACAAACAAAATTACATATCATCTTTAATATATTAATATGTAGAATATATCTTTCTGTGCAATAATTTTGAGAAATTTCTTATACATTTATAAGAATAAATCTATTTTATATTATAGGATGATATTTGTTATTTGATAATGTGTAAGATGACTTGATAATCTTATTAGATAAATTTTAAGAAGTTTATTAATAATAAGCATATTAAAAAGGTAAGGAAATTAATAATGAAAATTTTATAATTTTATCTATGGTATAAAGAAAATTATAAATACAAAATAAAATTTTTAAATTAAAAAATAATTATTTTTTTTAAAAATTAAAACTAAAATCATTCCGTAAATCAATTTTTCATGTTAAACTATTTAAGTAAATCACTTTCTTGCGTTAATGTTAAGAGTAATATAAATTTATTACTTTTGCATATTTTATATCTGGAGTGTTTTTGTGTGCTCCTTTAAAGAGTGTTTTCTCTTTTAAATAGTTTATATTCCACATAAATACCATGAGTCAATACCATAAATCAATAAATTATTATTATTATTATTATTATTATTATTATTATTATTATTATTTTTATCTTCTCACCACAAATATTCCCCTTTAAAAAAAACTATCAACATAATTAAAACTAAAATCATTCAATTAAATCACCTTCCAAAAAAATATCAACCTAATTAAAACTAAAATCATTCAGTTAAATCACCTTCCAATGCTAAACTATTTAAGTAATCACCTAATATGTTAAAAATAATACAACCTTATACTAAGTTATTCAATTGATTCTTAATAATACAAACTTATACTAAGTTATTCAATTGATTCGTAAGAGTGCAATAACTGAATGCTGCCCTCTATGACAACACTGGGTCAAAGCATTAAAATTGTATATGGTAGCCGTAATGATATTATGGGAAATTTTACTTTTGTTTAAAATTAAGTCATCTTATGGTTGTCCATGTTTGGGAAGCAGTCCAAGCTTATTCTAATGTATTTATATGATTTACAGGAGTGATAGACAATCTATTTATTAGGCTGTTAAATGATTTGCAGGAGTGATAGACGATATATTTATTAGGCTGTTAGTATATCCATTATCGAAAATGGAAAAATTTGTTTCTGAATAGTCCAGTACAAGTCCAATGCCAAATGAAAACTAAAATCATTTAGTTAAATCACTTTCTGGATGTCAATAGTAGGAAGCAATGCAAGTATTTTCTGAAACTAAATTTATTAAATTAAATCACTTTCCATATTGTTTCAAGCTTGTTAGATTTATATTTTAAATTGAAAATTTTAAGAATATCTCAAATTTGATACTAGGTCAAATAAATATTTTTTCCTAAACTTTAGAATTCAGTAATATTTTCAAAATTTACAATTAATATAAAGATTTTATCTCATTTCAACTTATTCTAATTTGTTATTTTCTGTACATCAATATTTCAGAAAATACCAATCTCACTACCAAAAAAAAGAGAAAGCAATTAGCCCTGCAGAACCATCAGTGGAAACAGGAATTGGGAGCTCTCCAGTGGACTTGGGTTGTTAGACTGGCGTTGGGAGAGCGGAAGGATGCCCAATCCTGCAGAATTAAAGTCAAATCAGCAAGCTTAGCCTTCATGCCTATACAGCAATTGGCATGCATTGTGACCACATCCCTCAGACTTGCTCTCTGCTGACAGAACCCACTAAAATACTTGGTATCAAGAAACAGCATCTTCAACCCTATTTCAGACATGCGCTTCTCTGATTTGATCTCGTTCAAAACGCCCTGATCGTGCATGTTGGGGTAGGAACTTCTGGAGTCATACCACCATTCATATAACCCAATACTTCTGTTATTGGAACGAACGAAGTTGAAACCTCCGTTGACTGCATTCGACATGCTGTGAGGATCGCCGACGTAATTATCGCAGGCAATCTGAAAATCGGCGTTTTCATCAAATAATTGGAACGGATTCCGGAACCACATTATATCCGCATCCTGTTCAAGAAATCACCCAGAACCAATTAATACTTAAACATAGCAGTGAGAGAATTAAATTTCAAGTTTTAATGGTAACATACTAAAATGGAAAAAAATAAATAAATAAAAATCATATAAAAAGATATATTTGCTACTTTACTAGGATTTCCGTACATTGAATTGGCATATGTTGTCGGCAAATAATACTTTCAACTTATATCCATTTGAGAATCTGATGGATAGGAGCGAGGGCCTCACGGTTTTATTTTTGGATATATTTTTAATATGTAATTAAGCTAAGGATGAATCAATAATAATTTTCTTTTTCAATTGAAAAAATAGTGTTTGGAATGGATAAATAGTGTTGCTTTCTAATTGGAACATAATATCGGTTGGAATTATATGCGTTGGAATTAAATTTCTCTACTAACCATTGGATCATATTTGGCAATGTAATTCACAGACAGAATGACACAGAATCAGAATCTACCCATGAACTAGAACAATAGAAAAATGCACCACACAAAGAGGATGGGATGGTGGCCACAAAGAGAGTTCATGTTCCAGAAAGTTAAAATTCAAACAATGAACACCCACCAAAGATAACCATGAGCCATTTGAGAATGGTTGGATTCGAGGTTGCAGAAAATCCAGAGGAAAAAGAAAAAGAAAAAAAGTTAAGTAATTAATATCAAGCAACTTCTAAAGTTTGTTTTTCATATTTTCAAATTTTTGTAGACATATAAACCCTGGCTTCTCATAGCATTGACAAAATGTAATTTATTTTTTTTTCAAGTAAAAATAAAATTACAGGTTTTTCACCTCAATCAGGGTGCAAACAGATGGTTGGGACAACAAATGGAGATTAACGTTGAGTACACATGACTACTATACCACCACCACCCACATGCTCGAGACGATGGGTGCGATGGCCCTTGGCATGATTGCATGGAGGGAGGTGGGAAAGCTGGCAGCGAGGGTGGTGGAGGAGAAGGTTTTAATGGGAGAAAGGGTAGGTAGGTGGATGATGTTGGTGAGTTTGTTCGTGGACGAAGGAACTGGTGCACTGGACGGGTTTGGCGACGCCATCCTTAACTTCAAGCTTGTCAACCCTGCAAATATCAATGGGTATGTTTTCCAATATCTCTCTTCCATTGCAATGTTGACTTGTTTGGGTTTTTGCTAGAGGGAGCAGGGGAAAATTAGAAAGGATAATTGGGAAGTTAAGAATCTTGGTGGAATTGGGGGTGGCACTTGGTTGTGTTGGCTTTGTCCTGCGTCTATATTTTGCTACTGCCAAGTATTGCTACAATTTCCCTCTGGTTTGAAACCTTAGTGTTAGGCGTGGGGATGTTAGGAACTATGGGCCGAGGGCTAAGTGGGGATGCTTGTAGGGGTTTTGCGAGTAGAGATCGTGAGCTTGGTGCAGAGGAGCGCAGGTGTGAGTTAAATGACTACCTAGGTGCGAACCACCGATGATGACACCAATGCAATTGCTGAGAAGTAGAGAAACCAATGTTAGGGAACTGTTAGGAATCATGAGTGGGAAGTCGGGCATGAAAATATTAGAGGCTATATGCTGGTGTCTTGGGCAGAAGGGAAGGGGTCTGCTAACCATGGTTGGCCGAATGCTAGCGAACGACAACGCTTACCAACTTGGAATTGGCAAGGGGAAGAGAACCGGTCTGCGGTCGTGAGGAGTTCAGTGTGGCGACGGGGTCTCATTGCTCGTAGAAGTAGGCCGATCCCTCCTAGGGAATGGCCTATGACCATGAAGGCCCTAACACCGATACCAAAGGGAAAGGGGAGGGGCAAGTTGGGGCAGTTATCAGTGGTAATCCAACTCAAAGATGAGAGCATTGTTATATCATGATGAATTGTTTTTGGTTAACAAATTGTTGCTCTGAACATGTTTGGGGCATCTCCGTCATGGATCAACCTATGAAAAATCGCAATAATGGAAGACGGACCCAGGTGCCTAAAAACGAAAAGTAACTGAGCATGTCTAAGCCTCGTAGAGGTAGAAAATCAGTGGAAAGGCTTATCAGTGAGGCTGTCAAGGCATATTGCAAGGGCACTAATGAAGGTATTCAAAATTTTTTAGAGGAATGGGAAGTAGAACTTAAGCAGGGCAGCGAGACTAAGGAAGACATGGATGATTGGAGAACCCTTGTCCTGGACCCTGGTACCACTAGAGGCAGGATAAGACAATTTAAGTAGATCTTATATCTTTATTGGCTATGAAAACCCTCTTGGACAAGGCCATGGAGCAAATCTCAGTGGGCATGGTTGTTTCTGTCCAAGGCATGTTGGGCTACAAATAGGGATTCTAGAAAGTTTAATATCAATTCCATAAGCAATATATCAAGTTTTGCATAATTGAAAAGCATATCCCATGCATCTTGGAATTCTTTGAGATGTCAGGATTGAATGTCAAAGACCCCGCTCCTGTGGAATTAACCTCGGAGGAACAAAATGACTAGATAATCTCCTTTGTTTAATTTTGGTTTGTATGCGGATAGCTTTTACTTTTTTTTATGCAAGAATATGTATAGATAGAAATCCAAAGAATGGTCATGAAACAAAGACTTATATAGCTTGAATAGAAAGACTAAAACTTTTTTTTTTTTGGATGGCATGCAATAAGGATAGGTAGTGAACCGACTTGGTTTCCCAATGGGCAAGTTGAGGCCACCTAATCAATCTACGTGGTGTAAATTTGCTTATAAGTAAATGGAAAAAAAAGGACTTGCCAAGCTTAACAAAGAAAAACTACAATTTTTTTTCTTTGTAAAAATAAATTATTGCTTTAATAATTTTGACAAATCTGTTACTTCTGATTTAAATCTGCAAATCTAAGACAAGTAATATACATAAAATTTCCTTATTTTATTAACAACCATAAAGTCAACTAATTAACTTCATTACACACCTTACTTGAACCAGGGTTAAATATATCTATATTAGAAGTTTACATATCTCCACATGCCATTTTATTAGAATTTAAACAAGTTTTTCTATTCTTATCGGTATTAATCTCTTAGGTCTATGGAATTGAAATACACTTACTGAGAAAACAAAGTTGTAACCCAACACCAACACATGTTTCAGAAATAGTATTCTAGCCCACATCAGATCCAAGTAGTCTTGGGTCATAAAAACCTTCTCGCCTGAAAAATCAGATCCTTCGTTTAGCAAAAGATAGCAGTGCGGATGAATCTGTTGGCAACGCTCGAATGCCTTTTGGTCTACAGCAACGAGGAGGAGATTTTTCATTAGCTGTTGTGTGCCCTCACCGATTTGAAAGCTCTGGAGATACAAGTCCAGTAAACTGTTGTGTTCGGCCCAAGCTGCGTTTATCGTTGTGATTATCACACTCTTGTTTGGCATTGAAACCTTTTCTAGAACTCTGCCTAAATCCAACTCTGAACTCTGCAAGTTGATACAGAAAAACAGTAATAGTCATGAAGATCTATTTATTGGAGAGGATTATTCTGCCCAAAATTAATGTAGGTATAAATGTTGACTTCAAAATTATCAAAGCAAAGAGTAATCATGTTAATTTCAAATTTCTCTGAAGTAAAAACAACCACAGGCCCTCCATGAACTTCCCCGAACTTCATCCCATGGTTAGCAGAAAAGGTTTTAAGCCAAATTTTCAAATTCTAAGATATTTTTAGAATCTACAATCCATATAAAGATAATACTAAACATACTAAACTGGCTTTTAAGATGATTTGAAATTCTAAGATATTTTTGAAATCTACCATATAATACTAAATTGGTTTTTTTAGCCCATCTTCAAATTCTAAGATATTTTTGGAATCTACAATCGATATAAAAGATAATACTAAATTGGTTTTTATGCAGATCTTCAAATTGTAAGATATTTTTGGAATCTGCAATCAATATAAAGATAATACTAAATTGATTTTTTTAACCGATCTTCAAATTCTAAGATATTTTTGAAATCTAAGATAATACTAGACTGTGGAAATAGCAGACATTTCCTTAAATGTGTGTTAAACAAAGTTTAAGCTTTCCAATCCTTAAACATTAACTTTTCAATCCGAATTTACACAGATTGCTGTGTGGGTTACAAAAAAATCGAATGCATGAAAAATTAATATATTCACAAAGCCCAACCTACATGGTTTGTCGACGAGTTGAAAACATTTCGGCCATTGCTCACTCCAAGTGGGTTATAGTAATATTGCAGTGCAAGCGCCATTGTGAATATCCAGACACATGCTATTATGGCGTATTTGCAGACTGTTGTGGGCTGAATGGTCTGCAATTTGTTTTCAAGCTGCTGGTTCATCATACTCGGATCAACAAGATGTATCTCTTGCAATCTAATGGCTGAAATCCCTCCATTATGATCGCCACCAAAACACCCAAATATCTCCACACAATTCAAGAGAAATTGAACGATTCTAGATGGTGGAAAGAGTCAAATACAGAGGCAGCCCAACCGCAGTTGTAGTCCCTGACCCGGTTGATTGAAGATTGAGGTTATTTCATGGCCAACCCAAAAAGTCAACCAGTGACTTTGTGCTTCTGGTCATCCGAATGTACAATCTGCTCAGGATGCCCCGCAGCACCTCGTCAGCTGTATCCAGTTTATCATAGCTATCAATCTTTGGGTCATTGCCTTGAACTTATTTACGTGGCATATTTTTGGAATTTGATTGAGAGCAACCAATATATATGGTGTTATTATTCATTGATTGGGGTTGTATATGTTTATCATTGGTTTTAAGTTAGTATATGTCTACGGTTAGATTTAAGCAAATACATTACAGCCACTGTTTATTAATAGATCAATGGTATAATATATATGGGTTGTTTTAATGAATAAAAAAAGTTAATTATGTTAATTATTTGTACTTTCAGGTTGAGGATGCTGCATTACATTAACTTATTTACATTGCAGATTTTGAGAAGTCTGTTAGTGATCAAAATCGAAATTTCCAAAATATTTAAAAATAAATAAATATAAATAATCATACAAAACATTTAAATAATATTACTTCATAAAAAAATTAAATCTCTACTCATATTATTTATGATGATTAATTTAATTTAATTTAATTATCTAATCTGAAAATATTTTAAAATTTATGAATAAATACAACTAACTCTTATATTTTCTATCTATCAAATTACAAAATATTTCAAAATCTACGATTAAAATTGCTAAATATTTCAAAATCTTCGAGTGAGAAATCTCTGAAAATCTAGCAGCTTCTTGAGAGAGGAAACTGTACGTGGTCAACGCGTCCTCTCTAGCCACTGTACATGTAATGAAATATCACGGTCGAGGTTGAAATGTTAATGCTTTTTATCCAATATTATAAAACCTTGCCCATCAAAATGATGTCATGTATTAGCTCATACCTTTGATAATAGCTTTAAAATGTCGTTTGTTTTTGTTTTTAATATAACTATTAAAGGTATTAGATATATGCTAGTGGAGTTTTAATTTTAAAATATGGAAAGCGGGTGGATTTCACCAATGATTTTAATTATAATTAAATTAAAAATAATTAATATAATTATAATTAATTTTTTAATAAAAATTCACCTAATCATTTAAAATATATTAATCACTTTTTATTATAGAGTCATTTTTAATTATATAATTGTTTGGTTAATTATAAATATTTTCTACTATTACTAATTCAAAAATATAATATATATATATATGGACTAATATATTAATAAAAAATATAATATATATATATGGACTAATATATTAATAAATTTGGTTTGCAATATTATTTATTATGTAATATGATTATTTAGAGTGTGTTTTTCCATATTATATTAATATTTTTTTTTATTTTTAGTTTTCATGTTTTTTTTATTATCATTGATGTCTTATCTATAATGTTTAACCTTGCAATGATTCATTAGGTTATTTTCTTCTTATTATAATTCTTTTATTGAGGTCTTTTGGTTATCTTTGTTGCATGTGTTATAGCCTATAAGCATTATTTCATCTATAATGTTTAACTTTGCAATGATTCATTAGGTTATTTTCTTCTCACTATAGATTTGTATCTTCTAGTTCTCTTTAACTGGGGTCTTTTGGTTGACTTTGTTGCATGTGTTCTAGCCTATAGGTGTTATTTCAATAGAATTGATTGCTTCATATACAATTAAATTAGTTGCTTCAATAGCTGGTCCATCAATTGTACAATTGTTATATCTCTGTGCTAGTGCTATTGTTCAAGCAGAACTTCACAAATAAATAATTTTGTAAGACAACAAATACTCGGTCAATACTCCAAACTCTTAACCAAAATTTGGGTCGAAAAGTAAATGCTACACGTCCCATTGTTTTCTCTGTCACTACAAATAGCGTTTCTCCCCTCACTATTCTAGCTATTTCAAATATTTGCAGTCTTGTTTCCCTAGAAATCACCACCTGTGACTATTTTGTGTCTCAAATGTGGTACAAAGATAAAACTGCCATCCATATTTTTCATTGTTCCGATTTCCACCCTCTTATTAATAGAAAACAAAGTTGTAGATAAATACAAGTAATCTCAACATTCAATTCACTGACAAATTTTCATACACTTTTGACATTACACAAATGCACATGCGTGAAACCATAAAGCCTTGCTCTTACGCACAACCACCTTCGACCTCAACAATGCCCTTCTATCACTTATCGACATTTGAAACTAATATTAATAAATGTGGGACCCAGATATCGTGGCATGAAGCATTTATTCCCCGCACACGCTACCTTTGAACAACACAGTCCATTGTGTGGAAAAAGGTTTCAAGCTTTCATTATATGCACTTCCACATCCCACAAACTCTATTAGTAATAAAAATAATATCAAAACACATTACAATTAAAAGACCCCTTCACACTTCCCTCATTTTGCATAGATTATGCACATGCATTTGTTTTTCGCATAAATTTCGCACACGCATAACCATCTCCTCACAAATACTTCCGCACTCAGTAACACCTTCAAACCCTCAATCATTGACATTCAAAACTAATATTATTTAATGATTATACATTGTTAAATACATCGCTAAATAAGAATTAAAAAAGAGATTTGTATATTTATTATCTTAGTAAACTTTGCACAAAACGTTTGCATAACATTTGCATGCACAATAGCCTCCATCCAACTTCATCCATACAATTACCTATGCATTCAATAATGCCCTTAATTGACATTCGAAACTCCACACACAATACCTCCAAACAACTAGCTTCGAAACTGATATTAATTAATGATTATACGTTGTGAAATATGTTCCTAGATAAGAATTAGAAAGGAGATTTGTATATTTATTATTTTAGTAAACTTTGCACAAAACTTTCACATAAAATTTGTACACACACAACAATCTCCACACAACTTCATCTGCAAAACTACTTCCACACTCAATAATGCCCTTAACTAACATTTGAAACTTTGCACATGATACCTCCAAATAGCTAGCTTCGCACAACCACCTTCATATAGCTACTTCCGTAATTCTAGAAAATGTTACCAAATAATAATTAGAAAAGACAAAGCCTTCTGCACATTTGTTTACCGCACAACACCTTTTATTCATAGGTATTGAAATTATGGTTTTTTGGCACTACCATCTATGCAAAAGAACTCAATTCTCCTGCACATACTCTATCCTCCACACAGTAAACATTCAACACAATGACCCCAATACTCACTGTGCAAAGGACCTTAGCTCTTTGGCACATACTTTGTACTCCACACAAGCAAACATAATAATATTAATTCGACATTTGTTCATCCCAACCCCCGGCCCTGAGGCCTATGCAAACAACCTGCAACCGCATGAATTCTTGCATCATTTAAGAGAGCATTAACATAATAGTACCTTGCAACCACATGAATAGTTAGCTTCGCACAACCACCTTCGTAAAACTACTTCCGTAGTTGTAAAAAATGTTCCTAAATAGTAATTTAAAAAGAAAAAACATTCTGCACATTTGTTACATAGTTTATTTAGCACCTCTGTCTATGCAAAATACCCCGGTTCTCACATAGATACTCTTTCGCACAATGAAACCATACCAATTACCCCATATTTTATCAGTATCACAACACCCACAATGTAAAGGACCCCAACTCACCCGCGCATAATAATATTAATTCGACATTTGTTCATTCCCCCTCCTCGCAAGCCTATGCAAACAAGCTGCATGAATTTTTTCATCATTGAATAAATCATTAACATAATAGTTCCTTGCAACCGCATCAACAACTAGTTTTGCGCAACCACCTTTGTACAACTGCTTCTCTAGTTTCAAAAAATATTGCTAAATAATAAAAAATACAAAGCCTTTCGCACACTTGCTACACAGTTTATTTAGCACCCTTGTTTATGAAAAAATCCTCGATTCTCCCATAGATACTCTTTCGCATAATGAAATCGTACTAATTATTGCATCGTTCATCAATATCAAAGCACTCACTATGCAAAGGACCCCAACTCTCCCGCAAATAATAATATTAATTCAACATTTATTTAGCACTTCCCCCTCTCCCCAAGCCTATGCAAATAATTGGCAACCACATCAATTCTCACATCATTGAATAGAGCAATAAAAAACAACTGCATCAATTATCACATTATTGAGCATAGTGCTAGTTACATAACAATGATAATGTGAGAACACTCACCAACACAATAACCATTCAAAAAAAATCTTTTATTTTAGTTTTAAAATGAATTTTTAAGCATTGCAAAAAAATGAAAATAAAACACTCTCCACCGAGGGAATTATGTCCCATCAAAGATTCCTCAAACAATCAAAAATTAGAAATAACATTTACTGAAAATTCAAAAATTATTTTTGAATTGATGCAAAATATAAATATTAAGCATTTTCCCAAAACTTTGGTTGAAATTGCAAAACACAACCAAATAATGTATTGTCAATGCAAATTGACCGCGAAGCTAATGCTATAGTTTGTGACAAGGCAAGTACTAATAACATGCACGAGATTCATGCTATGATTTAAAAAGGTGAAGTCACAACTTTATCATAATAATTAAGAAATTTTCATTTATTATTCACTAATTATAATAGTTGTTTTTGACATATCCAAATAATGTTAAAGATTAAACAACAATTGAGCTTATATATAGATTTTTATTGGGTATGATTTAAAATTGCTTTTGTTTGGATAAGAGTTAGTTATTTTTGGACTTAAGGAAACACATTAACAATCTAAGATCTAGAGACTAGTATGAGTGAAAGTTTGTCTCTTTACAAACCACTAGCAATCCAAGATCTAGAATATCTGGTATGAGTGAAAGTTTGTCTCTTTACAAACCACTACCATACAAGATCTACAAAACATATGATATGAGTAAAAATTTGTCTCTTTACAAACCATTTACAAACCATCAAAGCCTGTCTCGCAATCTTCTTTCGCTGAAAGTATTGGAATGTAGATGCAAGCAATTAGCAAGGATTCAAAAGAGATATTACTTAGTATTGTACACACAGCAGCATGAAGCTCCACCATGGAGTTTTCCTTTACCGTTTTCCACTCCCAATTAACATTTTCTCCATGCGACAGGCCCTGCTTGCACCCATGGCACCCATTAATCAGCCAGTTGACACATGGGAGTAAGCATAGGGAGGAATAAGCAAGTTGTTTTATTGTTCCAGACACCCAAATATCTCCACACAATTCAAGAGAAATTGAACGATTCTAGATGGTGGAGAGAGTCAAATACAGAGGAAACCCGACCGCCGTTGTAGTCCCTGACCCAATTGATTGAAGATTGAGGTTATTTCATGGCCAACCCACAAAGTCAACCAGTGACTTTGTGCGTCTGGTCATCCGAATGTACAATCTGCTTAGTATGCCCCGCAACACCTCGTCAGCTGTATCCAGTTCATCATAGTTATCAATCGTTGGGTCATTGCCTTGAACTTATTTATGTGACAATTTTTTGGAATTTGATTGAGAGCAACCTCTATATGTGTGTGGGGGTGGAGGGCGTGTTATTGATTTATTAATGGGCGGGTTGTATATGTTCATCATTGGTTAAACTAGTATATTATTTAAAAGTGGGTATATATGAGACTGTATATACCTATCTTTAGATTTAAGCAAATACATTACAGCCACTGCTCATTAATGGATCAATGATATAATATATATTGGTTGTCTTAATGAATAAAAGAAGAGTCAATTATGTCAATTATTTATACTTTTTTGAGGAATAATACATTACAGCCACTGCTCATTAATGGATCAATGATATAATATATATTGGTTGTCCTAATGAATAAAAGAAGAGTCAATTATGTCAATTATTTATATTTTTTTTTAGGAATCTGCATTGCCTTAGCTTATTTACATTGAAGATTTTGAGAAATTTGTTCATCATCAAAGTTGAAATTTCTAAAATATTAAAAAATAAATAAAAGTTAAATAACAATACAAAATATTTAAATAATATCGCGTCTCAAAAAATTTAGATGTAAAAAAATTAAATCTCTACTCATATTATTTATGCTGAGTAATTAAATTTAATTGAATTATCTAATCTAAAAATATTTTAAAATTTATGAATAAATACAACTAACTCTTATATTTTCTATCTATCAAATTACAAAATATTTCAAAATATACGATTAAAATTGCTAAATATTTCAAAATCTTCGGGTGAGAAATCTTTGAAAATCTAGCAGCTTCTTGAGAGAGGAAACTGTACTTGGTCAACGCATCCTATCTAGGCACTGTACTTCTAATGAAATATCACGGTCGAAGTTGAAATGTTAATGTTTTTTATCCAATATTATAAAACCTTGCCATTCAAAATGATGTCATGTATTAGCTTATACATTTGGTAATAGCTTTAAAATGTCGTTTGTTTTTGTTTTTAATATAACTATTATAGGTATTAGATATATGCTAGTGGAGTTTTAATTTTAAAATATGGAAAGTGGATGGATTTTACCAATGATTTTAATTATAATTAAATTAAAAATAATTAATATAATTATAATTAATTTTTTAATAAAAATTCACGTAATCAATTAAAATATATTAATCACTTTTTATTATATAGTCATTTTTAATTATATAATTGTATGGTTAATTATAAATATTTTCTACTATTACTAATTCAAAATATAATATATACGGACTAATATATTAATAAATTTGGTTTGCAATATTATTTATTATGCAATATGATTATTTAGCGTATGTTTTTCCTTGTTATATTAATTCTTTTTTTCATGCTTTCTTAAGTTTCATTGATGTCTTATTTATAATGTTTAACCTTGCAATGATTCATTAGGTTATTTTCTTCTTATTATAGATTTGTATCTTTTAGTTTTCTTTTATTGAGGTCTTTTGGTTATCTTTGTTGCATGTGTTATAGCCTATAAGTGTTATTTCATCTATAATGTTTAACCTTGCAATGATTCATTAGGTTATTTTCTTCTCACTATAGATTTGTATCTTCTAGTTCTCTTTAACGAGGGTCTTTTGGTTATCTTTGTTGCATGTGTTATAGCCTATAAGTGTTATTTCAATAGAATTGATTGCTTCATATACAATTACATTAGTTGCTTCAATAGCTGGTCCATCAATTGTATAATTGTTATATCTCTATGCTAGTGCTATTGTTCAAGCACAACTTCACAAATAAAAAAATTTGTAAGACAACAAATACTCTGTCAATACTCCAAACTCTCAAACGCAATTTCGGTCGAAAAATAAATGCTACACGTCCCATTGTTTTCTCTATCACTGCAAATAGCATTTCTCCCCTCACTATTCTAGCTATTTCAAATATTTGCAGTCTTGTTTCCCTAGAAATCACCACCTGTGACTATTTTGCGTCTGAAGCGCAGTACAAAGATAAAACTGGCATCCATATTTTTCATTGTCTCGATTTCCACCCTCTTATTAATAGTAAACAAAGCTACAAATAAATACAAGTCATCTCAACATTCAATTCACTGACAAATTTTCATACACTTCCGACATTACACAAATGCACATGTGTGAAACCACAAAGCAATGCTCTTACGCACAACCACCTTCGACCTCAAAAACGCCCTTCTATCGCTTATCGACATTTGAAACTAATATTAATAAATGTGGGACCCAGATATCGTGGCATGAAGCATGTATTCTCCGCACACGCTACCTTTGAACAACACAGTCCATTGTGTGGAAAAAGGTTTCAAGCTTTCATTATATGCACTTCCACATCCCACAAACTCTATTAGTAATACAGATAATATCAAAACACATTACAATTAAAAGACCCCTTTGCACTTCCCTCATTTTTCACAGATTATGCACATGCACTTGTTCTTCGCATAAATTTCACACACGCACAACCATCTCCTCACAAATACTTCCGCACTCAGTAACACCTTCAATCATTGACATTCAAAACTAATACTATTTAATGATTATACATTGTTAAATACATCCCTACATAAGAATTAGAAAAGAGATTTGTATATTTATTATCTTAGTAAACTTTGCACAAAACGTTTGCATAACATTTGCATGCACAACAGCCTCCATCCAACTTCATCCATACAATTACCTCTGCATTCAATAATGCCCTTAATTGACATTCGAAACTCCACACACAATACCTCCAAACAACTAGCTTTGAAACTGATATTAATTAATGATTATACCTTGTGAAATATGTCCCTAAATAATAATTAAAAAGGAGATTTGTATATTTATTATTTTAGTAAACTTTGCACAAAACTTTCACATAAAATTTGTACACACACAACAATCTCCACACAACTTCATCTACAAAACTACTTCCACACTCAATAATGCCCTTAACTAACATTTGAAACTTTGCACATGATACCTCCAAACAGCTAGCTTCGCACAACCACCTTCGTATAACTGCTTTCGTAATTCTGGAAAATGTTGCCAAATAATAATTAGAAAATACAAAGCCTTCTGCACATTTATTTACCACACAACACCTTTTCTTCATAGGTATTGAAATTATGGTTTTTTGGCACTCCCATCTATGCAAAAGAACTCAATTCTCCTGCACATACTCTATCCTCCGCACAGTGAACATTCAACATAACGACCCCAATACTCACTATGCAAAGGACCTCAGCTCTTTGGCACATAATTTGTACTCCACACAAGCAAACATAATAATATTAATTCGACATTTGTTCATCCCAACCCCCGGCCCTGAGGCCTATGCAAACAATCTGCAACCGCATGAATTCTTACATCATTTAACAGAGCATTAATATAATAGTACCTTGCAACTGCATGAATAGTTAGTTTCGCACAACTACCTTCGTAAAAATACTTCCATAGTTGTAAAAAACATTCCAAAATAATAATTTAAAAAGAAAAAGCATTCCGCACATTTGTTACATAAATTATTTAGCACCTCTGTCTATGCAAAATACCCCGGTTCTAGCATAGATACTCTTTCACACAATGAAACCGTACCAATTACCCCATATTTTATCAATATCACAACACTCACTATGTAAAGGACCCCAGCTCACCCACGCATAATAATATTAATTCGACATTTGTTCATCCCCCTCCCCCCAAGCCTATGCAAACAAGCTTCATGAATTTTTTCATCATTGAATAAATCATTAACATAATAGTGCCTTGCAACCGCATCAACAACTAGTTTTGCGCAACCACCTTCGTACAACTACTTCTCTAGTTTCAAAAAACATTCCTAAATAATAAAAAATACAAAGCCTTTCGCACACTTGCTACATAGTTTATTTAGCACCCCTGTTTATGAAAAAATCCCCGATTCTCCCATAGATACTCTTTCACACAATGAAATTGATGGGTCTAGCCCCCTCTTTACACTCAAAAAACTTTATAAAATAGATATAAATTAATGTGATGATTTCGGTGGTGATTAATTACATGATTAGGTTAATCAGTGGGTGATTACAATGATTTGAATAGATATTTTAACCCAGTCTTTATTACTTGTACTAGCATCATTAGATGTTGGACATGTGTCCATTCCTCGGTAAACACACTCCCGCCTTAGTTAATGTCTCACAAACCCTATTCCCCCGGTCATTTGCGCATTGTTCTGTCCGTCAAGGGTTTTACTGTTTGTTCTTCTGGTGCAATTTCATTGTGCGAATGTGCTGCTGTTACTATTTTTTTTCCGGCCTTGACCTAGGTATGTGCTCGGCTCCACCGGTTGGTAAGTATACGATGTTCTGTGCTATTTTTCTTTTGACCTTCCGTCTTGGTGCTTGATAAGCCCTGTCACTCTATGGAAGGCATGCTGGTCTTGAAGGTTTCTCAATTTATCTGTGTATAGTGTAAGTTGGTCGTTTCACTTATTTTTAGTGACTGCTCTTTGTCCCGGTTTCTTTAATTCAGTTGATTTTGAATTTCACTAGTTATGCTGCTCTGTGGCTTTGGCAGGTTGTGGTCTCGGGGGTCTATAGCTTCGGCTTCTTCCACAGCAATGAAGGTAAGTTGTTGTTCTCTGCCATCATCAATTCCTACTTTTTACTTTGTTGACTGACTCAGTTGCTCCTTTGTGAGCAGAGGAACCCTTGGGTGACCGCAACCTCGAAACTCTGTCTCTTCATTGGTAAGTCACAAACCCTAAGCTCTCTGGTATTTTTTTCCTTCGATTCTTTTCTTCCTTCCATGCAACGCTTACACTCTGTTTTGGTGGATTGTTGTAGGTGGGTTCGTTCTGGAGACCCTGGCTTCTACTATGTCGCGTGCTGGCAAGACCCAGTAGGGTCGCTCCTTATTAACTTGGTTTATTTGCTTGCTTCTATTGTCGTTGGCTTAAATCATGGCCTGTTTATATTTAGGCGTAGTATCCTTTGTTTGTATGGCGTAATGTAGTTGTAGGCCTCAGGCTTGCATTAACATAGTTTTGGGTTGTAACTATAGGGTTTACAGATTAGGGTTTTTCAACCGTTCTCTATTATGCACTTATTGAGCTTGAACTGTGTTAAATTCCATATGGACTGTAATGTACATTTGACAGAGATTATATGATTTCTTTTTATGAATAAATGAGAGGGTTCCGTTCTCAGGAAATACCTGTATTGATGGTTTCTATCCTTGTTGTCTGGAACTTGTGCATTATCCAAAGATTTCTTTCGCTCGTTCGCTTTCGTTTGCCTGGGACTAACCGTCCACGTTTCTGTAGTTTCTCCAGTTCTTACACTTACAAAGTATTGATGTCTGTCGACCTGTTGAGTTAATACAAATAGAAAAAACACGTATGCTCTGTAGAGTAGAAATAAAAGAAATTTCTTTTACTGTGTTAAGAAACTCAACATAAAAGACTGTAAATGGACTGTTGTGGGATTTCATATCTAACTTCTGTGTGCTCGAATATTTCTATTATATTTCTCTTCCGAAAATCGAACCTGTTACAATGCATTCTGTTTGCTTTTGAATAATTTTGGAAAACACTTTCTCTTAACTATTGTTAGTTACATTTGATGGTTTTTTTTTCCAGTTTCTAAAACTGATTATTTCTCCTACGTTGTGATTTGTAAAAGATAACATAATAAATGAAAAAAATTACTACAACAATTCGTTAACTCAACTTTAATCTTCCTAAATGCTACTTCACTAAGAAATTAAAATAAAAAAAATGAAATTAAAATGTTCACTTGAAATTTTCTCCTCAGTCCTCTCAGAGACCAAATGACCTTCCGTCATGATGATCCCCTTCAGCTAGATGCTTCTGCATCAGGCTCCTCGGGTAATAAAAATTCACAGCTCTGTTCCATGAGCTCCTCCACAAAACAACCTGCTTCCTGTATCTGTGCCGCGTCGAGCCACGAACTGTCCTCGACGGGATGGTTCTTCCACTTGACCAGGTACCACAGATACTCCTTCCTGTGAGTTCGCTTGGCCACCTGTGTGTCGACAATCTTCTCAATCTCATGGGGTTGAGCCGAAGGCAATTGCCTCATCCAATAACCGCCTTCAACCTGGGTGTCCCATTCTGGTTGTACCACACTGTCATCTTCAGGGTTGGCAGTCTATGGGAATAGGTCTGCCACATTGAAAATAGGTGATATGCCTATATCCGGTGGCAGCTGTATTTCATAAGCGTTGGCTGAGAACTTACATATAATTTTACAGGGACCAATCTTCTTAAATTTCAGCTTATTATATGCACCCTTAGGAAACCGTTCTTTGTGTAAGTGTGCAAGGACTTCATCCCCTACATTAAATTACACTTCTCATCACTTTAAATCTGCCTGTTGTTTATATTTCTGACTGCTGTCCTGCAACTTTGATTTCACCTGCTCGTGTAGATCATTCATTGCTTTGGCGAAATCTTCCCCATCAGCACTTCTCTTTTCCAATTTTCCCAGATCCCGCAACTCATGTACTCCGCGAGGATGCATGCCATATAGGATCTAAAATGGACTGTGCCCTGTGCTGCGGTTCGGTGAATCGTTATAAGCGAATTCTGCTTGAGCAAGCGCACGATCCCATAACCATGAATTTTCTCCAGTCAGGCTCCATAGCAGGTTCCCCAAACTCCTGTTCACCACTTCTGTTTGCTCGTCAGTTTGCGGGTGATATGCGGAGCTGAAATTCAATTATGTATCCAACTTCTTCCACAGGGTGCGCCAAAAGTGTCCTGTGAATTTCACGTCCCTATCAGAAATAATAGATCTGGGTAGGTCGTGCAATCTGACAATCTCAGTGAAAAACAGGTGAGCTACGTGAGTGGCATCACTGGTTTTTCTACAAGGGATGAAATGTGCCATTTTCGAAAACCTGTCTACCACCACCATCACCGAGTTGTAACCTCGTTGTGTTCTTGGCAGTCCCAAGACAAAGTCAATGCTGACTGAGTCCCATGGTCTACTTGGAATAGGCAGTGGTGTGTAAAGTCCTGTGTTTTGACTGTGTCCTTTCGCCAACTGGCAGACTTTACACCTACTCACATATCGTTGCACATCCCTTCGCATTTTTGGCCAGTAATAAAAGTGTCTGAGCTGATCTAAAGTTTTGTCTATGCCGAAATGTCCAGCTAGACCTCCACTGTGCTTCTCCTGAATGATATTTTCTCTCATCGAACAATCGGGAATGCATAACTGTCCCCCTTTAAACAATAGCTTCTCCTGTAAATTGTAGTCCAACCATGGACTATTGTTCCTCAGCAAGGGATTCTGACAGGCTTCATAAGCCTCTTTGAAATCCGCATTGGTTTGATACAAATCTTTCAAATGCTCAAAGCCCAGAACTTGTATCGTACTTTCCTGTAAGAGAAAAGCTCTTCTGCTCAACGCATCTGCCACCTTGTTGACCTGCCCGCTGATGTGTTTCAACACAAAGGTGAAAATCTGCAGATGTTCGACCCACTTGGCATGCTTGTGGTTCATTTTATGCTATTGCATCACATACTGCAATGCAGAATTATCAGAAAATAAAACAAACTCACTCCCCAACAGATGGTGTCTCCAATGCTTCAGTGCTTGGACAACAACATAGAATTCCTTGTCATAGGATGAATACTTTTGCCTGCTCTCGTTCAACTTCTCGCTAAAAAATGCAACAAGTTTGTCTTCTTGGCTGAGTACAACTCCAATGGTTGTACCGCTTGCATCACATCGAACCTGGAAAAGCTTATTAAAATCAGGTAATCTTAAAATTGGTATTTCTGTAATCTTCTTCTTCAAGAGCTGAAAGCTTTTCTCTGCTGCCTTAGTCCAACGAAAAGGATGACTTGCCTTTTTTGTAGTGTCCAACATAGGTGCGTAGATTTCAATGAAATTTCTTATAAATTTGCGATAAAAACTTGCCGGCCCATGAAAGTTATGTACCTCAAACAGGCTTTTTGGGGATGGCCAGTTAATGATTGCTGCAATCTTCTCTGGGTCCATCTTCAACTCGTTTTCTGCAATTACAAAGCCCAAATAAACCAGTTCTCTTTGTAGGAAAGTACATTTTTTCAGATTTATCAGCAGCTTATTCTGCTGCAATTTCTCCAGCACACTTCGAACATGTCGAAAGTGTTCCTCTTTAGTCTTGCTGAAAATTAATATGTCATCAAGATACACTATTACAAACTTTCCGATGAACTCTTTCAGCATTTCGTTCATCAGTCGCATAAAAGTACTAGGGGCGTTACTCAAACTGAACAACATGACTAGCCACTCGTACAACCCTTCATTGGTCTTGAAGGTTGTCTTCCACTCATCTCCTTCCCTGATTCGAATCTGATGATAGCCACTCTTTAGATCAATCTTCGAGAAGTATGCTGCCCCACTCAGGCAATCCATCATATCGTCCATCCGTGGCAGTGGAAATCTGTACTTGATGGTGATTTTATTGATGGCCCTCGAATTCGTGCACATTCGCCATTCTCCTCCTTTATTGGGAGCAAGAACTGTTGGTACTGCACAAGGGCTCAAACTCTCCCTTATCGGCCCTTTATCTAGCAACTCCTACACCTGTTTTCTGATCTCCTCATTATCTTTGGGGATCATCTGATATGCTGCCTTATTTGGTAGACTTGCTCCAGGTATAAAGTCAATATGATGCTGATACTTCTCTTAGGAGGAAACTTGTCTGGTAAATCGTCGACTACAATATCACTAAACTCCTGCAGCATTTTCTGTATTTCTGCAGTTAAATCAAACATTTATGTGTGCAACAACACTATCTTTTCCCTCCTCAAAATAACATAGTTCACTTCACTTTCTTCAATCTGCTTCAAAAACTGTTTTCCACCCATTAGTAACACTTTCGTCCCACTTGTTTCTGCTGTCTCCTCCTCCTTGATGGGCACAAGGTTGTGCTTGATCCCATCTTTGACAAACTTGTAGCATTTTGTCTTCCCATCATGCACTACCTTCCGGTCATACTTCCATGGCCTTCCTAGCAGTATGTGACATACGTCCATTGGCATAATATCACAAATAACTTTGTCTTTGTACCTGCCAATGTGGAACTCAACTTCACACTGTTCGTCAACCAACAGCTGATGGCCTTTCTGTAGCCACGACACCTTGTAACAGGGAAAATTTTAAGAACCACCCTAAATTTATATGTATAATAAATGGGCTAATCCCCATGATACATAGGAAAAATGGCAGGCAATTTTATCAATAATATAATATGTATATATAATTTTTTTGGCGAGTCTCTCACCAGATTATATTATCTTGTACAGTGATGGAGAATCTTTCACTGAATTATAAAATCTTGTAAGATCTTGGCAAATCTTTTACTGAATAATAAAACATTGCGAAGTCTTGGCAAA
The DNA here is from genome assembly GCA_031772625.1 of Pinus tabuliformis. Classification (NCBI taxonomy): domain Eukaryota; kingdom Viridiplantae; phylum Streptophyta; class Pinopsida; order Pinales; family Pinaceae; genus Pinus; species Pinus tabuliformis. The sequence continues at coordinate 477,718,733 of CM062806.1, read as the reverse complement.
TGTTTTGTTAAAGTATGAAACTATATATGATAATAAGAAAACATATTCATCAAACTCTAATATACTAACATACGTGTTTGGAAAAAAGAAACATAATTTTCTCTTCCTACCAACAATGTTCCAAGTTTCAGTGGTCGTGTTTGTCAAGGTTCTTACAATACACTCTTTCATATCCTTCTATTAGTTTTAATAATATTCCACAACAAAGTTCTTGTAGGTCTTGATATTGAAAACGAGTTCTGTCAAGGTAGGATAGATTAATATTTTCTCTACAACTTTTGTCAAGCTACCACTTTTTTCAAGTTATCAAATTTCTCTTATTCCATAGACTCCAACTACGATATTAAAAAAAAGCACATCAAGTTTGTTTACCCCAACACGCCAACAAGTAGCAAGCCCCAACTATATTATATAAGAAAGTATTAGGTATCCCAAAGGCTTGAAGGGGATCTAATTGAAAGAAGTGACCATTGTGAGAATCCTTCCAATCAATATATGAATATATAAATGTAGATTTATTATTATTTTAATTGGAAATCTTCAATTAAATAATAAAATTTAATTACGTCTCTCCCAATTTAAATTGTTTATTAGCATAATTCACTACCCTCATAGGTCTCGTATTTTTTAACAGTGTTGTAACGTGTATATTAATTTCCTTTTTGGTGAACAATATCTACCTTTTAGGAAAATATGGTGCAATGGCTCCAACCCCTACAGATCATTAGGACAAACTAAGAATAGCACAGAAGATGAAAGGTTGTACAAACCAGCGTATTTTTCAAACAACTAATCCAACATCAGAACCTAAACTTTTTCATGAAGATATCATATTGAGAATGTTTGAAAAATGGTGAGAAATCTTATGCGAGGGTGATGCGGAAAGAGTGATAAGGTTTCATTGTTTTGAATTTTTTTTGTTAAATCAGAAAAAGTTAAAAACCGACATTAATGGAGATATTGGTATTTTTTACTAAATTTTGTGAAGTGACTAAATGTAGCTTTAACCATTCACCTTAAGATGTTTCTACAATATAATTTCCTAAGTCTATTTAATATCTTCATTATCATAAAATCTAACCTATATCCATCTTAACTCCACATCTACCACTCTTAGGGGGATGAAATCTATTTATCCCTCTGAGCACTTGGTAGACCCAGAATTAAGATGGATCTAAGATGATAGAATTTCCCCTTTAAATAGTCTATGCTCACATGAATACCATGGTATTACCATGGGTCAATACCATGGGTTATCATAAACCTGAAGCTTAAAAATTACTATTAGTAATTTATAAAAATTAATAATTGATTTTTATTTTATTTTTTATTTTAACCAAGTTAAAATGTTTAACATACATTAAATTACAACATCCATTTTTACTCTTGATCCACCAAGCCCTAAGAGGGATCAAATATTTTTTCACTCTATGCTAGTTTGCATATCATGATATTTGATCCCTCTCGGGGCTTAGTAGATCCAGAGTAAAGATGGATCTATGCTAGTTTAATTCCCACATTTAAATAGGCTACATTCCACATGAATACCATGGGTCAATACCATGTGCCATTTTTATTTTTATTAATACTAATATTACGGTTAATAATGTTTTTTTGCATGGTATTAATAATAATCTAGCCCATGGTATTTGACACATAGTATTTTTCCCATAGGTTTCACCTAAATATAACACATTTTTTGGGTGTTCATAAATATAAGGTGACTTATGGAGTAAATATAAAAAAAATATTTTATTTCTTTACCATACCTCTCGTTTATTTATATTTTTATTAATTTACCATACCTCTTTTACAAATATGGTAATTGGCCCATACGATTCACTTAAATAAAACCTCTTTTTTGAGCCTTCATAAATAGAAAGAGGGTTATGGACTAAATATAAAAAATGGTTTTATTTATTTACCATATGTCTAGTTTATTTATATTTTTATTTATTTACCATACCTTTTGAGTAAATATAAAAAGAGGTTTTATTTATTTACCATACCTCCACTTTATTTATATTTTTATTTGTTTACACCCATGCATATATATAAGGTGACTTATGGAGTAAATATAAAAAATGTTTTATTTATTTACCATACCTCTCATTTATTTATATGGTATTAGACCCATAGGATTCACTTAAATAAAACATATTCTTGAAAATTAGCGTGAATGGAAGGTTGTAACTCCTAATTTCAAGGGCTAAATTTACCTTTTTTACCCTCTCTCTTAAAAAAAGGTGTGCTATTTGCGGCGATTTGTAAAAATGTACTATGATACAAAATATTCGCACACAAAAAATTTAAAACCCCTTAATTTAGCCAAAGGGCGAACATTCGGCCCTAAAATTTTCCATGCCTTGTAAGGAGTGGGGTGTTTTAGTCGTTTCAAACCCAACTTCTCTACCATCTCGGTAGCAACCAGATTATCTATACTCCCACGGTCGATGATCAACTTGCAGCACTTTCCGTGCGACTTGCAAAATATCCGGAATAATTCTTTCCTTTGAGTTTGTTCAGCTGTTTCTTTGGCTGGTTTCCACAACACTTTGTTCAAAACTAAGGCTTCCCTTGTTTCTGGCACATTTTCTGATTCTTGGGGCGATGCCTCTGCTTCCTCAGGCTACGCGACAAACGTTCCTCTCTGGCCAGCTTGTTCTGCTTCAGGACATTCAAAAGATTTGTGCCCCCATTTGTGGCACCTGTAGCACTGATAGTTAGCTGTGCTACCTCGGCCACTCCCTCTTCCTCACTGATATGGCCTGCCACCTCTAGTGTTGTCTCCTTTTTCTGTTGTTCCTGAAGCTTTGGAGCTGCTGCCCTCTTCACTATTACTGGCAGTTCGTCCTCTGCCAGTTCCCCATCCTCTCCTAGCATTTTGTTTTTTGGTGATCTTCTCCTCTTCCTTCACAGCACTCTGGTAGGCTTCCTCTATATTTCTCGAGGAAAGAATGTTGATTTCATCCAATATTTCCAGTCTCAAACCATTCACATATCTTGTTGTTTTCTCCGGGGTGTCATCTGTGTAACCAACTCTTAAATTTACCCGGTAGAATTCTTTTGTATATTCTCTCACTGTCACCCCTTTTTGCCTCAAATTCTACACTTGTCGATGCAATGCAATCTAGTAATCCTTGGGCAGAAATTTGCCTTTCAGCTTGGCCACCATCCTTGGCCATTTCTTTATTGGCAACTTGTTCACCCTTCTTCTTTCCGCTTGAACACTGTCCCACCACAGGGTTGTGTGTCCTTTCAGCTTTGTTGTAGCGAACTTAACTCTCCGGTCCTCATTAACCTCTTCACATTCAAAATACTTGTACAATTCGCTGATCCAATCCAACAGAACTTCTGTGGACAAGTTGCCATCGTAATTCGGGTTCTCTGGTTTAGGCTTGCTGCTAGCCAATAGGACCGACCTCAACAATCTCATCTCCGACCCTTCTTCATCCGATCCATCTGTTGTAACTATGGCTTCTTCTTTGCTGTCATCTCCTACCTCTCGATCCCTTCTCCTTCCTGCTTCAACTGCCTCCAAACGAGCAGTAAAGATCCTTATTTCTTCTCTCAATCCTTCATCTGCTGCTCTGTGCACACCTCTCCCACGTCCTTGTCTTCCAACTTCCATGTCTATCCTGGCACTTTCAATTTCCTGCTCTAATACCACTTGATGGGTCCAGCCCCCTCTTTACACTCAACAAACTTTATAAAATGGATATAAATTAATGTGATGATTTTGGTGGTGATTAATTACGTGATTAGGTTAATCAATGGGTGATTACAATGATTTGCACAGATATTTTAGTCCCGGTGTTTATTACTTGTACCAGCACCGTTGGATGTTGGACATGTTTCCATTCCTCAGTAAACACACTCCCGCCTTGGTTAATGTCTCACAAACCCTATTCCCCCGGTCATTTGCACATTGTTCTGTTGGTCGAGGGTTTTATTGTTTGTTCTTCTAGTGCAATCTCACTGTGCGAATGTGCTGTTGTTATTGTTTTTGTCTGGCCTTGACCTGAGTATGTGCTCGGCTCCACCAGTTGGTAAGTATAAGATGTTTTGTGCTATTTTTCTTTTGTTCTTCCGTCTCGGCGCTTGATAAGCCATGTCACTCTATGGAAGGCATGCTGGTCTTGAAGGTTTCTTAGTTTCTCTGTGTATAGTCTCAGCTGGTCGTTTCGCTTATTTGTAGTGACTGCTCTTTGCCTCGGTTTCTTTAATTCAGTTGCTTTCGAATTTCACTGGTTATGTTGCTTTGTGGCTTTGGCAGGTTGTGGTCTCGAGGGTCTATAGCTTCGGCTTCTTCCACAGCAATGAAGGTAAGTTGTTGTTCTCTGCCATCATCAATTCCTACTTTTTACTCTGTTGAATGACTCAATTGCTCCTTTGTGAGCAGAGGATTCCTTGGGTGACCGCAACCTCAAAACTCTGTCTCTTCACTGGTAAGTCCCAAACCCTAAGCTCTCTAGTATTTTGTTCCCTTGATTCTTTTCTTCCTTCCACGCAACACTTACACTCTGTTTTGGTGGATTTTTGCAGGTGGGTTCGTTCTAGAGACCTTGGCTTCTACTATGTCGCGTGCTGGCAAGACCTGATAGGGTCGCTCCTTATTAATTTGGTTTATTTTCTTGCTTCTATTGTCGTTGGCTTAAATCATGGCTTGTTCAGATTTAGGCATAGTATCCTTTGTTTGTATGGCGTAATGTAGCTATAGGCCTCAGGCTTGCATTAACACAGTTTTGGGTTATAACTATAGGGTTTACAGATTAGGGATTTTCAACCCGTTCTCTATTATGCACTTATTGAACTTGAACGGTGTTAAATTCCATATGGACTGTAATGTACATTTGACAGAGATTATATGATTTCTTTTTATGAATAAATGAGAGGGTTCCGTTCTCAGGAAATACCTATGTTGATGGTTTCTATCCTTGCTGTCTGGAACTTGTGCATTATCCAAAGATTTCTTTCGCTCGTTCATTTTAGTTTGCCTGGGACTAACCGTCCACGTTTCTGTAGTTTCTCCAGTTCTTACACTTACAAAGTATTGCTGTGTGTCGACCTGTTGAGTTAATACAAATAGAAAAAACACGTATGCTCTGTAGAGTAGAAATAAAAGAAATTTATTTTACTCTGTTAAGCAACTCAACATAAAAGACTATAAATGGACTGTTGTGGGATGTCAAATGTAACTTCTATGTGCTCAGAGATTTCTATTATATTTCTCTTCCGAAAACCGAACCTGTTACAATGCATTCTATTTTCTTTTGAATAATTTTGGAAAACAGTTTCTCTTAACTACTGTTAGTTACATTTGATGGTTTTTTTTCCAGTTTCTAAAAATGTTTATTTCTCCTATGCTGTGATTTGTAAAATATAACATAATAAATGAAAAACAGTTACTACAACAGTTCGTTAACTCAACTTTAATCTTCCTAAATGCTACTTCACTAAGAAATTAAAAAAAAAATGAAATTAAAATGTTCACTTGAAATTTTCTCGTCAATCCTCTCAAAGACCAAATGACCTTTTGTCATGATGATCCCCTTTAGCTAGATGCTCCTGCATCAAAAACCATACCAATTATTGCATCGTTCATCAATATCAAAGCACTCACTATGCAAAGGACCCCAACTCTCCCGCAAATAATAATATTAATTCAACATTTATTCAACACTTCCCCCCTCTCCCCAAGCCTATGCAAATAATTTGCAACCACATCAATTCTCACATCATTGAATAGAGCAATAAAAAAACAATTGCATCAATTATCACATTATTGAGCATAGCGCTAGTTACATAATAATGATAGTGTGAGAACACTCACCAACACAATAGCCATTCAAAAAAAATCTTTTATTTTAGTTTTAAAATGAATTTTTGAACATTGCAAAAAAATAAAAATAAAACACTCTCCACCAAGGGATTTATGTCCCATCAAAGCTTCCTCAATCAATCAAAAATTAGAAATAAAATTTACTGAAAATTCAAAAATTATTTTTGAATTTATGCAAAAATATAAATATTAAGCATTTTCCCAAAACTTTGGTTAAAATTGCAAAAAAGAACCAAATAATGCATTGTCAATGCAAATTGACCGCGAAGCTAATGCTATAGTTTGTGACAATGCAGGTACTAATGACATGCATGAGATTCATGCTTTGATTTAAAAAAGTGAAGTCACAACTTTATCATAATAATTAAGAAATTTTCATTTATTATTCACTAATTATGATAGTTGTTTTTGACATATCCAAATAATGTTAAAGATTAAACAACAATTGAGCTTATGTATAGATTTTCATTGGGTATGATTTAAAATTGTTTTTGTTTGGATAAGAGTTAGTTCTTTTCGGATTTAAGGAAACACATTAACAATCCAAGATCTAGAAACATTTAATATGAGTGCAAGTTTGTCCTTTTACAAACTACTAGCAATCCAAGATATAAAAACATATGAATGAAAGTTTGTCTCTTTACAAACCACTAACAATCCAAAATCCAAAATCAAAGCACTAACAATCCAAAATCCAAAATCTAGAAAGGTATGATATGAGTAAAAAATTTGTCTCTTTACAAACCATCAAAGTCTGTCTGGCGATCTTCTTTCGCTGAAAGTGTTGGAATGCAGATGCAAGAAATTAGCAAGGATTCCAGAGAAATATTACTTAGTATTGTACACACAGCAGCATGAAGCTCCACCATGGAGTTTTCCTTTACCGTTTTCCACTCCCAATTAACATTTTCTCCATGCGACAGGCCCTGCTTGCACCCATGGCACATTAATCAGCCAGTTGACACATGGGAGTAAGCACAGGGAGGAATAAGCAAGTTGTTTTATTGTTCCAGACATCCGTGCGATCAACAATCATGATCGTGATGATATCATCACATTCATTGTGGTTGAAGGCATGGAATAATGAGATTAGTAGGTTGAATGCATGGATGTCAAGAAAAATAAAATGATTGGTTGATTTATCTGTGTGTTGATAAATATGAAGCAGTATGATTATTTTTGTGTTGATAAATATGCAGCGTTATAGAGTAAGTCAATGCTTGAGTTATTAATTTTGTTTTTTTTTTCTGGGAGTATATCATTTTATTTTTACTTAATGAACAAGATCTTCTTTATAGTATATTATTTTATTCTCACTTAATGAATAAGATGCAAATATAGTAAACTAATTATTTAGTTAAGACATAATCTTTCGCTTACAAATGGTCAAACTAACACAATTGATGTGCAACTCATCTATTTTCTTCAATTTGAAAGCCAGTCATTACTTAATACATAGTCTTTCACCTACAAGTTGTCAAGCTAACATAACTGATATGCAACTGGTCTATTTTCTTCACTTTTGGAGCTGTTATGATGGCTACAATGTCTTTGACACCAATTTCCATATAAAGTCTCCCTCTTATAAGGCTAGAAAAGGATGAGCATAAATTGACTATGCAAAATTAACTAAGAAAATTAATGGTATTATATAAGAAAAGGATGAGAATAAATTGACTATGTACCATTAATTAGAAAAATATTTGTTTTTTTTTCAGTTTTATAGAAAGGAGATTTTATAGGTTTCCGTTACCATCATAGTTGCAAAGTCTGAGTGCCTTCGTTTAACTTAGGAATTGGGTATCCTTAGGTTATAAACGTAGTTAACGAGTTTAAATTTGAATTTGGATTCTAATTCGATGGGACATAATAAACATGGATTTCTTTTATTGAGTTCCCAAATTATTTTAAAGGATTAAGTTAAAAATAGTTTAAATTGCGTAAAAATTTTCAAAAAATTTAGTAGGAGTGTTTGAATCATGTTTTTATGGTGAAAATGGATTCAATTTCGTAGAAAATCATGAGTGTTTGAATCGTGTTTTTTATGGTGAAAATGGATTCAACCTCATAGAAAATCATGAGTGTTTGAATCATGTTTTTTATGGTGAAAATAGATTCAACTTCATAGAAAATTATTGGGCGACCAAAATCTTGAAGTTTGACAATTGTACCCTGAATTTACAAAACTTCCCACTAAATTTTCATAATTTTCTACAAATTTGTAAATTGATAAAATTTTCAATAAAAAAAAAAATTAATCTCAAAAACACTACTAATTTAAATATATATGGTTTCCTTACTTTTAACAACCATATTTTTTTATCTATATATTCCGGTTTCTGATTCATTTTAAATAAATAATATTAAAGATACAATTTTTTATAAAAATTACTTCTCTCTTTTCTTAATGAAAAAATCCTCTCCTCTTCAAAACTTAAGCAGTCACATCTTGTAAAATTATTCTATCTCATTCTCTTTATTTTATTCTCCACTTTCCAGGCTTTAGGCTCTCTGATTCTCTCTTTTTAGCTTTCTCCACTTTCCCGCCCTTCTAAGTCAATAGTGAAATTTAGAAATAAGATTTTCTTCAATATTTAACAGTTACCTGTCATTCAATTTCAAGTTACCTTTCATTTACTTTCCTTTTGTATACACGTTGCTATCTGTCTATGTTTAGACAGAGACTTCCATTAGCATCCAATGTCCACGAAAATAACAAACCTATGGCATCTAACAAACCCGTGGACAACCTTAAAAACCATGGGTTTTCAACGAAGGGGATCGATTTTCACCGAATTATACCATATTCAATCGAATCGTTGAATTTTGATATTTTATGCCCCGATTTAGGCAACATGGGTAACTGTGAGTTACAATCATTAAGTTATAAAATTGTACTTTTAATTGGTATTAAAAATTTGGGTTCGGTTTAATTGATCCAGTTTTTATATTTTATACCCTGATTTAGGCCGCATGGTAATTATGAGTTATAATCATTAAGTTTTAAAATTGTACTCTTGATTGGTATTAAAAAATTGGGTTAGTTTAATTGATCCCGTTTTTATGAGTTAGTTTTTATTGAAATTTTCCACATTAAGATACATTAATAAAGAAAAGTGATATTTTCTAGTAACTCTAGACAAACTAATATTTTTGTGAACGTAAAGACCACGAATCTGAACGACATCCCAAAAAAAATGATGTAAATATTTAAAAAAGATATATATATATATATATATATATATATATATATATATTCTACATTGTTCTCCATAAGTGTGTTGGGTTCATTTTGTTGTCGGCCACCGGATTGTTAAATTTTTATAAAGATATTTATATTGTCTTTAATTAAATAATGTTACAAATAAATATATGAAACGTTGTCTTAAGATAGAAAAATTATCTTGGACACATAATCACTTGGTTGAGAAAAGATCTCAACCACACATCAATCTAGGAAACAACTCTTAACTAATAGAAACAAACTCCTTTACATAGCAAGCATCACAACTGAGACTAGTGCAAATTACATTTTCCAACAGCCCCCTTTAATGACTACTTGTCTCGATATCAATCTGCAAGTCTAATTGTGGTCAAGCAAAACAAAAGAATATGTCGATGTCCATATAAAGGAGCAACCATCCACCGAAATGCATGGGTGCCAACCGTTGCAATTGCAGTCTACTAAGATGCCCTTCACATACATGGTTCTATCAACCATTATAACTGCATACATGTACGTGTAAATGCAAATCCCCCTCCATCGTCATCATGGGTTTTATCAGATTACCCATAACCATGTTCCGGGGTTTATCGAAATACCCTCAACCATGCCAACAAGGGCTCTCAGCCACTAAGGCTGAACACAACCACCAAGGCTGAACACAACCACCAAGGCTGAACACATCCACCAAACCAAAGCTCAACTCTACCACCAAGACACTCAATTCAGCCACCAAGGCTCACCACAAGCCTGACTTAACCAAGCTCAGGGTTTTCTCGGAACACCCTCAACCATGCCAAGTGTAACACCCTGCGGTTATTGCGACAATCCCGCAGCACGGGCGTGCCCACCAAGCGAGCTTGAATGGCGGAACCGGGTAGAACAGCGAGCTGGCGACGGGCGAGACACGGGTACGAGGGCAAGCTGCGATTGGCAAGCGAGTGGACGAAGTGTGTATGACGAGCTAGCACGCATGATTAATGTTGGGTGAGCGAAGGCGCGCCCACGAGCCGACTTAAACGATGGGCGAGTCATTTTAACGGGTGGGCCGATGAGTTAAGTGGGCGAAAACGTAAGATTGGTGGGTCAGCCGAGCACCCCCACACAAACGAGATGACAAGTTATGTGTTTGGTTGGTGGGTTGACCAAGCACCGCACGCATTGGCACAACCATATACATAAACCGAGCGGCGAGTTGATGGATGGTAAGAAGTGCGAAAAAACACATTCAGTGAGTCTGTGTTTAAGGTGCAGGTCGCGGGACGGATGTGCCCGCACGACAGGCGGTTCAAATGAAGGCGGTGAGGTGCACTCAGGTAGGGCGACACGGGCATCTACACCTGTGGAACGATAAGATTGGCGGGTGAATCGTGTAAGGCAACCGCGGGTAGGAGCGCCTGGCGATGCGAAACGATAAGTGTGGATTGTTGAACCGGTGTGACCAACATGCGGAGGTGCCCGAGCTGGGTGAGCCGGCAGCACATGGCGGTGCACCCGAGTTGGGAAAACGAAACATTCGTTTAGGAAATTATGTAAAGTTGGTCGAGCTTGTCTCCCGGTGAACTTGTAAATTGAAAGATTTAATAAAAGATTATTATCTTGCATATGGTTAAGTGTTTCTCTATTGTTGAATGTTATATTAATGGTTTCCGCACATTAATATTACTGGTTAAAAATGATGAATGTTAGGCGTAGTTTGGAAAGTAAGTTAACTAATGAAAAGGTTAAGTATTTAGCCGATGCCGCACGAAAGCCAATTTATGAAAAAAGAATTGGGGGCGTGACAAGTGGTATCAGAGCGAATTGCAGAGACCAGGAAAATATGCAGACAAAAGTTATGGAGAAATCATGGATTCACAGTCTGGGTTTCGTAGACTTGATGGTTCATGGCAAGACCATTCAAGCTCTAGTGGACACGGGGGCCACTCATAACTTCATGACGACACGGTTAGCAAGAGAAGTTGGACTGATGATCTTCCCATCGAATGTGGAAGTCAAGGTGGTGAACTCTAGAGCTAAAGTGACAGATTTGCCACACGAAGTGCCTGTACAGATTAAAGACTAGCAAGGTCAGTTGGAGTTCACGGTGATGGAGATGAACAATTTTGATTTAATATTGGGACAAGATGTCTTGAAGGGAAATAAGGAAATTATTGTACCCTTCTGTGATCAGGTGATGTTGATTGGAGGGTCATAAACTTGGACTTTTCCTAGTCATAAGCAAAGGAAGGAAGTCAAGGTGCAGCATGTTTCTGCACTAAGTTTGGAGAAGGCTATGCGGGAGTCAGACATGGAGACATATGCGGCTGTAATCAAAGGAGTCGAAGGCAATGATGGAGTGGGGACACCTGTTCAAGCTGAGATTTTTGAGGTGCTGGCTAAGTATGCATATTTGATGCCCGATGAGCTACCAAATAAGCTTCCACCAAGGCGTGCAATGGACCATAGCATTGAGCTTGAGCCAGGAAAGCAACCTCCGGCTAAAGCACCTTATTGGTTGTCAGGACCTGAGTGGGAGTAGTTGAAATGATAGTTAAAGGAGTTAATTGATGCGGGTTTCATCAGACCTTCAAGGGCCCCCTATGGAGCTCCAGTATTATTCCAACAAAAGAAAGATACGAATGAGTTATGGATGTGCTGTGATTATCGTGCTCTCAACAAGCAGACGATAATGAACAGGTTTTCTTTTCCATTAGCTACAGATTACTTCAATAAGCTTGTGAAGGCCCGAGTGTTTTCTAAGCTAGACTTGAGGCATGGGTATTATCAGGTGCAGATAGTTGAAGGAGATGAAAAGAAGACCGCAATAGTAACAAGTTATGGTAGCTTTGAATTCCTTGTTGTGCCATTCGGGTTGTGCAATGATCCTACTATGTTTTGCACTTTGATGAATGATGTTCTACGTCCATACTTGGATTTTTTTGTAGTAGTGTACTTGGACAATATAGTGGTGTACAGTGCTAACATGGAGGATCATAAGAAGCACTTGGCATTGGTATTTGAGGCGCTGAATAAAAGTCAGCTGTACTTGAAGAAGTCTAAGTGAATGTTCGCTCAGACCGAGATTCCATTACTTGGACACATAATGGGTGAAGGTACATATGGATGGAGACGAACAGGGTGAAGGCGATTGAGGACTAGGTTTCGAAGAATGTCCATGATATGAGGGTGTTTTTGGGCATTACCAACTACCAACGAAAGTTTTTAGAGGGGTACTCTAAGGTGACATCATCACTGACAGACCTACTGAAGAAAGACAAGAGATGGAGTTGGACAGACAAATGTCAGATGGCATTTGATGATTTGAAGAACATGATGGTTACAGCACTGATACTGAAGTTACCAGACTTCGAGCGGCCGTTTGAGGTACACACAGATGCTTCAAATTTTTCCATAAGAGGGGTTCCTATGCAGGATGGGCATCCAGTGGTGTACGAGAGTTGGAAATTGCAGGATAGAGAACAGAGGTATCTGGTCCATGAGAAGGAGATGACTGCGATCATTTACTGTTTATAGGTATGGAGGCATTACTTGACTGGGAAGCCTTTTGTTGTCAAGACAGACAACATTGCAGCAAGTTATTTTACATCACAACCAAGGCTGTCAGCGAAGCAAGCTCGTTGGTAGGACTTCTTGGCAGAATTCGACATGACTATTGAGTATAGGTTGAGAAGACTCAATGCGGTAGCACATTCCCTTGGTAGGAAAGGACAACTAACAACATTGGAGGGAGAAAATTGGGTATCACGAAGTAGGAGTCGAATACAGATGTACTCAAGCGCAGAATATAGTGAAGTGGATAAAGGAGGGGAAGACACGAAGGTTCTTTCTTCGAGATGGATTCTTGTTCTTTGGAAACCGACTCTACGTTACAAAGTCATCAGGGCTCAAGAGGCACCCTTTGAAGGAATGCCACAATTCTCCGTGGGATGGCCACCCAAGGCAGCATCGTTCTTTGGCATTATTGGAGAGAGGATTCTTTTGGGAGAAGATGCGAGAGGATGTAGAGGAGTATGTACATACGTGCATAATTTTTCAGCAAAACAAATCGGATACTCAAAGGCAAGGAGGTCTGTTGCAGCCTTTACCGATTCCTGGGAGACCATGGATGAGTGTCTCGTTCAAGTACAGGGCTATAATGGAATCATGGTCATGGTTGATCATTTTTCCAAGTACGCTGTCTTTTTTCCAACAAAGATGCCTTGTGGAGCTGAGAGGACTTCGGAGTTGTTCTTCAAGAACATAGTGAAGTATTGGGGTATGCCATTGAGCATCGTATTGGACCGAGATCCGCGATTTACAGGTAGATTTTGGACCACATTGTTCAAGTTAGTTGGGACAGATTTGTTGATGAGTTCGAGTTACCATCCGGAGACAAATGGACAGACCGAGAGGATCAACGCATTGCTAGATGATTACTTGAGACATTATGTGATGGCTGATCAGAAGAATTGGCCTAAACTCTTGGATGTAGCTCAATTCAGCTACAACATACAAAAGAGTTATGCGACAGGGTACAATCCATTTGAGTTGGTGAATGGACAGATTCCAGTCACACCGCATACCGTAGTGACGGGAAGTTTGTTGAGGAGTCGTCATGCGAAGAAGTTCATGAAGGCTTTGGATGAGACCTTGTAGTTGGCATGGGTGTTCTTGCACAAAGCTGCAAGGAGAATGAAGAAATGGGCAGATAAGGATAGACGGGATGCGCACTTCAGTGTGGGATACATGGTGTTCATTAGGGTTACCAAAGATCAGTTTCAACCACCTAAGGGGACTATGAGATCGTTGACAAAGAAATATGAGGGGCCATTCCGAGTTAAAAAGTGAGTGGGGGAGGTTGCCTATGAGTTGGAGCTTCCGCACCATGTGCGTATGAAACATCTAGTTTTCCATATCAGTCAGTTGAAGAGATGCAGACTTGATGCAGATCATCCAGAGAGAGTGGAACCACCGAGGGGACCAACCATGATTGTTGACAAGCCGAACCTTGAGATGGACAAGATTTTGAAATGTCGGACAACAAGGATTGGTAGTCACATACGACGGGAATTTATTGTTAGATGGAAGAATGCACCGAAGGAGGATAGCTGGGAAATGGAGGACTCACTTTGGAGATAGAAGCGAAAGATTGTGAAACATGACAGGGAGCTACGGAAGATAGCCGGATTGCCGAGGATGGCAATGAACTTAGGTGGGGGAGGACGTAATGCCCTACGGTTGTTGCAATGGTCGGGCTGCACCGGCGTGCCCACCGGGCAAGCCCGAACGGTGGAACCGAGCATAACAACGTGCTGGTGACAAGCAAGACATGGGCGAGAGGGCAAGCTGCGATTGGCAAGCGAGCAGACGAAGTGTGGATGACGAGCTAGTGCACATGAGTTATAGTGGGTGAGCGAAGGCGCACCGACGAGCCGACTTAAACGATGAGTGAGTCACCTTAGTGGGTGGGCTGATGGGTTAAGTGGGTGAAAACGTAAGGTTGGTGGGTCAGCCGAGTGCCCCCACACAAATGAGCCGACAAGTTATGTGTTTGGTTGGTGGGTCGGCCAAGCACCCCACGCATTGGCACAACCATATACATAAACCTAGCAGTGAGTTGATGGATGGCAAGAAGTGCGAACAAACACATTTGGTGAGTCTGCGGTTAAGGTGCAGGTTATGGGATGGATGTGCCCGCACGGCGGGCGGTTCAAACGAAGGCAGTGAGGTGCATTCGAGCAAGGCGACAAGGGCGTGTGTGCCTGCCAAACGATAAGATCGACGGGTGAATCGTGTAAGGCAACCACACGTAGGAGCACCCGACGGTACGAAACGATAAGTGTGGATTGTTGAACCTGTGCGACCAACATGGGGAGGTGCCCGAGCTGGGTGAGCCGATAACACACGGGAGTGTGCTCGAGTTGGGCAAACGACACAGTCGTTCAAGAAATTATGTAAAGCCGGTCGAGCTTGTCTCCCGGTGAACTTGTAAATTGAAAGATTTAATAAAAGATTATTATCTTGCATATGGTTAAGTGTTTCTCTGTTGTTGAATGTTATATTAATGGTTTTCGCACATTAATATTATTGGTTAAAAATGATGAATGTTAGGCGTAGTTCGGAAAGTAAGTTAACTAATGAAAATGTTAAGTACTTAGCTGATGCCGCACGAAAGCCAATTTATGAAAAAAGAATTGGGGGCGTGACACCAAGGGTTTTGTTGGCTCACCCTAAACCATGCATACACAAATCCATGTTCACTTTTCTCTTGCACTTAGTTACAAACCAACACTATAAATACAAAGTGTTTTAAAGATTATCACGATCTTTATGGGGGTACACATGCTTCATCAAGCTTACATTACACATTCCAACTCTGGAGTTACCAGGTACATACTTTACAAAGACCACTACAAAACATCCTAGACTTGCTTACTAATAAATGTATGTGACACATAATGCATTTTGAAGATATTCCACAAACTCACACTAATTCATACAAACTGGATCGTCCATCATCCTCCAATTTCTAATAATGCCATTTTTAGTGTCGGGTCTTCATTATATCTGATAGTCAATCATTCCTATAAATAAATTAATAAATTTAAGCACAAATATGTGACAATAGTGGGCCAAACTAATTTCCACGATATTCTTTTAACACTTTCTAGAAAAATAAAATTTAAACAATGGTTCTCGAAATAAGAGCTCCTCTGCGATGAGTCAACGAAAGAACGTGGTCGTGAAGCTCTTCAATTTAATTGCAGGGTCAAAAGGTCAGCATGGGGTATTCCATGACAAAAATACTCGTCCAATTCCTTCTCTGGTTATAGCAGATGCTCTGCTGGAGAACACGCTCGGGATCGATCCTCGCAGCCTTCATCAGATGCTACCTGACAGAGTTGTCAACAATGTCGGGCCAACCAAAACCATGATGTTGAGTCCTTACACGTTTCCTCCACAGTCACCGGTTAATAAATTTATTTCTCTTCACAATTTCAACAAATAAATCTTAACAAATTTACAATTTTTTTAATTGTATATGACGAACAAATCACACCACATGACTAGCCAATTTGCCCATCAAATTCTATAACTAGCCACACGACACAAGCAACCATATTGTGAGGTACCGTTTCTAACTTTGACCTCTTTGCACTCTCTTTCTCATCATGAGATACGCGGGCAGCGTCGAGGTCTTACTCTTACAGTGGGCTGCATGGCCCCGGGACAAGGCCTATATATTGTACAGACTCGCTTTAAAGGCTAGTCGTGAATTCATAGTTTCATTTGTCATGGTTTTATTAAAAGTATGTGAAGGTTTATGAGCATGCGCAACAGAGTTTTACCATATTCTTGATGGTACCATGAATAAGGAAATCGTGGTCTGACAACATTTAATTTATGGAGTATGCACATAATTTAGTATTTAAAGTGAGTATGGGTGTTGTTTATGGCGAATTTCTATTTAAAATTTGGTGTAGAAAATTTAATGGTGGTAATGTTTTTATGGGCCGAAATGGTTTCATGACTATTAAAATCGTTTGGGAACCTAAAATCTTTGAGGTAGTAATGTTTTTTTTTGTTAAATGGGCCGAAATGGCTTCTGTTGGGTATTTTTACATGGAGAAAATACCAAAAACCAAGATTCAAACTAAACACAGAGACAATGCTCTGTTCTTTGACTCCAGGATCTTTTATGCACAGGGACACTTAAATTTTTTTTACTGAGGAACAGAGTATTTCACCATAAGATATTTCTATTCATTAAAAACAAAAAAAACATTCACTCTGTCTCCACATGAGAATTTACACTACTGGAAAAATTCCCATTAACATTTACTGATGTAAAACCTCCGTTCTCATTTACTGGTGTAAAACAATTTTACATACTGCTGTAAAAACAAAACTTACACAGACTTACAAAAACTCGCTCCACCATTTTCTTTATGCACTGCTGTGCAAAACCACACATGGTTTTTCGCTATGGCCAACACAAAAAAAATTACATCACTGGTTCCTTTTCGCTGCTGCGAACACACACAATTTTCTTTACCTCCCGTGTGCCATACTAAATAATACAGAGCACACTATTTTCAAAAATAGTCAATGCACGAGTCCTTTTCATCTTCTGAAAACAAAATAAAAGAAAATTACTCTTACGTGCCGTAAATAATTTTAACACCCATGCCTTTCTTTAAATGCACCATACTCCCGATACATATAAAAACATTAAAATTTAATTCACCTACCAATCATAATAACCATGCAATAAATACTTTTACCGCGGTCAACCAAAATTTGACATTCACTCCACGCAATCCTTGATTTAATGTGGGCCCATATGCAACTTCAGATGATCGACGGTGGAGGACACGGGAGCTGATCCTACGGTGGAGAAAGATATCGGAAGGCCTCATGCTACAGAACTTTATCTTCCGATATGTCAGAGATGCTGATGTCAGGTGAGATCCACGCGTCTTCACCAAATCGCATCGGAGCCAAGAATACGGAAACAACTTTTCTGGAAAAGCGGTGCGATATGCTTCTGGGCGGTTTGTGGTTTCATGCTGGTGGTTTTGGGTGAGACCGCACGGCTGCGTTGAAATTATAACTTCAACACTCCCCTTTAATTTCAACTGTTGGCCATTCGGTCATACCGAGACACTTTCTTAAAAATTCAAAGCTTCTCTGATCCAGCAGCTTTGTCAAGATGTCTGCTACCTGTTCTTGAGTCCTGCAATGTTCCAAGACAATTTCTCCATTGTTCACCAATTCTCTGATGTAGTGAAACCTTGTATCAATGTGTTTCGTTCTCTTATGAAACACTGAATTCTTTGACAATGCAATAGCTGAGCTATTGTCACAAAAGATCACTGTCGCTTTTGCCTGCTCTTGGCCTAAGCTTCTCAACATTCTTCTCATCCACACTGCTTGACATGCTGCTGCTGTAGCTGCCACATATTCAGCCTCTGCTGTAGACAATGCTACAATGGACTGCTTCTTAGAAGCCCATGAAATGGCTCCTGAACCCATATGAAATACATAACCGGAAGTGCTCTTCCGATCATCTACACTTCCAGCCCAATCACTGTCAGTGTATCCAACCAGATCTGAATGTTCTGAGGCATGATATAAAATTCCAAACATTTTGGTACCTTTGACATACCTCAAAATTCTCTTTGCTGCCTGCTAATGTGCCTCCTTTGGCCTTTCCATAAATCTGGAAATCAAACTAACAGCATACATTAAATCAGGCCTAGTTGCTGTTAAATACATAAGGCTGCCCACAATGCTTTTATACAAGCTAGGATCAAAATCCTTGCTGCTGTCCTCTCTGCTGAGTTTTAATCCCATCACTGTGGGAGTGATCGCTGCCTTGCATTCTTCCATCTTAAATCTACCCAAAACTTGATTTACATATCTTGCTTGAGATATAAAAATTCCTTTTTCATTTTGATCTACTTCTATGCCTAAGAAGTATCTCAACAAACCCATGTGAGTCATTTCAAATTCATCCTTCATGACTGATTTAAAATTCTCAATAAGATAAATATCATTTCCAGTGAAAATAACATCATCTACATACAAGACAACAATTAAAATTTTACCATCCTTTTCCTTGATGTAGACTGTGGGTTCTCCTTCACATTTGTCAAATTCATTATCCAATAGATATGAATCTATCCTGCTGTACCATGCTCTTGGCGCTTGCTTCAGCCCATAAAGAGCTTTCTTCAATTTGCACACTTTGTGCTCTTCACCTTTCTTCTCATATCCGAGAGGCTGTTCCACATAGACCTCTTCCATTAACACTCCATTTAGGAATGCTGATTTCACATCCATTTGGTAGACTTTCCATTTGTTTTGTGCTGCTATGGACAACACTGCTCTCACGGTTTCCATTCTTGCAACCGGGGCGAAAGTCTCCTCATAGTCTCTCCCATACTGCTGTTTGTACCCTTTAACAACCAGCCTTGCCTTGTGCCTTTCTATCTTGCCTTCAGCATTGCTCTTGGTCTTGTAGACCCATTTCACACCAATGACTTCTTTGCCTTTTGGTAGATCAACCAAATCCCATGTTTTGTTTCTCTCTATGGCATTCATCTCCTCATCCATAGCTTCTATCCATTTCCTATATTTAATTGCATCTTCGAAATGAATAGGATCATCAACATGACAATACAAGGCAAATAAGGAATTCATTCCTTCATCATAAATTTCACTTAGATTTCTAAACTTCTTACCTCTTTCACTTGGTGTGCAAGTGCTTGAAGATGCACTTGAATTTCCTCCTTGTGGTGTGCTTGGAGAAGCACTCTCATTGATCCTCAATGGTATACCTTGCTGTCCTTGTGTTGTCCTCAATGGTGTCCCTTGCTGTCCTTGTGTTGGCGCTGCTGTTTGGGGATGTATTTCAGCCACCTCCTCATCATCTTCATCATGAGACAAACAGTTTTTGACATTCACTGTTTTCTCTATGCTTCCATCCCAAGCTTCCTCTTCAATGAATTGAACATCCCTGCTGACAAAGAACTTCTTGGTAGATGGAATGTACAGCCTGTAGGCTTTGGATTCATCACTGTATCCAATGAAGATGCATTTCTCCCCTTTGCTGTCCAACTTCCTCCTTAGCTGATCTGGTATGTGTGCATAGGCCACACACCCAAAAACTCTCATGTGGGTGACTCCTTGCTTTCTCCCACTCCATGCCTCTTCTGGCACCTTGTTCATGACTGCTTTTGTAGGACACCTGTTCAATATATAAACTGCACAATGTACAGCTTCAGCCCAATACTCATTTGGCAAATGCTTTGCCTTCAGCATGCTCCTCGCCATATCCATGATGGTCCTGTTCTTCCTTTCAGTAACTCCATTTTGCTGTGGGGTGTACCGAGTTGTAAACTGTTTATGAATTCCATTTTCTCTACAAAATCTTAGGAATTCCTTGGAGATATACTCATCTCCTCTATTAGTTCTCAAAACTTTTATATGCAGCCCGCTTTGGTTCTCCACAAGTGCTTTGAAATTTTGGAATTTCTCAAACACTTCACTTTTGTTTTTAAGGAAATATATCCAAGTCTTTCTTGTAAAATCATCAATGAATGTCAAGAAATATAGGCTGCCTGCTAATGATGGAGCTTGCATTGGTCCACACAAATCTGAGTGGATAATCTCTAAGGGTGCCTTTGCCCTTATGCTCTTCCCTGATGGAAAACTTTCTCTGTGTTGCTTTCCCAAAATACAACCTTCACATAGGCTGTCCGGTTTCTCTATCAATGGTAATCCCTTTACCATTCCTTTTCTGCTCAATAAGTTTAGACCTCCAAAATTTAGATGCCCGAATCTCAAGTGCCATAACCAGTTCTCATCCTTTGGCACGCTTTGGAAGGCCTCTTGGGTGATTGCTGCAATTTCACCTTTGTTTTTCAAGTCTGCCCTGATCCGGAGAGGGAACATCCTGTTCCTTGTCATCTTCACTTCAGCAATGCATCTTTTGCTGGGTGGTATATCCTTGATGGTGCACACATCATTTTCAAAGTAAACATTGTAACCCTTTTGGATAAGCTGTCCAACACTCAATAGGTTACATCTCATTCCGGGGACATAGTAGACATCTGCTATGGTTTTCCTTTCTCCTTGTTTTGTAAATATTTTTACCTCCCCTTTTCCCATAACAGACACTTTACTATCAGTTCCTAGTGTCACCTCTAATTTCAAATTCTGATTTAAGGCTGAAAACAGGGCTATATTCCCTGTCATATGGTTGCTGCAACCTGAGTCTAAAAACCATATGTCCTCACTATGTGTTTCAGCCATGTTACAAGCTAACAGGACATTTTCTTGACTGCTGTTTTCTCTTGTAACATTTGCATTTTGTCTGTTGTTCATATCATGTTGTTTCTTTCTACAATCACTTGCATAATGTCCATACTTTTTGCAATAATAGCATTGAACATTAGATTTATCATACCTTTGTCCTTGAGCATGATGTTGTTCTCTTTGTTGGCTGCTGCCTTGGCCTTGGTTCTGATTTGTATTGCTGCCTCTTCCTTGTGCATTTGATGGGCTGTTCCTTCCACCTCTGTTCTGGCTTCTGCCTCTTCCTCTTTTGTTTCCTCTGCCTTGACCTCTTCCTCTTCCAAAGGACATCTGGGTCTTGAAGGCTTGCTCAAGAGATGAGTTTTCATTCCTACTCAACCTCTGCTCATGTGTTATCAGTGATGCATGTAGCTCATCAACTGAATAGTTTGAGAGATCCTTTGTCTCTTCAATGGTGGTGACTATGGCATCAAACCTTGAGGGTAAGACCCTCAATATTTTCTCCACTATTCTTCTATCTTCAATGGTTTCTCCATGAGTTCTCATTTGTGTGATTACACCAATCACATGAGTGAAGAATGAGTCAATGTTATCTGACTCCTTCATGTTCAAGTTCTCAAAATCCTTTCTCAGCAATTGTAGTTTTGCTGTCTTAACTCTCTCCATGCCTTGATAGGCTGTCTTGAGGGTTTGCCATGCTTCATTTGATGTTTTAGCTGCTGCTATCCTTGGAAATATACTCTGGTCTACTGCTAGATGCAACAATAAAATGGCCTTTGCATCCTTCTTCCTATTGTTCTTCAGCTGATCTCTCTCTCCCTGAGTTAGTGCATTGAACTCATTTTCATCTGCTACTTCTTCAAAACCATCTTCAACTATTTCCCATAAATCTTGAGAGGCAAACAGGGCTCTCATAGTTATTGACCAGTAGTCATAGTTCTTCCCATTAAACTGTGGGAGCTGGGTGTTAAACAAACCCATACTAGTGCTTGTGCTGGCCATTCCTTGTATTCTGATCTATGCCTCTAAATCCTTGACTGTGTGTTTAAAACAGCTGACTGTTTCTTCAGCAACACAAAAAAAAACTTTTGAAATACCTGAATCCTTTGATGTCTTAGTTTTTTGTCTGTCTGAGAGGTTTTGCTGCTGCAACAACCTTCTCCCTTCAGCGTCTTGAACACCTTCAAGAGCCTAAGCCTGCTCTGATACCACTGTTGGGTATTTTTACATGGAGAAAATACCAAAAACCAAGATTCAAACTAAACACAGAGACAATGCTCTGTTCTTTGACTCCAGGATCTTTTATGCACAGAGACACTTAATTTTTTTTTACTGAGGAACAGAGTATTTCACCATTACTGAGGAACATAGTATTTCACCATAAGATATTTCTATTCATTAAAAACAAAAAAAACATTCACTCTGTCTCCACATGAGAATTTACACTACTGGAAAAACTCCCATTAACATTTACTGCTGTAAAACCTCCGTTCTCATTTACTGGTGTAAAACAATTTTACATACTGCTGTAAAAACAAAACTTACACAGACTTACAAAAACTCGCTCCACCATTTTCTTTATGCACTGCTGTGCAAAACCACACATGGTTCCTTTTCGCTGCTGCGAACACACACAATTTTCTTTACCTCCCGTGTGCCATACTAAATAATACAGAGCACACTATTTTCAAAAATAGTCAATGTACGAGTCCTTTTCATCTTTTGAAAACAAAATAAAAAAAAATTACTCTTACGTGCCGTAAATAATTTTAACACCCATGCCTTTCTTTAAATGCACCATACTCCCGATACATATAAAAACATTAAAATTTAATTCACCTACCAATCATAATAACCATGCAATAAATAATTTTACTGCGGTGAACCAAAATTTGACATTCACTCCACGCAATCCTTGATTTAATGCGGGCCCATATGCAACTTCAAATGATCGACGGTGGAGGACACGGGCGCTGATCCTACGGTGGAGAAAGATATCAGAAGGCCTCATGCTACAGAACTTTATCTTCCGATATGTCAGAGATGCTGATGTCAGGTGAGATCCACGCGTCTTCACCAAATCGCATCGGAGCCAAGAATACAGAAACAACTTTTCCGGAAAAGCGGTGCGATATGCTTCTGGGCGGTTTGTGGTTTCATGCTGGTGGTTTTGGGTGAGACCACACGGCTGCGTTGAAATTATAACTTCAACAGCTTCATGGCCATTAAAATCCCTTGCAAACCCAAAATCCTGAAGCAGCTTGAGACTTATAACCAAGATTTCCAACATCCTGAAGCAGGTTGAGATTTATAATTAAGATTTTCAATTTTCAAAAATTATGTTAGAATTTTTATTGTTTTCAAAATGAAATTGTAATCTTGTTAAATTTAGACTTCTCTAATCCATAACAAGTTTATGAAAGGGGTTTCGACGAAAATCACAACATCATTTATTTGTCAACAAGTTCCAAACCAATTAACCGTACTATATCCGTCTAATTCCGCAATATTCAAGGAATCAGCAATAAGTATGCTCATCGCTCACCATCAAATTCAGATATGTAATATCCCCACTAATGAATTGCTCTGCAGCTTGTTTTCTATGAAGAACCCTGAATCTCTTTTTGTACCAAGTGGTCGTTCGTTTGAAACATCAATTAGGCATCTTAAGGATGACAGTATATACATACTGATACTCGGCATCTCCTTGACATTATAGATCAGTCTAAAAAATTTCTGAAAGAAAAAATTTAATCAAGGTTTTAGCATTCTGCCTATGGCAATATTTTAAAAACTTAAATGAAGATTTAAATTTAGTATAATATTTATTCCATTTTTTCAATCATTTCACCCAAACCAATTGGATATTCTGCCACTATAACACTATTTCCGAACTTTCCTATTCTTACACAAACCGGTTGCATATTCTACCACATTGAAGTGGGTTTTTCCAGCTTTCTCGACCAAGATTCAACGACTTTACCGACCAACTCAAGCCATCCCTGGTTATTTACAAGAAAATATAAAACCCACCACTTAGAAAATAAATAAAACTATAAGCTTTCCCGAAATCAGTTGGATATTGTGCCACATTGAGGTGGCTTTTCAAGCTATTCTTTTTGTGCTAGAAAAACACACACGCTAACATACATGAATGAAGGGTATGGTTTGTCTTTCTCATTTTTAATTAGATAATTAATTGATTTTAAAAATACTAGTTATCCCAAAAAAATGGTTGAAACTCACAATTAAGTGTTTTACTGACTTCATATATAATTAATTACACATTTTTGTGAAATGGGAATTTTTAAATTTTAACAGTTCTTTTTAATCTCAAGGGCTATATTTATAGACCATGCTTAGCATAAATGCCTAAGTGTTGTTTTCTGAAATTCAAAAACATTTTTTCTATGGTTTGGTGAAAAGATATTTGTTAGTTTATTTCTAGATTCAGAAAATTGAAGTGATTTGTCACCATTGTTGACAAGCCTATGAATGTACGATATGTTTTTGAGAAAATATATCCAAATTTTACTGTTAAAATGATCAATAAATGTAAGAAAATAAAAGCTTCCACCATATATATTGAGTTTGCATCTAAACAAGTTCTAGGACCTCTAAGACCATGATAGAAAAAGTAGACACATATACTACATATATTACTAATGAAAGAAATCCAAAAATTCTTGGGCATAACTTACCCTTCTCTTGGTTAAATGGATTAGATTTTACCATACATGGAAAAATTTCTAGAATTATCTAACCATATGAGATTTTAGAAACATCTAAAATAAACTAATTATCCAATAACAAAAAAATTAAGAATCACACGTAAATCTCTCCAATGTAATTCACTGCCCATTCTCTTTAACAAGGGAGATTGCAAGTTGGCAACCCTTATCTCGATTGCATTGTAGATTCCTTAAATCAGCTTGCGTGGCTGCTCGGGCCTACTTTTCCGTCTTCGTTTACATAGACGAACATTGGTGTTGATTAGGGGAGGGATGTCATTCCCTGTGCGCCCTCCTCTCCACCTCATCTACCGGCACATGGCTCCCATAGGCGCTCGTACGACACTTGCCCGATGTGTTGTGCCACGTGTTGTGGTGGGTGTCGAGGTTTATAACCCTAATTTTAACCCTTTCCGCCTCCTGCTTCCGCCTATTTGCTACAATGTCTACTCTGCTCTGTGTATTCCTGTTCTAGTCCGATGTTTGGGCGAAGCACTCCGCTGACAGTGGCTAGGGACGGGTCCATTTTCTGTGCGGCTTGTCCACCATTGTTGGCCTGCTAACCCTGCTTAACTGCTTGCACGCACTCGTTACCTGTATAGGGTTTCTACTATTCTTGTTTCATTCTGCTTGCCAGTCTTGTTCGTTCTGGATGCCGAGGGTTTACACATACCTTAGTGGTTGTTTCATTCACAAGACCTGTTGTTTGGGAAGGAGCTAATTCCAATCTCTAGCTAGTTCGAGGTTATAGGTAAATTTATAGGTTTTTGATGATTTTTGTTTCACATTGTCTTTGATATTTATGCCATTGCCTAATTTCCTATTTTTCCATGTTTTCCAAGTTGGTTGCAGGTCTAGCGAGCTCTAGAGAACATGTGGCGAACTCTGGAGAAGGTTTCTACATGAAAGACGCTTGGACATGGCTTCTACGTCTATCCGGTAGGAAAAATCCTACTAGCCATTACCCCACTGTGTTTTTCAATACCTCACCTTCTATGTTTTTCAACACCTCACCTTCCTGTTGGCAATTTTGTTATTTTGCTCTTGAAGTTTTATAGGTTTAGGGTTTTGCTTTGTTGTTTTGTTATTGTTGCTCTTGGAGGTCAGTTTGTATGCTGAAATTGTCAATTTGTATGCTGAAATTGACCTTAGGTGTGAGCGGCTGTCATTAAGAACCCTTTAGAGGTGGCCTGCTATCACAATGGGTTTTATTCTTTGATTTTGGTCTTTGAAATTTGGGGTTTATGCTGCTGTTATATGTCTTCAGATATTTCCAATGTGGAATTAGTTCTTGTCATTCAAATAAAAAATTATGTTAGATAATTTGCAGATAAGATTATTGTGTCTAAATTAACATAAGTGTTTCATGGGTTAGTCAAATTTGAGCTTATGTTGTAATTAAAATGGGTTTGTGTTAATCATGGTGCATAAAGTTTCTGACAAACTTTGATGGGTCAACCAAATTTGAACTTCCATTGTAATCTAAAATGGGTATCTGTTAATCATGATGTAGAAAGTTTTTAACAGACTTTGATAGATGTAAATTTGGAAGGTCTTGTTTTTGGATGTCAGTTTGTATGTTGAAATTGTCAGTTTGTATGCTGATGCGATTAAAAGCCCTTCAGATGTGGCCTGCTATCACAATGGGGTTTATTATTTGATTTTGGTCCTTGCAATTTGTGATTTAGCATGCTATTATTATATGTCATGTCCATCACATTCTTGGCAGTGTGAATGTAATAAGATGTAAATTTGGGTTTTAGTCAGTGTGTTTGATTCATTGACTCACTCATCATTGTAAATTTATATACAAATTATTCTGATTTGCTTCTCTTTCATGGTTGTACATTTATACGCATCAATTATTGAGATTTACTTCCATTTGTTCCACAGTTCCAATGCAATGATTCATCAGGAACTATTCTACTTTTCACCCTTATACTTATATCCAACAAATCTGTTCTTTAGTTGGTTAAATATGATCAAATTGGAACTTTGGCCTAAGTTATGTAATTAATTCTAATTTTGGTTTTATGAATTGCAACGAGCTTCATAGTGAACTCTTGACAATTCACAGAAAAGACAAGGAGTGAATAGAATCCTTTCATAATGTTGTGTGTAACCGGACAACATATGGAGAGTTCAAAATGTGTAGTAGAAAATGAAAGGGATGCAAGTAGTTAATTATCTTCCTTCCCGTGCAAGGAAATCCCTGTAAGGTCTATGATAATACTTGTAGTTGCTCGCTTCTCTCTGTTCCAAGATATGCCATGTCCCTTGGTCCAAAATGCAATGTTTCTAGTAGATCTCTCCATGATTTTATCTTAAATGGTTATTGCTCTGGACATGCTAAGTTCTATGTTGCAACGTGTTTATAATTGTCTTTGTGCTTGCAAATGTGAAATTTTGGTATTGTTATCTCGCTTATTGATTTTTACTAAGCAATGTTTCTACAATGTTTATTGTAGCCATGTGTCTCTTTTATCGTAAAGTAATCTGCATTTGTAACTTAGTTAATCAATCAATAGATTTCTCAGAGGTTGTCTCAGTGCATTAGTTGTATTGCCCATTTGTATTATGTTTTAATTATAGGTATTATGTGCATTATCTGTTGTTTCATCATGAATTATTGCTACAATCTCATGAAATGTAAACTAAAAATGTTGTCATTGTTTCACTTGTGTAAATCATTTGGTGTGTAGATGCATAACAGAAAATCCCATTTTCATTCTCAGGTAAGATGTCTACATTATAATAGACTATAGATGTTCCTTCTAAAATGGATTTTGGTTACAATTCTGCACACAGTATAAAATAAAACAACCTAGGTTGTAAGCCAAAATGTTTATGTGACAAGAAAAAGATAAAATCCATCCAAAATCCACACCATAATGTGGTTACAACCAAAAACATATGACACCCCTATTCTTTATGGACCTGAGAATCTTGAGTGCTAAAACTCCCTGAGTTACCTTCTTGAGCTAGGTAGGTTGGCCTACCTAAAAAGGGTTTATTAGGAAATGGTTGATTGCTACCATATGATTGAGTCTAATTTGCAGCTTCCAACCATGGAGGTATTGAGTACCCATAACTCACATTTGCACTACTAACCCCTTCATTAAGTGGAGGTGTGTAATGACCATACATACAATTGACACCTCCTTTGGTACGAATAATGCAAGTGGGTAAACCCTCAGTTTGATAGTGAGGCACTTGAATGTTTATGAGATCTTGGAATAATGACGTATTATCTGCAATGGAGCCCAATGAGTTTGAAATAATCCTGGTTTCATCAGCTATGCTTGCATCACTGTCAACCATATTGATCATCCCTTGTTCCTTTTCAAGCATTTGTTGTGTCTTGCTTGATTCCTTTTCCTGTCTTGCCATTTATTTTTTTTGGTCCTTAACTTGCCTTTCTTTATATCTTTCAAGCCTTTCATCTGCTTGACGTTGCGCTGCAACAATCCTTGCTTCCTTCTTCTCCTTGACTAGATCCTTCTTTTTTTGTTTTAATTCTTGCATTTCGAATTTATTTTTTTTCAGACTCAACTAACAGGTTTATATAGTCCTCTGAGGTGAGTAACTGTGAGATTCGGCCCAAACGAAGACTCCCCAGTGTACCTTGCTTTTTTTATTGATACTCTCTCTACTGGTAGCTTTAGGAACTACCCAAGTATCTTCTGCATCCCTCCCACCTGCATGTCATTGCTTGGTACTTCCCTTTCAATATCTGATGGAACTGATTGAACTATATCATTATCTTCATTTGATGCCTCATTATGTGCTTCATCTTCTTCCATTGAATTATTGTCCACAAAAAAATGAGCAATTTCACTATTCAATTCTGCTAGTTGTGAGGGCATGTTCATTGGTTGTTGAGACACTATGTGCATTCATATTAATCATTGCTTCTGCTAGCCATGACAGTGGGGTTACTTGGCTTGGCAATGTCAATTGGTCATTGTCAACTGCATGTTCAACAATGTCATTAATAATATCAACAACAAGAGTTTCATGTTCTTGAGTTGGTGTAACGATCTCCATGTTACTGCGAATTTGTTCATGGTTATATTGTGTTTCACATACAATTTCATCATCTTCATCATATAAGTGTCCTTGAGAGAGGGAACTCATATTACCAACTGCAACCACATCATCTTGGTCATATACTTCTTGCACTTCAACACCTGTTTAGGCATTCCCTTCTTCTTGACCATCCACATGAAATGCTTGGCTACAACCAGTATCATGAATAAGAGAATCATATTTCAGTGGCCAAATTCCTGTCCTCCTAAAGCCAGCCTTGATCTTTGATGGTGTTAGAGCCCTTTTAAAAGCATTACTTGCAAGCTCTACTAGCTCAAACCTTTTCACCTCAACCCCTATATTCTTTACATCCATGCAGCATGCTCCAACCTAAAATAGTTCTTGAAAGGGCTAAACAAACGAGCATCAAGGGGTTGTAGTTTGTGAGTGGTATGACTAGGCAATGTCAACAGGTTGATGCCTAAATTGTTTGTACAACCATGTGACTCTAATATCAATAGGTGTTTGTTATTAGGCGAGACGCCACCTGGTACCGATGCAACAAGTGAAAAAGCCAATTTAAAAACAATTTTTTAGTCATCCATGCATGGGGATGTGCAGCCATGCATGCACCTGGTTCACAGTTATGTATATAGTTTTCTCAGTTGATTTTTACCTTTGAATAGATAAAATCCTGGGATTGAAGTACCAATTGCATTGACACAACATAAAATATTTATCCACTCCCTACTCTTAGGCAAAATCTTTGGCATATTTCGGCTCCCTCTCTTGGAAATTACCCACAAGCCACAATTCCTCCCTGCCTGTAAACCTGTTTCATCACAACTCCATATATGGTCTTCTCCATAAGAATGTTTATCATAAGCACTAGAAAGTGTGTCATAGAACTTTTGCACAATTGTAGGGCGCAAATTTAATGCTCTGTCTCTGTCAAGACCCTCAGTAGTACTCAATACAAGTTCTGAATGCCTTTTTTTAAACCCAAACCACCATGATTTCCCAAGAAACCCATCTTTGAATGGGTTTGGCCTCCCTTGATAAATTTAAGCAGCTGTAGATTTGAGTTGTATCAGCTTTATCCCATATCCCAATTGGCCCATCTCTTTACACCATTCAACCACCTCGGCTTCCTCCCCCTTAGTCATAACTGTAAGAGGCCCTCTACATTTTGTATGAGTCAGTCCATTTATCCAATAATGTATTGATGAGGGAGGAATACCATGTTTTTTTGTACATGCTTGAACTGAGTATCCATTATGAGGACATCAGCAGCAACGTGGAGCATTGATCTGTTTTGAAAAAAGGGACGTGTTAAAATTTACATTCAAAGTTGTGTTTAAAATTGCATGGATTTGTTTTTTTTTAACAACATGTTTGTTGCTGCGTATTCATCTACCCTTTTTTTTAGGGAAGAGAGCGATGGCTAATAAGCGAATTGGTTGCATAAGTCCAAGGCCAATGCATCCCCTCATCTAGCTCGAAACCAAATCTAGACGTGATCATGTGCGACCTCATTATTTCAACATTTAAGGCACGACCAAGCGTAATTTGCTTGATCCGTAGATCATGATGCCACAATTGTTCTCTTGACGGCATCAGGCTGACAAGAGGGTCGACATTTGACTTTAAGAGGTAGTAATTAGCATTGTTCGCACTCATATTTTCCTTGGTTTTTTCTTTGCCAACCGCAGTCTACTATAGACTATTTGGAGATTGATTGTCTCGACAGAACTATTGAATTTCTTGGTCACCTATTGGTTGTGAAGGTCTGAAGTTGGTCTTTAATTTATTAAAGTTTTTTTATTTATTAAAAATGAATAATCAAATTGTTGAAGCTTATGTCAATGAGAGTAATAAGATTGATGGTTCCAATTACACTAATTGGAAGTTTAAGCTCCACACTCTACTTGAGGGACATAATGCCTATGGCATTGCCACTGGTGATGAGGTCAAGCGATTGCTGCAACTGGTGGATCGAATGCAGTAATTCAAGACTGGGAGAAAAGGGAGATGAAGGCAAAGGTTCTCCTCAAGTTATCAGTCAAATATTGCATCATCTCTCACATTTGGGAGTGCAAGACGACGAATGATATATGGACAACTCTCAAAGGAATGTACGAGATCAAGAACACCAGTCGAAATTTGTACCTCAGGAAGAAGATTCTCTCCATCAAGATGGAGGAGAATGATTATGTTTCTTCATTCATATCTCGAATAAAGGAGGTTAAAGATAAACTAAGTGATATTGGTGAGACTGTGTTGAATGGTGATCTAGTGACGATAACCATGAACGACATGACATATGATTATCATATGTTTATCATGGGATTGAATGCAAGAGGAAAGTCTCCAGGCTTTGAAGAGCTTACTAACATCTTGCTACAAGAAGAAGAAAGGAGGTTGTCTCTCAAACCTCAAAATATAGATCTTGCATTGATGACCAAGTTCAAGCTGAAGGGGAAAGCAGTGGTTGATCATAGAAAGGGTAGCGTATCACAAAAAACGAAATCACAAGGTATGACCTCGCATAAACATGACTCTGCTTCTAAATGTTTTAATTGTGGTAAGATAGGCCATATTGATAAATTTTGCCATAAGAAAAAAGCAGATGGTGAGAGGTACAAGCAGAAAAGACATGTAGGTCATCTGGTTGATGTAGATTAGAACCAAGATGTGAGATTATTTATGGTTGAGACTACACTAGCCACTGAGGAGGATGAATCAGATATTTGGTTCATAGATTTTGGAGCCTCCTCACATATGACAAGTAAAAAGCACTGGTTCATAAATTTTAGAGAATCCAACACTGGAGTAAAAGTATACCTTGGAGATGATAGAGGGTACGAGATCAAGGGACATGGAGATGTCCTTGTCACTCTACCTGATGGAAACATTAGGAATATATCTGATGTGTGGTATGTTCCTGGTATTAAGAAGAACCTGATTTCTTTATCAAAGATTACATATCAGGATCTCAAGGTATAATTCTTTAAATCTTATTATATTATTAGAGATTTGTTGGACCAGATGAAGCATATTGCTATAGGTGTTCAGATAGGAGGAATATAAAAACTGGATGTGAAGAGTACACCATAGCAAGCATTGATTTCATTGGATAAGTCTACTGAAAACTTGTGGAATCAACGACTTGGGCATATCAATTTCACTGATCTTCTTCTGTTGCAGAACAAAGGTATGGTGAATGGTCTTCCTGTTTTGAAAAAGTTGCATATTGATTGTGAAGCATGTGCATTCGGTAAACAATATAGAGATGAATTTCTTGTTGTTAAAGATAGGAAACAGAGAGATACACTCGAAATTGTACACACTGATTTATGTGGACCTATGCAGACAAGATCGTTAGGTGGGGCCTATTATTTTTTAATCTTTGTTGATGATTGTACAATATTCACATGGGTGTATTTTCTCAGAAAAAAGAGTCATGCCTTCGAGTATTTCAAGCAGTTTAGGAACATGATTGAAAAACAGACAGGTAAGTTCATCAGGATTCTTCGATCAGATCAAGGTGGAGAATTCAAGAAAGGGGATTTCATCAAATACTGCAAAGAGCATGGGATATAGTAGAAATTTACAACACCTTACACTCCTCAGCAGAATGGAGTAGCTGAGAGGAAAAATAGAACATTGGTGGAGTGTGCTCGTAGTATGGTGAAGGTTAAGAATCTAACTAATGGTTTTTGGGCAGAAGCTGTCAATACTACAGTGTATTTGAAGAATAGGAGTCCCACTAAAAGTCTTGATTATAAAAGTCCTTTTGAAGTGTTGTTTGTCTTCAAGCCTACAGTAAGTCACCTTAGAGTATTTGGTTATAAAGCTTTTGTGCATATTCCTAAAGAAAACAGGAAGAAGTTAGATTCAAAGGCCATTAAATGCACTTTCATTAGATATTGCAGTGAGTATAAGGCTTATAAATTATTTGATCCTTCTACTCACAAGGTGTTTGTTAGTAGAGACATAGTATTCCATGAATAGGTTGATGATGGAAATCATGTTCAAGAT
Source organism: Pinus tabuliformis (assembly GCA_031772625.1). Classification (NCBI taxonomy): domain Eukaryota; kingdom Viridiplantae; phylum Streptophyta; class Pinopsida; order Pinales; family Pinaceae; genus Pinus; species Pinus tabuliformis. Next base: position 477,686,062 of record CM062806.1, on the reverse strand, counting down.
AATGAAGAATGGCATGTACCCTTACTTTCATATGAGGATGTTGAAACAGGGGTCAATCAACAACAACAACAACAGCAGCAGCAGCAACAACAACAACAACAGCAAGATAAAGAGGAGGAAATCGATTTCATTCCACAAAGAGAAGAACATAGCAGAATAGTGGTCACCCCACCACTCAGGAGATCTAGGAGACCAACACAGTTACTAGCTCGGTATAGGGATTGTGCTTACATGACTAGTATGTTAAACATTGCAGAACCTTCTAATTTTCATGAAGCTAGTAAGAGTTCTGAATCGAAGGAAGCAATGAAGGAGGAATATGAATCTATTATTAAGAATAATACTTGGGATCTAGTAAAGCTTCCTCATGGTAAATTACCAGTAGGTTGTAGATGGTTATTTAAGTTGAAATTTGAAGCAGATGGGTCTATTGATAAGTATAAAGCAAGGTTGGTTGCAAAGGGGTATTCCCAGAAAGAAGGTATTGACTTTGAGGAAACATTTGCCCTTGTTGCAAAATAATTACTAATAGATTGATTATTGCTTTAGCCACTAAGCATCATTGGAAAATACATCAATTAGATGTTAAATCCGCTTTCTTAAATGGCGATTTAAAAGAAGAAGTATACTTAATGCAACCTGAGGGTTTTGTTAAGAAGGGAAAAGAGCATTTAGTCTATAGACTAAAGAAAGCTTTATGTGGTTTAAAACAGGGTCCTAGATCCTGGTACGACAAAATTGATTCATTTTTCCTCATGCATGGCTATAAACGGAGCAAAAATGATCCTAATTTGTATACTGTGTTTAATGATGAAGGGAATATAGTGTTTATTTCTTTATATGTAGATGATTTGATCATGATAGGGAGTGTAGACAAAGTCATTGAAGAAATCAAGCAACAATTATCACAGAAATTTTAGATGAAGGACCTTGGAGAAATGCATTATTGTTTGGGTCTAGAAGTTTGGAGAGATTCAAGGCAAACTTTCTTGTCCCAGGGTAAGTATGCTAAGAGTTTGTTGACTAAATTTAAAATAGATGAGTGCAAGGTTGCATTTGTGCCTTTACAACAGAACAACAAACTTCAGGTGAATGATGGTTTGAAATATGCAGATGCAACATTGTACAAACAATTGGTTGGTAGTCTTAATTATTTGAATACAACGAGACCAGATCTAGCTTATGCAGTGAGTGTTTTGAGTCAGTTCATGACTCAACCTCAGGAGAACCATTGGCTTGCAGCGAAAGGAGTACTGAGGTATCTGCAAGGAACTTCAGACTTTGGTATTTCGTATTCTGATTCATTTGATGTTAGCTTGACAGGTTATATAGACTTTGATTGGGTTGGAAATTTAGATGATAGAAGATAGATTACAGGTTACGCCTTTAGCATTGGATCCAGCGTCATCTCTTGGTGCAACAAGAAGCAACATACTGTAGGCTTATCCTCAACAAAAGCAAAATATCAAGTTATGTGTGCAGCAACATGTGAGGCAGTTTGGTTGCGCAAACTTCTCCAAGATGCAGGAGAAGAACATATAGAAGCTATGGTTATCAATTGTGATAATCAAAGTTCCATCAAACTGGCTTACAATCCTGCATTTCACAAAAACACGAAGCACATAGACACTCAATTTCATTTTGTTGGGAAAAAGGTGCAGTCCAAAGAAATTTGTGTTGAATATTGTAATTCTTGTGATAATATGGTTGATATATTTACTAAGCCTCTGGGAAGATTGAAGTTTGAGTTGTTTAGGGACATATTAGGTTTTTTTAAGAACTCTTTCTCCATTAAGGGAGAGTGTTAGAATTAATGGAGAATTAGCTATTACTGTTACGTAGTTGTGATTTTTCTTTCTATATTTATTCAGTTCCTATTCTCCTGGGATATGATTTGTTGTCCCTAAAAAATTGTATCTATTTAATATTGAAGATAAATGTGAAACTAGTGTGGCATTTTTCTTGAAGGAGCTGCTGGTGATCCGCACCTGTGAGCTTCTCTTGTTTTGGTTTGTCATTTCATGTCTTCCTTGTGCAAGTCTTGACATTTTGTTGCTAGATTGTGATCAACACGTAACAATGGGATCCCATAGGCCCCTTTTTTTTTAATATATAGAGGAATGTACATGTTTTAAACGAGCATGTGTTATTTTAAAACATGCTTTCTTTTAAAAGAAGAGTGTGCATTATTTTTTCATGTCAAAAGCCAATTTGGAGGTTCGAAAAGGGAGGACTTAAAATAATAGGAACACATTCATGGTCTTTTAGTAATGCATGTGTAGTTCTAAAAGACGATTCTTCGGCACTGAAAACTAGGTATCACTTTAGTGTGAGCATCCATATGTTTAAGGGAATGTTCCTGGTTACCATTTTATTGGGTTTACATCTGAATTAGTTTAAATTTCAAATGGTTAGTCAGATTTGTAGACAATTTTGTTGGGAGATTTAATATATGTGATTAGGGATTTCATGTTTAGTATTTGACATTGTTTGAAAATATTGGTTATATATATTTTTTGGATTTTTTTTTACAAATGGGTTTTTGATAATAAGGTTAGTTTTTTAAATGATTTTTTTTCAATTATGACATAATAAAGTAAGTATCAGATACATAGTATGACACTCCTAAACAAAGGAGATTTATTGATAAAAAAAAATTCAAACTAGTAAATTCTATTTTTTATTTAGAATTTATATCTATTTTAATTGCTCTAATAAAAGTGATATGAATTCTTAATATATACCCTTTCTTTCCCTATTTTTTTCTAGTAATTAATGTATATAATCTTTGTATATATCATCTATATTTTAAAAGATAAAAAAATGTGAGCAACAATGAAATTTTAACTTTAATTTTTTTTTCCCTTAGTTTTATATAATATTTTGTTTCCCACCAAAAAATATGAAAGTGATAATGTTGAAAATATTTAAAAAATAAATTTATTATTTAGATTTTTTAATTATTATTAATTTTCATAATTTTATTTTTTTTTTAATTAAAATTTTCAAAAATATTTAAAAAATAAAACAAAATTAATTTATTATTTCAACCGTTTATAATTTTACCATTATAAGATTACTCTATATATTATATTTATTATACTGATTCCAAATCCAAATTGTTTTGAAGGAACAAAATGTTTATTCACATTAGTGCATTAAGAAAACCATTTGCGTTTTATATGTTATGATGACGAGATTTATAACATCTTTATTTACCCTTAAGAAAACCATGTGCATTTTATACATTAGCCGATTGAGATTGGTGCAGGTAGAGAAGGAGAAGTAACGCTGGAGTTGTGGTGCTGGACCTGTTAATTTAACTGCATTCAATGTATATATTCGCTCTTCAAGAAACTCTACGACAGCTTCAATGTTGACTCTTTTCCAGCATTTCCAAGTTAAGACCTAGAAAAGCGTCCACGCAAACAAGTGAATGGTTTAATTACTTCCCTCCTTTTTAAGGTGTGTGTTTTGAATTGTGCTTTGACCTTAAAACAAAAAAGAAGATTAGTTCACTTTTAAAGTGACTTCATCCACTTTTTAATTCATTATTGAGATAATTCTTTTAAATGGGAGTTTAAAAGAAATTATAAAAAATTATTTAAGTTATGGAGAAATATGATGGGGGAGATATAAAGATTTATAAATTTTTGAGTGATAAGGTTGTAATTAGTGGTTTGAAAAGTTTTTTTTTTTAATTTTGAAGACAAGTTGCTTCAAAAATTTGTTAGCTTGGTATTCTCATTGTTTGAAAAATTTCAATCACAATGTTGTAAAGGTTGATGTACTTCAATATTTAATAAAGGCATAATTTTTGTATGGTGTTGAAGTGTCCTAGATCTGCCCGAAATTGAATAGAGGGATCTTAGGTACACTGTGAGAGTGTTTGTGATTGCACATGATTCTTGATATTGTTTTTGTTTTGTGTCTAGTTTTAACACTAAGCTTCATGTGATATCCTTCTAATATGGTACACATGTAGCACACAACAAATTAGCGAAATGCATGCACATAATCATTTTCATTCAAGCTTATGTAATCAAGCGAACTACAAACAATCAAGAAGCAGCAATACATAATCAAATTGTCAAAGAAAATTCTACATCAACATCCAATCAAGTTAATGAAGTTGTCATCTACATCAACAACATTTGCATCACTTCAAAAGCAATTTTTTGGAAAATGAATTTGCACCATTTTTTTAATAAGCCCATAACTTGCAAATCATAATTTGTAAATTTGATTATCATTAAAGTCTAATTGAGTTGAATTGTAAGGGTGCATTCTCGGTTGAAACCGACACCCAAGATTTGAATTGATAGAGAATCAATTAAACCAAATGAATCCATTGTAAGCATTTCTCTTGGGTTCATTTTCGATAGTATTTGACACCCTTCTTTTGATCAATCAAGATAGTGAGTTCAAGCAAGTGCAAAGTTCACAACATCAAGCAAGCCTGAAACTTGTTGAAGCAAGCAAGCGAGTGTGAGTTCCAGCAAGTTCACATGGCGACACACATTCAACTGCCCAAAATTCTTAACAAATTGATTTTATCATCAGTTGGCGACATAGTGAACATCAGCAAAACAACTCTTGCTGATATTCAAGTACATATTCAACATGCACATGAAATGATTGAGTCCCTTCAACTAGAGTCGCAACTACAAAGCACCGAGTTGCTAGAGAAGAGTGACGCTTCCAAATCTTTGAACAATACAAATACAGCTAATGATTCCAAGGCACTGATCCAACCAAATACAAGTGTCGAAGTGGTCCCTGATCTAGTTCAACCTTCTTCCAAACCAATCATCAAGCAATGGGAAGAAATCCAAAGTAACAGAAGTCAACGATGACGCCAAAATACATATCCCAGATTATTCAAGACCCATTAAGTTTGTCAGTGCAGGGTTTTTTGCACAAATCACATCGGCTAGTTCTGAGAAAGTTGAAGACAAACAGAAATGCATGCAAAATGAAGTTGTAGTCAAACCAAAATGCCTTCATTTTCAAAGAACTGGTCATATGGAATATCAGTGTTGTGATCTTCATCCTTGTCACCATTGTGGCAAGTCAAATAATTCATTAGCACAATGCAACAAACAACAACAATCAACTAGATTGAAGATCGATTATTCATGGATTGATCCATGGAAATGGTCATCCACGGTCAGAAGATTGTATAATTTTTACAATCGAATTCACGCACACATATTGCAGCCAATAATAAAAATGAAGATGGTACTCTCGTGCAATTGAATGGGGGAGTACACCAGTGAAACACCCCTACACATGAGAGGGGGAGTTCAGAAATAATTTGAAGAAAATTGTCTCTCCTTTCAACTAACAAAGGGGAGAAAATTTTAATGAAATTGACAATGGTTGTCAGACTGAAAGTCTCGACAACATCAGCGAAGCAGTCAATGGGCATCTTCATCAGGGACTGAGCATCTACAAATTTGTTAGTGAGTGATCAACAGCAAAGTTAGCAGTGAACAGTTTTCAAACACAACAAAAGCAACAATGAGTTGTTTTTCAATGTCATCAGCGAGTGGGCGATCATCATCAACAAATTCGCCAGTGGGCATTCTCAATATTTTGTCAGTGGACAAGCAACTTCCCAGTGGGCGTCATCAACATTTTGTCAGTGGACAAAGGATGTTGATTGAAAGCAAAAGACATATGGATCCTTTTGAATCTTGGAACGTGATGGAGTTGTCAAGAAAATTTATAGAGATGACTCAGACTTTTAGCTAACTCATGTTCTCTTCTAATTGGAATTTCTTCAGCATCGAGCTTTGACAGTTTTTCAAGCAGCATTTTTGAGGATCAACATGAGAACTTGGAAGATGGTTCCTCGTTCTTATTTTGGACTTGTCATTGAGGGGGGGAATGTTAGCCTCAGGCTCATATTTTAAAACAATTCTAAGTCCAAATAATTAAATTAATTAAAATCGTGAAAGTTAAGATTTAATCCTACCTTTGTAGATTGAGTTTGTTCCTCATGGTTAGGAGTCATTTTAGGCTTAGTTGGTTGAAAGACTCTCTCCAACTAGTTAGGCTCCTAGATTAGTGTGCTGTTGAGATATTTTCTCAACCGTAGTGTCCAAGATAGATGTACTATCTTGAGACAAACTTCCTCATGTTTTTATTTGTACTATTATCATTATTTGTACATTGGATTACATTATGAGAGGAATATAGTGAGGCTCTCAGGCTTTTTCCGCCATGTCTGGTTTGGGTATATTTCTGCTATTTGTTTTATGAGTGTTTTAGTTGTTTATTAAATTTCTACATAATTAAATCACTTTTTATATCTCAATGTTAGGAAACACTCCAAACTTGTTGGATTTGTCTTTCAAGAATATCTCAAATCATTTGTTTAGCGATATTCAAATTTTTATTTTCTTCTTTATTAATACTACTAGTATATTACAAGTGGAGAAAATTCTCTCATGTTAATTATGTGGAAGCAATAATGTTATTAAACGATGTGATCAATGAAAATTTTGATGGTTCCCTTGTGTGAGTCACCTATTCGATCTATATTTTTAATTCATTTTAATAATGTTTAATCAGTGTTTGTGAAGGTAGATTTTCTCTTTAACCTTATTTTTTCTTGTGGCTATGCAACATAATTATGACATGATAAAGTACGTATCAGATAAATGGTATGACACTCCTAAAAAAAGAGACTTACTGATAAAAAAATTTCAAATTGGTAAATCCTAATTTTTATTTAGACTTTATAGCTATTTGAATTGCTCTTATAAAGATGATATGAATTCTTAATATATAACTTTTTTTCCCTATTTTTTCTAATAATTAACGTATATAATCTTTGTATATACCATATATATTTTAAAAGATAAAAAATATGAACAACTCTAAAATTTTAAGTTTAATTTTTTTTCCGTTTAGTTTTATATATTATTTTGTTTCCAACCAATTTTTTTTAGGAAAGTGATAATGTTGAAAATATTTAAAAAAATAAATTTATTATTATTATACTTATCTATAGGACATGAAAATCGATCCAATCCAATCCTATAATAGTTAGAAAATTCCTTCTTGATCAATTCAACTATAATGAGATAATATGAGATTTGCTCATTATATTGTTTTATTGAATATAAAATGTTTTATTGAATATGACAATCATATTAGGTGGTTCCCACCCCACGTCATTTTGATGACATTATAGGCACCTCATTGAAATATATAACGATTACATTCAAAAACAACAAAAAGAGGCTTCAAGGTTGTTATAAGATATTAGTTTTATCTATATATTAACATGCGTGAAATTATAATAATTTGAAATCATTTTTAATAAGAAATTTGTCTCAATAAAATATGTGTTAGATAATCAATATTTTAAAGCTACATCCTTCTCATCCAAGAAGACACGTAAACTAAAAACTTTGTGCATGAAACTAACGGTTTCGAGGTCAGTGCTGGGAAGTAGTCCAAGCTCATTTGTGTAAGTGTAAAATTCGAATGCTGCGTAACAACTAAACTTGTGCTGAATTTTATTTTCAATTAATTGTATGTACATTACAGAGATAATTTAGCTCAGTTATATAAATATAAATGGTTGATTTAAGATTAGCACTTCATAATCAGTAATTTAGACGAGTATATTTATAATTTAGAGCAATATATTTAAGTTAAATTAGTATAGATTTATTTTAATCATAAATTGAATATATTTTTATAAGGATCAAATTTTTTAAGTCCAAATTTTTTTACACTGTAAAATTTGGAAAATACATTTTTTTTATATAATTTTTTTTCATTATTTAAATTGTATTTTTGAATGGTATATAAAGTACATTTTAAAATAATGATACCAATATTTTAACCATTTTATTTGTCCACTTATTTTATATTATATATACATTAAAATATTTTACATAACATGTGCATTGAGACATTTTATCGAGAGAGTACATTGTCCATGTTGAAATAGTTGTTTTTGTTATTTATATATTTTTATGTATAAGTTAATATTATATTGAAATATAAAATATTACTTAAACCTACATATTAGAATATTTTATTGATGATTCACATTGAATTTTTTTATTATTATGAATAATTTTAAATGTCACATATCAATTTTATATTAAAAATTTGATGAGTTACGCATCTCCTTTTATTAATATGGGAAGTATTTACACTTTTATACAATTTAAAAATAATTTCTTTTAACACTTCATTTTTATATATAGATATATATCAAGTTGATATCAACATAAACTAATTAAGGTAGATCTTCAAATATTTTATTTAACTATTGTATTGAAATATTTTTTAAAATTATAAAGTTTAATCATCTCACACTTTTCTTCCCTTCTAATTACTTTAAATGTATTTTTAAAGTTGATATGAAGCTATGCAATTATAATTTGTTATGTGAACATCTAAACATTTTATTTATGTTTGAGAGTGAGTGAAATATTTTTACTACATTGAGTTGTAATATCAACAAGAAATTTGATATTATTGATGCTTTATAATGATTTTAACTGAAACTAACTAAATATACATATTCATTTTTTTTTATTAGAGAATATTTTACTTTATTTTAAGAAGATTGTGTAAATTCCACATTGAGCATAAACAAAATCACACATCATCCTCATACTCGACTTTTAAATACACACACACACACACACACACATATATATATATATATATGACATTAAAATATTGTACATGACATATGCATTAAAATATACTACTTATGCATGACATTGTCCACATTAAAATGGTTTTTTATTATTAATATATTTTAAGGTATATGTCAATATTAGTTTAAGTTTTCATATTAAAATATTTTATTGATGACCCATATTGAAACTTTTTATTACTATGAATATTTTTAAATATCACATATTAATTTTATATTATAAATGTAATGAAATACACATCTATATCTTCTTATTCTTATTCAGGAATAATGGATATTATCTATTTTAATTTTTAATATTTAATTACTTTTTTATTTGGATATTGAATATTTCATTATGTACGAAGTTTCATGTTATTGTTAAATCGTGTCCCATAGCAGCTCTTGCATGTGTGCCATTTGCCATGCCTCGACAGGGACTACCGCTACGACAGTCACTCCCTTGTTATTTATTTATATGAAATTCTTTGCTTACATGGTAAGTAATTATTCTTGTTAAACGAAAAATTCATTTTCGGACAGGGAATGAACAACTAGGGTTTACAGTTGTTAGCAGGCGTTGAACTCCATGGAAGGGTGCAAAGGAGAGAGCTCCACTCCCTCCTACAAGCAGGTTGTAGCCAGCCGAGGTAAGAAGCCAATAGAAGAGGTTAGAGATATTGCTGAAGTAGGGAAAGAAAGCATGGAAGAAGAGCGAGAGGGAATTACATCGAAGGAGAATAATTGCACAAAAGAGAAGGAGGAAGATGACAAGTAACAAGGGGAAAAAACCAAGGCATAGAAGGGTCCATGTAAACCCAAAACTGAAGTCAGACCCATAGTAGTTCTGAATGATCCTGCTCTGCAGGCACACAGGGACCACATGCGGACATATGCTATCATTTGTAAATTCATGGGAGTATGGCCCACTAAAAAAGCATTAAAGACATGGATCAAATATCATTGGAAACCAAAAGGAAGCATTGACCTACATCTTGGGTCAAAGGGATTCTTCATTGTGGTCTTCACAAATATTGAGGATAAAGACAAAGTGTTTGAAGGGGGGCCTACTTCTTCGCAACTGTTGGCCTCTATATGAGGCCGTGGAAGATGAACTTTGTCATGGAACGGGAGACATTCACTTCAGTTTCGGTATGGGTAAGGCTCTACTCCCTTCCTCTTGATTATTGGAAAACAAACTCGTTCACATCCATAGGAAATAAATTAGGATGTTTTGTCAAAGCCTTTGAAGCCACCAGAAGGGGCAAATACACTTCCTTTGCACGAATTTGTGTGGAAATGGATCTATCCGGAGCCCTACTGGATGAGGTTATCTTGGAAGTTTTTGATGAAGAATGGGTTCAAACAGTTGATTATGAACATATTCCTTTTAGATGTCGTAGATGCCATGAGCATGGATACCTTTTCAGGGATTTCCCTCTCAGTAAAATGGAGAATAAGAGCAAAGCTACCACTATGAAAGATATTGAAAGCTTTCATAAAGTGAGCCATAGAGGAAAAGGGGGTAAAAGGGGACTCAAGAAACATCAAGCAGAAGGGCCTCAGGCCAGTCTAAATAGGTACCAAGTGCTCGAGGAAGAAGAAGATATAAAAAAAGCAGATCAGGGAATGGAGGGAAGTCCAGAGGAGAAGGAGAAAGAGGAAGACAAGGAGCAAACAAAGGATAATAATAAACAGAAAGAGGCTATGATGAGCGATGTAGAACTGGATATGGACCAGGAAATGACCTAGAGCGAGATGGAAATGGAGGACCATGAACTACAGGAGATTCTTGAGAGAGAAAGCCTAGATTTGGAAGGGTTCTTGAAACAGGGAACTATGGGAGGGGTAGACTCCTTACCTCAAGAGGAGTTGACTAGAGTAAAACAGCTTTAATTATGGAAAACCCAGACTACAGGGATGGACAGGCAAAGTAACACTACAAGACAGGGTAGCGAAGGGGTGAAAACTATGAAAAACACACCAGGATTAGCACCTAGATGCCTAGGAAAGAAGAGAGGCAAAAAAAAGCAGAATGAGTTGTTGATGGAATGTGGAAAGCTAATGATAGATTCAGGTAAGATGAAAGACCTAACCAATTACTACTTCACAAATCTTTAATGATGAAGTTCACTTCTTGGAATATCATGGGCATAGGTAGTAAAAGGAAACAAAGATTAATTAGTAACAAAATGAAACAAGAAGCTTTGGATATGATTTTTATCTAAGGAACCAAATGTTCCATTCAAAAAATTAAAGAAATATATAGAAAATGGCTCAATTGTTTTGAGTTTTTAGAAGTCAAGGTAGAAAACACAACAGAAGGCATTCTTACTCTTTGGAACCCCCAAAAGATTGGTATAATAGGTGCTGAGGCTTCTAAAAATTATTTATCAGTGGTTATTCAACGTATGGGGGATAGGGAGATCTATCTGTTCATGAATTTTTATGGCCCTTAGAGAATCGATGACAAACTCAGGTTTTTAGATTCTTTGGTGGATCTCAGAGCAAGATAAGTAGATATAGCATGGAGTTTGGGTGGCAATTTCAGCATGATCAAATCACTATCGGAGAAAAAAGGGGGCACCAGAACTCTAAACAAAGACTCCTTAGCCTTTCAAACTTTTATGGATTCTATGAAGCTAGTTGACATTGTTTCGAGTAATGGTCTCTTTACTTGGAACAATAAAAGAGGACGGGAGTCTTTAGTCGCATCAAAGTTAGACAGATTCATCATCTCAGAGGACCTTATGCTAAATAATAAGGAAATGGCAGTGAGTATTCTCCCCTTTAGAGGATTAGATCATTGGCCAGTCCAACTGGAGGTCAAAGGCATAGGTACCCCCAGGAATAGACCTTTTAGATTTGAAAATATCTGGCTCACCCATCCAGATTTCATCGACAACATCTCAAGTTGGTGGTCTGAAGACTTACACATTCAGGGTACAAGTATGTCCCTTCTTCACAAAAGATTAAAACATATCAAGTGTAGGCTAAAAGATTGGAACAAGAATTAATTTGGCAATATTTTTGAAGGAAAAATAGCTGTTGAAAACAAATTGAATGGAACTAAACTAAACCCTTATCACGGTTTTCTTTGAAAAAGTCAAAAATAAGAAAGCTACCAAACTTTAGCAAGAATGGGAAAACTTTTGTAAACAAGAAGAAATATTTTGGAGACAAAAATCTAAAGTGCAATGGCTAAAAGAAGGAGAGCGAAACATCAGATTCTTCCACAAATCCACCTTGGCAAACAGAGCCCATAATAGAATCTCTTCGATCAAGGATGAGGGAGGGAAACTTCTCAGTTCCCACAAAGACATAGAAGCTATGTTAGTCCAACACTTTCGTGGGATAGCAAAGGAAACCATTTCAGACAGAGAGCATTTCATCAAGGACTTAACAAGACATATACCAAGACTAGTGTCCAGAGAGGATAACTTCAACCTCAATAGGCCAGTGACTGAAGAGGAGATCAGTGAGGTCCTAAAGGAAATGCAGAATGGTAAAGTGCAAGGCCCTGATGGTTTCAATGTAGATTTCTTTAAACCTTGCTGGAATATTGTTAAAGAGGACATTCTGAATGTAGTAGAAGATTCCAGGAGGAATAGAACTATTCTGAAAGCATTCAACACCTCCTTCATCTCTCTGATCCCTAAACAGGATAATGCCCTAACTCCAGATAAGTTTAGATCCATAGCTTTGTGCAATGTGGTTTACAAGATAATATCTAAGGTTGTAGCCAATAGACTCAAACCTCTTTTGGCCACTCTTGTGTCTGGGGAACAATCTGGTTATGTGGAAGGCAGGCAAATTCTCAATAATATCATTCAAGCACAGTAGGTGGTGCACTCATTGACTAGCAACAGGAAGGCTGGAATGATCATGCAACTGGACCTAGCCAAAGCTTATGACAAGTTGAATTGGACCTATATTAGGAGGGTTCTTATTGCTTTTAGGTTTGATCATAACTAGGTCAGATGGGTCATGGCCCTGGTAACTTCCCCCAGTTTTTCTATTTTGGTAAATGGTTCTCCCTCCAAGACTTTTATTCCTTAAAGAGGCCTTAGGCAAGGTGATCCACTCTCTCCCTTTCTCTTCATTCTCATGATGGAAGGACTGGGTCGATCCATCAAGCAGGAAAAGGAAGACAACAAAATAAAGGGTCTCCAACTTTCTAAGAATGGACAGTCCTTGACTCGTCAACAATTTGTGGATGATACCATGCTGCAAGGGATCCCTATGGTCAAAGAGGCTCTAGCATACAAAAAAATTCTAAGTGACTTTGCCATGGCTTCAGGTATGGAGGTTAATCTTTCAAAATCCAAGATTTTTTTCTTTAATACCAATATTACTATTCAAAGGAATATCTCCAAAATTTTGGGCTTTCAAAGGGATTTCCTTCCTTCAAAATATTTGGGTGTTCCTCTAACTGCTAAACCTCTGCATAAGAACATATGGGAGCCATTGATTAACAAGATGAAGGATAAAATTAGGAATTGGACCATCAGATCTTTAAACTTGGCTCGTAGATTGGTGCTTACAAAGGTTGTTCTTGAATCTATCCCAGTTTTCATGGTTTCATCTCTTCTTGCACCAAAAGGAGTCTTACAACAATTCAGAACTATTCAAAGAGACTTCCTTTGGGGCAAGGGGAGAATAGAAAGAAATGGGCCTTGGTAGCCTGGGAAAATATTTTCAAACCTAAAAATCATGGAGGTCTTGGTTTGGATGATCCAGAGGTTCTAAGCAGGGCTTTAGGAGGTAAACTTTGGTGGCGTTGGGTTAAAGAACCAAAGGCTCAGTGGGCTAGTGTTTGGAAAGAAAAATATGCTAGCACTTGGCAAATTAATGATCATATAAAGATGTTTGGAAGTATAAAGGGCTCATATATCTGGAATAAGGCCTGGGAGAATAGAGGCTTAGTACAAAAGAACAACTTTTGGGAAATCAGAGAGGGAGATCTGGTACTATTTTGGGAAGACAAATGGTAACAAGAACCGATACTGTTAAAAGAGGATTTTAAGGACCTCAAGATGGAGATAGACATCACAGGGTTATCTAAGGTTAAAGATTTTTGGGATCAAACCAATAATGCAGGAAAATGGAGAAACTAGAGGAATATTGTTTACAGGGAAGACAACCCCTTGAAAGATAAAGGAGAGGCTCTTATGAAAATGTTGGAACAAAGGAAGATTCTAGTAATAGGGGGGCATGATCAGTTAATATGGGGCAACAACAATGAGGGCACCTTTAATCTTAAGGAGGAAAAACACATACTCCTTGAGCTGGATTCTATTGCTCTGGATAGAATTTGGTAGAATCTATGGAGGCATCAAGGCTGGATGAAGATTAAACTCTTCATGTGGTTGGTTTACCATAAGAAAATTCTTACTTGGGACAACATTTGGAAAAGGGGGGTTCTGGGGCCTTCCAGATGCCAGCTCTGTGAGGCCCAAGAGGAAACTATGGAACACCTCCTCAACAATTACATCTTTACCTCTAGATTGTGGGACTCTTTTGCCACCATCTTCCAAAATACCGACAGGGATAGAGGGAGTATTATCAGTACCCTAAACAACTGGAGGCGAAATTTTTCTGATTCTGAAATTCTTTGCTCAGCTTGGGCTCTCACGCCTAACTTCATTATTTGGAATGTCTGGAAAGAAAGGAACAATAGGATCTTTAAAAATGAAACGAAACCCTTCCAATGTCTTTTGGAGCAGACCTTAAGACAACTTAGGGAGACGGTTAGTACGACTGTGAGAAATCCCCCTAAGAATCCACCTTCAGATGCTGAAATGAGAATTCTCAGAGAGTTGGGCATGCAAGGGCTTGTTCCTCAAGGACTGGACAAAAAGGTTAGGATAATGGAAACTGAGCAGGACTATTGGCATCCTCCCGCTCAGGGTTTTCTGAAATGTAACATTGATGGGGCCTCTAAAGGCAACTTGGGTATTGCTGGCTTTGGAGGGGTGTTAAGGGATGAATTGGGAAATATCCTTTCCATCTTCCATTGCCATTTAGGTAGAGCCACTAACAACATGGTAGAACTAATGGCTATGGAGCAATGCTTAGAACTCCTAGTGAAGGAAAATCAGCAAAATGTGATTATCGAAGCTGACTCTAAGCTAATCATTAACTCAGTCAAAAGAATCAGTTGGGGCACAGGGGCGGAGAAGGTTTCAAAACATTGGAGGTTGATCTAGGGCTTCAAAACATTGGAGGTTGATCTAGGGCTTTCAATGGATCCAGCTCCACCTCATGAGCCTACACACAGTAAGTTTTAACCATGTACGAAGGAAGGCTAACAAAATGGCAGATTTATTGGCTAACCAAGGAGTGAATTGTACCATTAGCAGAGTCGTGATGGGTTGGCAAGGGTTGCCTCAGAACAGACTCAAGGAATAGTGTGGTTGCCAAGTAGATGAAGATATGATGGGGTATCGTAATAGAGCCATGGAGGTTGTGTCCAGATAATTTGGTTTCGACATGAGTTGCGACTTTTTCCTTATTTTTACCCTCCTCAATTTCTCAGCAGATTCTGTTGCCCAGGTAGTTGGCCGAAGAGATGGGACTGTACTCTACATGGGTTCATCAACTGGTGCAAAGGGGATGGAGTGAGAAGCCAAAATCTGAGCTTTCGTGACGGTTGGAATACCCTAGATTCTCTTCACGAGGACGTAATTCCGCTCGCAAAGTGGTTTTCTGGTCATCGGGCGCCTTTCAAGCAGAAAATAGTTTTTAAGATTTGGGAGCAATTCCACTCAAGTCTCTACGCGTGGCCAAGGGGTGGGTACAAATACTGCCCCATCGCATGCTAACCAGTGGTGCTTTAGGACCGTGCAATATGAACCTGGTTCGTCGGATCAAGCACGGAGGATCGACGACTAGGAATCATCGAGCATGTCAATGGGTCCATGAGGTTAAGCGGCGGGCTTTTTGGCATTGTGATATCTTCCTTAGCCGTTGGATCAAGCTTGGGAGATCTACGGTTAGGAACCTTTGAGCATGTCAGTGGGTCCATACGGTTAATTGTTGGGCTCCTTGGAACTGTGATACCTTCCTCTATTGTTGGATCGGGCATGGTGTATTGACGGTGGAGATTAAAGGCTTCAACGCTGATTTCCGTTTTGATTTAAGTATTTCATGGGTACGAGTGTTAGTCCCCCATTCAGATTGTGGTGAGTCGAATGGTTGGCCTTGGTACGGTCTGACATTTGAGGATTTTGTTGTTTTGATTGGCAGGGATTAGGGTTTTAGGTGGTAGTTTTTACCCAGTCCATGGATCCACTTGGATGGTTGTAATCTATGTAAATTATTTTCTGATTTAATGATAATGAAGGTACGACTCTTGTTTTAGCGAAAACAAGAATATTTTATTATATACAAAATTAAAATATGTTAATCTAACATTTCCTTTCTGTATATAGATACATTTGAAATTGACAACAACATAAATTAGTTAAAATAGATTTTCAAATACTTTATTTAAATCAAGTGTTGAAATATTCTTGAAAAGTATAATGTTTAAACATTTTACTTGCCCTTTTTTTTATTAACTTCTTCTTAGTTTATTACTTTGTAAAGTTGATATGAAGTTATATTATGTCATGTGGACATAGAAATATTCTATTTATGACTAGTTCTAATTAGTTTATCTCTTTTAAAGTTGATATGAACTTATATTATGATATGCTGGCATATAAATATTTTATTTATTATTGAGAGTGAGTAAAATAGTTCTAGCACAATGGGTTGTAATATCAAGAGCAAATGGAATGATCATAGTAAGGTTGATATGGAATGATAATAGTAAAGATGATAATATTGATGTTTTAATAATATTTTACTTTTATTTTAAGAGTGATACATGTCAGCTCCATATTGAACAAAAACAAAATCATACATCACCATCATATTGGGTTGTATAATGCACCTCTCTGAAAATAACCTTCATTACAATACCATGACTTAATACCATGGGATAATATCATGAATTACCAATACCATGCGTTAAAACAACTCACTTGAATTCTTAAGTAATATTCCAAAAACATGAACAAAAACAAAATCATACATCACCATCATATTGGGTTGTATAATGCACCTCTCTGAAAATAACCTTCATTACAATACCATGACTTAATACCATAGGATAATATCATGAATTACCAATACCATGCGTTAAAACAACTCACTTGAATTCTTAAGTAATATTCCAAAAACATGAAGAAGTCAAAATATTTTATATTTCAATTTACTTGATTTGGTATTACATCTAACACTATAGGGAAATGTAGGCTTAAGAATTCCACCAATTGCATCATGACCAAAACCTATGGAATCTTCCCTAATTGGGAAACCAAGCCTAAAACTACATAAACCACCATTACACATTTTGAAAACTTGTTCATTTCAATACTTAGCTTAGATGAAATGGGTAGAGATGCCACTCACATACAAGATTCATTCCACAAAATCAATAAATAAACAAGAAAACAAAATGTTAAACACTAAGACTACTTTAAACATTTTAACCATAAAACTTATTTTTTTCCAATTGATTTATATGATATATACATATTGTTCTTAAGCAATAGATAATATACACATAGTTGGTCTTAAAATATTTTACATAACATGTGCATTAAAACATTTTATCTATGGAATACAATGCCCGCTATAAAATGACTTTATGTTAATAATATATTTTTAAGTATATTCTCTCATGGGGGTGGATGAGCATGGTACAGGGGATTTCACGGAGGGTTCCCACCACCTCACCAAATTTCTGTTAATAATATATTTTTAAGTATATTTTCTCATGGGGGTGGATGAGCATGGTACAAGGGATTTCACCGAGGGTTCCCACTACCTCACCGAATCAATCCTATGACAATGTAGATGGGTGGTGGCATGGCACACCTCCCACATGCACAAGCTCGTTCGATGTAAATTTTATTTAATGCTAAGTTGCACCATGGAAGGTATTTGGTATGCAACTGATGCAGGAGCATCCAGCTCAGGCTGAACAAAACGAAAGTGTTTGTGTCATAGGTTGACAGGTTTACAGGTCATTGTACCTGAGTCTTTTAATTTTCCTTAGTTTCTAGCATTTAGGACTTAACAACAAGATATGTTTTACTTTCATTTTAATTTCTTTTTAGTTACTGTTTTAAATTAATTATAGAATTTAGATGAAAGGGAATCAACAGTTATTCAATGTAACTACATGTAACTGATTGACAATTTCTGAAACTGTTCAACAGATCTTACAAAAAGCAAAAACATGAAACACTATAGGATTGATTTTCCATCATAATCGAAGAATAATAGAAATATTAAAATGTTCTATGAACAATTGAATCCATTACATCATTTGAGTTTAATGAATTTCTGCTTAAAAACTAAATTGAGTGTGTTCCTAATAGCAAGAAAGAAATATCCGAGTGAACTTTTTTTAACAGACAGTGGCAATATTAGAACCAGAAAGAAAATGAAGTATCGTGAAAGCACTAGTACTGAACAAAAGGATGAACAAACTAGTTGGAGAACCGAATGCAAACTTGCAACAAATAAATACAATTCTTAATATTACACAAAGCATTTGAAAAGGAAACTATAGTTATCAAAGGAGGTTTTCAAAGCATCCTTGACTATATTCACAGCAAAGAGTCTAGGAAATACACAGACTGTCCAAAGCATTTACAGCCCAAAGATAGAACAAAATACATTGTATGTTCAACAGAGGAACTGGGTTCGAAAACCCCAGCATAGAAACCCTACATACAAATTGTAAATGCCAAAACTGAACCGTGACTTAAGAACCCTTCCTAGCAAGTTAAGAGCTGCGACCACATACAATTCCAACCACTTACAGGCAGAGAGCACCCACACAATACAACTAATGGAAAAGTCTATACAAAAACGACTGACAGGGGAGCCAAAGCTCACACCCTCAAAACCCTAGACTACTGATAAGCGACTACAGGAAAAGATCCTACCTATTTGGGCCAGCAATAGAAAGAACTGGATCCAACACTTGGAGTGGCCAATAATCACCTGAAAGGACAACATACAGGTGTTAAAATTGTAAGAAGTTAAACCCTAAAATGGAGATAGGAAAAGTGAGGGTTTGTAAGCCTATGCTTACAAGAGGAGCAGTGTTGAGCCGGAGGAAGGATTCAACAGGTCGCCAACCAGCAAGGGAACCCTGCTCACAAAGGAGCAAGTCCCTTAGCACAAATAGAAGAACCAACTAAAGAACTAAAACAAAGAAAGAGAACTTACCATTGTGTAGCCGACGAGTTGAGGTCGAATGCTAGGTCACTTGGTGGCTGCGACCTGAAACACCATAATCAATTAACCAATTAAACAGAAGAGCAAATATGGCGAGAGAAGAAAACAACACAGGAACAAATGCACTCAGGAGATAGCAACCATTGATAGCACCCACAAAACCTTCAGGGCAGAGGAACCCATTTGCAGATGACAGAGAACCGAGTCTCGAAACCCTCGAGCTAATTGACGGATAAAAGGATACAGACAACGCCATTACACCAACAGAACCCAGCTAGCAGAATAGAGCCATGGTTGAAGAGTATAAACAGAGCCCAGTTAACAGAGCCAAGCTGAGGTCGAAAGCACAAACAGGAATGCCACAAAAACCCTTGCAGAGACCCAAGTGAACACCAGAGCACAACGTGAACAAGCAAAGGCAGAAATGACGGAGTAAATAGAGCAATTAGGGTTCCATAACATAACACAAGGCGGGAGGACAGAATCCGAGGTAAAGATAGGTGTCTCCCTCACAGCCAACATGTACCAATCAAATAAAACCAATATAATATCAAACCACCAACAGATATCCCCTTAAATCACACATTTAATAATTTAATCAATCAAAATTCATATCCGGACTATAGGACAGGGTTGGTCCCATCATTTTTGGTATCAGAGCAGGATTGAGTTTTGCTTTTCATAGAAATGGAAGTTGGAAGGTGAGGTCGTGGGAGAGATATTCATAGAGTAGCAAATGAAGGATTAAGAGAGGAGATTAGGATCCTAAACGCCCGTTTGGTGGCAGTAGAAGCAGGAGGAAGGAGGGATCCTGATGGAGGAGATGATAGTGATGAGGAAGCTACAGCGACAATAGATGGATCAGATGAGGAAGGACCTGAGATCAGGTTGTTGAAATCAGTCTTGCTGGCTAATAGTAAGCCAAAGCCTGAGATTTCGAACTATGATGGAAGTTTGTCAGCAGAGGTACTGCTGGACTGGCTCAGTGAGCTGAATAAATATTTTGAGTATGAGGAGATCAGTGAAGATAAGAGAGTTAAATTCACTGCCACCGGGTTGAAAGGGCATGCAGCCTTATGGTGGGATAGTGTACAAGCAGAAAGGAAGAGGCTAAACAAGCAACCTATCAAGAAATGGACCAGAATGGAAGCCAAGTTGAAGGGTAAGTTCTTACCCAAAGACTATCAGATTGATATGCACAGGCAGGTACAAAATCTGAAGCAGAAGGGAATGACTATAAAGGAGTATACCGAAGAATTCTATCAGGTGAACCTAAGGGTAGGTTACATGGAGGACACCTCAGA
Source organism: Pinus tabuliformis (assembly GCA_031772625.1). Taxonomy (NCBI): domain Eukaryota; kingdom Viridiplantae; phylum Streptophyta; class Pinopsida; order Pinales; family Pinaceae; genus Pinus; species Pinus tabuliformis. The sequence goes on along the minus strand of CM062806.1, from coordinate 477,665,782 downwards.
AAAAACAACAAGATTTGTAAATGGTTTAAGGCTAGAGATAGTGGACGAAATTAGTATTGTTTCACCTAGAACCATAGATGAAGCTTATCAGAGTGCCTTGAAGGTAGAGGAGAAGATAAATAGGAAACAGAATGCCAGAAGAGGAGGAGGATCTGGCAGAGGGAAAGGACGAATCTTTGGCAGAGGTAGAGCTGTCAACCCCAGTGATGAAGGCAGCAGCTCGAAGGCTCCAGGGACAATAGAGAAGGATAGTAGCATGAGGGGAGGAAGGCCATACCAACATGGAAGAGGTAGTGGCAGAGGCAAAGGAGCTTCCATCCAGTGTTACAGGTGCCACAAGTGGGGGCACAAGTCCTATGAGTGTCCTGAAGGAGAACAGGCTGGAATAAGAGGAGCATATATTGCTCAGATTGAGGAAGTAGAGACACCACTCCAAGAGGTAGAGATTGCACCGGATACAGGGGAGGCCTTAGTTTTGAATAAGGTACTATTGAAACTAGCAAAGGAGATAGTCGACCAAACCTAAAGAAAGGCATTATTCTGGACTGTTTGTAAGTCACACGACAAATGCTGCAAGCTGATTATCGACAGTGGAAGCACAGATAATCTAGTTACCACATAGATGGTGGAGAAGTTGGGTTTGAAAGGGTTGAAGCACCCCACTCCTTACAAGGTGTCATGGTTACAGAGAGGACATCAACTGTTAGTTGATGAACAGTGTGAGGTTGAGTTCCATATTGGCAAATACAGGGACAAGGTTATTTGTGATATTATGCCTATGGACGTGTGTCACATATTGCTAGGAAGACCATGGCAGTATGATAGAAAGGTAGTGACTGATGGAAAGACAAACTGTTACAAGTTTGTCAAGGATGGGATTAAGCGCACGCTTGTACCCATCAAGGAGGAAGAGACAACAAAAAATAGTGGAGTCAAATCATTGCTCGTGGGAGGAAAGGAATTTTTGAAATAGATAGAAAACAACGAGATAAAATATGTTGTTGTAAGGAGGCCGAAAATAGTTTTGTTACACAATGAAATTGCATATTTGCCTGAAGAAATTCAGGAAATTTTGCAGGAGTTCAGTGACATTGTAGTGGATGATTTGCCAGATAAATTTCCTCCTAAGAGAAGTATCAATCATCACATAGACTTTATACCTGAAGTTAGTTTACCAAACAAGGCAGCGTACAAAATGAGTCCTAAGGAAAATGAGGAGATTAGAAAAAAGGTACAGGAATTGTTGGACAAGGGTTTGATAAGGGATAGTTTAAGCCCCTGTGTAGTTCTGAAAGTTTTAGCTCCCAAGAAAGGAGGAGAGTGGTGAATGTGCACATATTCAAGAGCCATCAATAAGATTACCATCAGGTACAGGTTCCCATTGCCACGAATGGATGACATGATGGATACCACCAGATCAGAATCAGAGAAGGGGACGAATGGAAAACAAATTTTAAAACTAATGAAGCACTGTATGAGTGGCTGGTGATGCCATTTGGATTAAGTAATGCCCCTAGTACATTTATGCGCCCGTATTTCTCGAAAATCGATCTGAAGAGTGGATACCACCATATAAGAATCAGAGAAAGGGATGAATGGGAAACAACTTTCAAAACTAATGAAGCACTGTATGAGTGGCTGGTGATGCCATTCGGGTTAAGTAACACCCCTCGTACCTTTATGTGCCTGATGAATGAAATGATGAAAGAGTTCATTGGCAAGTTCGTGATTGTATATCTTGATGATATACAAATTTTCAATAAGACTAAAGAAGAACAATTTTTACATGTTTGAAGTGTGCTGGAGAAATTGGAGCAAAACAAGTTGCTGATAAACCTGAAAAAATGTTCCTTTTTTTAGAGGGAATTAATTTATTTGGGTTTTGTGATTGTAGAAAATGAGCTAAAAATGGACCCAGAGAAAGTTGCAGCTATCGTTAGCTGGCCATCCCCAAAAAGTCTGTTCGAAGTTCGTAGTTTTCATGGGTTGGTAAGTTTCTATCGTAAGGATTTTTAGTGAGATCTGTGCACCTATTTTGGACACAATCAAAAAGGAAAGTCAACCTTTCTGTTGGACTCAAGCGGTAGAGAAAAGATTCCAGATCTTGAAGAAGAAGATCACTGAAAGGCCAATTTTGAGGTTGCCTGATTTTAACAAATTGTTCCAAGTTCGTTGTGATGCCATTGGTATAGCCATTGGGTCTGTACTCAGCTAGGAAGACAAACCTGTTGCTTATTTCAGTGAAAAATTGAATGAAAGCAGGCAGAAGTACTCATCTTATGACAAGGAGTTCTATGTTGTCATCCAAGCATTGAAGCATTGGAGACACTATTTGATAGGTAATGAATTTGTTTGTTTTCTGATAATTCTACATTGCAGTACGTTATGCAACAGCATAAGCTGAACCACAAGCATGAAAAGTGGGTTGAGTACTTGCAGAGCTTCACGTTTGTATTGAAGCATATTAGTGGATAGGCTAACAAGGTAGCAGATGCGTTGAGTAGGAGAGCTTTGCTCCTACAGGAGAGCACGATACAAGTGTTGTGTTTTGAACACCTAAAAGACTTGTATAAGACAGATTCGGATTTCAAGGAGGCTTATGAAGCCTGCCAACACCTTTTGTTGAGGAATAATAATCCATGGTAGGACTATAGCTTATAGGAGAAACTACTATTTAAAGGAGGACAACTATGTATTCCCGACTGTTCGGTGAGGGAAAACATCATCCGGGAGAAGCACAGCGGAGGTCTAGTCGGACATTTCGGCATTGATAAGGCCTTAGATCAGCTCAGTCACTTTTATTACTGGCCAAAGATGCGAAGGGATGTGCAGCGATTTGTAACTAGGTGTAAAGTGTGTCAGTTGGCGAAAGGACACAGTCAAGATACGAGACTCTACACACCACTACTTATTCCAGGTAGACCGTGGGACTCAGTTAGCTTAGACTTTGCCTTTGGTCTGCCAAGAACACAGTGCAGTTATGACTTTGTGATGGTGGTAGTGGGCTGGTTCTAAAAAATGGCACATTTCATTCCTTGTAGAAAAACCAGTGATGCCACTCACGTAGCACACTTGTTTTTCACAAAAATTGTCAGATTGCATGGCTTGCCTAAGTCCATTGTTTCCGACAGGGATGTGAAGTTCACACCAAATTTCTAGCGCACTCTACGGAAGAAATTAGACACACAATTGAACTTCAGCTCCGCTTATCACCCACAGACTAACGGGCAGACGAAGGTGGTGAACAAGAGTTCGGGAAACCTGCTACGAAGCTTAATTGGAGAAAATTCATGGATGTGGGACCGTGTACTTGCCCAAGAGGAATTCGCTTACAATGATTCGCCGAATCGAAGCATGGGGTACAGTCCTTTTCAGATCTTGTACAACATGCATCCTCGTGGAGTGCACAAGTTACGAGATCTGGGACAGCTGGAAAGAAGGAGTGCTGATGGGGAAGATTTCACCAAAGGGATGAATGACCTACATGAGCAGGTAAAGTCTAAGTTGCAGGATAGCAGTCAGAAGTATAAACAACAAGCATATCTGAAATGGCGAGAGGTACAATTTAATGTGGGGGATGAAGTTCTCGCACATCTACACAGAGAAAGGTTCCCTAAGGGTGAGTACAATAAATTGAAGTTTAAAAAAATTGGCCCTTGCAAAATTCTGCGTAAATTCTCTGAAAATGCCTATGAAATACAATTTCCCCCAGGAATAGGCATATCGCCTATCTTCAACATGGAAGATCTGTTTCCATACACTGCCAGTCTTGAAGACGACAGTTCGGCACGGCCAGAACTGGACACCCAAATGGAAAGCGGTTCTTGGATGAGGCAAATGCCTTTGGCTCATCCCCTTGAGATTGAGAGAATTCTCGACATGCAAGTGGCCAAGCGGACTCGCAGAAAAGAGTACCTTCAATACCTAATCAAGTGGAAGAACCATCCCATTAAGGATAGTTCATGGCTTGACACGGCACAGATACAACATGCAGGATATTCTGTCGAGGAGCTCATGGAACAGAGCCATGAATTTTTGTTACCCAGGGAGCCTGATGCAGGAGCATCCAGCTCAAGGTGAACAAAACGAAAGTGTTTGTCTCAGAGGTTGATAGCTTCATAGGTCATTGTACCCGAGTCTTTTAATTTTCCTTAGTTTCTAGCATTTAGGATTTAACAACAAGATATGTTTTACTTTAATTTTAATTTCTTTTTAGTTACTGCTTTAAATTAATTACAGAATTTAGATGAAAGGGAATCAACAGTTACTCAATGTAACTACATGTAACTGATTGACAGTTTCTGAAACTGTTCAACAGATCTTACAAAAAGCAAAAACATGAAACATTGTAGGATTGATTTTCCATCATAACCGAAGAAGAATAGAAATATTAAAATTTTCTGTGAACATCTGAATCCATTGCAGCATTTGAGTTAAATGAATTTCTGTTTAAAAACTAAATTGAGTGTGTTCCTAATAGCAACAAAGAAATAGCCGAGTGAATTTCTTTTAACAGACATTGGCAATATTAGAACCAGAAAGCAAACGAGGTCTCGTGAAAGCACCAGCACCAAACAGAAGGATGAACAAACCAGTTGGAGAACCAAATGCAAACTTGCAGCAAATAAAAACAATTCTTAAAATTACACAAAGAATTTGAAAAGGAAACTACAATTATCAAAGGAGGGGTTCAAAGCATCCTTGATTACATTCACAGCAAAGAGGCTACGCAAACCTGCAGATACCATATAAAACTGTATACATTATTTTTCTTTCCTTTTCAATCATGTTCAAGCCAATACACAGAATGTCCAAAGCATTTACAGCCCAAAGATAGAACAAAATACATTGTATGTTCAACAGAGGAACCAGGTTCGACAACCCTAGCATAGAAACCCTACTTACAAATTGTAAATGCCAAAACTAAACCGTGACTTAAAAACCTTAACTGGCAAGTTAAGAGTCACGACCACATACAAGTCCAACCGCTTATAGGCAGAGAGCACCCACACAATACAACTGACGAAAAAGTCAATACAGAAACGATTGACAGGGGAGCCGAAGCTCACACCCTCAAAACCCTAGACTACTGATAAGAAACTACAGAAAAAGATCCTACCTGTTTGGGCCAGAAGCAGCAAGAACTGGAGTCAACACCTGGAGTGCCTGATAATCAGCTGAAAGGACAGCATACATGTGTTAAAACTGTAAGAAGTTAAACCCTAAAACAAATATACGAAAAGTGAGGGTTTGTAAGCCTATGCTTACTAGAGGAGCAGTGTCGAGCCGGATTAGGGATTCGACAGGTTGCCAACCAGCAAGGGAACGCTACTCACAAAGGAGCGAGTCTTTTAGCACAAATAGAAAAACCAACTAAAGAACTAAAATAGAGAAAGAGAACTTACAATTATGTAGCCGACAAGTTGAGGTCGAATGCCGGGTCACCTGGTGGTTGTGGCCTAAAACACCATAATCAATTAAACCAATAAAAAAAAGAGTAAATACGGCGAGAGAAGAAAACAACACAGGAACAAATGCACTCAGGAGATAGCAACCATTGATAGCACCCACAAAACCTTCAGGGCAAAGGAATCCATTTGCAGATGATAAAGAACCGAGTCTCGAAACCCTCGAGCTAATTGATGGATAGAAGGATACAGACAACACCATTACACCAACAAAACCCAGCTAGCAGAATAGAGTCGTGGTTGAAGAGTATAAACAGAGCTCAGTTAACAGAGCCGAGCCGAGGTCGAAAGCACAAACAGGAATGCCACAAAAACCCTTGTAGAGACCCAAGTGAACACTAGAGCACACGCGAACAAGTAAATGCGGAAATTACGGAGTAAACAGAGCAATTAGGGTTCCATAGCATAACACAAGGCGAGAGGACAGAATCTGAGGCAAAGACAGGTGTCCCTCACAGCCAACACGTACGAATCAAATAAAACCAATATAATATCAAACCACTGACGGATATCCCCTTAAATCACACATTTAATAATTTAATCAATCAACATTCATATCCGGACTATAATACAGAGCTGGTCCCATCATTTTTGGTATCAAAGCAGGATTGAGTTTTGTCATTCATAAAAATGGAAGTTGGAAGGCGAGGTCGTGGGAGAGCTATTCGGAGAGTAGCAGATGATATGAAGTTATATTATGTCATGTGGACATAGAAATATTCTATTTATGACTAATTCTAATTAGTTTATCTCTTTTAAAGTTGATATGCAATTATATTATGACATGTGGGCATATAAATATTTTATTTATTACTGAGAGTGAGTAAAATATTTTTAGCACAATGGGTTGTAATATCAAGAACAAATGGAATGATCATAGTAAGGTTGATATGGAATGATAAAAGTAAAGTTGATAATATTGATGTTTTAATAATATTTACTTTTATTTTAAGAGTGATACATGTCAACCCCATATTGAACAAAAAAAAAATCATACATCACCATCATATTGGGTTTTATAATGCATCTCTATGAAAATAACCTTCATTACAATACCATGGGACAATATCATGAGTTACCAATACCATGGGTGAAAACAACTCACTTGAATTCTTCAATAACATTCCAAAAGCATGAAGAAGTCAAAATATTTTATATTTTAATTTACTGGATTTGGTATTACATCTAACACTATAGGTAAGTGTAGGCTTACGAATTCTTCCAATTGCACCATGACCAACACCTATGGAATCTTCCCTAATTGGAAAACTAGCCTAAAACTACATAAACCACCATTACACATTTTGAAAACTTGTTCATTTCAATACTTAGCTTGGATGAAATGGGTAGAGATGCCACTCACCAAGTTAAGAAATTTAACATACAAGATTCATTTGACAAAATAAATAGATAAAATAGCAAACAAAATGCTAAATACTGAGATTACTTTAAACATTTTAACCACAAAAGACTTATTTTTTCCAATTGATTTATATGATATATACATATTGTTTTTAAGCAATATATAATATACACATAGTTGGTATTAAAATATTTTACATAACATGTGCATTAAAGCATTTTATCTATGGAATACAATGCCCATTGTAAAATTACTTTCTGTTAATAATATATTTTGAAGTATATTATCTCATGGGGGTGGATGAGCATGGTACAGGGGATTTCACTGAGGGTTCCCACCAACTCACTGAATCAATCCTATGACAATATAGATGGGTGTTGGCATGGCACACCTCCTACATTTCTATTTAATGCTAAGTTGCACCATGGAAAGTATCTAGTATGAAACAAAAGTTATGTGAGAGAGAGTGGTAGTGGTATTGAGTTTGTTTTGGTGGTTGGAACCTTGGTTTTGCAGGCTTTTTTTACTGTTTTGGTGTTTTCATCCATCAACCTTAGTCAACGAACGATAAATTGGTTGGGTATTCCAGTAATGGTGGTTCTTATGTTTTGGGGATTTAGCATTGGGACATATGGTTTATAAGTGTTCTAGATGCGAAGACATAGAGGAAGAGTTCATTTGGTTATTATTGGCATTTCGCTGGGATAGTGGAGGGACAAACCTCAAACTACGAAAGCGATAATAGGGAATTTATAGAGCACTAACTTCCTTGTTGTCGAGGATGGTTGCAACGAAAGAGGTCAATATAGTTGGCCCTATAGGTTGGGTTCTCCTACGGGTGATGAAGCGATACCTGATTTAGCAGGGCCATGTTATTCTCTTGAGCACAAGCCTGTCAGGGTGGACATTGGGTATCAGACTAGGAAACTCAAATTGCTTGTGATTCAAGTCCCCAAGGATAGACATGACCAAAAAAATGCAATTATCTCTTTTCTAAATGATCTACAAAGAAATCAATGGTAAATGCAAAATAGATTGGCAAGCCTGCCAAGGAGAAAATGGTGTCAAAATGGTGTCTTCAAGAGCAACTGGACCATATGGGGGGTCATATGGCCCATATGAAGAAACATGTTCATTGTGAGTTCAAACCACGTTCTCTGGTAGTTGGCTATAAAAAAAATTCTTGTTTCTATAACTTCATCACATACATAATGACTTTTGGATGTACTCTTATTATGCTAGCTCTTTTGGTTCTTTGTCTCTTTTCGTTTTTGTATGGTTAAATCCTCTTGGCAATGTATTGTGCATATTAAAATAATTTATTAAAATATTTTATTTGATGACCCACATTGAAATTTTTTATTATTAAGAATTTTAAATGTTACATATTAATGTCCCTCTTATTATTCTTATTAGTAAGTACTTAATATTTTTTATTTTATTTTTTAACTTTCAATTATTTTTTTTCTTTGGACATTGAATATTTTATTATATACAACATTAAAATATATATTTTTTCTATATAAATATATGTGAAGTTGATATTGATATAAATTATATAAAATTGATATTAATATAAATATTCAATCAATTTATTTAAATATATAAAATTTAAACATTTTATTCACATACTCTTATTTTTCTAATTTTTATTTTTTTTAATTAATATAAAATAATATTACTTCATATAAAAATAAAAATATTTTTAAATATTATTTTGAACATTGAGTAGTAATATCAACCCTAAATAAACTAACCATAACTAATTTGAAATTATCCCTTCCCGGTCCTTATTCCTTATGGTACATTGATCGATATAAATTAGTTTTTCAGTAACTTCATTGGCTATCGGTCTGTCGTCTTTTCATCCTCTTGACTGAAGGGAATACGGTCATCGGTCTTTCTGTTAACAGTCCTCTGTTTTTTGTATTTCTTTATGTAAGGCCAGCACTTCGTAAATAAAGCTAGGCAATAGCCAGTTAAGGTTTAACCTACCCAGCCAGTTAAGGTTTGTTTTTGGTTTTTATTTTTATTTTTGTAACTTAGCTTATTTTATATATAAAGTTCAGGAATAGTGAGGTTATATTATTGATATGTTTAAGAAAAATATTTTAATATGGTAGTTTATTTTAAGAGATTTATATATTGAATACAAACAAAATTACACATTATTTAAAATTACGCATTATCTTTATATTAATATGTAGAATATATCTTTCTGTGCAATAATCTTGAGAAATTTTTTATACATTCATAACAATAAATCTATTTTATATTATAACAATAAATCTATTTTATATTATATGATGATGATATTTGTTATTTGATAATATATAAGATGATTTGATAATTTTATTAGATAAATTTCAAAAGATTTATTGATAATAAGCATATTAAAAAGCTAAGGAAATTAATAATGAAAATTTTATAATTCTATCTGTTGTATAAAGAAAACTATAAACACAGAATAAAATCTTTAAATTAAAAAATAATTATTCTATTAAAAAAAAAAACTATCAATATAATTAAAACTAAAATCATTAAGTAAATCAATTTTTCATGTTAAACCATTCAAGTAAATCACTTTCTCGTGTTAATGTTAAGAGTAATACAAATTTATTACTTTTGCATATTTTAGATCTAGAGTTTTTTTGTGTGCTCCTTTAAAGAGTGTTTCCTCTTTTAAATAGTCTATATTCCACATAAATACCATGAGTCAATACCATAGATCAATAAATTATTTTTATTTTTATTATTATTTTTTATCCTCTCAGCACAAATATTCCCTTTTAAAAATAATCAACATAATTAAAACTAAAATCATTTAATTAAATCACTTTCCAAAAGATATCAACTTAATTAAAACTAAAATCATTCAATTAAATCACCTTCCAATGTTAAAACTATTCAAGTAAATCACCTAATATGTTAAAAATAATACAAACTTATACTAAGTTATTCAATTGATTCATAAGAGTGCAATAACTGAATGCTGCCCTCTATGACAACACTGGGTCAAAGCATTAAAATTGTATATATTAGCCGTAATGATATTATGGGAAATTTTACTTTTGTTTAAAATTAAGTCATCTTATGGTTGTCCATGTTTGGGAAGCAATCCAACCTTATTACATTTATATGATTTACAGGAGTTATAGGCAATCTATATTAGGCTGTTAGTCTATCCATTATCTAAAATGGAAAATTTCCATATGATTTGCAGGAGTGATAGACGATATATTTATTAGGCTGTTAGTATATCCATTATTGAAAATGGAAAATTTTGTTTCTGAATAGTCCGGTACAAGTCCAATGCCAAATGAAAACTAAAATCATTTAGTTAAATCACCTTCTGGATGTCAATAGGAGGAAGCAATGCAAGTATATTATGAAACTAATTTTATTAAATTAAATTATTTTGCATATTTTTTTCAAAACCGTTAGATTTATATTTTAAATTGTAAATTTTAAGAATATCTCAAATCTGATACTAGATTAAATAAATATTTTTTTTCTAAATTTTAGAATTCAGTGATATTCTTAAAATCTACCATTAATATAAAAATTCTATCCCATCTCAATTTATTCTAATATGTTATCTTATATACATCAATGTTTCAGAAAATACCAATCTGACCCAAAAAAAAAGAAAGAAAGAAAAGCAATTAATCCTGCAGACCTTACGATCAGTGGAAACAGGAATTGGGAGCTCTCCAGTGGACTTGGGTTGTTAGACTGGCGTTGAGAGAGCGGAAGGATGCCCAATCCTGCAGAATTAAAGTCAAATCAGCAAGCTTAGCCTTCATGCCTATACAGCAATTGGCATGCATTGTGACCACATCCCTTAGACTTGCTCTCTGCTGACAGAACCCACTAAAATACTTGGTATCAAGAAACAGCATCTTCAACCCTATTTCAGACACGCGCTTCTCTGATTTGATCTCGTTCAAAACGCCCTGATCGTGCATGTTGGGGTAGGAACTTCTGGAGTATACCACCATTCATAAAACCCAATACTTCTGTTATTGGAACGAACGAAGTTGAAACCTGCGTTGACTGCATTCGACATGCTGTGAGGATCGCCGACGTAATTATCGCAGGCAATCTGAAAATCTGCGTTTTCATCAAATAATTCGAACGGATTCCGGAACCACATTATATCCGCATCCTGTTCAAAAAATCATCCAGAACCAATTAATACTTAAACATAGCATTGAGAGAATTAAATTTCAAGTTTTAATGGTAACATACTAAAATGAAAAAAAAAAAAAAAAATCATATAAAAAGATATATTTGCTACTTTACTAGGATTTCCATACATTGAATTGGCATATGTTGTCCGCAAAGAGAATCTGATGGATAGGAGCGAGGGCCTCACGGTTTTATTTTTGGATATATTTTGAATATGTAATTAAGCTAAGGATGAATCAATAATAATTTTTTTTTTTCAATTGAAAAAATAGTGTTTGGAATGCATAAATAGTCTTGCTTCTAATTGGAACATAATATCTGTTGCAATTAAATTTATCTACTAACCATTGGATCATATCTGGCACTGCAATTCACAGACAGAATGACATAATCTACCCATGAACTAGAACAATAGAAAAATGCACCACACAAAGAGGATGGGATGGTGGCCACAAAGAGAGTTCATGTCCCAAAAAGTTAAAATTCAAACCAGGAACACCCACTAAAGATAACCATGAGCCATTTGAGAATGGTTGGATTCGAAGTTACAGAAAATCTACAGGAAAAAGAAAAAGAAAAAGAGTTAAGTAATTAATATCAAGCAACTTCTAAAGTTTTTTTTCATATTTCCAAATTTTTGTAGACATATAAACCCTCGCTTCTGATAGTATTGACAAAATGTAATTTTCTTTTTTTAAGTAAAAATAAAATTACAGGTTTTTCACCTCAATGAGGGTGCAAACCGATGGTTGGGACAGCAAATGGAGATTAACGTTGAGTACACATGAGTACTATACCACCACCACCCACACGCTCGAGACGATGGGTGTGGCGGCTCTTGGCATGATTGCATGGAGGGAGGTGGGAAAGCTGGCAGAGAGGGTGGTGGAGGAGAAGGTTTTAATGGGAGAAAGGGTAGGTAGGTGGATGATGTTGGTGAGTTTGTTCGTGGACGGAGGAACTGGTGCACTGGACGGGTTTGGCGATGCCATCCTCAACTTCAAGCTTGTCAACCCTGCAAATATCAACTGGTATGTTTTCCCATTGCAATGTTGACTTGTTTGGTTTCTGTTGGAGGGAGCAGGGGAAAATTAGGAAGGATAATTAGGAAGTTAAGAATCTTGGTGGAATTGGGGGTGGCGCTTGGTTGTGTTGGCTTTGTCCTGCATCTATATTTTGCTACTGCCAAGCATTGCTACAATTTCCCTCTGGTTTGAAACCTTAGTGTTAGGCATGGGGATGTTAGGAACTGTGGGCCGAGGGCTAAGTGGGGATGCCTGTAGGGGTTTTGCGAGTAGAGGTCGTGAGCTTGGTGCAGAGGGGCAGGTGTCAGTTAAACGACTGCCTAGGTGCAAACCACCGATGACGACACCAATGCAATTACTGAGAAGTAGAGAAACCAATGTTAGGGAATTGCTAGGAATCATGGGTGGGAAGTCGGGCATGAAAATATCAAAGGCTATATGCTGGTGTCTTAAGCAGAAGGGAAGGGGTCTGCTAACCATGGTTGGCCTAATGCTGGCAAGCGGCAACGCTTGCCAACTTGGAATTGGCAAGGGGAAGAGAACCGGTTTGCGGTCGTGAGGAGTTCGGTGTGGTGACGGGGTCTCATTGCTCGTAGCAGTAGGAATGGACCTATGACCATGAAGGCCCTGACACCGATACCAAAGGGAAAGGGGAGGAGCAAGGTGGGGCGGTTATCAGTGGTAATCCAACTCATAGATGAGAGCATTGTTATATCATGATGAATTGTTTTTGGTTAACAAATTGTTGCTCTGAACATGTTTGGGGCATCTCCGTCATGAATCGACCTACGAAAAATCGCGGTAATGGAAGACAGACCCAGGTGCCAAAAACGAAAAGTAATTGAGCACGTCTGAGCCTCGTAGAGGTAGAAAATCAGTGGAAAGGCTTATCAGTGAGGCTGTCAAGGCATATCGCGAGGAAGGTATTCGGAAAATTTTAGAGGAATGGGAAGTAGAAGTTAAGCAGGGCAGCGAGACTAAGGAAGACATGGATGATTGGAGAACCTTTGTCCTGGACCCTGGTACCACTAGAGGCAGGATAACACAATTTAAGTAGATCTTATATCTTTATTGGCTATGAAAAGCCTGTTGGACAAGGCCATGGAGCAAATCTCAGTGGGCATGGTTGTTTCTGTCCAAGGCATGTCGGGCTATAAACAAGAATTCCAGAAAGTTTAATGTCAATTCCATAAGCAATATATCAGGTTTTGCAGAATTGAAAAGCATATCCCATGCATCTTGGAATTCTCTGAGATGTCAGGATTGAATATCAAAGACCCCGCGTCTGTGGAATTAACCTCGGAGGAACAAAATGAATAGATAATCTCCTTTGTTTAATTTTGGTTTGTATGCGGATAGCTTTTACTTTTTCTTATGCAAGAATATGTATAGATAGAAATCCAGAGAATGGTCATGAAACAAAGACTTATATAGCTTGGATAGAAACACTGAAACTTTTTGTTTTTTGATGGCATACAATGCGGATAGGTGGTGAACCGACTTGGTTTCCCAATGGGCAAGTTGAGGTCACCTAGTCAATCTATGTGGTGTAAATTTGCTTATAAATGAATGGAAAAAAAAGGACTTGCCAAGCTTAACAAGAAAAAATTACAAAATTTTTTCTTTCTAAAAATAAGTTATTGCTTTAATAATTTTGACAAATCTGGTACTTCTGATTTAAATCTGCAAATCTAAGACAAGTAATATACATAAAATTTCCTTATTCTATTAACAAGCATAAAGTCAACTAATTTACTTCATTACACACCTTACTTGAACCAGGCTTAAATATATCTATATTAGAAGTTTACATATCTCCACATGCCATTTGATTAGAATTTGAACCAGTTTTTCTATTCTTATCGGTATTAATCTCTCAGGTCTATGGAATTGAAATACACTTACTGAGAAAACAAAGTTGTAACCCAACACCAACACATGTTTCAGAAATAGTATTCTAGCCCACATCAGATCCAAGTAGTCTTGGGTCATAAAAACCTTCTCGCCTGAAAAATCAGATCCTTCGTTTAGCAAAAGATAGCAGTGCGGATGAATCTGTTGGCAACGCTCGAATGCCTTTTGGTCTACAGCAACGAGGAGGAGATTTTTCATTAGCTGTTGTGTGCCTTCACCGATTTGAAAGCTCTGGAGGTACAAGTCCAGTAAACTGTTGTGTTCGGCCCAAGCTGAATATATCGTTGTGATTATCAAAGTCTTGTTTGACATTGAAACCTTTTCTAGAAGTCTGCCTAAATCCAACTCTGAACTCTGCAAGTTGATGCAGAAAAACAGTAATAGTCATGAAAATCTATTTATTGGAGAGGATTATTCTGCCCAAAATTAATGTATGTATAAATGTTGACTTCAAAATTATCAAAGCAAAGAGTAATCATGTTAATTTCAAATTTCTCTGAAGTAAAAACAACCACAACCAGACCCTCCCTGAACTTCCCCGAACTTCATCCCATGGTTAGCAGAAAAGTTTTTTAAGCGAATTTTCAAATTCTAAGATATTTTTAGAATCTACAATCGATATAAAGATAATACTAGACTGGCTTTTTAGCTGATTTTCAAATTCTAAGATATTTTTGGAATTTACAGTCAATATAAAAGATAATACTAAATTGGTTTTTTAGCCGATTTTGAAATTCTAAGGTATTTATTTTTGGAATTTACAGTCAATATAAAAGATAATACTAAATTAGTTTTTTTTAGCCCATCTTCAACTTCTAAAGTATTTTTGGAATCTACAATCGATATAAAGATAATACTAAATTGGTTTTCTTAACCGATCTTCAAATTCTAAGATATTTTTGAAAGTTACGATCGATATAAAGATAATACTAGACTGTGGGAATAGCAGGCATTTCCTTAAATGTGTGTTAAACAAAGTTTGACCTTTCCAATATTTAAACGTTAACTTTTCAATCCGAATTTACACAGATTGCTGTGTGGGTTACAAAAAATCGAATGCATGAAAAATTAATATATTCACAAAGCCCAACCTACATGGTTTGTCGACGAGTTGAAAACATTTCGGCCATTGCTCACTCCAAGTGGGTTATAGTAATATTGCAGTGCAAGCACCATTGTGAATATCCAGACACATGCTACTATGACATATTTGCAGACTGTTGTGGGCTGAATGGTCTGCAATTTGTTTTCAAGCTGCTGGTTCATCATACTCGGATCAACAAGATGTATCTCTTGCAATCTAATGGCTCTAAGGCTGAAATCCCTCGGGTCCTATACTAAAACATTTTCATTATGATTGCCACCAATACACCCAAATATCTCCACACAATTCAAGAGAAATTGAACGATTCTAGATGGTGGAAAGAGTCAAATACAGAGGCAGCCCAACCGCCGTTGTAGTCCCTGACCCGATTGATTGAAGATTGAGGTTATTTCATGGCCAACCCAAAAAGTCAACCAGTGACTTTGTGCTTCTGGTCATCCGAATGTACAATCTGCTCAGGATGCCCCGCAGCACCTCGTCAGCTGTATCCAGTTTATCATAGTTATCAATCTTTGGGTCATTGCCTTGAACTTATTTACGTGGTATATTTTTGGAATTTGATTGAGAGCAACTATGGTGTTATTATTTATTGGTTGGGATTGTATATATTCATCATTGGTTTTAAGCTAGTATATGTCTACAGTTAGATTTAAGCAAATACATTACAGCCACCGCTTACTAATAGATCAGTGATATAATATATATTGGTTGCCCTAATGAATAAAAAATAAGTCAATTATGTCAATTATTTGTACTTTCAGGTTGAAGATGCTGCATTACCTTAACTTATTTATATTGAAGATTTTGAGAAATATGTTAGTCATCAAAATTGAAATTTTCAAAATATTTAAAAATAAATAAATATAAATAACCATACAAAACATTTAAATAATATTGCTTCATAAAAAATTTACATGTAAAAAAATTAGATCTCTACTCATATTATTTATAATGATTAATTAAATTAAATTAAATTATCTAATCTAAAAATATTTTAAAATTTATGAATAGATACAACTAACTCTTATATTTTCTATCTATCAAATTACAAAATATTTCAAAATCTACGATTAAAATTGCTAAATATTTCAAAATCTTCGAGTGAGAAATCTCTGAAAATCTAGCAGCTTCTTGAGAGAGGAAACTGTACTTGGTCAACGCGTCCTATCTAGCCACTGTACATCTAATGAAATATCACGGTCGAGGTTGAAATGTTAATGCTTTTTATCCAATATTATAAAACCTTGCCCATCAAAATGATGTCATGTATTAGCTCATACATTTGATAATAGCTTTAAAATGTCGTTTGTTTTTGTTTTTAATATAACTATTAAAGGTATTAGATATATGCTAGTGGAGTTTTAATTTTAAAATATGGAAAGCGGGTGGATTTCACCAATGATTTTAATTATAATTAAATTAAAAATGATTAATATAATTATAATTAATTTTTTAATAAAAATTCACCTAATCATTTAAAATATATTAATCACTTTTTATTATAGAGTCATTTTTAATTATATAATTGTATTTTTAATTATAAATATTTTCTACTATTACTAATTCAAAAATATATATATATATATATATATATATATATATATTTACTGGACTAATATATTAATAAATTTGGTTTGCAATATTATTTATTATGCAATATGATTATTTAGAGTATGTTTTTCTATGTTATATTAATATTCTTTTTATCTTTAGTTTTCATGCTTTCTTTATTATCATTGATGTCTTATTTATAATGTTTAACCTTGCAATGATTTATTAGGTTATTTTCTTTTTATTATAATTTTTTTTATTGAGGTCTTTTGGTTATCTTTGTTGCATGTGTTATAGCCTATAAGTGTTATTTCATTTATAATGTTTAACTTTGCAATGATTCATTAGGTTATTTTCTTCTCACTATAGATTTGTATCTTCTAGTTCTCTTTAACCAGGGTCTTTTGGTTATCTTTTTTGCATGTGTTCTAGCCTATAGGTGTTATTTCAATAGAATTGATTGCTTCATATACAATTACATTAGTTGCTTCAATAGCTGGTCCATCAATTGTACAATTGTTATATCTCTGTGCTAGTGCTATTGTTCAAGCACAACTTCACAAATAAATAATTTTGTAAGACAACAAATACTCGGTCAATACTCCAAACTCTTAAACGCAATTTGGGTCGAAAAATAATTGCTACACGTCCCATTGTTTTCTCTATCACTACAAATAGCGTTTCTCCCCTCACTATTTTAGCTATTTCAAATATTTGCAGTCTTGTTTCCCTAGAAATCACCACCTGTGACTATTTTGCGTCTGAAATGCGGTACAAAGATAAAAATGTCATCCATATTTTTCATTGTTCCGATTTCCACCCTCTTATTAATAGAAAACAAAGCTGTAGATAAATACAAGTAATCTCAACATTCAATTCACTCACAAATTTTCATACACTTTTGACATTACACAAATGCACATGCGTGAAACCACAAAGCCTTTCTCTTATGCACAACCACCTTCGACCTCAACAATGCCCTTCTATCACTTATCGACATTTGAAACTAATATTAATAAATGTGGGACCCAGATATTGTTCATGAAGCATTTATTCCCCGCACACGCTACCTTTGAACAACACAGTCCATTGTGTGGAAAAAGGTTTCAAGCTTTCATTATATGCACTTCCACATCCCACAAACTCTATTAGTAATAAAAATAATATCAAAACACATTACAATTAAAAGACCCCTTTGCACTTCCCTCATTTTGCACAGATTATGCACATGCATTTGTTTTTCGCATAAATTTCGCACACGCACAACCATCTCCTCACAAATACTTCCGCACTCGGTAACACCTTCAAACCCTCAATCATTGACATTCAAAACTAATATTATTTAATGATTATACATTGTTAAATACATCCCTAAATAAGAATTAAAAAAGAGATTTGTATATTTATTATCTTAGTAAACTTTGCACAAAACGTTTGCATAACATTTGCATGCACAACAGCCTCCATCCAACTTCATCCATACAATTACCTCTGGATTCAATAATGCCCTTAATTGACATTCGAAACTCCACACACAATACCTCCAAACAACTAGCTTCGAAACTGATATTAATTAATGATTATACGTTGTGAAATATGTTCCTAAATAAGAATTAAAAAGGAGATTTGTATATTTATTATTTTAGTAAACTTTTCACAAAACTTTCACATAAAATTTGTACACACACAACAATCTCCACACAACTTCATCTACAAAACTACTTCCACACTCAATAATTCCCTTAACTAACATTTGAAACTCTGCACATGATACCTCCAAATAGCTAGCTTTGCACAACCACCTTCATATAGCTACTTCCGTAATTCTAGAAAATGTTGCCAAATAATAATTAGAAAAGACAAAGCCTTCTGCACATTTGTTTACCGCACAACACCTTTTCTTCATAGGTATTGAAATTATGGTTTTTTGGCACTACCATCTATGCAAAAGAACTCAATTCTCCCGCACATACTCTATCCTCTGCACAGTAAACATTCAACACAATGACCCCAATACTCACTATGCAAAGGACCTCAGCTCTTTGGAACATACTTTGTACTCCACACAAGCAAACATAATAATATTAATTCGATATTTGTTCATCCCAACCCCCGGCCCTGAGGCCTATGCAAACAACCTGCAACCACATGAATTCTTGCATCATTTAACAAAGCATTAACATAATAGTACTTTGCAACCACATCAATAGTTAGCTTCGCACAACCACCTTCGTAAAACTACCTCCATAGTTGTAAAAAACGTTCCTAAATAATAATTTAAAAAGAAAAAACATTCCGCACATTTGTTACATAGTTTATTTAGCACCTCTGTCTATGAAAAATACCCCGGTTCTCACATAGATACTCTTTCGCACAATGAAACCGTACCAATTACCCCATATTTTATCAGTATCACAGCACCCACTATGTGAAGGACCCCAACTCACCCACGCATAATAATATTAATTCAACATTTGTTCATCCCCCTCCCCGCAAGCCTATGCAAACAAGTTGCATGAATTTTTTCATCATTGAATAAATCATTAACATAATAGTGCCTTGCAACCGCATCAACAACTAGTTTTGTGCAACCACCTTTGTACACCTACTTCTCTAGTTTCAAAAAATATTGCTAAATAATAAAAAATACAAAGCCTTTCGCACACTTGTTACACAGTTTATTTAGCACCCCTGTTTATGAAAAAATCCTCGATTCTCCCATAGATACACTTTCGCACAATGAAACCATACTAATTATTGCATCGTTCATCAATATCAAAGCACTCACTATGCAAAGGAACCCAACTGCCCCGCAAATAATAATATTAATTCAACATTTATTTAGCACTTCCCCCTCTCCCCAAGCCTATGCAAATAATTTGCAACCACATTAATTCTCACATCATTGAATAGAGCAATAAAAAAACAACTGCATCAATTATCACATTATTGAGCATAGTGCTAGTTACATAACAATGATAGTGTGAGAACACTCACCAACACAATAACCATTCAAAAAAATTCTTTTATTTTAGTTTTAAAATGATTTTTTAAGCATTGCAAAAAAATGAAAATAAAACACTCTCCACCAAGGGAATTATGTCCCATCAAAGCTTCCTCAATCAATCAAAAATTAGAAATAACATTTACTGAAAATTCAAAAATTATTTTTGAATTGATGCAAAATATAAATATTAAGCATTTTCCCAAAACTTTGGTTAAAATTGCAAAACACAACCAAATAATATATTGTCAATGCAAATTGACCACGAAGCTAATGCTATAGTTTGTGACAAGGCAAGTACTAATAACATGCACGAGATTCATGCTATGATTTAAAAAGGTGAAGTCACAACTTTATCATAATAATTAAGAAATTTTCATTTATTATTCACTAATTATAATAGTTGTTTTTGACATATCCAAATAATGTTAAAGATTAAACAACAATTGACCTTATATATAGATTTTCATTGGGTATGATTTAAAATTGTTTTTGTTTGGATAAGAGTTAGTTATTTTCAGACTTAAGGAAACACATTAACAATCCAAGATCTAGAGACATCTAGTATGAGTGAAAGTTTGTCTCTTTACAAACCACTAACAATCTAAGATCTAGAATATCTGGTATGAGTGAAAGTTTGTCTCTTTACAAACCACTGACAATACAAGATCTACACAACATAGATCTACACAACATATGATATGAGTAAAAATTTGTCTCTTTACAAACCATTTACAAACCATCAAAGCTTGTCTCCCGATCTTCTTTCGCTGAAAGTATTGGAATGCAGATGCAAGCAATTAGCAAGGATTCAAAAGAAATATTACTTAGTATTGTACACACAGCAACATGAAGCTCCACCTTGGAGTTTTCCTTTACCGTTTTCCACTCCCAATTAACATTTTCTCCATGCGACAGGCCCTGCTTGCACCCATGGCACCCATTAATCAGCCAGTTGACACATGGGAGTAAGCATAGGGAGGAATAAGCAAGTCGTTTTATTGTTCCAGACACCCAAATATCTCCACACATTTCAAGAGAAATTGAACGATTCTAGATGGTGGAAAGAGTCAAATACATAGGAAACCCAACCGTCGTTGTAGTCCCAGACTCGATTGATTGAAGATTGAGGTTATTTCATGGCCAACCCACAAAGTAAACCAGTGACTTTGTGCTTCTGGTCATCCGAATGTACAATCTGCTTAGGATGCCCCGCAGCACCTCGTCAGCTGTATCCAGTTCATCATAGTTATCAATCCTTGGGTCATTGCCTTGAACTTATTTACGTGGCAATTTTTTGGAATTTGATTGAGAGCAACCAATATATATGTGTGTGGGGGGTGGAGGGCATGTTATTGATTTATTAATGGGCGGGTTGTATATGTTCGTCATTGGTTAAACTAGTATATTATTTAAAAGTGGGTATATGTGACACTGTATATACCCATCTTTAGATTTAAGCAAATACATTACAACCACTGCTCATTAATGGATCAATGATATAATATATATTGGTTGTCCTAATGAATAAAAGAAGAGTCAATTATGTCAATTATTTATACTTTTTTCAGGAATCTGCATTGCCTTAGCTTAGTTACATTGAAGATTTTGAGAAATTTGTTCGTCATCAAAATTGAAATTTCTAAAATATTAAAAAATAAATAAAAATTAAATAACCATACAAAATATTTAAATAATATCGCCTCATAAAAAATTTAGATGTAAAAAAATTAAATCTCTACTCATATTATTTATGCTGATTAATTAAATTTAATTGAATTATCTAATCTAAAAATATTTTTAAATTTATGAATAAATACAACTAACCCTTATATTTTCTATCTATCAAATTACAAAATATTTCAAAATATACGATTAAAATTGCTAAATATTTCAAAATCTTCGGGTGAGAAATCTCTGAAAAATCTAGCAGCTTCTTGAGAGAGGAAACTGTACTTGGTGAACGCGTCCTATCTAGGCACTGTACTTCTAATGAAATATCACGGTCGAAGTTGAAATGTTAATGCTTTTTATCCAATATTATAAAACCTTGCCATTCAAAATGATGTCATGTATTAGCTTATACATTTGGTAATAGCTTTAAAATGTCGTTTGTTTTTGTTTTAATATAACTATTAAAGGTATTAGATATATGCTAGTGGAGTTTTAATTTTAAAATATAAAAAGGGGATGGATTCCACCAATGATTTTAATTATAATTAAATTAAAAATAATTATAATAATTATAATTAATTTTTTAATAAAAATTCACGTAATCAATTAAAATATATTAATCACTTTTTATTATATAGTCATTTTTAATTATATAATTGTATGGTTAATTATAAATATTTTCTACTATTACTAATTCAAAAATATAATCTATACGGACTAATATATTAATAAATTTGGTTTGCAATATTATTTATTATACAATATGATTATTTAGCGTATGTTTTTCCATGTTATATTAATATTTTTTTATTATTTTTCATGCTTTCTTTATTATCATTGATGTCTTATTTATAATGTTTAACCTTGCAATGATTCATTAGGTTATTTTCTTCTTATTATAGATTTGTATGTTTTAGTTTTCTTTTATTGAGGTATTTTGGTTATCTTTGTTGCATGTGTTATAGTCTATAAGTGTTATTTCATCTATAATGTTTAACCTTGCAATGGTTCATTAGGTTATTTTCTTCTCACTATAGATTTGTATCTTCTAGTTCTCTTTAACCAGGGTCTTTTGGTTATCTTTGTTGCATGTGTTATAGCCTATAAGTGTTACTTCAATAGAATTGATTGCTTCATATACAATTACATTAGTTGCTTCAATATCTGGTCCATCAATTGTATAATTGTTATATCTCTGTGCTAGTGCTATTGTTCAAGCACAACTTCACAAATAAAAAATTTTGTAAGACAACAAATACTTTGCCAATACTCCAAACTCTTAAATGCAATTTGGGTCGAAAAATAAATGCTACACATCCCATTGTTTTCTCTATCACTGCAAATAGCGTTTCTCCCCTCACTATTCTAGCTATTTCAAATATTTGCAGTCTTGTTTCCCTAGAAATCACCACCTGCGACTATTTTGCGTCTGAAGCGCGGTACAAAGATAAAACTGCCATCCATATTTTTCATTGTCCCAATTTCCACCCTCTTATTAATAGAAAACAAAGCTACAAATAAATACAAGTCATCTCAACATTCAATTCACTGACAAATTTTCATACACTTTCGACATTACACAAATGCACATGCGTGAAACCACAAAGCAATGCTCTTACGCACAACCACCTTCGACCTCAACAACGCCCTTCTATCACTTATCGACATTTGAAACTAATCTTAATAAATGTGGGACCCAGATATCGTGGCATGAAACATTTATTCTCCGCACATGCTACCTTTGAACAACATAGTCCATTGTGTGGGAAAAGGTTTCAAGCTTTCATTATATGCACTTCCACATCCCACAAACTCTATTAGTAATAAAAATAATATCAAAACACATTACAATTAAAAGACCCCTTTGCACTTCCCTCATTTTGCATAGATTATGCACATGCATTTGTTCTTCGCATAAATTTCACACACGCACAACCATCTCCTCACAAATACTTCCACACTCAGTAACACCCTCAATCATTGACATTCAAAACTAATATTATTTAATGGTTATACATTGTTAAATACATCCCTAAATAAGAATTAAAAAAGAGATTTGTATATTTATTATCTTAGTAAACTTTGCACAAAACGTTTGCATAACATTTGCATGCACAATAGCCTCCATCCAACTTCATCCATACAATTACCTCTGCATTCAATAATTCCCTTAATTGACATTCGAAACTCCACACATAATACCTCCAAACAATTAGCTTCGACACTGATATTAATTAATGATTATACGTTGTGAAATATGTCCCTAAATAAGAATTAAAAATGAGATTTGTATATTTATTATTTTAGTAAACTTTGCACAAAACTTTCACATAAAATTTGTACACACACAATAATCTCTACACAACTTCATCTGCAAAACTACTTCCACACTCAATAATGCCCTTAACTAACATTTGAAACTTTGCACATGATACCTCCAAACAGCTAGCTTCACACAACCACCTTCGTATAGCTGCTTTCGTAATTCTGGAAAATGTTACCAAATAATAATTAGAAAATACAAAGCCTTCTGCACATTTATTTACCACACAACACCTTTTCTTCATAGGTATTGAAATTATGGTTTTTTGGCACTCCCATCTATGCAAAAGAACTCAATTCTCCTGCACATACTCTATCCTCCGCATAGTGAACATTCAACACAACGACCCCAATACTCACTGTGCAAAGGACCTCAGCTCTTTGGCACATACTTTGTACTCCACACAAGAAAACATAATAATATTAATTCAACATTTGTTCATCCCAACCCCCGGCCCTGAGGCCTATGCAAACAACCTGCAACCGCATGAATTCTTGCATCATTTAACATAGCATTAACATAATAGTACCTTGCAACCGCTTCAATAGTGGACTTCACACAACCACCTTCGTAAAACTACTTCCATAGTTATAAAAAAACGTTCCTAAATAATAATTTAAAAAGAAAAAGCATTCCGCACATTTGTTACATAAATTATTTAGCACCTCTGTCTATGCAAAATACCCCTGTTCTCGCATAGATACTCTTTCGCACAATGAAACCGTACCAATTACCCCATATTTTATCAATATCACAACACTCACTATGTAAAGGACCCCAGCTCACCCGCACATAATAATATTAATTCGACATTTGTTCATCCCCCTCCCCCCAAGCCTATGCAAAGAAGCTGCATGAATTTTTTCATCATTGAATAAATCATTAACATAATAGTGTCTTGCAACCGCATCAACAACTAGTTTTGCGCAACCACCTTTGTACAACTACTTCTCTACTTTCAAAAAACATTCCTAAATAATAAAAAATACAAAGCCTTTCACACACTTGTTACACAATTTATTTAGCACCCTTGTTTATGAAAAAATCCTCGATTCTCCCATAGATACTCTTTCGCACAATGAAACTGATGGGTCCAGCCCCCTCTTTACACTCAACAAACTTTATAAAATGGATATAAATTAATGTGATAATTTCGGTGGTGATTAATTATGTGATTAGGTTAATCAGTGAGTGATTACAATGATTTGCACAAATATTTTAGTCCCGGTCTTTATTACTTGTACCAGCACCATTGGCTGTTGGATATGTGTCCATTCCTCGGTAAAAAAACTCCCGCCTTGGTTAATGTCTCACAAACCCTATTCCCCCGGTCATGTGCGCATTGTTCTGTCGGTCAAGGGTTTTACTGTTTGTTCTTCTGGTGCAATTTCACTGTGCGAATGTGCTGCGGTTATTGTTTTTGTTCGGCCTTGACCTAGGTATGTGCTCGACTCCATCGGTTGGTAAGTATACGTTGTTTTGTGCTATTTTTCTTTTGATCTTCCGTCTCGGCGCTTTATAAGCCCTGTCACTCTATGGAAGGCACACTGGTCTTGAAGGTTTCTCAGTTTCTCTGTGTATAGTCTCAGTTGGTCGTTTCGCTTATCTGTAGTGAGTGGTCTTTGCCTCGGTTTCTTTAATTCAGTTGCTTTCGAATTTCACTAGTTATGCTGCTCTGTGGCTTTGGCAGGTTGTGGTCTCAAGGGTCTATAGCTTCGTCTTCTTCCACAGCAATGAAGGTAAGTTGTTGTTCTCTGTCATCATCAATTCCTACTTTTTACTCTGTTGACTGACTCAGTTGCTCCTTTGTGAGCAGAGGAACCCTTGGGTGACCGCAACCTCGAAACTCTGTCTCTTCACTGGTAAGTCCCAAACCCTAAGCTCTCTGGTATTTTTTTCCCTCGATTCTTTTCTTCCTTCCACGCAACACTTACACTCTATTTTGGTGGATTGTTGCAGGTGGGTTCGTTCTGGAGACCCTGGCTTCTACTATGTCACATGCTGGCAAGACCCGGTAGGGGCGCTCCTTATTAACTTGGTTTATTTGTTTGCTTCTATTGTCGTTGGCTTAAATCATGGCATGTTTAGATTTAGGCATAGTATGCTTTGTTTGTATGGCGTAATGTAGCTGTAGGCCTCAGGCTTGCATTAATACAGTTTTGGGTTGTAACTATGGGGTTTACATATTAGGGTTTTTCAACCCGTTCTCTATTATGCACTTATTGAACTTGAACGGTGTTAAATTCCATATGGACTGTAATGTACATTTGACAGAGATTATGTGATTTCATTTTATGAATAAATGAGAGGGTTCCGTTCTCAGGAAATACCTCTGTTGATGGTTTCTATCCTTGCTGTCTGGAACTTGTGCATTATCGAAAGATTTCTTTCACTCGTTTGCTTTAGTTTTCCTAGGACTAACCATCCACGTTTATGTAGTTTCTCCAGTTCTTACACTTACAAAGTATTGCTGTCTGTTGGCCTGTTGAGTTAATACAAATAGAAAAAACATGTATGCTCTGTAGAGTAGAAATAAAAGAAAGTTATTTTACTGTGTTAAGCAACTCAACATAAAAGACTGTAAATGGACTGCTGTGGGATGTCAAATGTAACTTCTGTGTGCTCAGAGATTTCTATTATATTTCTCTTCCGAAAATCGAACCTGTTACAATGCATTCTGTTTGCTTTTGAATAATTTTGGAAAACAGTTTCTCTTAACTGCTGTTAGTTACATTTGATGGTTTTTTTTTCCAGTTTCTAAAACTGTTTATTTCTCCTACGCTGTGATTTGTAAAAGATAACACAATAAATGAAAAATAGTTATTACAACAATTCGTTAACTCAACTTTAATTTTCCTAAATGCTACTTCACTAAGAAATTAAAATATAAAAAAATGAAATTAAAATGTTCACTTGAAATTTTCTCCTCAGTCCTCTCAGAGACCAAATGACCTTCTATCATGATGATCCCCTTCAGCTAGATGCTCCTGCATCAGGCTCCCCAGGTAATAAAAAGTCATTGCTTCGTTCCATGAGCTCCTCCACAGAATAACCTGCTTCCTATATCTGTTCCGCGTCGAGCCACGAACTGTCCTTGTTGGGGCGGTTCTTCCACTTGACAAGGTACCGCAGATACTCCTTCCTACGAGTTCGCTTGGCCACCTATGTGTCGAGAATCTTCTCGATCTCATGGGGTTGAGCCGAAGGAATTTGCCTCATCCAAGAACCGCCTTCAACTTGGGTGTCCCATTCTGGCCATACCACACTGTCATCTTCAGGTTTGGCAGTATATGGGAACAGGTCTACCACGTTGAAAATAGGCAATATGCCTATATCCGGTGGCAGTTGTATTTCATAAGCGTTGGCTGAGAACTTACGTAAAATTTTACAGGGAACAATCTTCTTAAATTTCAGCTTATTATATGCACCCTTAGGAAACCGTTCTTTGTGTAAGTGTGCAAGGACTTCATCCCCTACATTAAACTGCACTTCTCGTTGCTTTAAATCTGCCTGTTGTTTATATTTCTAACTGCTGTCCTGCAACTTTGATTTCACCTGCTCGTGTAGATCATTCATTGCTTTGGCGAAATCTTCCCCATCAGCACTTCTCTTTTCCAATTTTCCCAAATCCCGCAACTCATGTACTCCGCGAGGATGCATGCCATACAGGATCTGAAATGGACTGTGCCCTATGCTGCAGTTTGGTGAATCGTTATAAGTGAATTCTGCTTGAGCAAGCGCACGATCCCATAACCATGAATTTTCTCCAGTCAGGCTCTGTAGCAGGTTCCCCAAACTCTTGTTCACCACTTCCGTTTGCTCGTTAGTTTGCAGGTGATATGCAGAGCTAAAATTCAATTATGTATCCAACTTCTTCCATAGGGTGCGCCAAAAGTGTCCTGTGAATTTCACGTCCCTGTCGGAAATAATAGATCTGGGTAGGCCGTGCAATCTGACAATCTCAGTGAAAAACAGGTGAGCTACGTGAGTGGCATCACTGGTTTTTCTACAAGGAATGAAATGTGCCATTTTCGAAAACCTGTCTACCACCACCATCACCGAGTCGTAACCTCGTTGCGTTCTTGGCAGTCCCAAGACAAAGTCAATGCTGACTGAGTCCCATGGTCTACTTGGAACAGGCAGTGGTGTGTAAAGTCCTGTGTTTTGACTGTGTCCTTTCGCCAACTGACATACTTTACACCTACTCACATATTGCTGCACATCCCTTCGCATTTTTGGCCAGTAATAAAAGTGTCCGAGCTGATCTAAAGTTTTGTCTATGCCGAAATGTATGGCTAGACCTCCACTGTGCTTCTCCCGAATGATATTTTCTCTCATCGAATAGTCGGGAATGCATAACTCTCCCCCTTTAAACAATAGCTTCTCTTGTAAATTGTAGTCCAACCATGGACTATTGTTCCTCAACAAGGGATTCTGACAGGCTTCATAAGCCTCTTTGAAATTCGTGTCGGT
Source organism: Pinus tabuliformis (assembly GCA_031772625.1). NCBI lineage: Eukaryota > Viridiplantae > Streptophyta > Pinopsida > Pinales > Pinaceae > Pinus > Pinus tabuliformis. The sequence continues at coordinate 477,637,691 of CM062806.1, read as the reverse complement.
TTGATACAAGTCTTTCAAATGCTCAAAGCCCAGCACTTGTATCGTACTTTCCTGTAAGAGCAAAGCTCTTCTACTCAACGCATCTGCCACCTTCTTGACCTGCCCACTGATGTGTTTCAACACAAAGGTGAAACTCTGCAGATATTCGACCCACTTGGCATGCTTGTGGTTCATTTTATGCTGTTGCATCACATACTGCAGTGCAGAATTATCAGAAAATAAAACAAACTCACTCCCCAGCAGATAGTGTCTCCAATGCTTCAGTGCTTGGACGACAGCATAGAATTCCTTGTCATAGGATGAATACTTCTGCCTGCTCTCGTTCAACTTCTCGCTAAAAAATGCAACAGGTTTGTCTTCTTGGCTGAGTACAGCTCCAATGGTTGTACCGCTTGCATCACAGCGAACCTGGAAAAGCTTATTAAAATCTGGTAATCTCAGAATTGGTCTTTCTGTAATCTTCTTCTTCAGGAGCTGAAAGCTTTTCTCTGCTGCCTCGGTCCAACGAAAAGGTTGACTTGCCTTTTTTATAGTGTCCAACATAGGTGCGCAGATTTCACTGAAATTTCTTATAAATTTGCGATAAAAACTTGCCAACCCATGAAAACTACGTACCTCAAACAGGCTTTTCGGGGATGGCCAGTTAATGATTGCTGCAATCTTCTCTGGGTCCATCTTCAACTCGTTTTCTGCAATTACAAAGCCCAAATAAACCAGTTCTCTTTGTAGGAAAGTACCTTTTTCAGATTTATCAACAAATTATTCTGCTGCAATTTCTCCAGCACACTTCGAACATGTCGAATGTGTTCCTCTTTAGTCTTGCTGAAAATTAATATGTCATCAAGATACACTATTACAAACTTTCCTATGAACTCTTTTAGCATTTTGTTCATCAGTCGGATAAAAGTACTAGGGGCGTTACTCAAACTGAACGGCATGACTAGCCACTCATACAGCCCTTCATTGGTCTTGAAGGTTGTCTTCCACTCATCTCCTTCCCTGATTCGAATCTGATGATAGCCACTCTTTAGATCAATCTTCGAGAAGTATGCTGCCCCACTCAGGCAGTCCATCATATCGTCCATCCGTGGCAGTGGAAATCTGTACCTGATGGTGATCTTATTGATGGCCCTCGAATCCGTGCACATTCGCCATTCTCCTCCTTTCTTGGGAGCGAGAACTGTTGGTACTGCACAAGGGCTCAAACTCTCCCTTATTAGCCCTTTATCTAGCAACTCCTGCACCTGTTTTCTGATCTCCTCATTATCTTTGGGGCTCATCCGATATGTTGCCTTATTTGGTAGACTTGCTCCAGGTATAAAGTCAATATGATGACTGATACTTCTCTTAGGAGGCAACTTATCTGGTAAATCGTCGACTATAATATCATTGAACTCCTGCAGCATTTTTTGTACTTCTGCAGGCAAATCAGACATTTCTGTGTGCAACAACACTGTCTTTGCCTCCTCACAATAGCATAGTTCACTTCACTTTCTTCAATCTGCTTCAAAAATTGTTTTCCACCCATTAGTAACGCTTTCGTCCCGCTTGTTTCTGCTGTCTCCTCCTCCTTGATGGGCACAAGTGTGTGCTTGATCCCATCTTTGACAAACTTGTAGCAGTTTGTCTTCCCATCATGCACTACCTTCCGATCATACTGCCATGGCCTTCCTAGCAGTATGTGACACACGTCCATTGGCATAATATCACAAATAACTTTGTCTTTGTACCTGCCGATGTGGAACTCAACTTCACACTGTTCGTCAACCAACAACTGATGGCCTTTCTGTAGCCACGACACCTTGTAAGGAGTGGGTTGCTTCAGCTGCTTCAAACCCAACTTCTCTAACATCTTAGTAGTAACCAGATTATTTGTACTCCCACTGTTGATGATCCACTTGCAGCACTTTCCAAGCGACTTCTAAACTATCCGGAATAATGCTTTCCTTTGAGTTTGTTCAGCTGTTTCTTTGGCTGATTTCAACAACACTTTGTACAAAATTAAGGCTTCCCCTGTTTTTGGCACATTTTCTACTTCTTGGGGTGGTGCCTCTGCTTCCTCAGGCTGCGCAACAAACGTTCCTCTCTGGCCAGCTTGTTCCGCTTCAAGACATTCAAAAGATATGTGCCCCCATTTGTGGCACCTGTAGCACTGATAGTTAGCTCCTCTACCTTGGCCACTCCCTCTTCCTCACTGATATGGCCTACCACCTCTAGTGTTGTCTCCTTTTTCTGCTATTCCTGAAGCTTTGGAGCTGCTGCCCTCTTCACTATTACTGGCAGTTCGTCCTCTGCCATAGGACTGTCCTCGTCCTCTGTCGGTTCCCCATCCTCTCCTAGCATTTTGTTTTCTGGTGATCTTCTCCTCTGCCTTCACAGCACTCTGGTAGGCTTCCTCTATATTTTTCGGGGAAAGAATGTTGATTTCATCCAATATTTCCAATCTCAAACCATTTACATATCTTGTTGTTTTCTCCGAGGTCTCCTCTGTGTAACCAACTCTTAAATTTACCTGGTAGAATTCTTTCGTATACTCTCTCACTGTCATCCCTTTTTGCCTCAAATTCTGCACTTGCCGATGCAGTGCACTCTGGTAATCCTTGGGCAGAAATCTGCCTTTCAGCTTGGCCATTTCTTTATTGGCAACTTGTTCATCCTTCTTCTTTCCGCTTGGACACTATCCCACCACAGGGTTGTGTGTCCTTTCAGCTTTGTTGCAGTGAACTTAACTCTCCAGTCCTCACTGACCTCTTCACATTCAAAATAATTGTCCAATTTGTTGATCCAATCCAACAGAACTTCTGTGGAGAAGATGCCATCGTAATTCGGGATCTCTGGTTTAGGCTTGCTGCTAGCCAATAGGATCGACCTCAACAACCTCATCTTCGGCCCTTCTTCATCCGATCCATCTGTTGTAACTATGGCTTCTTCTTCGTTGTCATCTCCTACCTCTGGATCCCTTCTCCTTCCTGCTTCAACTGCCTCCAAACGGGCAGTAAGGATCCTTATTTCTTCTCTTAGTCCTTCATCTGCTACTCTGCGCACACCTCTCCCACGTCCACATCTTCCAACTTCCATGTCTATCCTGGCACTTTCAATTTCCTGCTCTGATACCACTTCAGCCCCCTCTTTACACTCAACAAACTTTATAAAATGGATATAAATTAATGTGATGATTTCGGTGGTGATTAATTACGTGATTAGGTTAATCAGTGGGTGATTACAATGATTTGCACAAATATTTTAGTCCCGGTATTTATTACTTGTACCAGCACCATTGGATGTTGGACATGTGCCCATTCCTCGGTAAACACACTCCCGCCTTGGTTAATGTCTCACAAACCCTATTCCCCGGTCATTTGCGCATTGTTCTATTGGTCGAGGGTTTTACTGTTTGTTCTTCGGATGCAATTTCACTGTGCGAATGTGCTGTTGTTACTGTTTTTGTCCGGCCTTGACCTAGGTATGTGCTCGGCTCCACCGGTTGGTAAGTATACGTTGTTCTGTGCTATTTTTCTTTTGTTCTTCCATCTCGGCGCTTGATAACCCTGTCACTCTATGGAAGGCACGCTGGTCTTGAAGGTTTCTCAGTTTCTCTGTGTATAGTCTCAGCTGGTCGTTTCACTTATCTGTAGTGATTGCTCTTTGCCTCGGTTTCTTTAATTCAGTTGCTTTCGAATTACACTGGTTATGCTGCTTTGTGGCTTTGGCAGGTTGTGGTCTCGGGGGTCTATAGCTTTGGCTTCTTCCACAACAATGAAGGTAAGTTGTTGTTCTCTGCCATCATCAATTCCTACTTTTTACTCTATTGACTGACTCAGTTGCTCCTTTGTGAGCAGAGGAACCCTTGGGTGACCGCAACCTCGAAACTCTGTCTCTTCACTGGTAAGTCCCAAACCCTAAGCTATCTGTTATTATGTTCCCTCGATTCTTTTCTTCCTTCCACGCAACGCTTACACTCTATTTTGGTGGATTGTTGCAGGTGGGTTCGTTCTAGAGACCTTGGCTTCTACTATGTCGCGTGCTGGCAAGACCTGGTAGGGTCGCTCCTTATTAACTTGGTTTATTTGCTTGCTTCTATTGTCGTTGGCTTAAATCATGGCATGTTTAGATTTAGGCGTAGTATCCTTTGTTTGTATGGCGTAATGTAGCTGTAGGCCTCAGGCTTGCATTAACACAGTTTTGGGTTGTAACTATAGGGTTTACAGATTAGGGTTTTTCAACCCGTTCTCTATTATGCACTTATTGAACTTGAACAGTGTTAAATTCCATATGGACTGTAATGTACATTTGATAGAGATTATATGATTTCTTTTTATGAATAAATGAGAGGGTTTCGTTCTCAGGAAATACTTATGTTGATGGTTTCTATCCTTGTTGTCTAGAACTTGTGCATTATCCAAAGATTTCTTTCACTCGTTCGCTTTAGTTTTCCTGGGACTAACCGTCCATGTTTCTGTAGTTTCTCCAGTTCTTACACTTACAAAGTATTGCTGTCTGTCGGCCTGTTGAGTTAATACAAATAGAAAAAACACATATGCTCTGTAGAGTAGAAATAAAAGAAATTTCGTTTACTGTGTTAAGCAACTCAACATAAAATACTGTAAATGGACTGTTGTGGGATGTCAAATGTAACTTCTGTGTGCTCAGAGAATTCTATTATATTTATCTTCCGAAAATCGAACCTGTTACAATGCATTCTGTTTGCTTTTGAATAATTTTGGAAAACAGTTTCTCTTAATTGTTGTTAGTTACATTTGATGGTTTTTTTTTCCAGTTTCTAAAACTGTTTATTTCTCCTACGCTGTGATTTGTAAAAGATAACATAATAAATGAAAAACAGTTACTACAACAGTTCGTTAACTCAACTTTAATCTTCCTAAATGCTACTTCACTAAGAAATTAAAATAAAAAAAAAAATGAAATTAAAATGTTCACTTGAAATTTTCTCCTCAGTCCTCTCAGAGACCAAATGACCTTTTTTCATGATGATCCCCTTCAGCTAGATGCTCCTGCATCAGAAACCATACCAATTATTGCATCGTTCATCAATATCAAAGCACTCACTATGCAAAGGACCCCAACTCTCCCGCAAATAATAATATTAATTCAACATTTATTCAGCACTTCCCCCCTCTCCCAAGCCTATGCAAATAATTTGCAACCACATCAATTCTCACATCATTGAATAGAGCAATAAAAAAACAATTGCATCAATTATCACATTATTGAGCATAGCGCTAGTTACATAACAATGATAGTGTGAGAACACTCACCAACACAATAACCATTCAAAAAAATTCTTTTATTTTAGTTTTAAAATGAATTTTTGAACATTGCAAAAAAATGAAAATAAAACACTCTCCACCAAGGGAATTATGTCCCATCAAAGCTTCCTCAATCAATCAAAAATTAGAAATAACATTTACTGAAAATTCAAAAATTATTTTTGAATTTATGCAAAAATATAAATATTAAACATTTTCCCAAAACTTTGGTTAAAATTGCAAAACACAACCAAATAATGCATTGTCAATGCAAACTGACCGCGAAGCTAATGCTATAGTTTGTGACAAGGCAGGTACTAATAACATGCATGAGATTCATGCTATGATTTAAAAGGGTGAAGTCACAACATTATCATAATAATTAAGAAATTTTCATTTATTATTCACTAAGTATAATAGTTGTTTTTGACATATCCAAATAATGTTAAAGATTAAACAACAATTGAACTTATATATAGATTTTCATTGGGTATGATTTAAAATTATTTTTGATTGGATAAGAATTAGTTTTTTTTGAATTTAAGGAAACACATTAACAATCCAAGATTTAGAGACATCTAATATGAATGAGAGTTTGTCTCTTTACAAACCACTAGCAATCCAAGATATAGAAGCATCGGATATGAATGAAAGTTTTATAAACCACTAACCATACAAAATCTAGAAACATATGATATGAGTAAAAATTTGTCTCTTTACAAACCATTAAAGTCGGTCTCGCGATCTTCTTTCGCTGAAAGTATTGGAATGCAGATGCAAGCAATTAGCAAGGATTCAAGAGAAATATTACTTAGTATTGTACACACAGCACCATGAAGCTCCACCATGGAGTTTTCCTTTACCGTTTTCCACTCCCAAATAACATTTTCTCCATGCGACAGGCCCTGCTTGCACCCATGGCACATTAATCAGCCAGTTGACACATGGGAGTAAGCACAGGGACGAATAAGCAAGTCGTTTTATTGTTCCAGACATCCGTGCGATCAACCATCATGATCGTGATGATATCATCACATTCATTCTGGTTGAAGGCATGGAATAATGAGATTAGTAGGTTGAATGCATGGATGTCAGGAAAAATAAAATGATTGGTTGATTTATCTGTGTGTTGATAAATATGAAGCATTATGATTATTTTTGTGTTGATAAATATGCAGCGTTATAGAGTAAGTCAATGATTGAGTTATTAATTTTGTTTTTTTGTTGGAGTATATCCTTTTATTTTTACTTAATAAAAATAAAATGAACAAGATCTTCTTTATAGTATTTATTTTATTCTCACTTAATAAATAAGATGCAAATATAGTAAACTAATCATTTACTTAATACATAATCTTTCACTTACAAATGGTCAAACTAACACAATTGCTGTGCAACTCATCTATTTTCTTCAATTTGAAAGCCAGTCATTACTTAATACATAGTGTTTCACCTACAAGTTGTCAAGCTAACACAATTGATATGCAACTGGTCTATTTTCTTCAATTTTGGAGCTGCTATGATGGCTACAATGTCTTTGACACCAATTTCCATATAAAGTCTCCCTCTTATGAGGATAAATTGACTATGCACAATTAACTAAGAAAATTAATGGTATTATATAAGAAAAGGATGAGAATAAATTGACTATGTACCATTAATTAGAAAAATAATTGTATTTTTTTTTCAGTTTTATAGAAAGGAGATTTTATATGTTTCCGTTACCATCATAGTTGCAAAGTCTGAGTGCCTTCGTTTAACCTAGGAATTGGGTATCCTTAGGTTATAAACGTAGTTAACGAGTTTAAATTTGAATTTGGATTCTAATTCGATGGGACATAATAAAGATGGACTTCTTTTATTGAGGTCGCAAATTATTTTAAAGGATTAAGTTAAAAAATAGTTTAAATTGCGTAAAAGATTTCAAAAAATTCAGTAGTAGGAGTGTTTGAATCATATTTTTATGGTGAAAATGGATTCAACTTTATAGAAAATCATGAGTGTTTGAATCGTGTTTTTTTATAGTGAAAATGGATTCAACCTCATAGAAAATCATGAGTGTTTGAATTGTGTTTTTGATGGTGAAAATAGATTCAACCTCATAGAAAATCATTGGGCACCCAAAATCTTGAAGTTTGACAATTGTACCCTGAATTTACAAAACTTCCCACTAAATTTTCATAAATTTCTACAAATTTGAAAATTGATTAGAATACCACATAAAATTTTCAATAAAAAAAATTTAATCTCGAAAAAACTAATAATTTGTATGGTTTCCTTACTTTTAACCACCATATTTTTTTATCTATATATTCCGGTTTCTGATTCATTTTAAATGTAATAATATTAGAGATACAATTTTTAAAAAAAATTACTTCTCTCTTTTCTTAATGAAAAAATCCTCTCTTCAAAACTTAATCAGTCACATCTTGTAAAATTATTCTATCTCATTCTCTTTATTTTATTCTCCACTTTCCAGGCTTTAGGCTCTCTGATTCTCTCTTTTTAGCTTTCTACACTTTCCCGCCCTTCTAAGTCAAGAGTGAAATTTAGAAATAAATTTTTCTTCAATATTTAACAGTTACCCGTCATTCAATTCAAAGTTACCTTTCATTTACTTTCCTTTTGTATACACGTTGCTATCTGTCTATGTTTAGACAGAGACTTCCATTAGCATCCAATGTCCACGAAAATAGCAAACCTATGGCATCTAACAAACCCGTGGGCAACCTTAAAAACCATGGGTTTTCAACGAACGAGATCGATTTTCACCGAATTATACCATATTCAAATCGAATCGTTGAATTTTGATATTTTATGCCCCGATTTAGGCAACATGGGTAACTGTGAGTTACAATCATTAAGTTATAAAATTGTACTTTGTACTTTTAATTGGTATTAAAAATTTGGGTTCGGTTTAATTGATCCAGTTTTTATATTTTATACCCTGATTTAGGCCGCATGGTAATTATGAGATATAATCATTAAGTTTTAAAATTTTGGTATTAAAAAATTGGGTTAAAAAATTGGGTTAATTTAATTGATCCCGTTTTTATGAGTTAGTTTTTATTGAAATTTTCCAGATTAAGATACATTAATAAAGAAAAGTGATATTTTCTAGTAACTCTAGACAAACTAATATTTTTGTGAACGTAAACACCATGAATCTGAACGATATCCCAAAAAAAGATATAAATATATAAATATATATATATATATATATGAAATATATACTCATTTTACATGGTTCTCCATAAGTGTGTGGGGTTCATTTTGTTGTCGGCCACAGGATTGTTAAATTTTTATAACGACATCTATATGGTCTTTAATTAAATAATGTTACAAATAAATATATAAAACGTTGTCTTAAGATAGAGAAATTATCTTGGACACATAATCACTTGGTTGAGAGAAGATCTCAACCACACATCAATCTAGGAAACAACTCTTAATTAATAGAAACAAACTCCTTTACATAGCAAGCATCACAACTGAGACTAGTGCAAATTACATTTTCCAACAGCCCCCTTTAATGACTACTTGTCTCGATGTCAATCTGCAAGTCTAATTGTGGTCAAGCAAAACAAAAGAATATGTCGACGTCCATATAAAGGAGCAACCATCCACCGAAATGCATGGGTGCCAACCGCTGCAATTGCAGTCTACTAAGATGCCCTTCACATACATGGTTCTATCAACCATTATAACTGCATACATGTACGTGTACATGCAAATCCCCCTCCATCGTCATCATGGGTTTTATCAGATTACCCATAACCATGTTCTGGGGTTTATCGAAATACCCTCAACCATGCCAACAAGGGCTCTCATCCACTAAGGCTGAACACAACCACCAAGGCTGAACACATCGGCAACCAAACCAAAGCTCAACTCTACCACCAAGACACTCAATTTAGCCACCAAGGCTCACCACAAGCCTGACTTAATCAAGCTCAGGGTTTTCTCGACTCACCCTCAACCATGCCAAGTGTAACACCCTGCGGTTATTGCAACGGTGGAGCAGCACGGATGCGCCCACCAGGCGAGCTTGAATGGCGGAACTGGGCAGAACAACGAGCTGGTGACGGGCGAGACACAGGTGCGAGGGCAAGCTACGGTTGGCAAGCGAGTGGACGAAGTGTGGATGACAAGCTACCATGCATGATTTATAGTGGGTGAGCGAAGGCGCGCCCACGAGCCGACTTAAACGATGGATGAGTCATTTTAGCGGGTGGGCCGACGAGTTAAGTGGGCGAAAACGTAAGGTTGGTGGGTCAGTCGAGCGCCCCCACACAAACGAGCCAACAAGTTATGTGTTTGGTTGGTGGATCGGCCAAGCACCGCACGCATTGGCACAACCATATACATAAACCGAGCGACGAGTTGATGGATGGTAAGAAGTGCGAAAAAACACATCCAGTCAGTTTGTGGTTAAGGTGCAGGTCGCGGGATGGATGTGCCCGCACGACGGGCAGTTCAAATGAAGGCGGTGAGGTGCGCTCGGGTAGGGCAACACGGGCGTCTGCGCCTGCGGAACGATAAGACTCATGGGTGAATTGTGTAAGGCAACCGCAGGTAGGAGAGCTCGACAGTGCGAAACGATAAGTGTGGATTGTTGAACCGATGCGACCAACATGCGGAGGTGCCAGAGCTGGGTGAGCCGGCAACACACGGCGGTGCACCCGAGTTGGGAAAATGAAACAGTCGTTCAGGAAATTATGTAAAGTCGGTCGAGCTTGTCTCCCGGTGAACTTGTAAATTGAAAGATTTAATAAAAGATCATTTTTTTTTGCTCAGTAAAATTAAACTATTTCTATTGAGTAAAATATAGTACAATCAAGAGAGACAAGAAACCGGCCGACCGGAAATGATGAAACTATCAACCTCGGTCCCGGAGAAGCAGTGAACCATTCACGGAGTGACAAAAAATAACTTGAGAGCAAAAAACTGACTGTTACCCCACAGGGGCAGAATTCTCAACACGATGTTTTTTCCCTTTCTTTTTATTGACTTTTATCCAGCCATCCTCGGGAGTATGAGCTAAAACAACTTGAAGACTGGAATTCTCCAACAGGGGGATCTCCTTATCTGATTTAGAAGAGGAGGTCTCATGGACGCGTTTCTGGGAGATTGTTGTGACAGTGGTGTGCGCAGGAGTATCAGTGGACGGATCCATCGTCTGAGGCGCCTGTTCCGGTTCTGCATCGCTCTCCTCATCTTCCGAGCTTGAGGAATCAGAGCTCACTACTGGCGACGGAGAACAAGGGATCCAACGCTTGGGTTTGGTCTTTGCAAAGTTGCCCTTTTTCGATTTTGCAGTCAGCGATGGGCAAGAATTCTGCAGGTGCCCTGTTAGGTGACAGTGGCGGCAACAGAAGGCAGTGTTTTCGTAATCCAGGTTCTGGGTCCAAACAAAGTCATTGATCTTGAGATTGATTTGATCTGGCAGTCCCTTGCTTAGATCTAGCTCCACACATATTCTGGCATATGTGTAGAGACCTTGATGTTCCCGCCAGGAATCTCCCATTAAAAAGCGGCCCAAGGTGTTGCCTATGCTCCTATAGACTGCTAAATGCCACAGGTGAGCTGGAAAGTTTGGAAGTCTGATCCAGACAGGCGCTTTGGTGATGACTGCAGATGTTGGGTCAAAATCTAGGAACCATGGAGTTAAGAAGAGTCCTGTTGTACCCATAAACCAAGGACCTTCTTCTAAGGCCTGTTCATAGTGCTTAGGATTGTCGAACAGAACTATAAAATATCCTTTTGAGCAGAAGCAAACCTTGCAATGGTGAGTCCAGTTGTCATGGATCCAGTCATAGAGGTCCTTAGAGCGTGGCCAAAGCCCATTGAATCTGCAAATGATGGCCCTTTCAGCAAATTTTTGAATGTCATCTGCAAGGCCAGGGTGGGAGATCTCAACAGAGGGAACCTCCTCTAACTTATCAACCAGAAAAGGCTTGGGTTTGGGAGTCTCAGGGGAAATGGGAATCTCAGAGTGTACTGCAGCTTTGTAGGAGAAGGGAGGAGCAGAAGAAGATTGACCTGCAGCGCCACCTCTCAAACGAAGGGAAAACACTAAAGAGCTATTATTTTTTATGCTGTAAGAAGAGAGGGGAAGAGGATCATCGAGTTGTTTACCTTGAAATATAAGTCTCTGTAGGGCAGAGGGGATCCCGAATCGGCGTTCCAGATTTACCTTGAGATTCTGCACCAGATCTGAAGGGTATACCCATTGCAGAATGGTCTTGCCTGAGATCTGTGTGATTTGAACCTGAAAGGGGGCAGAGAAATTTTCAAAAGCTTTCTGGAGCGACACAGTGCCAGAATATTTTGGGTCTCCTATCTCCTGACGAACTGGAGGCGGAGGGGGAGGAAAAAGCTTCTGCCGATGGAAGCTATCGCTCCAGCCCAGATCCGCTGCAAAGGATAGGGCTGCAGATCTGTAGAGAGGCCGAATGATCATTTGCATCAGACAAACCCCTGCCTCGCTGCCTTTTTGGAGTAAAGCGAGTGAGGCCAACGCTTGGAGCGCTTCTAGGGTCTCTGTCCCGGGAGAAAAGTCTGGGCAGCTTAAGAATCGCAAAAGGAATAAGCCGTCGCGAGCCAAGATCCAACCCAGTTCCTCGTCACACATGTCATTCCAAATATGGAGGTGCTCATACCATTGCCGAATCTTACTACCCTGCACTATCATGTCTGCAACCAGGTTCTTGAAGGGAGGGCGACCAGCTCTGTCAACGAGTATGTGAGGGAGCTCGTCTTTGAATGTTTCATATCTGCCAAGTTGGGGTTTTCCGAAATGCAGAGGACCGAGTGAAACCACCTGCGGCACATAAGCTGCTTCCAATTTTTGACTCGGCAGACGATCCACTATGCTGGAGACGCGTGGGGCGACTGTCGCAATTTCACCCTCCGCCTGTTCGGTTTGCATTGACGAGGGATCTATCCTGTGGGTGTCCATGGTGCGGCAGCTGCAAAACCCTAGCAGACCAGTCTTCCTGTGAAAAGAGTTTTAATAATAATAAAAGATTATTATCTTGCATATGGTTAAGTGTTTCTCTGTTGTTGAATGTTATATTAATCGTTTCCGCACATTAATATTATTGGTTAAAAATGATGAGTGTTAGGCATAGTTCGGAAAGTAAGTTAACTAATGAAAAGGTTAAGTACTTAGCCGATGTTGCACGAAAGCCAATTTATGAAAAAATAATTGGGGGTGTGACAAGTGGTATTAGAGCGAATTGCAAAGACCAGGAAAATATGCAGACAAAAGTTATGGAGAAATCATGGATTCACACACTGGGTTTCGTAGACTTGATGGTTCATGGCAAGACCATTCAAGCTCTAGTAGACACGGGGGCCACTCATAACTTCATGACGACACGATTAGCAAGAGAATTTGGACTGATGATCTTCCCATCGAATGTGGAAGTCAAGGTGGTGAACTCTAGAGCTAAAGTGACAGATTTGGCACACAAAGTGCTTGTACATATTAAAGACTGGCAAGGTCAGTTGGACTTCAAGGTGATGGAGATGAACAATTTTGATTTAATATTGGGGCAAGATGTCTTGAAGGGCAATAAGGCAATTATTGTCCCCTTCTGTGATCAGGTGATGTTGATTGGAGGGTCATAGACTTGGACTTTGCCTACTCATAAGCAAAGGAAGGAAGTCAAGGTGCAACATGTTTCTGCACTAAGTTTGGAGAAGGTTATGCAGGAGTCAGACATGGAGACATATGCGGCTGTAATCAAAGGAGTCGAAGGCGATGATGGAGTGGGGATGCCTGTTCTAGCTGAGATTTCTGAGGTGCTGGCTAAGTATGCATATTTGATGCCCGATGAGCTACCAAAGAAGCTTCCACCAAGGCGTGCAATGGACCATAGCGTTGAGCTTGAGCCAGGAAAGCAACCTCCGGCTAAAGCACCTTATTGGTTGTCAGGACCTAAGTGGGAGGAGTTGAAATGATAGTTAAAGGAGTTAACTGATGCGGGTTTCATCAGACCTTCAAGGCCCCCCTATGAAGATCCAGTATTATTCTAGCGAAAGAAAGATACGAATGAGCTACGGATGTGCTGTGATTATTGTGCTCTAAACAAGCAGACGATAATGAACATGGATTCTTTGCCATTAGCTACAGATTACTTCTATAAGCTTGCGAAGGCCTGAATGTTTTCCAAGCTGGACTTGAGGCATGGGTATTATCAGGTGCGAATAGTTGAAGGAGATGAAAAGAAGACCGTGATAGTAACAAGGTATGGTAGCTTTGAATTCCTTATTGTGCCATTCGGGTTGTGCAATGCTCCTACTACGTTTTGCACTTTGATGAATGATGTTCTACGTCCATACTTGGATTTGTTCGTAGTAGTGTACTTGGACGATATAGTGGTGTATAGTGATAACATGGAGGATCATAAGAAGCACTTGGCATTGGTGTTCGAGGCGCTGAAGAAGAGTCAGTTGTACTTGAAGAAGTCTAAGTGTATGTTCGCTCAGACCGAGATTCCATTCCTTGGACACATAGTGGGTCAAGGGTACATATGGATGGAGCCGAACAGGGTGAAGGCGATCGAGGACTAGGTTGAACCGAAGAATGTCCATGATATGAGGGTGTTTTTGGGCATGACCAACTACCAACAGAAGTTTGTAGAGGGGTACTCCAAGGTGACATCATCACTGACAGACCTACTGAAGAAAGACAAGAGATGGAGTTGGACAGACAAATGTCAGATGGAATTTGATGATTTGAAGAAGAGGATGGTTACAACACTGATACTGAAGTTACCAGACTTCAAGCGGCTGTTTGAGGTACACACAGATGCTTCAGATTTTGCCATAGGAGGGGTTCCTATGCAGGATGGGCATCCGGTGGTGTGCGAGAGTCGGAAATTGTAGGATAGAGAACGGAGGTATTTGTTCCATGAGAAGGACATGACTGCGATCATTCACTGTTTACAGGTATGGAGGCATTACTTGATTGGGAAGCCTTTTGTTGTCAAGATAGACAACGTTGCAGTAAGTTATTTTGCATCACAACAAAGGCTGTCAGCGAAGCAAGCTCGTTGGCAGGACTTCTTGGCAGAATTCGACATGACTATTGAGTACAGGCCGAGAAGACTCAATGCGGTAGCAGATGCCCTTAGTAGGAAAGGACAACTAATAGCATTGGAGGGAGAAAACTGGGTATAACGAAGTAGGAGTCGAATACATATGTACTCAGGCGCAGAATATAGTGAAGCAGATAAAGGAGGGGAAGACACGAAGGTTCTTTCTTCGAGATGGATTCTTGTTCTTTGGAAACCGACTCTATGTTCCAAAGTCATCAGGGCTCAGGAGGCACCCTTTGAAGGAATGCCACAATTCTCTGTGGGCTGGCTATTATAGACATTTTTGTGCCCTACAACTCCAAGCATGAAATGTCCATAAACCAAGGGCTCCTAAGTCCCTAAAAGTGTTTTTCTAACCCCTAAAGGAACAAGGTCAACAGATTACAGCTTCTCCCAGAAGTTCTCCACCAGAAACTGCTCAGAATAAGTCAAAACAGGATCATTTCAGCTGCTCCACTGGCTAGGTGCATTGCATTGCACCTAAATACACTGTGAGGGTGCGTTGCATTTCAAAAGTCCCTTCTGTGGGGTGCGATGGGCAAGAAATGACAAATGGCAGTTTCATTCCGCGAGGTGGAGAGACAATGGAAGCTTCCAGAATCTTCTCCTGTGACACTTGCCTCACTGAATTCGACCAAGGATGAGTAAGAGGCCTTCAGTCTCCAAGTGGAAGCAAGAACTGACAGAGAGAAGACACTAATCAAATCACAAGTTGACTCATCCTCCTTACACACACACACACACACACACACACACACATATATATATATATATATGGATCCTTCATCTCAGATTTCCAGAGGCTGGAATTTTGCATATTGTAAGGAATTGTTGTTGGTTTTTTGAGACAAACATCAGAGTATTGGGTGATCTATGCTTTGTTTGAGGTGAAGAGGGGCTTCTTTGCTGGGAGGTTGATGTTGGGTCAGGAACCACCGGTTGTAACTCCTCCTGGATCTTTTCTTGTTTATCAATAAAAACTATTTGAGTTTTTCCTCCATGCTTTTGTATCATTGATGCTTGTTACATTTATATGGTTAACTTAAATCTGATCCTAAGTTGTTTATGAATATAGATCCATGTCTTTGTATAGTGTTCTTCTTCTGTGATCTTACAGGTACTTTGTGAAGCCAGGCAAGTAAGGGAGCAGGTAGCTGGAGACTGTCAAAGAAGAGAGAGATTGGATCAAAGGATTAGCGCAAGACACAGGTTGGTTCTTTCTATTCCTCTCTATCTATAGTTCATAAAGGAAATACAAAAGTAGTTTTTATCTGTTTGTTTCTAAGGCAGCTGTCACACCTTAGTGGGATAGAGCAGTTCTAAATAGACACTTTTCCCTGTAACAAAATGGCGACTCCACTGGGGAGCTAATTAGTTTTTTTGTGTATCATTCTTTGTTGTTTGTTTCATAAACTTATAAGTAGCATTCGAACTGAATTTTCCATAACAAATGCAAAGTAGACATCTGCTGCTTCAATCCATTCACTGGATCTGTTTATGATTTAAACAGCTGATTCACAAACTATCTGATTGCCCTTGTGATAGCTCTTAGATCCTCCTTAGATCCACCCCTGATTGTTGAATTACTGATTGCTTTTACTTGGCCAAAAACCAAAGACTGAACTGCAAACTGTGACCCGGAACCCGGATAGATTCTTGTTTTTTGCCCAGAGCAGGTACTGTTAAGAGATCCTGAATTTCAGCGCACTTCCTGAAAGGGCAACCTGCGCTGCATTTCAGATTCTCTGTGTTACAGGTGCGCTGATCAGACTAGCCCTGTGCAGCTGTGGTTCTTGTGCTTCATTCTTTCCAGTTCTATCTCTGAATTTTACTGCCTGTGATCAGTATATGTCTGTTTGAAACCCCTTTTCCTTGTTGTTATTCCGCCTTCTTTGTACAAAAGAACTGTAGATGTTTTTTGTGTGTTTGTTGAGTCGTTTACAGTTTTCCATTGCAAAAGTAGAATAGTCATACTGTCGTCCTTTGACTTGAATCTGTCGCAAGTGTCGATTTCGATCATAGGAGAAAGTTTGATTGTTGTAGATGGTCAAGTATATTATTACTATTGCCTTTGGTCTGAATTTGTGATTTTCTAGTGTCAAGAACAAGTGTTCATTTCAAAATCGTAAGGTGTCGTAATCATCTCTATTTTTTATTTCGGAAAGAAGCTTGTTTGTGTTTGTCGCTTGAAAAGAAATTCAGATTTGTACATCAACTTTCTTTTTAGCATCAATACTAAGAAAGTCGAAAACAAATACATGCATGTGCATTTGCATATAGACAGTTTGTTTGGCCTGATTTAGGAAAGTGCATTTACAGTGTGCTCTTTGCTCTTTCTGAAAAGATCGTGTCTTTCTTTTCCTCTAGTAGCTAGGATTTTCATTGCACAAAAGAGATAAACGTTTGTTTATCATCTTTAGATTGCATTTTAGGAATTACATCTACATCTCGTGGTGAACCCAAAAGGCAAACTTCATAAGCAAGATCAACTTAAAATAAATTCAATGAATCCAACAACGCTTTGGAACTTAACGCACAACATTTAGAGGTCTAGGCTAGAGACGTATTCCGGCGTCATAAAGCCTGGTAACTGTTGTCCTCACTGATGGTTGGGTGATTCCTCCACTTTGAGACGATAAGTGCCAGTACGGACTTGTGCTCCCACGTACCGTCCAGTATATTTTGGGAGACCCCTATAGGCTTAAATCCTTTATCCATAGGAAACCGTATCTGCTGCCCTATCGATCGCAATGCACTGAACACAGCATTTGGGAAGATTGACTGCCGTACCGTACAAAGTATTCTGCAGTTTTGCGATTGGTTTGGTACTCCCTCTACCTAGATCTCCAGAGTAGTCCCTTTCGTTCCTTTTCAGACTCCTTAACGGAAAAGGTCCATCTGAGCACTTGTCACTTCAGGCTCATTAAAAATAGAAGGAGACTAGAGTCATCTTTTGTTTTTTCTCGACTCTTAAAAACTGAAAAAACAAGTTGTGTCAAAGCGTCTAAAATTCATTTAATTCAGAAACATACCTTCCCTTTATTTTAGTTGATCGATTAATCCGCAATCGTGGAAGAAAGTCAATTGAAACCCCGTCGTTCGCGGAGGCTTATGATTCAACCATCTTTGTCTCCAGAATCGAAACCAGTATGGACAAAGCGAACTCGTTTAACCGGTTCCAAATCTCCTATCAAAGTTAGAACAAGTGTTCCAACGACATCAGAGACTCCGGTTACTCCAAACATTTCTGGAATCCCTGCCTCTACAGAAGAAGTTCAACAGCCACAGAAGGACAGTGATATTGATCCTAGTTTGAGAATAAACACTTGTGTTACTGAACCAGTTCCATCTACAACCGGCTCGGAGAGTCTTACTCTTCAAACATCTGTCGCTGCCGATTTCACACCTTCTTCGGCACTAGAAATATTTTATGGACTTGATGGTCTTCCCCTTCCACCTGGTCTGATTGCAATAGAAGAAATTGTAGAAGATCCTCCAACAAGTACTCCAACGCACTTTGGAGTCGAGATCACTCTATATCCTTCTTCATCAGAAGCTATTCTACCACCAGCGGAAGCTCCTGTAGAATCGCTAGGTAATCTTTTGGATATAATACAAATGTCTGAACAACCATCAACATCTAGGACTATGTCGTCTGACACAGCGACGGCAGAACTCCCTGCTATCACTCCGTCAATGTTCGCCAGTATACCATCTGTCCCAACTAGCTCTCAGCCGCTAGAAGGAGCCCACTCAAGGGCTATTTCGACAGTATGGTCCGTTCCTGTTTGTTCGTCTGGAATAATATCCGAAAACTCTTACGTTGAGTCTCAACAAATTGATCCATTTGGAGGTCAATTTGAGCAGTCCGGTCCCAAAGGGCAAACAATTCCCTTGAGTTCTGGATTACCACCGTATGGGGGCCAGTATACCCTTTCTTTATCCCCTCCGGGAGGATATCCATACGGGAGTTCACAACAACATTCAGGTTATACTGGAATTACCTCAAGTGGTTGGGTACCTATACTACCTCAAAAACCAAGAGTTGTGTACTCAATGCAACAATGCGTACCTATGTCGAATATCCCAACTACGCCGGCTATTGTGACGGTGTCGCAAGTTCAAGCGCTGCCTGTTGTATGCCAACCTCAGGTTGTAATGCAACAGCCCCTTGACCCTGCGACTCAACCATAATCGCCAACTGGTGGAGCGACACAGGTTCAGATGGGTACAATTACCCCTCATCTTGGTCAAACTGTTAGTATCGGGCAACAGCACATGGCTTCACAACCATGGCTGGTGCAATACCAACAACCGCAATTCCAACAAGTATACCAAGGTTCTGAGTAGCAAATCTTTGCTAACAGTGGACAGCTGTACATTCAAAACGGTCAAAATCAACCATTTTACAATGGTCATGTCCACCAACCTTACCAAACATACCAGCAACATATGCATTATCCCGGTATGCAAACACCAACTGCTCAGGCAATTCCATCTTACCCTGGGTATGCTTCACCTAACCTGAACCAACAGTTACCTTTTGTGGCAACTTTAGAGTTACCTGATTTAAATCGATTAACAAATGATCCAATTGCTTATGCCCCTTGGTGGCCAGCGATTCCGCATAAACTTCCATCAGATATTCCTAAATTTAATGGAAATCCGGGTGAAGATCCATCGAATCACGTGATGACCTTTCATCTATGGTGTTCATCAAACATCTTAAATGATGATTCGATAAGGCTTCACCTCTTTCAGAGGACGTTAACGGGTCCGGCGGCAAAATGGTACATTGAATTGCCTAGAGCTTCGTTCGACAACTTCAGTACCTTAGCCACCACCTTTTTAACCCATTTTTAGTTACCAATAAGGTACAAAACGAGAACAGAACTTCTTACCAACTTCAAACAGACAACGGCCACTCACATATCTGATCATATATATGAGTGGCAACGTCGTCGTAGGATGGTAAAAACGTACGTCCCCGATCAGCTCTTAGCTGAATGGTTTATCAAGTCATTACTGCCTTCCATCACGGAAGATGTGGCAAAGGGGGGAGTCGTAACAGAAGAGCAAGTTATCGCTCGTGCGCAATATCTGGACTTGATTTACACTCAGTCCGGAACGCTCTACGACAAAATACCTGACGCCCCTAGACCGGAATTCTCAATTCCTCCTCCTCCTAAATCAAACAATGACTCTCATGCCGATGATGGCGTGATTGGCATGACAGACACGAAATCGACAAAGGCTACATCCAAAAAGGCCCGTAAGATTTCAGGTCAAAATGCAAAAGACGAACTTCTTGCTTCGGAAGTAAATGTCGTATCGACAGACAAAGGCAAAGAAACCAAACAACCAGGGAGCAAGAAAAAAGGCAAAGGGAAGAAGAAGAAACAGGAGGAATCATCACCTGAAAAATCTTCTTCAAACCCTCCTGGAAATAGGAAACCAAAAAATCCATGCTTTATATGCGATGAGGATCATTGTACTGCAGATTGTCCACACAGGGCTGAGCTTAAGAAATTCTTCAAGAATTCGAAAACCTCCGCAGTGTTAACTGATCCGTTTCCAAATCTAGGAACAAATCTGGTTGAGAGTGGAAATGCTTCCCCGTCTCAAGTGCTAATGTTGTCAGTTTCAAAAAAACAAAATGATGCTTTGATATCGACAAGGAACAAGGATTATGGGAATCCACAGTTGTCGAACAACAAGGATAAAGATCAACCAAGTAGTTCGACAACGACTTCAACAGAAGTTGTGCCACCCACCATTCCTGAATTGACGATAAAACCGCCAAAGGGAGTAGTACATAAGTCGACATTTAATCCCCGCGCTAGAGCGGCACAACATTATAACATAGTGGAAGATTTGGCCCAATCGCCATCCGCTATGTCGACTCTTGAAGTACTACAAAATTGCCCATCCCAAAGGCAGGCTTTATTATCGGCCATTGGTGGGATTGACCCAAAGGATTCCAATCTTGTATCCTTCGATCATAAAGGATACGATCCTCAATTACCGGCTCAACTAGCTTTCCTTGTTCAAGTGAAAGCCCTCAACAAAACTGTTCATCGAACAATTATTGATGAGGGGGCATCTACATGCATTATGTCGATGAGTTGCTGGAAAACTTTAGGATCTCCAACCTTGTTGCAATCTTCGACGACATTAAAAGCATTCGACGGAAGGACATATACCCCATATGGTATCCTAAGTAACTTGAAAGTTGAACTAGGAGGGAAAACGGTAGAAATAGATGTTGAAGTCATCGATGGGAATCTTGATTACAACATCCTACTAGGAAGACCATGGATATATGCCATGGCAGCTGTTGTGTCGACCTATTTTAGAAAGATTGCATTTCCCTTTCAGGGAGGGATTACAATCGTCGATCAACAAAACTTCCTCCCCAATGGTTCTCAAATTACTGGAAGCATTCCCATGATCCATGGAAGCCCCCATTCGCTTCAGAATATCGGAGTAGGCCTACTAAAAGATCCTATACTAATGGGAACTTTCGCTCTTCCACCTCCAATCAATCTAGTGGAAGTAGCGTCGATAGGAACCTGCAACATGATATCTTCTAAAAAGATCTCAGAAAACGATATCGACATGGATCATGCAGTGGTTTTTCCCCCAAGCCCAACGGAAATATTATAGCAATCAATGTTCCTAGCATGGGAGGCAAACCCAAATCAACGCTCATCAAGTGTTTGGATAGATAGGTCTAGAGAATATGGTACTCCTTCAGATCCTTGGTCGCGAGTGCATGTCACCGACGAAGGAATTGTCCAATCTATGGTAATTGAAGGAGCACCATGAAATGATTCCCACCATCGTTCTCTTCTTCGGGATTGTGGAGAAGATACTCAAAATGACCTTTATCATCCTTCAGTCTTTGATTTTCTGTCAAATACTATAAATACGGTGGATTCCGAGCGAAACTTGTCCAACATTGAAGAGACTATAGCCATAAATATCTCGGCCAAAACAGATGTTGTAGAGAATATTTATGTTGGCAAATGTTGTTCTCCTTCAGAACTGGAAACATATAACACTCTTTTTCGCGAATTCAGAGATGTCTTTGCTTGGTCATACAGTGAAATGCCAGGCATTGACTCGAGTATCGTTGAACACGAAATTAAGATGTATCCAGATGTCAAACCAGTACGACAACGGCTAAGACAGGTGCACCCCAAGAAAGCCGCTGCCATTAAGGTAGAAGTTGAAAAACTTCTCCATGCTGGTTTCATCTACCCGGTTCCTCTAACTGATTGGGTATCGAATATTGTCCCTGTTATGAAAAAACAAGGGACAATTAGAGTGTGCATCGATTATAGGGATGTAAATCAAGCTTGTCCAAAATACAACTACCCTACACCCTTCATTGACCAAATAATTGATGAATGCGCCAGATGCGAAATCTTTTCGTTCATGGATGGATTCTCCGGGTATAATCAAATAAATATCCGCCCACAAGACCAGTCAAAGACTGCATTTATTTGTCCGTGGGGCACATTCGCATATCGAAAATTACCCTTTGGTTTAAAGAACGCAGGGGCAACGTTTCAGAGGGCAATGAATTATGCCTTCCATGACATCAAAAACATCGTTCAACCGTACCTCGACAACCTTTCGGCTCATTCGCGAAAGCGGACTCATCATCTGCAACATTTAAGAGCGATATTTCTACGTTGCGGACACTACAAGATACGACTCAATCCGCACAAATGTGTATTTTGCGTCAGTTCTGGTCGTTTACTTGGCTTTGTAGTCTCCAAAGACGGGATTCGTCTCGACCCATGTAAGGTCCAGGCAATCATAAATTTGCCTCCACCTTCGAATTTTCTTCAGATTCAGAAACTCCAAGGGAAAGCAAACTTTCTGAGGAGGTTCATTCCAAATTACGCCGAACTTGCTAAAGGTTACACACGTCTTTTGAAAAAGGAAGTACCCTTTGTTTGGGATCAGGTTGCGCAAGCTTCCTTTGATGCTTTAAAAGAATCCCTAATGAAAGCATCATTAATGTACGCTCCTGATTATCAAAAAGACTTTAACCTGTATCTGGCTGCAGCAGATACAACCATCGCAATGGTTTTAGTTCAAGAAGTCGATGGAATTGAGCATCCTATATATTATTTAAGTAAAAACTTAAATGATACAGAAAGAAAATATTCTTACGTTGAAAAGCTAGCGCTTGGAGCTGTTCAAGCAATACAGAGATTTCGACACTATGTCCTCTTTCGGAAAATTACCATTCTGTCAGATTGCAACCCCATGAATTATATATTGTCGCGACAGTTGCTGGGGGGCAAATACTCAAAATGGATAGCAATCCTACAAGAGTTTGATCTGGAATTTGTAAAATGCAAATCAAAGAAAGCTCTAGTTTTCGCAGAATTATTGTGCGATCTCCCATCGTCATCCAACGATGACACATCCGAAGAAACAATCGTGGACGAAAATTTGTTTCTGATATCTACAAGCAATGAGTGGTATGGGGATATAATCATTTATCTCCAAACCCAAAAATATAGGCCAAACACCTCCCACTCTGAACAAAAACATATTCGATACCAAGCAAAAGACTACATGATCGTCGGTGATACACTTTACCGTCGTGGTATTGATACAGTTCTGAGAAGGTGCCTCACCCATGAGGAGGCCGAAAAAATCCTGAATGATTGTCATTCAGGCACGTGTGGGGGGAATCAATCTGGATATGCTACAGCACAAAATTTTTTACGAGCATGATACTTCTGGCCAACAATGTTCAAAAATTGCATAACCGCAGTCAGAAGTTGCCATGCTTGTCAAAATTTTGATAGCAAAACCAGAAGACCACCCGCACCTTTGCAGCCAATAGTTGCTGTTGGGCCATTCGCCAAATGGGGCATCGATTTCATGACATATAACCCCACCTCGACTAGGGGGCATGGGTATATCATAGTCGCAGTTGACTATTTTACCAAATGGGCCGAGGCGATGCTTACATTAGATAATACTGGTGAAACAACTGCCCTCTTCTTTTTCAATCATGTAGTCGCCAGATTCGGCCTACCACAGGCTATAGTCACAGATCATGGATCGCATTTTCGCAATCACATGATGGTCGAATTGGCTGCCAAACTAGGGTTGTCTCACGACAGCTCTACTCCATATTATCCACAAGCCAACGGACAAGTTGAAGCAATCAACAAGGTCCTGAAATGCATGCTGCAAAGGATGATCGGAGTTCACAAAAGAAGATGGCATCTAATCCTGTACTCAGCTTTGTGGGCTTACCGAACATCGGTAAGGAATGCAACCAGGTTCACACCCTTCCAACTGGTATATGGCCTGGAAGCAGTCTTACCAATCCAATGTGAAATCTCGTCTCTCAAACTCGCAAATGATCTCCTCCCTGGAACTTCAGAAGAAGAGGCTCGTTTCTTGGAATTAATCCAATTGGATGAAACCCGTCGTTATGCCGCGTTGGCTAACGAAGCCCATAAGAAAGCGACTTGGTCTTTCTTTAGTCAAAGCGCAGTTCGACAAAAATGTCAAGCCCCGTGTCTTCTCAGAAGGCGACTTGGTCTTTCTTTAGACCAAGAATCTGACAAATTGGGAGCAGGTAAATTTAAGTCTTTATGGATGGGCCCCTATATTGTTAAACGAGTGTTAGCAAAAGGAGCCTACGAGTTAATGGATTATGACGGAATTCCACTGGCGCAACCTCGTAATGGGTTGTACCTCAAGCGTTACTATGCGTAATGGTAACCAGTATGATTTTGTTATGTTTTTGTTTTCGCTAAAGTGTTTGTTTTGGTCAAGTAATCCACTTTTTATATTTATTGCAGATGTCAAACCTATTGGAGTCATGTGTTGGATATGCCGACGGAGCGAGTCGTAGTTCGCGGAACCTGTCGTCCGCAGCTTGGGCCATTTTTGATCCAAGCAGCGAGTTAGTAAGTTTCAGAGGTGTATGTATTGGTCGATCAAGAAATAACATTGCTGAGTATAGCGCGATGATATAACTTCTCTCTGATGCCATCACTCATGGTATACGCCGACTAATTGTCAGGCTAGACTCACAACTCGTAATACTACAACTCAATGGTATATATTCCGTCCGAAACCCAGCTATTTATCGCATGTTCCTAAGGGTTAAGATTTTGGAAAGACAATTTGATCTTATTCAATATCAACATATTTCCAGAAACTTAAACACATTAACTGACTCATTAGCAAACTATGTGTTAGATAGACATTTGCAACATTTATAAAAAGAAACACATCATCAATGTTTTGCATGTGGATCATGTAGCTCAACCAAAATAAAACTCCGAAAATCAAAATATATATAACTGTTTATGGTTTACACATAATGTTCTGTAACCAAGACAAAATCGGTCAAACGACCCAAAAACTCAAAATTCTAGGGGGCACCCTAGTCTAATGATGCTCGTGATAGCAAGTCACAGCCTGTGCAATCATGCGTAAGAGACGAGTCCATCGTCTGGGCACACCAGTAGTATGCCGTTGTAATCGCAAAGGTAGCTCGTCGGTCCTCACATCTAGAATACCGAGAGTGAGGCCCTCAACCTGCTCCTGCAATGCTGTGAGAGTCTCGGCCGCATCGAGGTCACGAAGAATAGCCCTTCCGACGGCCTCTCCTGCTGGGGCAGCAGCTGGTACTCTCACGTGAATTACTGGACGAACGGGACCAACATCTGCATGTACACATGAATTTGATTAAAGTCTTGATAGAGTAAAGCACAAGGACATTATAAGCAAAAACGATAAACAGGAATATGGTCAGACTTTTTACCAATGGCGCCCCACTATTCGCCATCCGACAATACCAAATCTGGATCACCCCGGAAGTCCATGCCAGCGTATGGATACTCAGAATAAACCATCTCCTGACGATAAAACCACCTGAAGAAGGTATCAGAAAATGAAATCTGAGACTGGCCAGCATTCCTAGACATATGGTCAACCCATCTCTGCATACGTGATTTAGTAGGAGAAGGTAAATCGAGTGCAATGTACTGCGGCTGCGTCAGTGGTATCTTCTCCAAGGCAAAGGCGGTCAAAATAGAACCATACCCAAAGTTCTTCAACCTTCCGCTCTTTATCTTGGTCAATTGTTCTTTCATCACGAGAAGTACTGCGTTGCACCAGTTGAACACCTTTGGTTGGAGGCATTCCAAGGCATGCTGCATGTAAGATCGGTTGGCTACATGAAGAGCCGCACCACCGGCCATCCTACCAAAAGTAAACAGAATAGTCCTGAGGGACCTGTTAGTGACATCACAGATAATGATCTTGGCGTCTCTACTCGGCTGAGATCCTTCTCTGCAGTACCGGCGGACATAATCTCTCACAGAATCGCCTCCTCGAGCCGAACCTAACAAAGAGATGGGGGCACCCCGCCTCGACAAGCCAAGCAAGAAATAGATGTCTACTACAGTCAAGGGGATAGATTTACCCCTGATCTGGAAAACCTGATTGGTAGGATCCCAAGCATCGAGCAAATACTGCAGTAAGTTGATCTGCTGTCTCATGCTAGAAATGCGGAAGAACTTCAGCAAGCCACAGTTCCGCAGCGCGTTTACTGTAACTGGATCATGTAGGGCAAGCATGTCCTCTTCTTCATGCTCACGTTCTCGCCATGTAATGGTCATCTTACTCCAAAGATCTCTGAAAAACAAACAAGAGAGGAGTTAGGTCCTAATTTTGGTGAGAAACAGGCAAAAAATTCCATCAAAAATTGTGCATCAAATTCCCTTTTTGCGCCCAACGCACCTGCAGCAGTGTTCTAGGTGCGTTGAATGTCAGATTGCCTTTAGACAGGCCAACATTCAACGCAGTTTTCGATACACTGAGGGTGCGCTGATGGCAGAACGAGTTCTTCAAACCCCAGGAACTCAGAAAAGCTAGGAATCAAGCTCAAAATGCAAAATGGAAACCATGAAATGAAAGAGCTCAGGTTTAGCTCCTACCTGGTCAAGACGACGTCGAGAATCGTCCACAGAATCTCCCGAAATCAGCTGATGAAAATCGAGGGGGAAAAGCACCTCCAAAGCTCCAACAAACCAAGTTCAAATGAAATGGTAAAATGAGAGGTAAAAAACACTTTTTCATTACTTTTACGTAGTTCAAAGTAAAATATTAGTGTTCTAACTCGTTTTCAAGCAAATATTGTCCATTTCTAACTAGTTTGATGAAGCAGTTGAAAATACAGTACGATTTTTGAAAGTACAAAGCTATTTATGGTAAAATCAAAACAAGACCATCTAATCGAGAAGTTTTAGCACATAGTTCAAGCTCGTTAAAAAATAAACATAAGACATGAGCAAATGTTTCCACTCGCGTTTAAGCTCGTTAAAAAATGAACTATTCCTCAGTAAATAACCACCGTGAATGTAGTACTTCAGCCATTAAAGCCTTGGTCGTGTTTGCACCGTCACCTCCACTTTTTCATTGGCTGATCATTCACCTCCATTTGATTGTTTACCCATTTTGAGGAACAGCTGCGAAGAGTGATTTCACTAGCCATCCTTGTGACACTGCTGTGATTGGAAAATTCCAAACCTTACCTGGAATCAGTTGCTACCCGTTTTATCACTCGTTCCTCAAAAGACGAGTCTCCTTTAAGCTCTTTTCAACTGACTCGTAAAATATGAAAAGATTGTCGAGTCCTTGGCCTTCCAGCTCGTTAAAGGGACATGAAGTGCTATCCCTCATCTAGATTTTAATCTTTTTGGACCTGAGGGATTATTACAAAAAAAGATCAAGTGCTTGTTTTGTTCGGCTCGTTAAAACTATCGAAAATTCATCTCTTCTGTATTGTTTTATACTTTTTCAGACTTAAGCGATTACATGACGAAAAAGGAATTTTGGAGTTACCTTTACGTTCCTTTTCAGACTCTCTAAAATTGAAAAGGACCGAGTTATCTTTGTCGTTAAACTCGTTAAAAAGATTAATAGCGACAAACTTGTCTTTAAACGAGAACGAGTTTCACTATCGCTAGGCTCGTTAAAACATAGCGATGGGTTTGCCCGAAGGGAAAATTATAGAACAAGCATATGTTATCCTCCTCAAGCTTGACAAAAATAAAGAGGTACTGGTCAGCAATGACTGGGGAAAATTGGGAGAAAAACTCAAAGAATCTTTATTGGTAGCAAGTCGCTCTTGAACATGACACTTCCACTCCGTGTTCGAGTCGGGTTGGGTTGTTTCATTCACCGGTCACATCGCCATGGTCACGCCATACCATCCACATTTGGAGTTAATGCTACTGATCCATCACATCAGTGTCGCCGATGTGTTCAAGAGAAGTCATCCAGAGAAGTCACCTGTGTCCCACCCACTACCATACATTATACTCCATTCTTTCATGACCGCCACCCTGAACATTATATCATCAGATCGTTTTCACCTCCATCAAAATCATATGCTCCGTTCCGTGTCATTGATGTGGGATTCATTAAGGCCCTCCTGTGACGGATCACTTCTTGTCGACATCAGCTCATTATCCAAGAAGTTGATCTAGGAACACCCCATTTAGTACTTTGAAGCTTGCATGCCTCAATGGCAAGTTTCTCACTTCCGGCGACAGGTTTACATCAATGACCTTCGACCGAAAGAATTTGCGTGGTGTTCGACGCCAAGTCCTTTATTCACACCACGTGGATTGTACTGCAGTACCTTGAGGATCATTATCATTATCGGTGATTCCTCTCGCGCTTGTTAACAGTTTACATCATTGACTGGTAATCAAGCGATGTCTTTCCATGTTCGACTTCAAAACATTTCTCACATGGATCGACTTGTACTTAGAGTAAAGATCGGATGAGATTGAAGACCCCGGATCTAGTTTCATCCATCCGGGCTGCGATATATATTCAAGGAAATAAAGACATCAAATGTACAACATTGTGGCACAGATAATCATCCTACCAAAAGGATGATGGCTCTATCAGAATCATCAGTCTACCCTCAGACGATTGTCTGTCCTATGTACATGAAAATCAATTTATAAAGCTGAGCATGGGAATGCCCGCCTCAGCTAGATCATGAAAACAGTATGAAGATAATGTATTGTATTGTATCTTATTACAGG
Source organism: Pinus tabuliformis (assembly GCA_031772625.1). NCBI lineage: Eukaryota > Viridiplantae > Streptophyta > Pinopsida > Pinales > Pinaceae > Pinus > Pinus tabuliformis. The sequence continues at coordinate 477,609,200 of CM062806.1, read as the reverse complement.
TCTCCTCCCAGCATTGAAAGAACTTCGGATCCTCATAGTAAAGTATTTCACCCGACAGCAAAAGGTTAACGGCCTCATACTTTAGGGGGGCAACTGTTATAGACATTTTTGTGCCCTACAACTCCAAGCATGAAATGTCCATAAACCAAGGGCTCCTAAGTCCCTAAGAGTGTTGTTCTAACCCCTAAAGGAACAAGGTCAATAGATTACAGCTTCTCCCAGAAGTTCTCCACCAGAAACTGCTCAAAATAAGTCAAAACAGGATCATTTCAGCTGCTCCACTGGCTAGGTGCATTTCATTGCACCTAAATACACTATGAGGGTGCGTTTCATTTCAAAAGTCCCTTCTGTGGGGTGCGATGGGCGAGAAAGGACAAATGGCAGTGTCATTCCGCGAGGTGGAGAGACAATGGAAGCTTCCAGAATCTTCTCCTGTGACACTTGCCTCACTGAATTCGACCAAGGATGAGTAAGAGGCCTTCAGTCTCCAAGTGGAAGCAAGAACTGACAGAGAGAAGACACTAATCAAATCACAAGTTGACTCATCCTCCTTACACACATATATATATGGATCCCTCATCTCAGAGATCCAGAGGCTGGAATTTTGCATATTGTAAGGAATTGCTGTTGGTTTTTTGAGACAAACATCAGAGTATTGGGTGATCTATGCTTTGTTTGAGGTGAAGAGGGGCTTCTTTGCTGGGAGGTTGATGCTGGGTCAGGAACCACCGGTTGTAACTCCTCCTGGATCTTTTCTTGTTTATCAATAAAAACTATTTGAGTTTTTCCTCCATGCTTTTGTATCATTGATGCTTGTTACATTTGTATGGTTAACTTAAATATGATCCTAAGTTGTTTATGAATATAGATCCATGTCTTTGTATAGTGTTCTTCTTCTGTGATCTTACAGGTACTTTGTGAAGCCGGGCAAGTAAGGGAGCAGGTAGCTGGAGACTATCAAAGAAGAGAGGGATTGGATCAAAGGATTAGTGCAAGACACAGGTTGGTTCTTTCTATTCCTCTCTATCTATAGTTCATAAAGGAAATACAAAAGTAGTTTTTCTCTGTTTGTTTCTAAGGCAGCTGTCACACCTTAGTGGGATAGAGCAGTTCTAAATAGACACTTTTCCCTATAACACTAGCCACCCAAGGCAACGTTGTTCTTTGGCATTATTGGAGAGAGGATTCTTTTGGGAGAAGATGCGAGAGGATGTAGAGGAGTATGTACATACCTACATAATTTTTCAGCAAGACAAATCAGATACTCAGAGGCAAGTAGGTCTGTTGCAGCCTTTACCGATTCCTGGGAGACCATGGATGAGTGTCTCGTTCTCACTCAGTTCCACAAGTACAGGGGTATAATGGGAATCATGGTCGTGGTTGATCATTTTTCCAAGTACGTTGTCTTTTTTCCAACAAAGATGCCTTGTGGAGATGAGAGGACTTCAGAGTTGTTCTTCAAGAACATAGTGAAGTATTGGGGTATGCCATTAAGCATCGTATTGGACCGAGATCCGCGATTTACAGGTAGATTTTGGACCACATTGTTCAAGTTAGTCGGGATAGATTTGTTGATGAGTTCGAGTTACCATCTGCAGACAAATGGACAGACCGAGAGGATCAACGCATTGCTGGATGATTACTTGAGACATTATGTGACGGCTGATCAGAAGAATTGGCATGAACCCTTGAATGTATCTCAATTCAGCTACAACATACAAAAGAGTTATGCGACAGGGTACAGTCCATTTGAGGATGTGAATGGACAGATTCCAGTCACACCGTATACCGTAGTGACGGGAGCTTTGCTGAGGAGTCCTCATGCAAAGAAGTTCATGAAGGCTTGGGATGAGACCTTGGAGTTGGCACGGGTGTTCTTGCACGAAGCTGCAAGGAGAATGAAGAAATGGGCAGATAAGGATAGACGGGATGCACACTTCAGTGTGGGAGACATGGTGTTCCTCAGGATTACCGAAGATCAGTTTCAACCACCTAAGGGGACTATGAGATCGTTGACAAGGAAATATGAGGGGCCATTCCGAGTTAAGAAGTGAGTGGGGGAGGTTGCCTATGAGTTGGAGCTTTCGCACCATATGCGTATGAAACATCCAGTTTTCCATATCAGTCAGTTGAAGAGATGGAGACTTGATGCAGATCATCCAGAGAGAGTGGAACCACCGAGGGGACCAGCCATGATTGTTGACAAGCCGAACCTTGAGATGGACAAGATTTCGAAATGTCGGACAACAGGGATTGGTAGTCACATACGACGGGAATTTATTGTCAGATGGAAGAATGCACCGAAGGAGGATAGCTGGGAAACGAAGGACTCACTTTGGAGATGGAAGCAAAAGATTGCGAAACATGACAGCAAGCTACGGAAGATAGCCGGATTGCTAAGGATGGCAATGAACTTAGGAGGGGGAGGACGTAATGCCCTACGATTGTTGCAACGGTCGAGCGGCACCGGCGTGCCCACCGGGCAAGCCTGAATGGTGGAATCGGGCAGCACAACGTGCTGGTGACGGGCGAGACATGGGCACGAGGGCAAGCTGCGGTTGGAAAGCGAGCGGACGAAGTGTGGATGACGAGCTAGTGCACACGAGTTATAGTGGGTGAGCGAAGGCGCACCCACTAGCCGACTTAAACGATGGGCGAGTCACCTTAGTGGGTGGGCTGATGGGTTAAGTGGGCGAAAACGTAAGGCTGGTGGGTCGGCCGAGTGCCCCCACACAAACGAGCCGACAAGTTATGTGTTTGGTTGGTGGGTCGGCCAAGCGCCCCACGCATTGGCACAACCATATACATAAACCGAGCGGTGAGTTGATGGATGGCAAGAAGTGCGAACAAACACATTTGGTGAGTCTGCGGTTAAGGTGCAGGTTGTGGGATGGATGTGCTCGCACGATGGGCGGTTCAAACGAAGGCAGTGAGGTGCATTCGAGCAGGGCGACAAGGGCGTGTGTGCCTGCCAAACGATAAGACCGACGAGTGAATCGTGTAAGGCAACCGCGGGTAGGAGCACCCAGCTGTACGAAACAATAAGTGTGGATTGTTGAACTGGTGCGACCAACATGCCGAGGCGCCCGAGCTGGGCGAGCCGGCCGCACATGGCGGTGTGCTCGAGTTGGACAAACGACACAGTCATTCAGGAAATTATGTAAAGTCGGTTGAGCTTGTCTCTTGGTGAACTTGTAAATTGAAAGATTTAATAAAAGATTATTATCTTGCATATGGTTAAGTGTTTCTCTGTTGTTGAATGTTATATTAATGGTTTTCGCACATTAATATTATTGGTTAAAAATGATGAATGTTAGGCATAGTTTGGAAAGTAAGTTAACTGATGAAAAGGTTAAGTACCTAGCTGATGCCGCACGAAAGCCAATTTATGAAAAAAGAATTGGGGGCGTGACATTAAGGGTTTTGTTGGCTCACCCTAAACCATGCATACACGAATCCATGTTCACTTCGCTCTCGCACTTAGTTACAAACCAAAACTGCAAATTTTTAAAGATTATCACGATCTTTATGGGGGTACACATGCTTCATCAAGCTTACATTACACATTCCAACTCTGGAGTTACCAGGTACATACTTTACAAAAACCACTACAAAACATCCTAGACTTGCTTACTAATAAATGTATGTGACACATAATGCATTATGAAGATATTCCACAAACTCACACTAATTCATACAAACTGGATTGTCCATCATCCTCCAATTTCTAATAATGCCATTTTTAGTGTTGTGTCTTCCTTATATCTAATAGTCAATCATTCCTCTAAATAAATTTGTCTATTAGAAAGCACAAATATGTGACAATAGTGGGCCAAACTAATTTCCACGATATTCTTTTAACACTTTCTAAAAAAATAAAATTTAAACAATGGTTCTCGAAATAAGAGCTCCTCTGCGATGAGTCAACGAAAAAGCGTGGTCGTGAAGCCCTTCAATTTAATTGCAGGGTCAAAAGGTCAGCATGGGGTATTCCATGACAAAAATACTCGTCCAATTCCTTCTCTGGTTATAGCAGATGCTCTGCTGGAGAACACGCTCGGGATCGATCCTCGCAGCCTTCATCAGATGCTACCTGACAGTGTTGTCAACAATGTCGGGCCAACCAAAACCATGATGTTGAGTCCTTACACGTTTCCTCCACAGTCACCGGTTAATAAATTTATTTATCTTCACAATTTCAACAAATAAATCTTAACAAATTTACAATTTTTTTAATTGTATATGACTAACCAATCACCCCACATAACTAAACAATTTACTCCTCAAATTCTATAACTAACTGCACGACACAAACAACCATATTGTGAGGTACCGTTTCATTTTCCATGCTAAACTTTGACCTCTTTGCACTCTCTTTCTCATCATGAGATACGCGGGCAGCGTCGAGGTCTTATCACTTATCATGGTTTTATTAAAAGTATGTGAAGGTTTATGAGCATGCGCAACAGAGTTTTACCATATTCTTGATGGTACCATGAATAAGGAAATCGTGGTCTGACAGCTAGCATTTAATTTATGGAGTATGTACATAATTTAGTATTTAAAGTGAGTATGGGTGTTGTTTATGGCCAATTTCTATTTAAAATTTGGTGTAAAAAATTTAATGGTGGTAATGTTTTTTATGGGCCGAAATGGTTTCAGGACTATTAAAATTCTTTGGGAACCTAAAATCTTTGAGGTAGTAATGGTTTTTTTTTTAAATGGGCCGAAATGGCTTCATGACCATTAAAATCCCTTGTAAACCCAAAATCCTCAATCAGCTTGAGACTTATAACCAAGATTTCCAACATCCTGAAGCAGCTTGAGATCTATAATTAAAATTTTCAATTTTCAAAAATCAGGTTAGAATCATGTTAGAATTTTTATTGTTTTCAAAATGAAATTGTAATCTTGTTAAATTTAAGCTTCATAACAAATTTATGAAAGGGGTTTAGGGGAAAATCACAACATCATTTATTTGTAAACAAGTTTCAAACCAATTAACCGTACCTATATCCGTCTAATTCCCCCATATTCAAGGAATCAGCAATAAGTATGCTCATCGCTCACCATCAAATTCAGATATGTAATATGCCCACTAATGAATTGCTCTACAACTTGTTTTCTATGAAGAACTCTGAATCTCTTTTTGTACCAAGTGGTCGGTTCGTTTGAAACATCAATTAGGCATCTTAAGGATGACAGTATATACATACTGATACTCGGCATCTCCTTGACATTATAGATCAGTCTAAAAAAATTTCTGAAAGAAAAAATTTAATCAAGGTTTTAGCATTCTGCCTATGGCAATATTATAAAAACTTAAATGAAGATTAAATTTAGTATAATACTTATTCCATTTTTTCAATCATTTCACCCAAACCAATTGGATTTTCTGCCACTATAACACTATTTCCGAACTTTCCTATTCTTACACAAACCGGTTGCATATTCTACCACATTGAAGTGGCTTTTTCCAGATTTCTCGACCAAGATTCAACGACTTTACCGACCAACTCAACCCATCCCTGGTTATTTACAAGAAAATATAAAACCCAGCAGTTAGAAAATAAATAAAACTATAAGCTTTCCCGAAATCAGTTGGATATTGTGCCACATTGAGGTGGCTTTGCCAGCTATTCTTTTTGTGCTAGAAAAACACACAGGCTAACATATATGAATCAAGGGTATGGTTTGTCTTTCTCATTTTTAATTAGATAATTAATTGATTCTAAAAATACTAGTTATCCCAAAAAAATGGTTGAAACTCACAATTACGTGTTTTACTGACTTCATATATAATTAATTACTCATTTTTGTGAAATGGGAATTTTTATATTTTAACAGTTCTTTTTAATCTCAAGGGTTATATTTATAGACGATGCTTAGCATAAATGCCTAGGTGTTATTTTCTGAAATTCAAACATTTTTTCCATGGTTTGGTGAAAAGATATTTGTTAGTTTATTTCTAGATTCACAAAATTGAAGTGATTTGTCACCATTGTTGACAAGCCTATGAATGTACGATTTGTTTTTGAGAAAATACATCCAAATTTTACGGCTAAAACCATCAATAAATGTAAGAAAATAAAAGCTTCCACCATATAGATTGAATTTGTATCTAAGAGGACAAGTTCTAGGACCTCTAAGACCATGATAGAAAAAGTAGACACATATACTACATATATTACTAATGAAAGAAATCCAAAAATTCTTGGGCATAACTTACCCTTCTCTTGGTTAAATGGATTATATTTAACCATGCATGGAAAAATTTCTAGAATTATCTAACCATATGAGATTTTAGAAACATCTAAAATAAACTAATTATCCAATAACAAAAATATTATGAATCACACGTAAATCTCTCCAATGTAATTCACTGCCCATTCTCTTTAACAAGGGAGATTGCAAGCTGGCAACTCTTATCTCGATTGCATTGTAGATTCCTTAAATCAGCTTGCGTCGCTGCTCGGGCCTACTTTTCCGTCTTGGATTACATAGACGGACATTGGCATTGATTAGGGGAGGGATGTCATTCCCTGTGCGCCCTCCCCTCCACCTCAGCTACCGGCACATGGCTCCCATAGGCGCTCGTACGACACCTGCCCGACGTGTTGTGCCACGTGTTGTGGTGGGTGTCAAGGTTTATAACCCTAATTTTAACCCTTTCCACCTCCTGCTTCTGCCTATTTGCCACGATGTCTGCTCTGCTCTGTGTATTTTTGTTCGGGTCCAGTGTTTGGGTGAAGCACTCCGCTGACAGTGGCGCGGGACGGGTCCATTTCCTATGCGGCTTGTCCGCCATTGTTGGCCTGCTAACCCTGCTTAACTGCTTGCACGCACTCGTTATCTGTATAGGGTTTCCGCTGTTCTTGTTTCATTCTGCCTGCCAGTCTTGTTCGTTCTGGATGCCGAGGGTTTACACATACCTTAGTGGTTGTTTCATTCGCACGACCTGTTGTTTGGGAAGGAGCCAGTTCCAATCTCTAGCTAGTTTGATGTTATAGGTAAATTTATAGGTTTTTGATGATTTTTGTTTCACATTGTCTTTGATATTTATGCCATTTCCTAATTTCCTATTTTTCCATGTTTTCCAAGTTGGTTGCAAGTCTGGCGAGCCCTGGAGAACGTGTGGAGAACTCTGGAGAAGGTTTCAACATGAAAGACTCTTGGACATGGCTTGTACGTCTATCCGGTAGGAAAAATCCTACCAGCCATTACCCCACTGTGTTTTTCAACACCTCACCTTCCTATTGGAATTTTTGTTATTTTGCTCTTGAAGTTTTGTAGGTTTAGGGTTTGCTTTGTTGTTTTGTTATTGTTGCTCTTGGAGGTCAGTTTGTATGCTGAAATTGTCAATTTGTATGCTGAAATTGACCTTAGGTGTGAGCAGCTGTCATTAAGAACCCTTTAGAGGTGGCCTGCTATCACAATGGGTTTTATTCTTTGATTTTGGTCTTTGAAATTTGGGGTTTATGTTGGTGTTATATGTCTTCAGATATGTCCAATGTGGAATTAGTTCTTGTCATTCAAATTAAAAATTATGTTAGATAATTTGCAGATAAGATTATTGTGTCTAAATTAACATAAGCGTTTCACAGGTCAGTCAAATTTGAGCTTATGTTGTAATTAAAATGGGTTTGTGTTAATCATGGTGCATAAAGTTTCTGATAGACTTTGATGGGTCAACCAAATCTGAACTTCCATTGTAATCTAAAATGGGTATCTATTAATCATGATGTAGAAAGTTTTTAACAGACTTTGATAGATGTAAATTTGGAAGGTCTTGTTTTTGGATGTCAGTTTGTATGTTGAAATTGTCAGTCTGTATGTTGAAATTGTGAGTTTGTATGCTAATGCGATTAAAAGCCCTTCAGATGTGGCCTGCTATCACAATGGGGTTTATTCTTTGATTTTGGTCCTTGCAATTTGTGATTTAGCATGCTATTATTATATGTCATGTCCATCACATTCTTGGGAGTGTGAATGTAATAAGATGTAAATTTGGGTTTTAGTCAGTGTGATTGATTCATTGACTCACTCATCATTGTAAATTTATACACAAATTATTCTGATTTGCTTCTCTTTCATGGTTGTACATTTATACACATCAATTATTGAGATTTTCTTCCATTTGTTCCACAGTTCCAATGCAATGATTCATCAGGAACTATTCTACTTTTCACCCTTATACTTATATTCAATAAATATGTTCTTTAGTTTCTTAAATATGATCAAATTGGAACTTTGGCCTAAGTTATGTAATTAATTCTAATTTTGGTTTTATGAATTGCAACGAGCTTCATAGTGAACTCTTGATAGTTCACAGAAAAGACAAGGAGTGAATAGACTCCTTTCATAATGTTGTGTGTAACCGGACAACATATGAAGAGTTCAAAATGTGTAGTAGAAAATGAAAGGGATGCAAGTAGTTAATTATCTTCCTTCCCGTGCAAGGAAATCCCTGTAAGGTCTGTGATAATACTTGTAGTTGCTCGCTTCTCTCTGTTCCAAGATATGCCATGTCCCTTTGTCCAACATGCAATGTTTCTACTAGATCTCTCCATGATTTTATCTTAAATGGTTATTGCTCTGGACATGCTAAGTTCTGTGTTGCAACGTGTTTATAATTTTCTTTGTGCTTGCAAATGTGAAATTTTTGTATTGTTATCTCGCTTATTGATTTTTACTAAGCAATGTTTCTACAATGTTTATTGTAGCCATGTGTCTCTTTTATCGTAAAGTAATCTGCACTTGTAACTTAGTTAATCAATCAATAGATTTCTCAGAGGTTGGCTCAATGCATTAGTTGTATTGCCCATTTGTATTATGTTTTAATTATAGGTATTATGTGCATTATCTGTTGTTTCATCATCAAGTATTGCTACAACCTCATGAAATGTAAACTAAAAATGTTGTCATTGTTTCACTTCTGTAAATCATTTGGTGTGTAGATGCATAACAGAAAATCCCATTTGCATTCTCAGGTAAGATGTCTACATTGTAATAGACTATAGATGTTCCTTCTAAAATGGATTTTGGTTACAATGCTTCACACAGTATGAAATAAAACAACCTAGGTTGTAAGCCAAAATGTTTCTGTGACAAGAAAAAGATACAATCCATCCAAAATCCACATCATAATGTGGTTACGACCAAAAACATATGACACCCCTATTCTTTATGGACCTGAGAATCTTGAGTGCTAAAACTCCCCGAGTTACCTTCTTGAGCTAGGTAGGTTGGCCTACCTAAAAATGGTTTATTAGGAAATGGTTGATTGCTGCCATATGATTGAGTCCAATTTTCAGCTTCCAACCATGGAGGTATTGAGTACCCATAACTCACATTTTCACTACTAACCCCTTCATTAACTGGAGGTGTGTAATGACCATACATACAATTCACACCTCCTCTGGTAGGAATAATGCAAGTGGGTAAACCCTCAGTTTGATAGTGAGGCACTTGAATGTTTATGAGATCTTGGAATAATGGCGTATTATCTGCAATGGAGCCCAATGAGTTTGAAATAATCCTGGTTTCATCAGCTATGCTTGCATCACTGTCAACCATATTGATCATCCCTTGTTCCTTTTCAAGCATTTGTTGTGTCTTGCTTGATTCCTTTTCCTGTCTTGCCATTTATTTTTTTTGGTCCTTAACTTGCCTTGCTTTATATCTTTTAAGCCTTTCATCTGCTTGACGTTGTGCTGCAACAATCCTTGCTGCCTTCTTCTGCTTGACTAGATCCTTCTTTTTTTGTTTTAATTCTTGCATTTCAAATTATTTTTTTTTCAGACTCAACTAACAGGTTTATATAGTCCTCTGAGGTGAGTAACTGTGAGCTTCGGCCCAAACGAAGACTCCCCGGTGTACCTTGCTTTTTTTATTGATACTCTCTCTACTGGTAGCTTTAGCAACCATCCAAGTATCTTCTGCATCCCTCCCACCTGCATGTCATTGCTTGGTACTTCCCTTTCAATATCTGATGGAACTGATTGAACTATATCATTCTCTTCATTTGATGCCTCATTATGTGCTTCATCTTCTTCCATTGATCTATTATCCACAAAAAAATGAGCAATTTCACTATTCAATTCTGCTGGTTGTGAGGGCATGTTCATGCTTTGTTCATTGGTTGTTGAGACACTATGTGCATTCATATTAATCATTGCTTCTGCTAGCCATGACAGTGCGGTTACTTGGCTTGGCAATGTCAATTGGTCATTGTCAACTGCATGTTCAGCAATTTCATTAATAATATCAACAACAAGAGTTTCATGTTCTTGAGTTGGTGGAACGATCTCCATGTTACTGCGAATTTGTTCATGGTTATATTGTGTTTCACATACAATTTCATCATCTTCATCATATAAGTGTCCTTGACAGAGGGAAATCATATTACCAACTGCAACCACATCATCTTGGTCATCTACTTCTTGCACTTCAACACCTGTTTAGGCATTCCCTTCTTCTTGACCATCCACATGAAATGCTTGGCTACAACTAGTATCATGAATAAGAGAATCATATTTCAGTGGCCAAATTCCTGTCCTCCTAAAGCCAACCTTGATATTTGATGGTGTCAGAGCCCTTTTAAAAGCATTACTTGCAAGCTCTACTAGCTCAAACCTTTTCACCTCAACCCCTAGATTCTTTGCCATCCATGCAGCATGCTCCAACCTAAAATAGTTCTTGAAAGGGCTAAACAAACTAACATCAAGGGGTTGCAGTTTGTGAGTGGTATGAGCGGGCAATGTCAACAGGTTGATGCCTAAATTGTTTGTACAACCATGTGACTCTAATATCAATAGGTGTTTGTTATTAGGCGATACGCCACCTGGTACCGATGCAACAATTGAAAAAGCCAATTTAAAAACAATTTTTTAGTCATCCATGCATGGGGATGTGCAGCCATGCATGCACCTGGTTCACAGTTCTGTATATAGTTTTTTCAGTTGATTTTTACCTTTGAATAGATAAAATCCTGGGATTGAAGTACCAATTGCATTGACACAACATAAAATAGTTATCCACTCCCTACTCTTAGGCAAAATCTTTGGCACATTTCGGCTCCTTCTCTTGGCAATTACCCACAAGCAATACTTCCTCCCTGCCTGTAAACTTGTTTCATCACAACTCCATATATGGTCTTCTCCATAAGAATGTTTATCATAAGCACTAGAAAGTGTGTCATAGAACTTTTGCACAACTTTAGAGCGTAAATTTAATGCTCTGTCTGTGTCAAGACCCTCAGTAGTACTCAATACAAGTTCTGAATGCCTTTTTTTTAAACCCAAACCACCATAATTTACCAAGAAACCCATCTTTGAATGGGTTTGGCCTCCCTTGATAAATTTGAGCAACTGTAGATTTGAGTTGTATCAACTTTATCCCATGTCCCAATTGGCCCATCTCTTTACACCATCCAACCACCTCGGCTTCCTCCCCCTCAGTCATAACTGTAAGAGGCCCTCTACATTTTGTATGAGTCAGTTCATTTATCCAATAATGTATTGTTGAGGGAGGAATACCATGTTTTTTTGTAGATGCTTGAACTGAGTATCCATTATGGGGACATCAACAACAACGTGGAACATTGATCTGTTTTGAAAAAAGGGACGTGTTAAAATTTCCATTCAAAGTTGTGTTTAAAATTGTATGGATTTGTTTTTTTTTTAACAACATGTTTGTTGTTGCGTATTCATCTGCCCTTTTCTTTAGAGAAGAGAGTGATGGCTAACAAGTGAATTGGTTGCATAAGTCCAAGGCCAATGTGTCCCCTCATCTAGCTCGAAACCAAATCTAGACGTGATCGTATGCGACCTCATTATTTCAACATTTGAGGCATGACCAAGCATGATTTGCTTGATTAGTAGATCATGATGCCACAATTGATCTCTTAACGACATCAGGCTGACAAGAGGGTCAACGTTTGACTTTAAGAGGTAGTAATTAGCATTTTTCTCACTCATATTTTCCTTGGTTTTTTCTTTGCCAACCGCAATCTGCTATAGACTATTTTGAGATTGATTGTCTCGACATAACTATTGAATTTCTTGGTCACCTATTGGTTGTGAAGGTCTAAAGGTGGTCTTTAATTTATTGAAGTTTTTTTATTTATTAAAAATGAATAATCAAATTTTTGAAGCTTATGTCAATGAGAGTAATAAGCTTGATGGTTCCAATTACACTAATTGGAAGTTTAAGCTGCAGACTCTACTTGAGGGACATAATGCCTATGGCATTGCCACCGGTGATGAGGTCAAGCGACCGCTGCAACTGGTGGATCGAATGCAGTAATTCAAGCCTGGGAGAAAAGGGAGATGAAGGCAAAGGTTCTCCTCAAGTTATCAGTCAAAGATTGCATCATCCCTCACATTTGGGAGTGCAAGACGATGAATGATATATGGACAACTCTCAAAGGAATGTACGAGATCAAGAACACTAGTCGAAATTTGTACCTCAGGAAGAAGATTCTCTCCATCAAGATGGAGGAGAATGAGTCTGTTTCTTCATTCATATCTCAGATAAAGGAGGCTAAAGATAAAATAAGTGATATTGGTGAGACTGTGTCGAATGGTGATTTGGTGACGCTAATGATGAACGACATGACAGATGATTATCATATGTTTATCATGGGATTGAATGCAAAAGGAAAGTCTCCAGGCTTTGAAGAGCTTACTAGCATCTTGCTACAAGAAGAAGAAAGGAGGTTGTCTCAAACCTCAAAATCTAGATCTTGCATTGATGACCAAGTTCAAGCCCAAGGGGAAAGCAGTGGTTGATAAGAGAAAGGGTAGTGTATCACGAAAAACGAAATCACAAGGTATGACCTCGCATAAACATGACTGTACTTCTAAATGTTTTAATTGTGGTAGGATAGGCCATATTGCTAAATTTTGCCATAAGAAAAAAGCAGATGGTGAGAGGTACAAGCAGAAAAGACATGCAGGTCATCTGGTTGATGTAGATTAGAACCAAGATGTCAGATTATTTATGGCTAAGACTACACTAGCCACTGAGGAGGATGAATAAGATATTTGGTTCATAGATTTTGGAGCCTCCTCACATATGACAGGTAAAAAGCAATGGTTCATAAATTTTAGAGAATCCAACACTTGAGTAAAAGTATACCTTGGAGATGATAGAGGTTATGAGATCAAGTGACATGGAGATGTTCTTGTCACTCTGCCTGATGGAAACATCAGGAATATATCTGATGTGTGGTATGTTCCTAGTATTAAAAAGAACCTGATTTCTGTATCAAAGATTACAGATTAGGATCTCAAGGTAGAATTCTTTAAATCTTATTATATTATTAAAGACTTGTTGGACCAGATGAAGCCTATTGCTATAGGTGTTCGGATAGGAGGACTCTACAAACTGGATGTGAAGAGTACACCACAAAAAGCATTGATTTCATTGGATAAGTCTACTGAAAACTTGTGGCATCAGCGACTTGGGCACATCAATTTCACTGATCTTCTTCTGTTGCAGAACAAAGGTATGGTGAATGGTCTTCCTATTTTGAAAATTTTTCATATTGATTGTGAAGCATGTGCATTTGGTAAACAACATAGAGATGAATTTCTTGTTGTTAAAGATAGGAAACAGAGAGATACACTCGAACTTGTACACATTGATTTATGTGGACCTATGTAGACAAGATTGTTAGGTGGGGCCTGCTATTTTTTAATCTTTGTTGATGATTGTACAATATTCACATGGGTGTATTTTCTCAGACAAAAGAGTCATGCCTTCGAGTATTTCAAGCAGTTCAGGAACATGATTGAAAAATAGAGAGGGAAGTTCATCAGGATTCTTCGATCAGATCAAGGTGGAGAATTCAAGAAAGGGGATTTCATAAAATACTGCAAAGAGCATGGGATACAACAGAAATTTACAACACCTTACACTCCTCAGCAGAATGTAGTAGCTGAGAGGAAAAATCGAACATTGGTGGAGTGTGCTCATAGTATGGTGAAGGGTAAGAATCTAACTAATGGTTTTTGGGCAGAAGTTGTCAATACTGCATTGTATTTGAAGAATAGGAGTCCCACTAAAAGTATTGATTATAAAAGTCCTTTTGAAGCGTTGTTTGTATTCAAGCCTACAGTAAGTCACCTTAGAGTATTTGGTTATAAAGATTTTGCGCATATTCCTAAAGAAAACAGGAATAAGTTAGATTCAAAGGCCATTAAATGCACTTTCATTAGATATTGCAGTGAGTATAAGGCTTATAAATTGTTTGATCCTCTACTCACAAGTTGTTTGTTAGTAGAGACGTAGTATTCCATGAATAGGTTGATGATGGAAATCATGTTCAAGATAATGAAGAATGTATGTACCCTTACTTTTAGATGAGGATGTTGAAACAGGGATCAATCAACAGCAAAAACAACAACAACAATAGCAACAACAACAACAACAGCAGCAACAATAGCAACAAAAACAGCAAGATAAAGAGGAGGAAATCGAGTTCATTCCATAAATAGAAGAACATAGCAGAATAGTGGACACCCCACCACTCACGAGATCTAGCAGACCGACACAGTTACCGGCACGGTATAGGGGTTGTGCTTTCATGACTAGTATGTTAAACATTGCAGAACCTTCTAATTTTCATGAAGCTAGTAAGAGTTCTGAATCGAAGGAAGTAATGAAGGAGGACTATGAATATATTATTAAGAATAATACTTGGGATCTAGTAAATCTTCCTCATGGTAAATAACCAGTAGGTTGCAGATGGTTATTTAAGTTGAAATTTGAAGCAGATGGGTCTATTGATAAGTATAAAGCAAGGTTGGTTGCAAAGGGGTATTCCCAGAAAGAAGGTATTGACTTTGAGGAAACATTTGCCCTTGTTGCAAAATAAATACTATTAGATTTATTATTGCTTTTGCCACTAAGCATCATTGGAAAATACATCAATTAGATGTTAAATATTCTTTCTTAAATGGTGATTTAAAAGAAGTAGTATACTTAATGCAACATGAGGGGTTTGTTAAGAAGGGAAAAGAGCATTTAGTCTATAGACCAAAGAAAGCTTTATGTGGTTTAAAACAGGCTCCTAGATCCTGGTACGACAAAATTGATTCATTTTTCCTCATGCATGGCTATAAACGGAGCAAAAATGATCCTAATTTGTATACTGTGTTTAATGATGAAGGGCATATAGTGTTTATTTCTTTATATGTAGATGATTTGATCATGGTAGCGAGTGTAGACAAACTCATTGTAGAAATCAAGCAACAATTATCACAGAAATTTTAGATGAAGGTCCTTGGAGAAAGGCATTACTGTTTGGGTCTAGAAGTTTGGAGAGATTCAAGCCAAACTTTCTTGTCCCAGGGTAAGTATGCTAAGAGTTTGTTGACTAAATTTAAAATGGATGAGTGCAAGGTTGCATTTGTGCCTTTACAACAGAACAACAAACTTCAGGTGAATGATGGTTCAAAATATGCAGATGCAACATTGTACAAACAATTGGTTGGTAGTCTTAATTATTTGACTACAATGAGACCAAATCTAGCTTATGCAGTGAGTGTTTTGAGTCAATTCATGACTCAACCTCAGGAGAACCATTGGCTTGCAGCGAAAGGAGTACTGAGGTATCTGCAAGGAACTTCAGACTTTGGTATTTTGTATTCTGATTCATTTGATGTTAGCTTGACAGGTTATATAGACTCTGATTGGGTGGAAAATTTAGATGATAGAAGATCAATTACAGGTTACGCCTTTAGCATTGGATCCGACGTCATCTCTTGGTGCAGCAAGAAGCACCATACTGTAGGCTTATCCTCAGCAAAAGCAAAATATCAAGCTATGTGTGCAGCAACATGTGAGGCAGTTTGGTTGCGCAGATTTCTCCAAGATGCAGGAGAAGAACAAGTAGAATCTATGGTTATCAATTGCGATAATCAAATTTCCATCAAACTTTCTTACGATCCTGCGTTTCGCAAAAACACGAAGCACATAGACACTCAATTTCAGTTTGTTGGGAAAAAGGTGCAGTCCAAAGAAATTTGTGTTGAATATTGTAATTCTTGTGTGGCTGATATATTTACTAAACCTCTTGGAAGACTGAAGTTTGAGTTGTTTAGGGACATATTAGGTGTGTTTAAGAACTCTTTCTCCATTAAGGGAGAGTGTTAGAATTAATGGAGAATTAGCTATTACTGTTACGTAGTTGTGATTTTTCTTTCTATAGTTATTCAATTCCTATTCTGTTGGGATATGATTTGTTGTCCCTAAAAAATTTACATATCTATTTAATATTGAAGATAAATGTGAAGCCAGTGTGGCGTTTTTCTTGAAGGAGCTCCTGGTGATCCGCACCTGTGAGCTCCTCTTGTTTTGGTTTGTCATTTCATGTCTTCCTTGTGCAACTCTTGACATTTTTTTGCTAGATTGTGATCAACACGTAACAATGGGATCCCATAGGCCCCTTTTTTTTTAATATATAGAGGAATGTACATGTTTTAAACGAGCATGTGTTATTTTAAAACATGTGTTCTTTTAAAAGAGGAGTGTGTGCATTATTTTTTCATGTCAAAAGCCCATTTGGAGGTTCGAAAAGGGAGGACTTAAAATAATAGGAAGACACATGGTCTTTTAGTAATGCATGTGTAGTTCTAAAAGACGATTCTTCGACACTGAAAATTAGGTATCATTTTAGTGTGAGCATCCATATGTTTAAGGGAATGTTCCTGGTTAATATTTTATTGGGTTTACATCTGAATTAGTTTAAATTTCAAATGGTTTGTCAGATTGGTAGACAATTTTGTTGGGAGATTTAATATATGTGATTAGGGATTTCATGTTTAGTATTTGACATTGTTTGAAAATATTGGTTATATATATTTTTTGGATTTTGTCTTACAAATGGGTTTTTGATATTAAGGTCAGTTTTTTAAGTGATTTTTTTTTTCAATTATGACATGATAAAGAAAGTATCAGATACATAGTATGACACTCCTAAACAAAAGATATTTATTGATAAAAAATTTCGACCTAGTAAATTCTAATTTTTATTTAGAATTTATATCTATTTTAATTGCTCTAATAAA
Organism: Pinus tabuliformis; assembly: GCA_031772625.1. Classification (NCBI taxonomy): domain Eukaryota; kingdom Viridiplantae; phylum Streptophyta; class Pinopsida; order Pinales; family Pinaceae; genus Pinus; species Pinus tabuliformis. Next base: position 477,592,125 of record CM062806.1, on the reverse strand, counting down.
AGTGATATGAATTCTTAATATATACCCTTTCTTTCCCTATTTTTTTCTAATACTTAATGTATATAATCTTTGTATATACCATATATATATTTTAAAAGATACAAAAATGTGAACAACAATAAAGTTTTAAGTTTAATTTTTTCCCTTAGTTTTATATAATATTTTGTTTCCAACCAAAGAAATTATGAAAGTGATAATGTTGAAAATATTTAAAAAATAAATTTATTATTTAGATTTTTTAATTATTATTAATTTTTTTTTTAAATTAAAATTTTCAAAAATATTAAAGAAAATAAAACAAAATTAATTTATTATTTCAACCCTTTATAATTTTACCATTATAAGATTACTCTATTTGTTATTCTTATTGAAAATCCAATATGTTATAAAAAGTACCATATTCATTATACTGATTCCAAATCCAATATGTTATAAAAAATATTATATTCATTGTACTGATTCCAAATCCAAATTGTTTTGAAGGAACGAAATGTTTATTCACATTACTTTGATGAGTGCATTAAGAAAACCATTTGCATTTTATATGTCATGATGAGGAGATTTATAACATCTTTATTTACCCTTAAGAAAACCATGTGCAATTTATAGCGTATAATGAGGAGATTTACAATATTTTTATTTACCTAAAAGTAACGTGATAAAATAAATATATCAGAATTTTCACCAGATGTTGTAAAGGAAATGCCGTTGTTGGTAGAAATACAGAAATATTCTTAAATTTGTACCAATATTTATAGGCAAAAATATTTTTGTCTTTCGGATTTTCTAACACTTGTGAAACATTTTCATGTTATAAAACAAAGTCTAGAAGTCATAAAACTTACAAGGTGGTGGAAAGTTTAAAATGGTGCAAAGAAAGACAAGTTCGAGGGATACTCATGAAAACATTTAATGTTTTTTTTTCTCGGCAAAACTAACTAGTCTATTTTATTATATACAGGTAACATTACAATCAAGGAAAACTGGTTGCCCAGGACCGACTGTGGCTCCATGGGCAACACTTTTAGACTCAGACTTCTCCCTCTCATGGCAGCATCCCCAGAATAGAATATTACACATGACGTAGCTTAGTTCTTGGAAGAGAAACAAAAAAAGCCAAAGTAATGGCTGACACAAAACGTCCCACGCAGGGGCAGACAGCAAAACATCCCACACAGGGGTTTCCAACAGACTTTTCCAAGCAGGGGACAAAACATTTCCCACGCAGGGGCTTCCAACATTCTCTGTTTTAGTAGCCGTGAACATGCCATGAACTAAAAGGAAACAAACAACGATAATTGACAAAACCCGGAAACCCACTGAGACCCAGCACACATACCCGACCCGAGAGAGAGAGGAGTGTGAAGAAGAGTGCCCCTGAGAGTTAGTCGTCTGGTTTTTCCTCACGAATCCAGCACCAGCCTTGACCCTCTGGGACGCCCTCCCACATCGCCATCCAGTCCGGTAGTGCCTCCCTCTTTGGCTCTTGCGGTTGAGTGGAGGCTTGCTGAAGCTCCCCTTCCAAATTACCCTCTGCATTAGATAACTGCACCATAGGGCTTTTCCCCTTATTGCCCTCTGAGCGAACCTCATCATGGGTTGGTTGAGTTCCTTCCCTGTCTTCCTCTGGAGCCTTGGTAAAGAGGACTGAAATATGTGCCTGAATTCCTTCGTTGTCCCGCGAGCCGCCCAAGGTGAAAATGGCCGAGCCAAACGCTGGGAGCTTGGGCATTCCGTCATTAGAGCTTCCCGCCTCCAGAAATTGACCAGCTGAAATTGGAGTGGCTCCCACCCTTCGATAACAGTAGCAGCAACAGCAATGATGATGAATATCTGCTGCAGGGGGTCGAGAAGACTCCCCACGCCCCGAGCCTCTTCTGCACGGCATTCTCTCACGCGGCGGTGCCATGGATTCCAGCACAATACCTGAGAGCCTGCTGCAATTGCGCGCCCTCCCAATTGAGTTCTGTACACAATGGAACGCGGGGCTGAACCCAACAAAGCAAAAACTAAGGCCCGAATAAACCAACAGAACGCACACCTCCTCTGAGCGAATAACTTCAACTGCACCGCAATTCTGCCCAGCGATCTGAGTGACTGCCTCAGCCTTCTGAGCCCAGCACTGTGATAGTCCTTCATACTTAAGCCAACAAACATTCCTTTGCAGCCTGCCTGCATTAAATGCGCTCTGCCTGCCCGCCATCGTTTCCAGCGTCTGCGTTAAGGCATTCAAGAAGCCTCTCCCGTCTTAAAGCCTCGTCTGCGGTGAGCACTGAAGGCTCTTGTCCTTCACGTGGCGGCACATGCTGGGCATGTGGCCAGCCATATCCCCAGTCCTTGACACCCGCATTCGGGGCAACAGCCTCGCCTTGGATAAGGCTTTCACAGCCCTGGAGGTGCTGCCTATTAGAGATGATATTTATGCTTCCAGCTTGAAGGGGGATATCAGTCTCGACCCCGATGTTGGCTAGGAGGTCAGCAATTTTGTTGCCTTCCCTTTTGGTGTGTATGAAGGAGATGGCTCTAGTGGTGCTTAGCTTTCGTGCTAGAGCAGCTAGCCTTGCTTCTAGCCTCCAACTGGGTGCTACTTTCCTAGCTTGCGAGCCATTCTGTAAACGGATAGCCATGCTGATGAGAATCTGGGAGTCACCTTCTACTATCAGGGGTTGTAGATTGAGGCTCCAGGCTTGCTGAAGGCCCTGCCACAGCCCTTCCAACTTAGCTGAGTTGTTGGTGTCCCATCCCATGTTCCCAAAGTAGATTAGCTTAGGAGTACCTGCATGGTCCCTTAAAATGCCTCCAAATCCTGCGGCTCCTGGATTGACTTTGGATGCCCCATCGAAATTCAGTTTATAAGAATTTTTGGGGGGTGGAATCCATTGGCAGAAGTTCTTGGAGTTACTGGAAGGAATGTTGTTCTTGAGCGAGTCTTGAGGAATCTGCAGCTGCCAATTAACTAGAATGTTATGCTCATTGTCAGTGGATGGGAGATCTTCCTTGGTCCAGACTTGAAGAGCCATCGTCTCTTGTATGTTCCTGTGTATCTTGCTCCAAGTTTCTTCAGAGGGCGATCTTTTGTTTTTAAATATGCGTTGATTTCTTTCCTTCCATATATTCCAAAGAACAATCCCTGGAATGATGCTCCATAAATGGTTGAGGAACCTGCTTTTGAAGGGATGTTTTGGCCATTGTCTTATGGTATTGATGATGTCGCTTTCTCCTCTGCATCTTTTTTGACTTCTGAAGCTGACCTTATCCCATAATTGATTGGCAAGAGGACAAGTATCCTAGAGGTGTTGGAGAGTCTCTTCACTTTGTGAGCAGTTAAGACAAATCGAAGGGCCATGAAAGTTTTTCTTTCTAAGCTTATCCCAAGTGAGAATTGTTCTATGTCCTACCAGCCATAGAAAGTAGGAGATTTTTGGCCAGGGCCCAAGCTCCCAAATTTTTCTCCACAACGGGTCCGGAGGTGCGTGGAGGTTACATATCACCCGGTAGGCTTCTGAGGTAGAGTAGGATCCTTTGGGTAAATATCCCCATCTGAGAATATCTTCACCGTTATCCTGTCTTATGCATCTTTTCCTGAGCTCGATCTGCAGTTCCTCTTCCTTCCTAGCATCTGTACTATTGAGTATTTGGTTGCTTTGCTTCCATTTTCTAAATCCATATTCCAGCTCCGTCATCCAGTATCGGTGCACCTTTTCCTGCTGCTGCTCCTGCCCTTCCGGAATCAAGGAGGGGTGAAGAACATTTTTGAGTTTGGGCAATTGATTCCAGGCATCCGTCCAAAATCTAGCAGTGCATCCATTCCTAATTTCCCAAAAGCTGTGCTTTTGAATCAACTGATAGTGCTGCGTGGCTGAGTTCCATATTGGAGATCCCTTTTCTGTGGGAGTGAATCTAATGAGTTCTTCTTGGGGCCTATTTCCGGCGTATTTGGCTGTCCAAATTTTACCCCAGGGTTTGTCAGGGTTAGTGATCCAATGCCACCATATCTTAGCATTCATGATGGAATTGCTGTGCTCAGGATCCCTTAGCCCTATACCCCCTCTGTCTTTAGGCATACATACATTGGTCCATTTAACTAAGGCCCATTTGCGATTGGTGGCTGAGCTGCTCCAAAGGAAATTGCGCTGTAGGTTTCTCAGACCTTTAAGAACCCACTTAGGCGCTGCTAGAATTGAAAATAAATACAAGGGAATTGCTTGCAGTACCGATTTGATGAGAACAATGCGACTGGCCAAGTTAAGAGATCTATGAGTCCACAGATTGAGACGGATGTCAAGTTTCTCAAGAAGGGAGCGCCATGCGGGTTGCTTAATGGCTGAGGCCGTGAGGGGAGCGCCCAGATATTTGGAGGGAAGGGAAGCGGAGGGGAAGCCCAGGATACAGGTTATGGCAGATTTGACAGAGGTAGGAGTATGAAAGAAGAAAACTTGCGATTTGGAACAGTTGATATGGATTCCTGAGGCCTCTGAGAAGTCCTGGAGGAGGGATTTGAGAGGGAGCGCTTCTTGAGCCGATGGATAACCAAAAAGCATCGTGTCATCAACGAATTGCTGATGAGAGGAGGCTGATGAGTTGTGAACGGAGATACCTCTGATCTGGTGAGAATGGAGGGCCTGCTTGATGTGACGCCCTAGCCCTTCTGCCATAAGGACAAAGAGAAAAGGGGATAGGGGATCCCCTTGCCGGATGCCCCTGGAGGGTTTGAAAGGGTGAGCGGGAATACCATTCACAAGGATTGATAAGTGAGTGGACGAGATGAGGTTCATAATCCAGCGGACCCAGGAGGTACAGAAACCAAAAGCCTTTAACATATGCTGAATATAATTCCAACTTAGTTTGTCAAATGCCTTGGAAAGATCTAATTTGAGAAGTATACCTGCCTGCTTTGATTGCTTGAGGGAGTGAATGATCTCATGAGTGAGTAGAATGCCATCCAAAATGTGCCGCCCTTCCACATACCTTGACTGTTCTGGAGAGATAAGCCCTGGAAGGAGAGGTTTGAGGCGATTTTCTATGACTTTTGATATAACTTTGTAAATGACATTGCATAGTGCTATTGGCCAGAATTTGTCAGGGGTGATGGAGTCCTCCTCTTTGGGGATAAGGGTAATGAAGGTGGAGTTGAGAGAGGGAAGAAGCCAGCGCGTGGCTCTAGATTCTTCAACAATCTGCCAAACCTCCTCCCGTATCATATCCCAGAAAGAGTGAAAGAAAGTGGTAGTAAATCCATCTGGGCCAGGGGCTTTACCTTCTTTAAGCTGCTTCATGGCGTCATCCACTTCCTGGGGAAGAATAGGGCGCATTAGGAGCTCATTTTGTTCCTCTGTGATAAGCTTTGGAATGTTGTTGGTAATTTTGCAGCTGGCCTGTCTCCGATCTTCTCCTTGCTCTTGATGTATCTGTTGAAAGTGAGTGAGGAGCTCCTCTTCAATCTCCTCATGCTTCTCCAATTTTGCCCTTGCTTGGTTTTGAATGAAAGGTATATTATTATGCATTCTTCGCTGCACTGTTGTTCTGTGGAAGAATTTGGTATTACGATCCCCCTCCTTCAGCCATCTGACTCTGGACTTTTGTCTCCAGTATATTTCTTCCTGCTTCCTCCTATTCTCCATTTGAATATGGATGGTTCTCTCCTGCTCCAGCGTGGTTTCCGAGTGTCCTTCTGTAATGATCTTATGGTGTAGAGCTTCCATTTCCTGAGTTAACTCTTGCGCTTCAAAGATGTTTCCAAAGGTTACCCTATTCCATCTTTTTAGATGACCCTTGAGAAATTTTAACTTCTGCTGGAATTGATACATTTTTGCTCCTTCCAGAGGCTTGAACGAGGCCCAGGTGGATTTGACAAAGTCCTTGAAGGTGGGATGTGTAAGCCAAAATCCTTCAAAACGGAAGGGTCTTTTGATTAGGTTCCCTGGTCTGTGCCACTGTAGAGCTATTGGCCAGTGATCCGATCCAGTGTGAGCTAGAATGGCTGCTGAAATATCTCCTCCTAAATGGATCGCATTGTCTGATAGGAGGAAGCGGTCCAGTTTGGAGGCTATTTGGTGCTTACCCGCCCTTCGATTTCTCCAGGTAAAGGTACCATTACAAAACTGCATATCTATGAGAGAAGTCGATTGGATGAAATCCTTGAAGCGATTGACCTTAGGCTCCATTCTGCTCCTCCCTTCTAGCTTCTCTTCCGTTTTAGTTATCATGTTGAAGTCACCAGCAACTATCCAGAGTGGATGCCTTCAATTATAGCTGAGAAATTCAATCGTGTCAAGGAGCGTGACCTTACTTGCTGTGTCTTGTGGGAAGTACACATTTGATAGATTGACGTGAATGTTTGTGCCCAGTATGTGAAAGGTCGCCTGTATGAGATGGTGCGCGGCATGAAAGTCTGATAGGGATACCGCCTGGGAATTCCAAGCTATTGGTAATCCTCTTGAAGCTCCAGAGGCGTCTACAGCAACCGAACGACACCCAGGCCAGGCTTTTGAAAGAATGCTACCTAGCGTTGTACTATTTCATTTTGTTTCGTGGAGAAAGCACATTTGTGGCTTTTCCTTTTTTAACATGTTTTTTAACATCCTGAGTTTTCCGGGGCTATTTAGCCCTCTTATGTTCCATGATACCAGCTTCATGATTAACCATTGATAGAGGGTTTGTAGTGCTTGGTTAACTTTGCATATCTGCCTGAGTCAACCAACATTCTCCCAACCTCTAATGTTCTTTGCAGATCTGTCTTTCTTCCTCTTTTTTTTGTGTCTTTTGGGCGTAGATATCCATCCCACTGGCTGCCCGATTGTATCCCGAGTTGTTTCTGATGGTAGGCTCGCGAGATGACCAGTTCGAGCTTGTTAAGTTCAAGCTCTGGGATTGTGTCATATGCCTTCTTTTTGCATGCAAGTTCTAACTCCAAGATGTCTAAGCCATGCAGATCTATACTTTCTGGCTCTTCTTCCATTATTTATGGTTGATCACCATCTTCAATGCTGATCTCTGGATTCTGGGGCGGGTCGGATTTACCATCAACTTCCATGTCTTTGAGCAGCTCTGCCGTATCCTTCTGCTTTCTTGTAAGAATGGTGGGGTTGATGATGGGGGGCGGAGGTTTGGAGGGGGATATGGAAGGATGGGATGGAGAAGAGGAGGAAGGAAGATCAGGGCTTGCTTCCACATTGGTAGGGGACTCCTCAGAGGATTGTCCTAGAATATCAAAGCTATTCTTAGTTACAGGGCCATGGGATTTGTTGGCTTGGGATTTGATTCCATTGTGGGGTTTCTTGTGAGAACGCTTCCTACTGGAGACTTTAATGAAGCAATCTTGAGCAGGGGTATCAGAAGAGTCAGGATTGAAGGTTTGGACATTTTGAGGGCAGTCCCTAAAGAGATGTCCTAGGGCATGACATTTTCTACATCTAAAAGGAACATGTTCATAGTCTAGGGGCTGGATCCACTCTTCGTCTCGATGAGCAAGGGTAACCGACTCTGGGAGAGCTTCATTGAGGCGGATGAAAACACAAATACGAGCATAGGAGATGTACTTACGAGATTGGGTTTCTTCAGCCGCCCTGATGTATTCTCCAACCCCATTTCCTATTTTCCTAAGTAAATCCTCATCCCAGTATTCATCCGGTAGGGAGTATAATCTGATCCATACTGGTGCCCATGTCAAGTCTTCCTTGTCTGGATTAAATCTGGGTATCCAGTCCCTCAAGTATAAACCTGCAGAGTTAAAAAAGTAAGGACCTTCTACTAGTATTCTGAATTTGTCCTCTTGGCAATAAAAGATTGCCGTGAAGAAGCCTTTCGGCCTAGCTGTAGAGTGACATCCCCTTTTGGTTTCCATTTCGCCGCAATCCATCCATATAGGGCTTTCTCAGTAGGCCAGAACCCTATGAACTTCCCTATGAGAGCGTGATCTCTCATAAACTCTACTCTTCTATCGATCTTATCTCCCGGCAGCTCTATGCGAGGTCTTTCCTTAGCAACTGGTCTGCATGTTGATGAGGAAATTTTCGGGCTGTCTTCAGTCTTTCCTGTTCCGTCTTGAGTACCGCTGTCTCCTTCTGTTCGTTTGTCCTTTTCTTTGTTATTATTTAGGGATTTTTTCCCCTTGTTGAGGATTTCTTTGTCCACAGAGCCAAATATGACGTTTTGCACAGTTTCTGTCTGCGTCGGGGAGGGCTCTGATGCCCCCCCCCATAGGCTGTGCCATTTGGTGACTCTAATGCTCTGCAGCTCTGATGCGCTGCAGAGGCTTTCCGATCCGCTGAGATGGTTTGTCCTGGAGAGCTGTTGGCGCCGTAGATGGGACGCGCAGAACCCTAGCAGAGCGAGCTCAGAACCCTAGCAGTCTCATGAAAACATTTAATGTTAGTAAACTAATGCTAGCATTAGTTTATTTGTGAAAAAATGTTAATCAAAATGTAACTTATAACATAAGATATATGGGTTGAAGAATTGGATATCTATCTTAGGAAGAGGTTAAATAAAATCTCAGACTTAAACATAAGGTATAATGTGAAATGCAGTATGTGATTTCAACAAAACTTTAATTTAAACAATGGTATATCACCATTTTTTGTAACTAATTAATTAAAAAACAAAAATACAATACTATAGTCTTTACAACCGAAAGGGGAAAGACTTGTAACATTGTAAAGGGACTAACAACATTGTAAAAATAGTTGATTCTTGAAGAGAAAACAAGATACTCCAAAAGAGAAATCACACCAAAAATCAAAATCAAAATTCTCTCCTTAAACTATTGGTCAAAATGTAAGACATCATAGAATTGCATATTTGGGATCACAGTCGACGAAATTGGATTGTTACTGGGTGACAATGACTGAGATGTGGTATCAAGTGATGGAATAGGTGATGTTCCTAGATTTTCCAAGATATCCAAAGGAATACCATATGAAAGCAGCCATTCAAGTACGAAATTGAGCAACTGATATCCATAAACAGTCCTTAATTGATGAGGCATCATAAGGGGTCATGTCATAAGCACATCTGTTAAGGAGATAGAAGAGATGGAGCCAACACATGAATCGACAGGTCTAGGCATTTGCATAATTTGTTGCATGATAGACTGTAAAGTAGACTAAACACCAGTACCTGGAGAAGCGATATTTCTATCAAGGTTGGGTAGAGGAATTTGCATAGAAGACAATTTACCACCAGAAATGGAAACATCCTGCACTATTGGTTAATTGAGGGCTCTTCCGCTTTCGGTCATTTGCTCCTGTATTACTTCATAATTGCAATAAAAAGGATCTTAGTCCACATTAATAAACCGAACAACTTTTCTGCAGCCAGCACATGACTCTAAAGGCCTAGGCACTTGCAGAATTTGTTGCATGGGACATTGCAAAGTAGACTGAATGCAATACCTAGAGAAGAGATATTCCCATCAAGGTTAGGTAGAGGAATTTGCATAGAAGACAATTTACCACCAGAAATGGAAACATCCTGTTCTGTTGGTTCATCCTCGGGGCTCTTCTGCTTTCGATCATTTGTTCCTGTATTACATCATAATTGCAATAAAAAGGATCTTAGTCCACATTAATAAACTGAACAACTTTTCTGTAGCCAACACATGAATCTACAGGTCTAGGCATTTGCAGAATTTGTTGCATGGGATGCTGTAAAGTATACTGAATACCAGTACCTGGAGAAGAGATATTCCCATCAAGGTTAAGCAGAGGAATTTGCATAGAAGACCATTTACTGCCAGAAGTGGAAACATCATGCTTTTCTGGTTGATCCTCGTGGCTCTTCCTCTTTGCGTCACTTGTTCCTGAATTACATCAAAATTGCAACAAAATAGAACTTAATTCGCATTAATAAACTGAACTTTTCTGGATTCAACACATGAATCTACACGTCTATGCACTTTGCAGAATTTGTTGCATGGAAGACTATAAAGTATACTGAGAAAAAGAATGGATACACGACTGAATCAGAAAACAAAGTTCAAAGTTGAGAGGCTAATAAGTGAATTAAAAAGGATGGATATATTGCACAATCTGGAACGGAAATTTGAAAAAAAAAAACAAATACCTCTTTTTGGAGTGACCGATGTTGATAGACCCGATGTTGAATATTTTATCATATGTTTGTAGGGATTCTAGTGAGTTCTATGGGCTAGTTTTGCCAAGTACTGAAAAGTAATATGTTATTTTTTCAATGTCAATTTGAAATGGACCAGTAATATTGGTGCTATGCTTTAGTGTTTTAGAGATCATTTTCTATTTATGTCCCAGTGTTTAAACAACTACGAGATAGAGAAATTTGTCTTTCTATGAAGAATTTTCAATTTCAAAATAAGTCAAAATGGCACAGGTATTTTTTGTTTTAGGAATTATCCAACATTTGTACCTCACTCTGCTGTAGTGGGATCATCTTAGAATATCTGAAAACCAATATCTAAACATTTTAATACTCACAATAATTTCCATTGTAGACCTTGATGTTCTCCTTGTGTTTTAGACATTATCCCATGTTAAAATGTCTATTAAGTATCTAATAGAGATACGAGGAAAGAATTATCGAGAGAAGTTGCAAGTGGGTTAATGTAATGGTTGGAAATTCACAAATTGCTTGTGGAGCTCCCAAGTCACCATGACATCATGGTTGCTGAAGGAGCACATGGTTACATTTGAGCATTTTTCTTTACTGACTCAGACTCAAAATCAGACATATTAGAGCACAATCATTTCTGTGTTAAACCTTATAATAGCAATGAGATGTTAAACTTAATATGGATAATGATAAGACAATTATTGCATCTCCATTTTTCGTACAACTCAAAAATCATTGTTATCCATATTTTCTTATATATGGAAGCAAGAATGTTCCTATTTGTTTGAAGCCCAATTTGTTCATCTCTAGGAATCTGCTCATCAAAAGGTTGGTGCTCACGGCTGGACCTGTACATGATGCATAAGAAGCTGAACCAAACACTCTTCGGGTAGGAAGACTACTGAAGAGGAGAAATGATTTCCTAAAATGATATGCAGTACTCCTGGAGAGGAAGAGTGGCTACCTTGGGTTCTTATGTGGGCACTCTGGAGAATCTAAAGGAGAAGTGCTGCTCTCTTGCTGTTATGTATATTGATATGCTTGTCGATGCCTGGAATAATGAAGGTCTCATTACCAGATATATAGATCTTGAGAAATCTCTTATCCCATTAAACAAGTATGCCTAAATGGGAATGCTTTAATTCTAGTAGTGTTTGATTTCTCTCCTCCACATGATTACTTGTCCATATTATTAACAAACAAAACCTTCCTTTTGTCACATCGAGAGTTGTTCCCTCCGCAAGTGGTTCAGATCTCCTCAATGTAATAGCTGAAAAGAATTGTAAGAAATACCATACTTGATATTGATTGGTGATTATCTTAGGCTTGAGAGTAGAGTTTGGTTGTAGTAAAATGCCTTTTCTACCATCCAAGCATGGTCTATTATCAGTTTCCCAAAGCCACGTAATTTGTTGTTTCCCACCTTTGTCGCAATATTCTATGAAATCAAATGTATCAACTGACATGGCTTCAATTGAATGGAGCTATGATTATCTATCTGGTCATTTCTATGATGCATGTTCTTCGTTCGTTTTTGGTTGACATTTGTAGAGTAATTGCCTCGGGTCTATTACTTTTGAGTCATTTCTTCATCATGGAGAAAATCAAATCCCATTTTAATGTTCACTGTCAGTTTTTGCTGGAGGATTTGAGCCAACATCCTGATTCTCTTCATCATGGCTTCCAAACTTTCAAGTTTGTTTTCCACAATCCCAAAGTGGGTTCTTTGTTAGTAATGGGTTGTCTACAAGGATCCCTAATCATCGTGTCTCTCAGGTCATGGGTACCAATCGAGGAGAAAGGGTAGGCGGCATTACGGTGCCTCCCATGTGAATGGGGACAACTGCATTCTCCCAACCTTAGAAAGACAGTAGATGCCTCAGTTTTACAGAGGCCCCTTGCTACAGAGAACCTTCTCTAAAAACCTTTCAACGTTGAAAGGATAAACCAATTCACTTGCAAAGAGGTTAATCAATTTCTTTCATAATCACAACCACCTTAAGAACTATTTACATATGGTCACATCAAAATTTTCTAAATCCTACCCTAGACAATATTTAATTCTAGCATGTTCAAAAACATTTCTTATGAATCACATCAAAATTTTCGAAATTCAACGCTATGTAATATTTACTTCTAGCATGTTCAAAAACATTTCTTATGAATCTCTAGGGATTTCCGTTCTGAAATAGTGAAGTGTCTCAACTGTCACAAAACCTTAAAGAAAATTTTGAAATCTAATGTCCACAAAACCTAAAACAAAGACCATTTTACGCTCAATGGGTTGAAAGATTGGAACATTTAATCTACCCCTTCATCTTGAGCTTTGACAAAAGCTTCTTCATCAACATTGAGACCAGCAACACTTTTTGTCTCACTATAGACCAGCAAATGGGCTTCAGAATTTCCATCCTCTATAAGTTGGGCATGGGCAGCATCTCCTTTATGTAGGTTGTGGCGTTTCTTGGATGACATATCTCTTTCTTCCTTCACTGAATCATCTTTTCTTTTTCCAAGAACATTGTCTTTGCCAGTCTCTGCTGTATCCTGCTCCTTTGTCTTTCCCATTCCTAACATGGACAGGTGTTTTTTTCCTAACATATGTAGCTCATGAAGATTTTATAGGCTTCCATAGTTAACCTCACAAAGAGAACACCACCCCACCAGTCCTTGTTGTTTCTTTTTCTGTGGCTTTACTACATATTTTAAACCCTTTTCCTTCAACTTTTTGAACCCGGATCAATGCTTCTTCCCAAACACATGTTGTTTTGGAAGAACTTCCTTTGTGCTACAGGTAACATCACAGAGTGAGCACCACCCAGGGATATTTGGAGTCTTAGCATCCATATCTTTGATGCCTGGGATCTCCCTATGTTCCCTGTTTTTAGATTTTGGTTGCAATCCAGAATCTGAGTTCTTACCCAACCTGGACTTGAAAATCTGAAAAGCATACCCAATATTAGTAATACAAATAGTATGCTCTATAATTTCGAATATGAATATCGACCTCTCTACATTTTCCAAGCCTCAGAAAGACAACAGAGAGGTTGTTTTAATGGCTAGTGAATGGGGTATTGCCCTCAACAGTGATAAAGGCTCCCACAATATCAAACATTGCTCAATTAGTAAACAAAAATAATGGACAAATTACTGAAATAGTAAAAAACATTTCTGGCACAATAAGAAAAGGTAGAAAAAGAATGGATACACTACTGAATCAAAAAACAAAGTTCTAAGTTGAGAGGCTAAGAAGTGAATGAAAAACGATGGATACGTTGCACAATCTGGAATGGAAATTTGAAAAAGAAAATAGATACCTCTTGTTGGCGTGACTAATGTTGATAGATCTGATGTTGAATATTTTATCATATGTTTGTAGGGATTCTAGCAAGTGCTATGTGTTAGTTTTGCCAAGTACTAAAAAGTAATACAATATTTTTTCAATTTCAATTTGAAATGGACCAATAAATATTGGTGACATGCTTTAGTGTTTTAGATATCATTTTCTATTTATGTCCCAGTGTTTAAAAAACTAAGAGATAGAGAAATTCGTCTTTCTTTGAAGAATATTCAACTTCAAAAGAAGACAAAATGGCACAAGTATAATGGGTTGTCTGTAGGGATCCCTAATCATCGTGTCTCTGAGGTCATGGGTATCAATCGAGGATAAAGTGTAGGTGGCATTGCCCTACCTCCCATGTGAATGGGGACAATTGCATTTTCCCAGCCTCAGAAAGACAACAGTTGCCTCAGTTTTACAAAGGCCCCTTGCTACAGAGAACCTTCTCTAAAAACCTTTCAACGTTGAAAGGTTAAACCAATTAACTTGCAAAGAGGTTAATCAATTCTTTCATAATCACAACCACCTTAAGAACTGTTTACATATGAAAAGTTCAAAATCACATCAAAATTTTCTAAATCCTACCATATGCAATATTTAACTCCAGCATGTTCAAAAACATTTCTTATGAATCACATCAAAATTTTTGAAATTCAACCCTATGTAATATTTAATTCCAGCATGTTCAAAAACATTTCTTATGAATCTCCAGGGATTTCTATTATGCAATCGTGAAGTGTCTCAAATGTCACAAAACCTTAAAGAAAATTTTGAAATCTAATGTCCACAAAACCTAAAACACTTGAAAGCTTGGAACATTTAATTTGCCCCTTCATCTTGAGCTTTGACAAAAGCTTCTTCCTCAACTTTGCGACCAGCAACACTTTCTGTCTCACCATAGACCGGTAAATGGGCTTCAGAATTTCCATCCTCTATAAGTTGGGCATGGGCAACATCTCATTTATGTAACTTGTGGTGTTTCTTGGATGGCATATCTCTTTCTTCCTTCACTGAATCATCTTTTCTTTTTCCAAGAACATTGTCTTTTGTAATCTCTGTTGTCTCCTGCTCCTTTTTCTTTGCCATTCCTAACATGGACAGGTGTCTTTTCCCTGACATATGCAGCTCACGAAGATTTTCTAGGCTTCCACAACTAACCTCACAAAGAGAACACTACCCCACCAGTCCTTGTGGCTACTTTTTCTCTGGCTTTACTACATTTTCTGAAGAATTTTCCTTCAACGTTTTTAATCTGTACCGGTGCTTCTTCCCAAACACATGTTGTTTGTGAAGAACTTCCTTTGCACTGCAGGTAACATCACAGAGTGAGCACCACCTAGGGATCTTTTGAGTCTTAGCATCCATATCGTTGATGCCTGGGATCTCCCTATGTGCCCTGTTTTTAGACTTTGGTTGCCATCCAGAATCTGAGTTCTTACCCAACCTGGACTTGAAAATTTGAAAAGCATACCCAATGTTAGTAATAAAAATAGTATGCTCTATAATTTCCAATATGAAGATCAACCTCTCTGCATTTTCATAGCCTCAGAAAGAGGTTGTTTTAATGCCTAGTGAATGTGGTATTGCCCTAAACAGTGACAAAGGCTCCCACAATATCAAACATTGCTCAATTTTCGCAGCCTCAGAAAGACATCAGAGAGGTTGTTTTAATGCCTAGTGAATGTGGTATTGCCCTCAACAGTGATAAAGGCTCCCACAATATCAAGAATTGCTCAATTAGTAAACAAAAAGAATGGACACATTACTGAAATAGTAAAAAACTTTTCTGGCCAATAGGAAAAGGTCAAAAAAGAATGGATACACTATTGAATCAGAAAATGAAGTTCAAAGTTGAGAGGCTAAGAAGTGAATGAAAAAGGATGGATACATTGCACAATCTGGAATGGAAATTTGAAAAAAAAAAAGATATCTCTTGTTGGCGTGACTGATGTTGATGTTGATAGATCTGATGTTGAATATTTTATCATATGTTTGTAGGGATTCTAGCAAGTTCTATGGGTTAGTTTTTCCAAGCACTGAAAAGTAATACGTTATTTTCTCAATGTCAATTTGAAATGGACCAGTAAATATTGTTGCCATGCTTTAGTGTTTTAGAGATCCTGATGTTGATAGATGTGATGTTGAATATTTTATCATATGTCTGTAGGGATTCTAGCAAGTTCTATGGGTTAGTTTTGCCAAGTACTCAAAAGTAATACGTTATTTTCTCAATGTGAATTTGGAATGGACCAGTAAATATTGGTGCCATGATTTAGTGTTTTAGAGATCATTTTCTGTTTATGTCCCAGTGTTTAAACAACTACGAGATAAAGAAATTCATCTTTTTCTGAAGAATTTTCAACTTCAAAAGAAGACAAAATGGCACAAGTATTTTTTGTTTTAGGAATTCTCCAACATTTGCACCTCTCTTTGTTGCAGTGGGATCATATTAGAATATCTAAAAACAAATATCTAAACATTTTAATACTCATAATAAATTCCAAAGAGCTAATAATCTTAGTACCCTGGATGTGGGATCATATTAGAATATCTTAAAACAAATATATAAACATTTTAATACTCACAATAAATTCCAAAGAGTTAATAATATTAGTACCCTGGATTTATAATGATGATAGGGTTTAATAATATAATATAATATAATTATTATTTGGCTGTGATTTATAACCCTTTGGGGTTATAATATGAATAATATGTTGCATTTTCTAATTTTGTGAGCTTATAATATTATTATAAGTTTACAATATAGTGTATATTAAGTTGTAGCTTACTGTGTATATCAACCACATTTAATAATGTGGTTTTGCTAGTTGTTAACACTAACAACTACTCATTTATAATTGTACAATGAAGGGTGGATCAATACATAGAACTCATTCTATTATTTTTATAATAATATGTAATTTATTATTTCTATTATTGACCATATGAAAATCATCGCTACATTAAAATTTTTGAATTTAAGAAATTATTTAATATGATTCAACATTTGCCTTCAATTTCTTCAACTACATTGTAATTTGTGGTAATAAATATTTATTTCCTTTTAATATACTGTAATACTTTATTAGAAATTTAATTTATTATGAAGAAATATTTTTTAATATATTCTAATAATTTCAATTTAAAATAATTTTCCTAACATAATTTAATTACACTATAATTTTTTTTGGCTATCTCAATTTTTTCATGATGATAGCTACCATTAATTCTTACTATGAGTAATAATAGTAATGGTTTACTCTCATCAATACTTACAAATTTTAACTTATTTTAGTTAACTAACATAACTACATTAATAAATGTGTTTCATATAATGTTAGCTTATTTGAATGTATCATGACACATATTATAATTATTAGAGGTTGTATTATAGTAATACTTTGTTCACCTAATTAATAAACAACATCATTTTAAATTCTCTAGTATTAAAAAAATGCAAACATAATTCTTAACTCTATGAAACTTTTTATTTTTTATTTTTTTTCCATGAGAAAAAAACTAAACATTCTTACATTAATCGTAAAATGTCTTACATGATCTTAGTTCATGACCTAGTCAAAACATAAAACGAAAGCATTGTTTTGAAAATCCAAAACATATAACATGTTGAGTCGTTGTGGGTGAAAAGTATTGTTTTGAAAATCCAAAACATATAGCATGTTGAGTCGTTGTGGGCTAAAATCATGACAAGACTAAATATAGAATATAGAAAGTAAAAACATGAAATTGGATATATAAATTACCCATAATAAAAGCTAAAATCATGAAAATACTAAATATAGAATCTAACATTATGCTAAACATATAAACTTTAATGATGAAAAAACTTGAATATCAAAACTACCAAATCTCACGACTCATGGGATGGTGAGAGTAGAATTCATTAAGTGGAGGCTTAAATATTCTGATTTTATCAAAGTGTGTATAATTTTGGTGAAGTAAAATTGACAAAATGAAACGAGAAGAGAAGGGATATGCATCGAGAAACTGCAACAAATTTAAGGTCCATAATTCGTATTCTGGAATACCATGAAAGAAATGAAATATTAATAAAAAATAACTCTGTAAAATTGTATTTTGGAATATTCTGGGATGCCATAAAACATTGCTCAGTTGTGCACCTCTAAACTCATCCAAAAAAAATAACATCATTTTTAATGCAGGAACTCTCTAAAATCTATTACCAATGTTCATTCAAGTATAACATAATCTATTACCAATGTTCATTCAAGTATAACATTAATGTCAAATTTCTTACTACGCTATTCAACTGACAAAATCTATTACCAATGTTCCTTCAAGGATAACAAGAAAGTGAAATTTCTTACTACATTATTCAAACGACAAGATGGTAATCATTGTTACTTGGTTTCAAATCTCAATACTCTGTACATCCCAATCATTTCTGTTTGCTTTCCTGTTGCAGTTCTTATAGGCGGCTCATAGATATAGCAAACTTTAACATTACTCTCAACATTACCGTAAACAAAAATCTTCCCAGAACACTAAATCCTTTCAAGGTTTTTAGAAAGAGAACCCGGTTCCCTCCACACGTTTTCATTGGAATCACATTCCATCACTCACTGCAAGAAGAAACAACCAGACATGCTAGTGGGCCTTTCCCTTCTCTTTATCTCCCATAGTCTCCAGTGTTGTCCATGCCCTTGTTTTTGGATCATAAACTTCCGCACTCCACCTGATTAGATCACAGCTAATAACGAAAAAATTGTCGCTGATGAAAGCACCAAAGCATTCATCCTGTCCTCGGTTCATGTCGGGAATTGTAATGGTCTACAAACAAATTGTAAACCACTATTGGTCGTGCAAGGGATTTTGATCTTCATCATCTCCGCTGGCAACGTAAATGTAAATGAGTCCATGCTCTGACACAATTCCAAGAAGGTAAGCCACAACAAAAGCCGTTATAATGTATAAAGATTTTACCCTAACCAACTATAAGCCCCAACAAAAACCGTTACACTGTAAAACGATTTTACTCTAACCAATCAAAACTCTCGTGGATGGTGGATAATATTTGAATCATGTAACACACAGATCAATGGTGAAAAACGGTAACCAATGAAAAATGGTAACCAACCAAAACTCACGTGGATGGTGAATAATACTTCAATCGTCTAACACGAAGATCAACGGTGAAAAACAGTGGAGAGTGGCAATCAGGGGAGTCTTTTCCGAAGGGAAACGCCTTACCGCATAATTAGATGAAGATTCAACGAATTATGTATTTTTAAAAAAGCATGATATCCCATTTACAATTATATGGTTTTTACCAATATGGTATGGAGGCCTGCACGCTTTACTGCGGCTATATTCCCGGGACTGTCATCAAAGAAAATCTGCACGGAAACATAATAGATTAAATAGAAACTCTTACAATAGATGTTGTTGAAATGATATGCATAAGGTAAATAAAAATTGATGATCTCGAATTGTAGGTTGCCAGATTGGTTTGAATCTTGATTACAATTGCGTACAACAGTCCCTTTATAGCTCCTCTCCACTGAAAAGGGGCTGTTCGGGAACAGATGTATAATTGATCAGTATGTGGGATGTGATCAAACTAACAAACATCTCTTTCTTATTTAAACATCTTCGTCACATACCTTCAGATTTATGTTTTGGGACTCAATACAATATTCTCTTTGTAGATCCTCCTCGCTGAAAAAAGACTGTTTTTAGAGACAAGTTGATAACTATGCAGTATGTGGGACATGATCAGAGCAACTTGCATCTTTTTCTTGTGAAAATACCTCTGCAACATAACTTCTCAAAAGACAACTAGGTCATTCACCCTGGGGGATTTTAGCCAGAATGGTCATTTTTAGAAAACGTATCATTATAGGATACCCCTGTACCCTCACACTGGGGCCAAAGCAGAGGTGTTAGCTATCATTCTTTGTTTACCAAGGGGGATTTGGTATAAACTTTTTACAGTACCTGGATGAGTCAATCTTTTCATGAACAAATGGATAGCTGAAGGAAAATGGCCATCAAAATCTTTGTTACCATACCATTTTTTGTGGATCGACGTTTGCAAGGTGAAGAGCCTGCTCCATGGCATCTTTTGAGGGCTTGCAAATTATGGATGTCTTCGAGATTGTAGAGTTATTAGCAGGCATATTCCATTCATTATTGCTTTCAGTAATATTTGAAAGAGGATTAAGTGTCTCAAAGCATATTATGCCTTCAAATCAATCTTCCAATCCCAACCTGTTAAGGACCTTTGCAACATGAAGTTTGTCACCGTTTGTAAATATCTGTTTTTGCAGAACAAAGTTACAAGCGGTTAACAAGCACGCTAATAAGTTTCCAAACAAAACCTAGGACTTCATTTAATATCATCGTAAAAAGAATTTGAAGGGATCCATATGATCTTACAATTTTCCTCTAAGGCATGCTTAATAACAAGTTCTTCAACATAGGATCTGGTTTAAGATCTTCATATGGCAATCTTGATTCTTTCGTGAAAAAAACTATATAAGAAATGTTTGTTTCCAGCGAGTTGAACAGGATAGCGTGTAAGGCCAAAAGCAATCAATGGTATTCCAAAGAGTCTAAACAATGAAAGTCAAATCACTGGCATTTTCTCTGATTTTGTCAAAGGTTGAAACGTTAGATAGCTGTAAATTTACCAACCAGAAGATGATACAAGATTTATTAGATACCTGTGGTAATCGTCATAGTCAAATTCATAGCCCACTGCCTGCGTAGAACAAATAATACTGTCAAAATTTGCAAGGAATTCATGAACATGAAAGTTGAGAAAAAGGTTCTCAATCCAATTGCAATTCCTAGCCATAACGTTGATCATAATTCCATATTTTAGAAACTGATATCGGTAGTAGTTATTAAATAAAGACATCTAGAACACCTTATATTTGCATTCATATATTATCATTAGCGGAGCAAGAAGAGAGTTCCTTGAGGCTTAAAGACCACATATGAGAAACAGGGTTTCAGTCTCATGAATTTGCAAAAGGTATCCTCACAGAGTAGTGGCCAGTAAAATCATAGAAAACCATGGAGTAATTATGGATAATATGTCTCAGATGTTCTGCAGTCATTCCAGGAAGCAGGTTCTGATTGAAAGCAGCTCATAACCCCACTCTTAAGCTACTTGCTAACCAATGACACATAAGGGGGTTGCAGAATTCCTCAGTAATCAGCTACAGAAGGCTCCCAATGCTAAAAATCAGTCATTTTAACCTTAAAAGTTGAAATACCATGTTGAATTACATGAAACAATAGGGATTGAATGCTTACCCTGAGTCTGGCCATGGTTGTCCCATAAGTTTTATACAACTCTCTTGCTCAAGTCAGGGACTCTGCTCTTTTCAACTCCCAGTTTTTGATTCACATAATCTGTCACACAACAACCGGATCACACACACAATTCAAACCTCAAAAGATACCTCAATGGCTTAAGAGAAGTCTTAATTGCATCTACAACCCCAGTAGGGGTGGGGTGATCCAACTCTGTGTGTGCAGCAGTGCGTTAGTTACAGACAATATATTGGGCGTGTTGAATATGAACACTAAGCCCATAGTCCATCTGGGTTTGATCACCTTCAAGTTGCAAAGTTGGAGATGCATATAACAAGCTCACGTAAATTCCAAGAAATTATTTGGTGGCAATCTAAATATGCAACTCCAAGCTTTCCGGGTTGCATTTCAGACTAAAATCTAAAGATTAACATTTCCTTCAAAAGAACACTGAAATTACACAATTTTTTAGGGGCAGATTAGCTACAAGATTACCTCTAATGTTGTTTGTGCATGCTGCAGCTAGTTCGGAGCTTAAGGGATATAATGTGTCATCCAGATCTAGAACAACGGATTGGAATCAGAAACAAATACATACAACTTTAGCTTAATACCATTGAAAAGGGAAAAACTTAAAAGCCAAAGAAAGAAGTGTGATGCTCACCAAACAGAAGGAAGTCAAATCGAGGGCCCTGCTCTGTCACGAGTCGATTGTCAGCCAACACCATTATGGATGACTCTGCAATACATATACCAAAAAATTATCATCCCGATACACTGAAGTATATGCACATCAAAGGCATCAAAACAAGATAATTATGTTCCAATTATAAAACTCCTACAATTTCAGAAGAATCAAAGAAGATTGGCTCTAAAGAATACCAGATATGTTGAATATGGGGAGAAGAGTGAATGCAATAGGAAAGGAGGCAATGTATGTTGAAAGAAAAAAACAGGCACTCACAGAATAAAATGTAATATAGAGGGGCATAAACAAGCTAACGATGTTAATGAAATGAAGGGGGGAATTGAAGGAGAACATTGGGTGGCTTAAATAGATCTCCGAACGGCTCAGATGAATTGCTGTGAATCTTCCGTATTGTAGTCATAGACTCGTGATCGACTCTGGTCCCCATCTTTTCACATTCATTTGTTGTCACTTTATTGGCGTGCAATTTGTCGAGGATTCCTCCCATTTTCAGGAAACTCAAATTTAAAAATAAACAAGAAGGTAAGCCACAACAAAAGTCGTTATACTGTATAACCAATGAAAAACGGTAACCAACCAAAACTCACATGGACGGTGAATAATACTTCAATCATCTAACACAAATATCAATGGTGAAAAACGGTGGAGAGTGGCAATCAGGGGAGTCTTTTCCAAAGGGAAACGCCTTACGGCATAAATATTAAAGATAATAACAATAAAATATAGAAAAAAATAGTTAATATTTTAAATATATTTTATTATTATATTGTTCGGATGTTGAGGAAAATTATTCATTATAGCTACTTCTTGCCTCACATCCTCGATATCTATCCCAGTTCTGAGATTCCGCTTGGAAATAGACTTTCAAAAGATAGCGCGAAGATAAGAAGGCCACAGGGGTTGTGAAGCACATAGAGTTTGTGTTGGTAATACATTAGCCAATTGAGATCTACGCAGCTAGAGAAGGAGAAGTAATGTTGGAGTTGTGGTGCTGGACCTGTTAATTTAACGGCATTCAATGTATACATTCGCTCTTCAGGAAACTCTACGACAGCTCAATGTTATCTCTTTTCCAGTGCTTCCAGGTTAAGATCTAGAAAAGCGTCCACATAGACCCCTTTCTCATTGGTATGTGGTGAAAAACATACACGCAAACAAGGGAATGCGTTAATTACTTCCTTCTTTTTAAGGTGTGTTTTTGGAATTGTGCTTTGACCTTTGAAAAAAAAAGAGATTAGTTCATTTTTAAAGGGACTCCATTCACTTTTTAATTCATCTTTTAAATAATTCTTTTAAATGGGAGTTTAAGAGAAATTATAAAAAAATATTAAAGTTATGGAGAAATAAGATGTGGAGATATAAGGTGAGGAGTGATAAATATAAATTTTTTTATTTTGGAGTGATAAGCTGTGATTTATAAATCGTTGGAGTGATAAGGTTGTAATTAGTGGTTTGAAAAGTTTTTTTTTTTTTAATTTTGAAGACAAGTTGCTTTAAGAATTTGTTAGTTTGGGATTCTTATTGTTTGAGAAATTGCAATCACAATGTTGTGAAGGTTGATGTACTTCAATCCTTAATAAAGGTATAATTTTTGTGTGGTGTTGAAGTGTCCTTGATCCGCTCAAAATTGAATAAGGGGATTTTAGGTACACTATGAGAGTATTTGTGATCGCGCATAATTCTTGATATTGTTTTTGTTTTGTGTCTAGTTTTGACACTAACCTTCATGTGGTATCCTTCTAATATGGTACACATGTAGCATACAACAAATTAGCGAATTTCATGCACATAATCATTTTCATTCAAGCTTATGTAATCAAGCGAACTACAAACAATCAAGAAGCAGCAATACATAATAAAGTTGTCAAAGACGATTCTACATGAACATCCAATCAAGTTAATGAAGTTGTCATCTACATCAATAACATTTGCATCACTTCAAAAGAAATTTTTTGGAAAATGAACTTGCACCATTTTTTTAGTAAGCTCATAACTTACAAATCATAATTTGTAAATTTGATTGTCATCAAAGTCAAATTGAGTTGAATTGTAAGGGTGCATTCTCGGTTGAAACCAAAACCCAAGCTTTGAATTGATAGAGAATCAATTAAACCAAGTGAATCCAGTGTAAGCGTTTCTCTTGGGTGCATTTTCGATAGTATTCGACACCCTTTTGATCAATCAAGAGAGTGAGTTCAAGAAAGTGCAAAGTTCACAACATCAAGCGACTCTGAAACTGGTTGAAGCAAGCAAGCGAGCATGAGTTCCAGCAAGTTCACATGGCGACACACATTCAACTGTCCCAAATTCTTAACAAATTGGTTTTATCATCAGTTGGCAACATGGTGAACATCATCAAAACAACTCTTACTAATATTCAAGTGAATCTTCAACATTCACATGAAATGATTGAGTTCCTTCAACTGGAGTTGCAACTACAAAGAAATGAGTTGCTAGAGAAGAGTGATGCTTCCAAGTCTTTGAAAAACACAAATACAACGAATGATTCCAAGGCACTGATCCAACCAACTTCAAGTGTCGAAGTGGTCCCTAATCCAGTTCAACTTTCTTCCAAACCAATCATCAAGCCATGGGAATAGATCCAGAGTAACAGAAATCAACGAGGCTTAGGATATGTCAAAGTTGACACCAACTTTCATACCCCAGATTATTCAAGGCCCATTAAGTTTGTCAGTGCAAGGTATCTTGCACAAATCACATCAGCTAGTTCTGAGAAAGTTGAAGACAAATAGAAATACACGCAAACTAAAGTTGCAGCCAAACCAAAATGCCTTCATTGTCAAAGAACCGATCATATAGAATATCAGTGTTTTGATCTCCATCCTTATCACCATTGTGGCAAGTCGAATCATTCATCAGCACAATGCAGCAAACAACAACAATCAACCAGATTGAAGATCAATTATTCATGAATTGATCTCTGAGAATGGTCATCCGCAGTCAGAATATTGTATAAGTTTTACAATCAAATTCACTCACATATATTGCAACCAAAAGTAAGAAAGAAAATGGTAATCTCGTGCAGTTGAACGGGGGATTACACCAGTGAAACACTCCTACACCTGAAGGGGGAAGTTCAGAAATAATTTGAAGAAGATTGTCTCTCCTTTCAGCTAACAAAGGGGGGAAATGTCAATGAAATTGACAGTGGTTGTCAAATTGAAAGTCTCGACAACATCAGCGAAACAGTCAGTGGGCATTTTCATCAGCGAGGGAGCATCAACAAATTCATCAGTGAGCGATCAATAGCAAAGTCAGCAGTGAGTAGTTTTCAAACACAACAAAACCAACAACGAGTTGTTTTTCAACGTCATCAGCCAGTGGGCGATCATCATCAACAAATTCGCTAGTGGGAGTTCTCAATATTTTGTCAGTGGACAAGCAACTTCGTCAGTGGGTGTCATCAACATTTTGTCAGTGGACAAAGGATGTTGATTGAAAGAAAAGGACAAATGGATCCTTTTGTAGCTTGGCACGTGATGGAGTTGTCAAGCAAAATTTCAGAGATGACTTAGAGTTTCAGTTGACTCATGTTCTCTTCTGATTGGAGTTTTTCAGCATCGAGCTTTGGCGGTTTTTCAAGCACCATTTTTTAGGATCAACATGAGAACTTGGAAGATGATTCCTCATTATTATTTTGGACTTATCATTGGGGGGGGAATGTTAGCCTCACTCTCATATTTTAAAACAATTCTAAAGTCCAAATAATTAAATTAATTAAAATCATGAAGGTTAGGATTTAATCCTACCTTTCTATATTGAATTTGTTCCTCATGGTTAGAAGTCAGTTTACGCTTAGTTGATTGAGAGACTCTCTCCAACTAGTTAGGCTCCTAGATTAGTGTGTTGTTGAGATATTTTCTCAACCATAGTGTCCAAGATAGATGTACTATCTTGAGGCAAACTTCCTCATGTATTTATTTGTATTATTATCATTATTTGTACATTGGATTATATTATGAGAGGAATACAATGAGGCTCTCAGGCCTTTTCCGCCATGTCTGGTTTGGGTATATTTCTGCTATTTATTTTATGAGTGTTGTAGTTGTTTATTAAATTTCTACAAAATTAAATTACTTTTTATATCTCAATGTTATGAAGCACTCCAAATTTGTTGGATTTATCTTTCAAGAATATCTCAAATCATTTGTTTGGCGATATTCAAATTTTTATTTTCTTCTTTATTAATACTACTAATATATTAATACATATCAATACAGGTGGAGTAAAATTCTCTCATCTTAATTATGTGGAAGCAATAATGTTATTAAAAGATGTGATCAGTGAAAATTTTGATGGTTCCCTTGCGTGACTCAGCTCTTCAATCTATATTTGTAATTCATTTAAATAATGTTTAATCAATGTTTGTGAAGGTAGATTTTTCTTTAACCTTATTTTTTCTTGTGGCTTTGTGACATAATTATGACATGATAAAATAAGTATCAAATATATGGTATGACACTCCTAAAGAAAGGAGATTTATTGATAAAAAATTTCAAATTGGTAAATCCTAATTTTTATTTAGACTTTATATCTATTTTAATTGCTCTTATAAAGATTATCTCAATTCTTAATATATACCCTTTCTTTCCCTATTTTTTTCCTAGCAATTAATATATATAACCTTTATATATATCTTAAAAGATAAAAAATGTGAGCATTTTAAGTTTTTTTTTTTTTTCTCTTTAGTTTTATATAATATTTTGTTTCCAACAAAAAAAATTATGAAAATTATGAAAATGATAATGTTGAAAATATTTAAAAAATAAATTTATTATTATTATACTTATCTATAGGACATGAAAATGGATCCAATCCAATCCAGAAAATTCCTTCTTGATCAATTCAACTGTAATGAGATAATGTGAGATTTGCTCATTATATTGTTTTATTCAATATAACAATCATTTTAGGTGATTTCCACCCCACGTCATTTTGATAACATTAGAGGCTTAAGGTCGTTATAAGATATTAGTGTTACCTATATATTAACATGCACGAAATTATAATAATTTCAAATCATTTTTAATAAGAAATTTGCCTCAATAAGATATGTGTGAGATAATCAAAATTTTAACAGACACGTGTCTTATCCAAGAAGACACGTAAACTAAAAACTTTGTGCATGAAACTCACGGTTTGGAGATCAGTGCTTGGAAATAGTCCAAGATTATTCTAATATATTCATTTGATTTGTATAAGTGTAAAATTCGAATGCTGCGTAACAACTAAACTTATGGTGAATTTTATTTTTAATTAATTGTATGTACATGACAGAGTTAAGTTAGCTCAGGTATATAAATATAAATTGTTGATTTAACCTTAGCACTTCATAATCACTAATTTAGACAAGTATATTTATAATAAAGCGAAGAAGTTTTTAAAATTTGTTTTATAAAAGTTTTGTGAAAAAATAAAAAATTAGTTAAACATATTATTGTATTTAAATTAAATTAGTATATATTTATTTTAATCACAAATTTAACATATTTTTATAAGATCAAATTTTTTAAGTGCAAATCTTTTTAAAATGTAAAATTTGGAAAATTATATTAAAAAAAGTTTCATTATTTAAATTGTATTTTTAAATGTTATATAAGGTACATTTTAAAATAATAATACCAATATTTTAACCATTTTTTTTCCCACTTACTTTATATTATATATACATTAAAATATTTCACATAACATGTTTATTGAGACATTTTATCTAGATAGTACATTGTCCATATTGAAATAGTTGTTTTTGTTATTTATATATTTTTAGGTGTAAGTTAATATTATATTGAAATATAAAATATTACTTAAATCTATATATTAAAATATTTTATTGATGACTCACATTGAAATTTTTTATTATTATGAATAATTTTAAATGTCACATATCAATTTTATATTAAAAATTTGATGAATTACACATCTCCTTTTATTATTCTTGGAAGTACTTACAGTTTTAACAAGTAGATATATATCAAGTTGATATCAATATAAACTAATTAACATAGATCTTCAAATATTTTATTTAATTATTGTATTGAAATATTTATGAAAATTATAAAGTTTAATTATCTGACACTTTTCTTTCCTTCTAATTACTTTAAATCTATTTTTAAAGTTGATATGAAGCTATGCAATTATACTTTGTTATGTGAACATCTAGACATTTTATTTATGTTTGAGAGTGGGTGAAATGTTTTTACTACACTGAGTTGTAATATCAACAAGAAATTTGATATTATTGATGCTTTAAAATGTTTTTAACTAAAACTAAACATACATATTCATTATTATTATTATTATTTTAATATGAGAATATTTTACTTTTATTTTAAGAAGAATGTGTAAATTCCACATTGAGTATAAACAAAATCACACATCACCCTCATACTAAACTTTTAAATACACCTAGAAATGATATATATATATATATATATATATATATATATATATATATATAGTTTACATGACATATGCATTAAAATATATTACTTATGCATGACATTGTCCACATT
Organism: Pinus tabuliformis; assembly: GCA_031772625.1. Lineage (NCBI taxonomy): Eukaryota > Viridiplantae > Streptophyta > Pinopsida > Pinales > Pinaceae > Pinus > Pinus tabuliformis. The sequence continues at coordinate 477,564,152 of CM062806.1, read as the reverse complement.
AAAATGGTTTTTTATTATTAATATATTTTAAAATATAAGTCAATATTAATTTAAGTTTTTATATTAAAATATTTTATTGATGGCCCATATTGAAATTTTTTACTAATATGAATATTTTTAAATATTATATATTAATTTTATATTATAAATGTAATGAAATACACATCTTTATCTTTTTATTTTTATTTAGGAATAATTGATATTTTCTATTTTAATTTTTTAATTTTTAATTGCTTTTTTATTTGGATATTGAATATTTTATTATATACAATATTAAAATATTTTATTTTAACATTTTATTTCTGTATATAAATATATTTGAAATTGACAACGACATAAATTAGTTAAAATAGATCTTCAACTACTTTATTTAAATCAAGTGTTGAAATATTTTTGAAAAATATAATGTTTAAACATTTTACTCACGTGTTTTTTTATTAGCTTCTTGTTAGTTTATCACTTTGTAAAGTTGATATGAAATTATATTATGTCATGTGGACATAGAAATATTCTATTTATGATTAGTTTTAATTAGTTTATCTCTTTTAAAGTTGATATGAACTTATATAATGACATGTGGGCATATAAATATTTTATTTATTACTGAGAGTGAGTAAAATATTTTTAGCACATTGAGTTGTAATATCAAGAACAAATGGAATGATCATAGTAACGTTGATATGGAATGATAATAGTAAAGTTGATAATATTGATGTTTTAATAGTATTTTACTTTTATTTTAAGAGTGATACATGCCAACTCCATATTGAACAAAAACAAAATCATACATCACCATCATATTGGGTTGTATAATGCACCTCTGAAAATAACCTTCATTACAATACCATGACTTAATACCATGGGACAATATCATGAATTACCAATACCATGAGTGAAAACAACTCACTTGAATTCTACAGTAATATTCCAAAAACATGAAGAAGTCAAAATATTTTGTATTTTAATTTACTTGATTTGGTATTACATCTAACACTATAGGGAAATGTAGGCTTAAGAATTCCGCCAATTGCACCATGACCAACACCTATGGAATCTTCCCTAATTGGGAAGCCTAGCCTAAAACTACATAAACCACCATTACACATTTTGAAAACTTTTTCATTTCAATACTTAGCTTGGATGAAATGGGTAGGGATGCCACTCACCAAGTTAAGAAATTTAACATACAAGATTCATTCCACAAAATCAATAAATAAACTAGCAAACAAAATGTTAAGTATTGAGACTACTTTAAACATTTTAACCATAAAATTTATTTTTTCCAATTGATTTATATGATATATACATATTGTTTTTAAGCAATATATAATATACATATAGTTGGCCTTAAAATATTTTACATGACATGTGCATTAAGACATTTTATCTATGGAATAAAATGCCCATTGTAAAATGACTTTCTGTTAATAATAATTTTTTAAGTATACTCTCTCATGGGGGTGGATGAGCATGGTGCAGGGGACTTCACTGAGGGTTCTCGCCACCTCACCAAATCAATCCTATGACAATATAGATGGGTGGCAACATGGCACACCTCCCACATGCACAAGCTTGTGCAATACAAATTTTATTTAATACTAAGTTGCAACATGGAAAGTATCTGGTATGCAACAAAAGTTATGAGAGAGAGAGAGTGGTAGTGGTATTGATTTTGTGTTGGTGGTTGGAACCTTGGTTTCGCAAGTTTTTTTTACTGCTTTGGTGTTTTCATCCATTAACCCTAGTCAATGAACGATAAATTGGTAGGGTATTCCAGTAATGGTGGTTCTTATGCTTTGGGGATTTATCATTGGGACATAGGGTTTATAAGTGTTCTAGATGTGAAGGTATAGAGGAAGAGTTCATGTGGTTATTATTGGCATTTCGTTGGGATGGCGAAGAGACAAACCCTCAAACTACGAAAGCGATAATAGGGAATTTATAGAGCACTGACTTCCTTGTTGTTGAGGATGGTGGCAATGAAAGAGGTCAATATAGTTGGCCCTATAGGTTGGGTTCTCCTATGGGTGATGAAGCGATACCTGATTTAACAGGGCCATGTAATTCTCCTGAGCACGAGCCTATCAGGGTGGAGATCATATTAGGAAACTCAAATTGCTTGTGATTCAAGTCCCCAAGGATAGAAATGACCAAAAAAATGCAATTATCTCTTTTCTAAATGATCTACAAAGAAATCAATGGTAGATGCAAAATAGACTAGCAAGCCTGCCAAGGCGAAAATGGTGTTAAAATAGTGTCTTCAGTAATTGGACCACATGGAGGGTCATATGGCCCATATGAAGAAACATGTTCATTGTGAGTGCCAAGGAGAAAATGGTGTCAAAATGGTGTCTTCAGCAACTAGACCACATGAAGGGTCATATGGACATATGGAGGGTCATATGGCTCATATGAAGAAACATGTTCATTGTGAGTTCAAACCAGGTTTTCTAGTGGCTGGCTATAAGAAAATTTCTTGTTTCTATAACTTCATCACATACATAATGACTTTTGGATGTAATCTCATTATGCTAGCTCGTTGGTTCTTTGTCTTTTTTTGTTTTTGTATGGTTAAATTCTCTTGGCAATGTATCGTGCATATTAAAATATTTTATTTGATGACCCACATTGAAATTTTTTATTATTAAAAATTTTAAACATATTAATTTTATATTAGGAATTGGACAATTGCACATCTCTCTCGTATTATTCTTATTAATAAGTACTTGATATTTTTTATTTTAATTTTTAACTTTCAATTACTTTTTTCTTTGGACATTGAATATTTTATTATATATAACATTAAAATATTTATTTTTGATACTTTCTTTCTATATAAATATATGTGAAGTTGATATTGATATAAATTATGTTAAATTGATATAGATATAAATTCATTAATATAGATATTGAAATAATTTATTTAATTTATTTAAATATATAAAATTTAAACATTTTATTTAGACTTATTCTTATTTTTCTGATAAATTTTTCTTTCTTAAAATTAATATAAAATATATTACTTCATATAACAAATAAAAATATTTAATTTAAATATTATTTTAAAGCATTAAGTAGTAATATCAACCATAAATAAACTAACCCTAACTAGTTTGAAATTATTAAATATATTATACTTTTATCCCTTCTCGATCCTTATTCCTTATGGTACATTGATCGATATAAATTAGTTTTTCAGGTAACTTCATTGTCTATCGGTCTGTCGTCTTTTCATCCTCTTGAGTGAAGGAAAAACGGTCATCGGTCTTTCTGCTAATAGTTCCCTGTTTTATGTATCTCTTTATGTAAGGCTACCACTTCGTCCGATCGTAAATAAAGCTAGCACGTTATGGTTTAAGCTACCCAGCGAGTTAAGGTTGGTTGGTTGGTTTGGTTTTGTTTTTTTATTTATTTATTTATAGGTTAAGTTATTAGTCCCTGCCGGGGACTATAAGCGATCGATAGATCGCTGACTTTGGGTTGACCGCGGCGATATTTGGAAATATTTGCCCGTTTTCCTAAGTCGGATTAAGGTTTACGGGGCGGCAATGGTTGGGGGTCTTATTACGTGCTTCGCATTGTTCGAGGCGAATGGCACGTGGCGCGTGTGAGGGACACGTGGTTGCATGTGGTCTGGTGGTGTGATCGGCGGCCAGGTGTCCGTCCTCGAGATGCTGGAACGTCCGGGGTGTGTTTTACTATCTTCGCGGCATTTGGGTTGGTATTGTTCTGTGCGATGTTTGGTCTGCAGTAGAGGTCCTGGCTGCCCGGGTATTGTTGCTTGCAGTCTGTGCAATTTTTCGTCTGTGGTGGAGTTCCTGCCTGCTCGGTGTGGCTTTGGTGAGTTCGGCTACTGTGTGGCCTGCATGCAAAAGTCGATGGCATTCTGGTTGAATACTGAGGGTTTGTCTTCTGGTTAGATACTGAGGGTTTCTCTTACGTGCATGCAAGAGTTCATGGTTAGTTGAACGTTATAAGTTAATGGCATTCTGGTTGAATACTGAGGGTTTGTGTTGGTTGTCGTCGGCATGCGGTATGGTGGTCTGATCGGCGGCTAGCTGTTCCTGCTCGACATGCTAGAAAGTTCGGCTTGGGTTTTACTGTCTTCGCGGCCTTCGGGTTTTACTGTCTTCGCGGCCTTTGAGTTTTACTGTCTTCGCGACCTTTGGGTTGGTATTGTTACTTGCTTGTTTAGCTCTGCAGTCTGTGCGATTTTTCGTCTATGGTGAAGTTCCTACCTGCTCGGGTATTGTTAGTTGCTTGTTTAGCTCTGCAGTCTGTGCGATTTTTCGTCTGCGGTGGGGTTCCTGTCTGCTCGGTGTGACTTTGGTAAGTTCAGCTACTGTATGGCATTCTGGTTAAATATTCAGGGTTTCTGTTACTTGCATGCAAGAGTCCATTGCTATTTGGGTTTTACCCTGTTCGCGGCCTTTGGGTTATTATGATTACTTGGTTGTTTAGCTGCGCGGTCTGTGCGATTTTTCCTTTCTATTTGTTCTATTGTCTGCGGTGAAAACAGAATGCGGTTCCTGCCTGTTGTGTTAGCTGCATGCAAGAGTCCATGGTTGTTTGAGCATTATAAGTTAATGGAATTGTGGTTTAATACTGAGGGTTTATCTTAGCTGCATGGGTTTTATGCAAATTTGGGTAAATGTCTGCGTGAAGCTATGATTGTTAGTTGTATTGTTTAGAGGTTAAGTTCGGCTACTGCATTATAAGTTAATGGCATTTGGATTATTATTGTGAATACTCAGGGTTTGTCTTCTGGTTGAATACTGGGGTTTTGTCTTACGTGCATGCAAGTGTCCATGGTTATTTGAGCATTTTAAGTTAATGGCATTCTGGTTCAATACTGAGGGTTTGTCCATGGGTTGACGGACACGATTTTTGCAAACATTTGGCATATTTCCTAAGTCGAACCAAGGTTTACGGGGCGGAAAGGGTTGGGGGTCTTATTACGTGCTTCGCATGGTTCGAGGCGAATGGCACGTGGTGCGCGAGGGGCACGTGGTTGCATGCGGTCTGGTGGTGTGATCAGCGGCCAGGTGTCCGTCCTCGAGATGCTGGAATGTTCGGCTTGTGTTTTACTGTCTTCGCGGCATTCGGGTTGGTATTGTTACTTGCTTCTTTAGCTATGCAGTCTGTGCGATGTTTGGTCTGCGGTAGAGTTCCTGTGGTAAATGTCTGTGTGGAGCTATGATTCTTAGTTGTATTGTTTAGAGGTTAAGTTCGGCCACTGCATTGTAAGTTAATGGCATTTGGATTATTATTGTGAATACTGAGGGTTTGTCTTCTGGTTGAATACTGAGGTTTTGTCTTACGTACATGCAAGTGTCCATGGTTATTTGAGCATTATAAGTTAATGGCATTCTGGTTGAATAGTGAGGGTTTGTCTTAGCTGTGGTTGGCATGTGCTGTGGTGGTCTCGTCGGCGGCCAGCTGTTGCTCCTCGACATGCTGGAAAGTTCGGCTTGGGTTTTAGTGTCTTCGCGGCCTTTGGATTGGTATTGTTAGTTGCTTGTTTATCTTTGCACTCTGTGCGATTTTTCGTCTGCGGCGGATTTCCTGCGTGCTCGGGTATTGTTCCTTGGTTGTTTAGCTCTGCAGTCTGTGCGATTTTTCGTCTGCGCTGGGGTTCCTGCCTGCTGGGTGTGCCTTTCGTAAGTTCGGCTACTCTATGGCAATCTGGTTAAACACTGAGCATTTCTGTTACGTGCATGCAACAGTTCATGGTTATTTGGATTTTACCCTGTTCGCGGCTTTGGGTTGTTATTGTTACTTGGTTCTTTAGCTCTGCGGTCTGTGCGATTTTTGTTTTGTATTTGTTGTATTGTCTACGCTGAAAATAGAATGCGGTTCCTGCCTGCTGTGAGGATTGCTATTACCTGCATGCAAGAGTCCATGGTTATTTGAGCATTATAAGTTAATGGCATTCTGGTTGAATACTGAGGGCTTGTCTTAGCTGCATGGGTTTTATGGAAATTTCGGTAAATGTCTGCGTGAAGCTATGATTCTTAGTTGTATTGTTTACAAGTTAAGTTCGGCTACTGCATTATAAGTTAATGGCATTTGGATTATTATTGTTGCTTGGTTGTTTAGCTCTGCGGTCTCTGCGATTTTTCCTTTGTATTTGTTGTATTGTCTGCGGTGAAAACACAATGCGGTTCCTGGCTGTTTGGTTAACTCTATCGCAAACGTTTGGTTGCGGTTGTGTTGTTCCAGGTGCAGCTTCTATCGCTCGAATGTGTGCTGTCGCTTTGGTAAGTTCAGCTACTGCATTATAAGTTAATGGCATTCTGGTTAAATACTGAGGGTTTCTGTTACTTGGATGCAAGAGTGCATGGTTATTTAAGCATTATAAGTTAATGGCATTCTGGTTGAATACTGAGGGTTTGTCTTAGTTGCATGGGTTTTATGGAAATTTTGCTAGATGTCTGCGTGAAGCTGTGATTCTTGGTTGTATTGTTTAGAGGTTAAGTTCGGCTACTGCATTATAAGTTAATGGCATTCTGGTTAAATATTGAGAGTTTCTGTTACCTGCATGGAACAGTCCATGGTTATTTGAGCATTATAAGTTAATGGCATTCTGGTTGAATACTGAGGGTTTTGTGTGCAGACTTCGTTAACCAATTACGTCATTTGCACATTTTCTCATGGTACTTGCATAGGCTGTGTTGTGGATGCATATGCTCTAGACGAGAAGGAATTCGAACGCTCGACTTCGTTGCAGGTACGGTGTTATTGTACTAATTGCATTTTGTCAATTTTTGTATTGCTTGCTTTTTGTCAATTTTTTAGTGTTTTAATTTTTCCGTTGTGTAGGTTTATGGTCCAGTTACTCTAGGTTTATAGTCCAGTTACTCCGTCATCCCTGCTGGGGACTATATGCGATTGATAGATCGCTGACTTTGGGTTGACCGATGCGGTTGCTGGCTACTGTGATACTGTGGGTTTCTGTTAGCTGCATAGGTTTTATGGAAAATTCTATAAATGTGGGTTTCAGCCACGATGTCGCTTCGTTATCATTTGAACCGAGTGGACCTGGGCGAAGCTATGGTTCTTGGTACAGATTGAGTCGCAGTGTTTTGTAGTTTGAACTGTTTTTAAACATGAACATCTAAATAAGTTGGGGATTTTGAACTGTATGAAATGTTAAAATATTGAAGATTGCAGTCTGTTTTGTAACTGCACGGTTTCCTATCTTAGGCGTGTATTCAACGTTTTTCGCTCGTATAATTTATGTATATGTTTACTTTGGTCCTTAATGTTTGTTCAGGTTTGTAATTCTGTTATGGATGTATGAATATTCGACTGTGATATTACTCCTAGAATGCAAGGTTGCTTTGTTAACAACTTTGTTAAGTTCATTTAGTTAGTGTTAAGTTCATTTGCTTTGTTAACAAGTGCTGAATTCAAGGTTTGCTATATTGGTACTAGATGTTGTTTGTTTGCTGTTGCTTATATATTGGATGAAATGTTTCGTTTGCGAAAATTATAAACTTTTCAGTGATACTGAGGGTTTCTGTTACCTGCATGGGTTTTATGGAAATTCCCGTAAATGTCAGCTTCGAGCACCATGTGACTTCCTCGTCATTTGGGCCGAGATGGCCTAGGTGAAGCTGTGGTTCTTGGTACAGGCTCTGTTGTGCATGAATATGGTCTAGACGAGAAGCAATTTGAATAGTCAGCTTTGTTCCAGGTACGCTGTTATTCGACTAATTGCTTTTTGTCAATTTTTGTATTAATTGCTTTTTGTCAATTTGTTAGGCTTTTAATTTTTGCATTGTGTAGGTTTATGGTTCAGTTACTCTAGATTTATAGCCGAGTTACTCTGTGATTGTTTTAAAAAACATAGATATTTAAGCTGTATTCAGTCATTTAGATCTTTTCTGTCATTCAATTATATTGGAATTCAAATATGAAATTGTCATTGTTTATTTTGTGTTTACATTAATATTAATATTAATATTATCAATTGTTATAATCATAACAACAATATTATTTGAGATGATCCCAACAAGTAGAAGTTGAGTAATGCATGCAACTAGCTCTGTATAATGATGAATCAAGACATTTTGTCTATTTAAACCTTAGATTAAAATGTCATGTTAGCTAGTTATAACCAGATTGGTTCTCATATGATGTTCAACTACCTTATTCTACTTAGACAGAAAAAAATATTTTATTATGAAAACAAAATTACATTTATTATATATGTTCCTGCATTTCACAGATATGCTTAAGCATAGGAAGTGATAAAAGTATTGCTGGGAACATATCTTGTTTCATAAACAGTTTCCAAAAATGTCAATATGACAGCGCTATCATAGTCATTATAACATATATCGAAACTTTGAAGCGAGTTTTATCTGATAACAACCCTGTCATGGTCATTCTGACATACATCAGAGATTTGAAACCAGTTTTGTCTCATGAAGAATCAGGTCCTAGATATGTTCATAAACAGTGGCATAAAAAAGTATACATAGATATTGGCATTTAAAAGACATTCCATCAGCTCTCCTTCCACTCTCTGTTGAATTAGCCAAGCTCATGCTACCAAGTGTAATCTTGCTTTTGACAGTCCATCAGTTTCCATGTTCCTATCTTTGTGTAATCTTTCTTTTGACAGTCCATCAGTTTCCATGTTCCTGTCTTTGTAAACATGTTCAAACATAATGTGTTAAATACTCTGTTTAACAAAGTCGAATGTCCTGAAATATAGGTTGAAGTTTATAATTATCCAATCAATTTGTTGCATTCATCGAAATCACCACAATTTGTGAATCATCAAAGATCTGTAATTTTTGGGCATCTTCTTTCACATGCGACAATTGGCAATAGTCTTGGGACAATTTTCTTAGGCAGATTGTTGCTGTGTTTGCCAAACCTACCCTTTGAATATATTACATGTTCATCATTTATATGGATCATACCCGCAATGTCCCATAATGATGGATCTTGTTGAGAAGCATTATGGAATTATGCTTATGCACTACTCGTATCTGGTTCTCAATGCCTTGTTTGGGTTCCTTGATCCTTGAATTCTGTTTAGATCCATATAGTATAACCATATCCAAATGCCATTAACTTATAATGCAGTAGCTGAACTTAACCTCTAAACAATACAACTAAGAATCATAGCTTCACGCAGACATTTACCACAGGAAGTCTACCACAGACCAAACATCGCATAGACTGCATAGCTAAATAAGCAAGTAACAATACCAACCCAAATGCTGCGAAGACAGTAAAACACAAGCTGAACATTCCAGCATATTGAGGACGGACAGCTGGCCGCCGATCAGACCACCAGACCGCATGCAACCACGTGCCCCTCACGTGCGCCACGTGCCATTTGCCTCAAACCATGCAAAGCTCGTAATAAGACCCCCAACCCTTTCTGCCCCGTAAACCTTAGTTCGAATTAAATGAAGACTTCAAAAATTTCAATTGCATCTCAAGTTACATTAAGCATGAAGTAATGATATTGATAAAGGAAAATATCGTTATCCTTGAACATACCCATTTTGAAGACTGCTTTGTAGAAGCATTGTTTGCAAAAATAAAAGTTGACACATTAGAAATTGCAATACTCAATATATATGCATTGCCACATGCAAACCTAAACAATATCCTCAACGTCATTGCAAAATCCTTTTACCAGTTAGATCTAAACAATATCATAGTTATACTAGGGGACTTGAATATTGATATGGTGCATTGCAATCAAAAAACAAAGCAGCTAGAAACCTACATGCAAAACTACAATCTTCATTTCCTAGTTGACAAAACTAATAGCATGCACAAATCATTGATTGACCATGTTTGGGCAAATCTAGGCAATATAAACTATAAAATTTTCGTATTGGATGCATATTGGTCTGACCATGATATAATATCTCTTGTCCTTGACCTATGATATACACATGAAACAGTTTACAAAATTCCAAATTTTGACATTTTTGCAATATCTCATTGCTTTTATCATATCTATTTTACTAAAGCATACTACAATATCTTTTTGTCGTAAACGAAGTGATAACAGCATACATACTATGCATTCTATTATACATTTGCATATAGGGCGTTCTGTATTGATCAATGCAACTTATGCCAGAGACAGCCTTTTCAATTAATGAACAGAGCTATCCTATCATAAATTTGTAGATATGACCCCATCTATTTATGCATGCAGATTCTACTAGTAAAACCCTTTTCAATTGAACAGAACAACCAAGAAAAAAGAAAAACAACATGCAACATAAACAAACACAGTATATTCTTTTTGCCTTTCATTTTCCATGGATCATGCATCTTGTCTTCTTGTTCAAGTTTTACTTTCATATGTTCTTTTGACTTGTACTAAATATGTCTTGCTATTCTATAACATAGCATAAAACTTGAAAAAGGAAATGAAAGAATTCAAGAAATAGAATGCATAAGCCAATTAGAAAGCGCAAACAAATCACTTGTTTTGCAAAGTTATGTCTATGAGAACTACACAAAAATGGTAATTTGTATTTAGAATATTAATGTCTACTATATATGCATTCTATTTTTATTTTTACATATGTATGGTTCTATGGTTTTAATGTTCTTTTTCAGTTTTTACTTCTAGTTTGCACTAGATATATGTTAGTATTCTATAGCATAGCCTAAATCTTCAGAGACGAAACGAAACAATTGAAGAGTAGAATCCATAACGCAATTAGAAAGGGCAAGCCAAACACTTGTTTTGCAAAGGTATGTCTATGACAACTATACAAATATGCTGATTTGTATTTAGAATAATAATGTTCAGCAACGTATGTCTATAACAACTATACAAATATGCCAATTTGTATTTAGAATGTTAATGTTTTGTATATATCCATTCTATCTTTACATATGTATGGTTCTATGGTTTTAATGTTCCTTGTTAACTCTTTACTTCTATATGCTCTTTGAAATTGAACTAAATATATGTTCCTATTCTATAACATAGCATAAATCCTGGAAAAGGAAAACAAACAACTGAAGAAATAGACCACATAACTCAATTAGGAAAGGCAAACGAACCGCTTGCTTTGAAAAGGTATGTATGGCAACTATACAAATATGATATTTGCTATTTAAAATATTAATGTTTACTATATATATCTCCTCTTTTTACATATCTATATTTAAATGTATATATGTCAGATCACGCCACCAAACCCCCGTGAAGCTTCTCAACGGCAAAGTCTTTCCCAAAGAACGATCTCCCTTTTTCAACGAAACTGCAAATGTTTGCATTGGTAGTTTTGTTGAAAAAGGGGAATCGTTCTTTGGGAAACACTTTGGTGTTGAGAAGCTTCAGGGGGGTTTGGTGGCCTATCGATGTAGGTCATGTTCAGTTTTTGCTAGCTTCATCAATATTTTTTTGCAAAGCTGTACAAGACAATTGCAAAAGCCAACCCTGGTAAGAAATTGCACATAATGGAAGAAATAATAGATGTTGACAATTACAAATTCAGATTGCAATGCATTTTTCCTGACAACATTGATATTGTATTAAAAAAAAATGGTCTTTTTAGACTAAATGCATTTTCATATACTGTAGGAGATTGTCTATTTGACTCGTTCGAAATGCTTCTACATTTTTGTTATACTTCAAATTAATTGCAAAATGCGTTAATAGACCACTTTCTTTTTTGCTTAAAGAACAATGACGTTGCAGCAATACAGTCATATCAATATGAACTAGCACCTCAGTTCCTATACGAGTTACATCGTGTTAATGATATTGGTACATATCTTCATAAAATGCATTATTCTGCATCTACAAATATAAAGGAGTCTGAACGAGGTTTATGGGGTGATACCTTTTGCATACGTTGGTTAGCTAAATGGCTAGGTATATCAATTGCATTAATGTTGGAAACCACTTTTATATCAGTTTGAATCTTCTGCTGCATTGTTGACGTTCTGTTTTACTTGGTGATGCATCAGAAGAAAAACAGCTTCAATCAGGGTAGAAGGAGGCTCAAGTTAGCGTGAATCTGAAGTTTGATCGCAAATACAATTTTGTAACCAGCAATAGCATTGCATACGATAACACACCTTTAAGCAGCTTGATCTTATATTGAAATTGTGTTCTTGCCTGCTCACATAAGGCAAGTGCAATCTGCAACTATTTGATGCTTCTTTCTGTTTGCAAGTATTTCAGGTTTTTTTGCAAATACCTTATCCAAACATCTTTGTTTTATTTATGGCTCAACATATTATTACATGCAAAATTGAGTTCAGATGTTTTAGATTACACTTCCATGTTATTTCAGTCTTGCATAATTTGACTACTGTTTTGACTCAACTAGTTTATTTGCATGAGCAAGTGCACTTGATGATACAAAGTGCAACTTGTCACAGAGCATCATGATGATGTTACATGTGTTTATTCTTTCCCAAATATTTCTGTTGGCTTACCTAAGTTGTCAAATTTTTCCATCGCATGGAGCACCGCATCAAATTCTGTTGGATTCAGATATAGATAAAAATGACTTTTTTGCAATTCTTTATCTTCTAAAACAGAACCGCTCACAGTTCAACGTGAAAGTACGTTTATTTTCTGCTTCACTTGCTTTTACATATATGTCTCTAAAACTTTGCTACGTGTTGGTCTGGATTCTGTGTGCATTCTGTTTTAGTTTAATTGCATTCATTTGACTCGAGAATAAAAAAACAAAGATCATGACACATAGTTACTAGTCCCTGCCAGGGACTATAAGCGATCGATAGATCGCTGACTTTTGGGTTGACCGCAGCGATATTTGGCGTTCTTCCTAAGTCGAATTAAGGTTTACGGGGCGGAGAATAAGGTTTATTTGGCGTTCTAAAATAACCATGATAAAGAATGTCCAAGCAGTAAGTTTACCTCAACCCATTTCATTTTTTATATCATTTGAAGTGCACTTCACACACAGTGTTGTCTATGCACAAGCTACTTTGGAGTACTTCGGCAAGGGGACTTAAAACTTTTTATGAAACGCGTGCCTAAAATTTCTAGTCGATTCTTTGCATTTAATTGCCTACATCCTCAACATTCTGCAATATTTTCAGCCAATGTTTCTATTAGACCTCATTGAAAAGCACATGCTACAGGCTTTGTGCCAAAAGTTTATGGCTTTGTAGCCTCACACTTTTGATCTCTCCTTCTGCATTCTCATGTTTAGCTAGTTAGCGTGAATCTGAAGTTTGATCGCAGATACAGTTCTGTAACCAGTAATAGGATTGCATATGATAAAGTACGTTTCAGCAACTTGATCTTATTTTGAAATTGTGTTGTCTAATTGGCAGGGATGCTGTACCGACTTCTGATATGAGGCACACAACAGCTGCCAATATTAGAATATTACAAAGAGAACAACTTCCTCGGTGTGCTTTCGAAACTGATCAATTGGTTGAGGTATGTACAATACTCACTTTCTAATAAACTGTTTTTGAAAATCAAAACAGATCTCGTCAACATTGCAAAGCTGCAACAAGACATCTTAGGCATGTGTTTTAGTCTTATACAACTTTAGTCAACAAAGCAACCTTCCGTTCTAGGAGTAATATCAAAGTCGAATATCCATAGATCCATAACAGAATTACAAACTTAAAAAAACATTATGCACCAAAGTAAACATACACATAAATTATACAACCGAAAAGCCTTGAATACACTCCATAGCTTGACTCAGGTTGTCTTGTTCCAAATTCCGGTCGAAACCGACATTTACAGAAATTTCCATAAAACCCATGTAGCTAAGACAAGTCCACAGCATTACAGCCGGCAGAAATCGCATTGTGTTTTCAGCGCAGACAATACAACAAATACAAACGAAAAATCGCAGAGATTTCAGAGCTAAACAACCAAGTAACAATAATAACCCAAAGGGCGCGAACACAGTCCGATTCATACCAACGTTACATAATAGCTTGGGAGTCACCGCACCACATGCCCTTCACCTCCAACGATGCGAGGCCCCCAATAACACCACAAAACCTTTCCACCCCCAAAACCAACCTTTCCAACCTCCAAAACTTTGGTTCGACTTAGCTTATATCGCTCATAAAAGCCATGCAGATAAGAGAAACCCTCAGTATTTAACCAGAATGCCATTAACTTATAATGCTCAAATAGCCATGGACTCTTGAGGGAAACGAAGAGACAATAAACCCAAGTCGAGTAACTTTCTAGGATCTCGACCAGGGACAGTTGTCCGCCCACAAGACCACCACAGACGAAAAATCGCACAGACTGCAGAGCTAAACAAGCAAGTAACAATATCCGAGCAACCAGGAACTCCACCACAGACGAAAAATCACACAGACTGCAGAGCTAAACAAGCAAGTAACAATACCAACCCAAAGGCCACGAAGACAGTAAAACCCAAGCCAAACTTTCCAACATCTCGAGCAGGAACAGCTGGCCGCCAATCAAACCACCATAGCGCATGCCAACCACAGCTAAGACAAACCCTCAGTATTCAACCAGAATGCCATTAACTTGTAATGCTCAAATAACCATGGACTCTTGCATGCTCAAATAACAAGCTCAATTGTTGATGCGTTGCTATGAACACACTTTATTTACTGATCATGTTTTCTTTGTATGGTCAGATTTCTGATGCCAAAGTTAATCTTCTTGAAGTTAGACCAGGAAAATCTGAATCACTGATTGAAATTTCAGGAAATCCACAGCAAACAAGTGCACCAATTTTGTATGCAGTTCTTGATCTCCCTCCGACATTTTCCAACATTTGCCAACAATTCGTCTACTGTCCCTCTGTTGCTACTTTTTGATTTTGATTCCTTGATTCAATTAAATTTCTATTTAAGATAATTAACCATAAATCTGTCTGCAAACACGAACCCCTGCAGTACTAACTATATGCTTTGTTTCAAAATTCATTCAAATCGCAATATAAACAGTATTGGCAATTTCTCTGAGTTTGAGGACCCAATTCTTTGTCAACAGACTTCTGCCAGATTTGAAAGGTACATAACATTTGCAAAATTTTGTCAATTGCTACTATCATAGTGCTTTTGCTGATCAGTATTTCTGTGCTAATGTCCTTGACATTGTATATCACCTTTGGCAGTGTGACAACCATAAATCTGTCTGCAAACATGAACCCCTGCAGTACTAACTATATGCTTTGTTTCAAAATTCAGTCAAATCGCAATATAAACAATATTGGCAATTTCTCTGAGTTTGAGGACCCAATTCTTTGTCAACAGACTTCTACCAGATTTGAAAGGTACATAACATTTGCAAATTTTTTTCAATTTCTACTACCATAGTACTTTTGCTGATCAGTATTTCTATGCTAATGTCCTTGACATTGTATATCACCTTTGGCAGTGTGACAGCAGCTGGTCAGCTTATCACAAAAACTACAGTTGAAGTTGTAACATCTGAATGCACAGTTGAAGTTGTAACATCTGAACGCACAGTTGCAGCCATTCTAGGAAAGTCTGGAAATGATCTTGTTAAAATTCAGCAGTTAAGCTAGTATAAAGAAGCATAAATTTCTGCAAATTCCATGGGATCCCCTTCAACTGAAATTTTTGAAACATGAAGAGTTGGAATGAACTGCTATCATTGCTGGCAAAATGACATTGTATTGACAGAAGGCAAAATGTTAGAGCACAAATCCTATGTTCTTAAATGATCATCTTGTATGTGAACATTCATCTAGTGGAATGTTGCATTAATTATTAGTTAATAAAAATTGGCATTGGCAGTTTTTATTTTGTCTCTATGGCTCTTGATTCATTATGCTAATGTTTAATGCATTAATTATTAATTAATAAAAATTGCATTGGCAGTTTTTATTTTGTCTCTATGGCTCTTGATTCATTATGCTAATGTTTAATTAAATTTCAATATCTCTGGTCCAATATTTTGTCATTATGCCAATGTTTAATGCATTAATTATTAGTTAATAAAAATTGCATTGGCACTTTTTATTTTGTCTCTATGGCTCTTGATTCATTATGCTAATGTTTAATTAAATTTCAATATCTCTGATCTAATATAAAAATATTATTATTATTTATTTTTATTTAATTGTAATATCACACTCTATCTTGCATTGTTTAAATAAATAATGCATTTTATGATTTAAATTACCCATATAATATTAAATAATGCTTATTCATTTATATTTAATTATAACTATTAAATTATTTATAGTTTTAACTAAGTATAAATTTCCTATAATATTTTTATTATTCAGTATTCATGATGGAAAGACTACACTTCCAATCACAAAGAAATAAAATTCCTTGAATAAAAAGATTTGCACATTGAAATGAACTGTTATCTATTTCTTATTTAAAACAGTATTAATTGAATATGACTTTCATAATTCATAACATGTAATATCATTCCTTCCAGTTGTATTACTTTCTTGTTACCAGGTATAAAGTTTAATAACATAATAACTTTTAAAAAATCAAGCTGTCAAAACATTATTTCTAACTAATAAAGAGTAATTTGAACTGTCAAAACATTATTTCTAACTAATAAATAGTTTCTAAATAATAAATAGAGTAATTTGAAGTGTCAAAACATTATTTCTGACTAATAAATAGAGTAATTTGAAGTGGTATAGTCAATCTCCATTCTTTTATTATTTTCAATTATCCCAAATTTCGTCATTCTATATGTCATCATATCTCCTATGCTTATGTTATGTCAAATAAATGAATTATATTAAACTATACTTCCTAATTAAGATGGCATCTGTTTATCTGTGATGTAAGTGCCTTCATTATACTTTGAAAAAATTTCAATAAGAAAACTAACTTGCTTAAATGGAACACAGATATTGCAAAAAGCAAGAGTATACAACACCAAAAGATAATGATTTTTTTCTTGCAGGTCATGATCAATTTACATTTCAACTCGTACAGTTTAAATGTTTTTTTAATTTTAATCTCTTTATTTTAGTTTTTAATTTATAAAATAAACTTATCAAAATTGCTTTGCTATTGTACTTAGATACTATATTTACTAACCCAAAATTATAAAAAAAGACCAAAAGTCATGTCCTTTTGCATCACAGCAAATTACTAATTAAATGCAACAAATTACTAATTAGAAATTAGATGCAGGGTTTATTTTCTTTGCTAATTAGTAATTGGACAAATTTAAAGTTCACACTAAAGTTTTTTTTTTTTTTGACAAGTTCGGTTGCTATGTATTAATCTGAAAAAAGAGGGGGGCAGCTTGCCATACATGAGATGCTTCTTGAGCATTACTGATCCAAGGAAATACAAAATGGTTCTGTTCCTTGATCTTGATCCTATTGCTTCTAGCTATGAGACAACTTTTACTACTATAGATTCGTACAAACTGAAAACACCAAAACTTACAACTGCAACACATAACTAATCAATATCTATGTGACTAATCTTTCGCGCTGTGGAATCCTCCGGGTTTTGGTCAGCCTCATTCTTGGCGCTGGAGGTGGATGAAGCTTCTTTGAATTTTTTCTCCATCATATACCTGAGGACTGTGATTGATTCTTCAGCATGAGCGCACCTGTTGCTAAGGTTGTTGAACTGCTCATGTAAGGAGTGTACTCGGTGAAGGAATAAGTTTATCTCGGCCCGGTATTTGTCATGAAGGATTCTGCACTGCTCATCAAGTTTTGCTTCCAGATTCCGGATTTGGTCTGCCTGCCTAGCCTCCATACTGCGAACTTGATCTTCCAGAGCCCTTTGCTGAGCGCGCACTTCCTCAAATTCTGCCTGCAAATCGCGACAGTGGAAACATTGCTCAGGGCGATCCATGGTTTTCGCTTCTCTGATATAAGGATTCTGGTGAATTAACCCTCTGTTCTTGACTACTTTCCCTTCTCGGATGCGGATACTCCTGTCACTAGTGCTGTTCACTGAATCCCCAGAAGTCTGAAGACCAACGCTTCTTGCAGAAGGGATTGAAGCTGCTTGAGTTAAGACAACTCTAATGGAGAAAGAGCTATCGCAGAGTGCTTCATCAGGATGGCGGATGCTGGGGCTCTGTTGGGATATAAATAGCATTTCTGTGTAGTTGAGGCGGGAGCTGTCTGATGTGCTATTTCCAAATTTGGGCCACACAGTCCAAAGCAAGTCTGAATTGGTACCTGTGCTCTGTCTGGCGGGACGATTTCTTTCTATGTCTCGACAGCTTCCCACACTTTGTGCAGATTTTTCGATCCCATTTCTGAGCGAGATCCTATCTACCATGCCTTCTCTGTACAGGGGAGGTTGACTGTATACGTGCGAAACATTGGAGCGATTGAAAAAAGTGTGCTGAGCCGGCTGCTCGATCTGGCTTCTGTTACAATTCCTTGTTTCCTTATCTACACTGTCCTCTGCTCTGCTGATTTGCCTGCAGATGCGGATTCTATTGGTTATGGTGCCCCTTACTTGACCTGGATGCGTGATCATGGCAATGAATGGATAGACGGGATGTTGTTGCAGCTGAGGTGGCCTTTGGGGTGATCACACGCCTTGTTGGCATAGCTGTCAGCATTTTTGTTGAGGCCGCGGAGAATATGGTAGTAATTGGCCTCTTCCAGCATGTCGTGGAGAATTTGATTTCTTCTATTGATTTGCTGCAATAAGGTGTTTGGCGAGGATTGCCTGTGCACCATAAGTCGAATTATTATTGCCGAATCGCCGAAGATAGTCACCTTTTTAATTCCTAGTCTGATCAATTGCGTGAGTCCTTGGAACAGAGCCAAGCCCTCGGCCCTGTTGTTTGATAATTCACCCAGCCCCCATTCAAAATGGAGAATTGACTCACCATTAGCGTTACATATCATGCCTCCTGCCCCTGCTTTGCCAGGGTTCGACTTTGAGGCTCCATCGAAAAACATATGAAATCTGTTGCAGTTGCTCAGCCATAGAGCAAATTCCTCTTCTTTGAGTCTCAGTTTCCAGACACTACCTGTCTCATTCGGCTGCAAATTCTCTTTTCTCGTTGCCTGGACACTGATGAGACTTCCATTCCCATAATTCATCAGATTTCTTTCTTCTACGCTATAATGGGAGGCCTCAATCCTGCCTTGTTTGCGGACGACGATTGCTTCCACCGCTAAACTTTTGGCTTTGTGGCAAATAACTCTTAAACTGTGCCCTTTATCTTGAAAAACCATTTTATTTCTGGCCAACCATATGCTCCAAACAAGAGTTAAAGGGATTGTGTTCCAGATCCTTTGAGTCAACTTGTCCTTCTTACCTTTCCAAGGGCAAATTTTTTTCCAACTGTATACAGTTTCGACTATAGATTCTTTTGGTTCCCATGCAACCTCCCCTATTGAGGCCATATTTTCCCAACACTTCTGAGCTACTTGGCATTCAAGGAACAAATGTTGCATTGTTTCTTCAGCTTGACAACAGTTTGGGCACCTGGAAGGTCCCAATATGCCCCTTTTTTTAAGTTTTCTGATGTTAGTATCTTTCCTTTTAGGAGTAGCCAGAAGAAGAATTTAACTTTAGGAGGGGCTTCCGCCTTCCAAGCCAATTTCCAATGAGTCCAGATAACCTGTGGGAAGTTGATTTCACACAATTGCTGATACCCTGCTTTGGTTGTGTAAAGAGTTCCCGTAGGGTCCCATCGATAGCTGTCTTGTATCCCTTTTTGGACCGGAGCTTTATTATGCAATAGACTCTTTAGAGCAAGGAAGCTAGTTTCCAGATCTCTGGGGTAGTCCGGAAAAGACCAGTCGATCCAAGCTTGTGTTTGATTTCCCCACTGCGTTATTTGTGCTAAATTCCAAATTCCTCTGTTATTGAGCCAACTGATAGCTGGGATTGTCTCTATATTGGATCCTATAGAGCACTGGCCAGAAATTCTGTCAGTAGAGATATTGATGCTGCCCCCTCCCCCAGGTATTTTTGAGATATGTTGTGCCATATAGGGGATAATTTTCTTGCACAATTTCCAGATATTAGAGCTGTCCCTGTTGGGGATAATGGTGTCCAATAGATGATGCCGAGTACTGTTCAAATATTTGGCCTCAAGAACTGATTTCCACCATGCTGAATCCCCAGTTATTAGTCTCCAAACAATTTTAGCCCCGAGGGCTAAATTTAGCAGATTTGGGGATCTTATTCCAAGACCTCCTTTCTCAAGAGGCTGAATAACATTCTTCCAATTTACCAGGTTAAACTTTTTTTTCTCCGTCTTTCCTCCTTGCCAGAGGAAGTGTCTGAGAGCTTTCTCCATTTTATGATGGAAGGCCATTGGAGCTTGGATCAGAGAAAAGCAGTAGATGGGCAGAGAGATCAGACCTGATTTTAGGAGAACTAGGCGACCAGCTGGATTTAGCCACATAGATCCCCATTGTTGAATCTTCCTTTTGATTTTATCAAGAATTCCATTCCAAGTATCGATCTTCAGAGGCCCTATACTGACTGGCATCCCAAGATATGTGAAGTGACTCCAATCAAGCTTGTATGAAACTCCAAGGGTGGCTGCAATGCTGTGTATGGTGTGATTCGAGGCATTCCATCCATAGACACAACTTTTAACTTGATTAACCTTTCCTCCTGAATAGTCCATAAATTGATCTAGAATCTTTTTGAATCGCCTTGCAATGGTGATTGAAGCACCTCCCATCAAGAGAGTGTCATCTGCAAACTGGGAATGGTTGATATTCTTAGTACCCTGCTCAAATTGAATGCCAGTAATGAGACCAATTCTACGGTTGAAGTCTAGGGCTTTGCTGAAGGATTCAGCCATGAGAATAAATAGGTAAGGAGACAGGGGGCAGCCTTGCCTGAGACCTCGGGAGGATTGGAAAGCAACACAAGGGCGTCCATTTATCAAAGGGGAGATCCAAGGGTTGGAGATGCAAGCTTTGATCATGTTAATGAAGGTGGTGTTGAATCCCATTTTGTGTAAAACTGCAAACAGAAAGGAGTGTCTGACTCTATCGAATGCATTGGCAAGGTCAAGTTTTAGAACAAAGCCTTTCTCCTTTCGACTTATGCTAGAGTGTATAGCTTCTTGCACAAGGAGAATGGAGTCTGAGATGTGGCGATTGGATAGGAAGCCTCCTTGGTTTTCTGAGATTAATGAAGGGAGGAGAGGCTTGAGCCTAGAAGACAGAATTTTGGTAATAATTTTGTATGCAGAATTGCATAGAGATATGGGCCGAAATCTTGAGAAGGTAGAGGGCCTGTTTTCTTTTGGGATTAGAGCTAGATAGGTTGAGTTGGTGTAGCCCCCCAATTTGCCTTTCCGAAGGGTCCAGCGAATCATCTTTAAAAGATCTTTTTTGATTAGGTGCCAGTATTCTCTGTAGAAGCTTATTGGAAACCCATCGGGACCTGGAGCCTTGTCCGGGTGGAGACTCCAGATTGCTTTTTGAACCTCATCCTCTTCTATTTCTTGCGTGAGCTTGCTGTTCATTCCTTGAGTGACATCTCTAGTCATGTGTTGGAGAAAGTTTGAGTAGTCCTCCTCGCTCTTGTCCTCAGATAGAAGGTTTTTAAAGTGAACGGTTGCTGCTTCTTTAATGGAGTCTTGAGTCTCATGACTTTTCCCTTCACTATCTTTGATTATACTCACGGTATTTCTTGCCTTCCTGACTGTTGCTTGCTTGTGGAAGTATGAGGTATTCTTGTCTCCTTCACGCAACCATAGTTGTCGTGATTTTATCCTCCACTTGATCTCCTCATCTCTGGCTGTTTGCCTCAGCTGGGTGTACAGTCGAATCTCATCTTCTTTTGCTTGCTGGGTGAGACCAGAAACTTCGATATTTTGCTGGACTATCTCAAGGCTTTTCTTTTAAGTCTTTTTTAATGATCTCAGGTTCCTGGTAACTGTTCTTTGCCCAAGATTTGAGGGCCTGCCTAGTTCGCTTCAGCTTGGATTCCCAGATATACACCGGGGAACCCTCCACGTGCTGTGTCCACGTTTGCATCACCGCATCTCTAGCTGCAGGTTCTCGATTCCAGAGGGGAGAATATTTGAAAGGGAGGGGGCCAATCTGGCTATGACTGTACAGTGTGAGCGTGATTGGGTAGTGGTCCGAGGCGGAGATGTTGAGAATATCTGTCTGACCGGTAGAGAAGGTGGATAGGAAAGCGATGTTGATGAGAAAACGGTCAAGCCTTTCCATTATATTTCCAGCTCCTAAACGCCTGTTGCTCCATGTGTATCTTCTATTCTTAGGTTTTATGTCTACTAGCTCTTTCTCCTGCATAATATGCTCCAGCCTGTTTCTGAACGGATCTGAGCTAAAGTTCCCTCCTCTTTTCTCATTAGAATGCATAACTAGGTTTAGATCCCCAGCGAGAATGATATTGCTGTCATGGTCTTCTTCAATATTTGTATTCAGAGTATTCCAGCAAACTTCTTTTTCCTTGTAATGGTTTGGTGAGTAAACATTGTATATTTTAACCTCTGTTCCATTGTCCTTATTTTCCAGTTTAACACTAATCCAGTTCTGGTGGATTTTGGTGAAGCTGCAAGTCCATCTGCTATTGTCCCACATTGTAAGTATGCCACCCGAGGCTCCTCTGGCTTCGCTGGCGCACCCACTGTATTGCTTTTGTTGGTTGATGAGCTTGTTAGTTTCGGATTGATCTAGCTTCGTCTCTTGAATAAGAATGATTTCGGGCTTTTCACTTTGAATTAACTCCCTGAGGGCAGCTTTCTTGGTGGGGTGCCCTAATCCCCTGCTATTCCAGGACAGCAGCTTCATCATGATTTACCAGTGGTATGGAGAGGTGCCCGCCTCTCTTTGCCTTTGTTGTTGTTTTCCTTGTCCGAGTGTCCAAGGATGTAGGATTCTATAGGTGTTTGGGATCCCATTGCTATGTCTTTCTGAGCATTTTCTTCTCTATGCTGCTTAGCCGATTTCCTACCTGGCCCATGCTTTTTGGGGATGTCACTGGGCGCACCGTGTTCCTTTGATGAGCTTCTGGTGATTCTTATGGAGTTGGTATCAGGAGAAGGCTGAGAAGATTGAGGAGGAGAGGGATGGGGTTGCTGATCAGATGAGATGGGGTCCTGTTCGGGATCAACCTCAGACAAAGATGCAAAGGGGTTGGAAGAGGGAGGAATAGAGGGATCCGAGTGTCGAGAAGGTGAAGAAGGGATAATAGGAGGGTGCTGCTGAGGGGATGAGGGAGGGTGAGAATGAGATGAATGAGGATGAGAGGAGTGAAGCTGGGAAGGCCCTGGGGTTTCAGTTTCTGCTTGCTTCACGGATGGATTCATTTTTTTTCGTTTTACCGTTTCCCATTGTCCTTCTTGCTCTGTTGATTCTACATTTATAAGTTTGGGGCATCTATTAGCAAAATGTCCATATTCGTGACATACCTTGCACTTGAAGGGGATCTGTTCGTAGTCCAGCTGTTGGATATGGCACCAGTCATCTACTTTCAACTTGATTGCTTCCGGTAGTCCGCGTCCCAGGTCAACTTCCACACATATTCGCGCACAGGCCTGCATGTTATCCTTTGGTTCACTTCGATCTATGTATTTCCCGACCGCGTTCCCTATTGCTTTGACCGAATCATCTCCCCAGCAGTGAAGAGGGAGATGAGGGAGTCTGACCCAAACAGGAACAACACTTGGAATGTCCAGCTCGGGGTCGAAGTCCGGAGTCCATTTGTTGAGGTAGAGACCTCTGGAATCCATGAAGTAAGGCCCATTTCTAAAGATTAGATCCTTGTCCTCCTTGGTTTCAAAGTGAAAAGTGAAGTATCCTCTGCCACAAAACCTAATGGAAATTTTCCCTTGGACCTTGTCTGCCCAGTTACGCTCCACCCATCTTTGCACAGTTTTGGGTGAAGGCCATAGTCCTGTAAATTGACCGATTAATCCTTTCTCTGCTAGTGAGATGGCTGCCATGCGAGGAATAGTCGGAGGCAAGTGTACTTCCTGTAACACATCGAGTTTCTTGACAAACTTGGTTGCTGTAGGTCTTGGTCTTTGCTGAGGGAGCGATTTCACCAGGTTGGAGAAGGCTTGCTGCAGGTCCGGATCCCCTCCAGGTGGATCCGGAGGGTCCATGGGAAAGAACGCGAACAGAAACGCAGTCGAAGGCTATGGGCCGAGGGCAAGCTCAGGCGCGCGCGCGCGCAGAGCAGCAGCAGCAACAGGTTTTCTTAACTATGTCTCTAAAGTTCACACTAAAGTTATGGTAAACAATATTTTTAAATAAATATAACCTTTTGTTCTTTTGAGCATGGAATAATTCCCCAATCATTGACATTAACCCCAATGGAATCACTTATGTCCAAACATGTTTTTTTTTTCTACCTAAAGACTGAGCTAATATATTAAGAAAAAGAAAATATTTACAGAGAGAGGAACAGGCCTCTGAGGATGAATAACTTCACCCTCCATCTGAAAAGCAGTACAGGTGCACAAGGCTACCTGATTTACAAAGATAGATGCAATAGAGATGAGCATGGACAAAACAACAGCATTTAGTCCTCTGACTAACAAGAGAAATTCCTCCAAAAAGAACAACAGCAGCATAATCGTAGAACCAAAGAGCCTTTGCATGCCTCTCGCACCTTGCTGCTGAATTCATTGTGGCATTAGAGGGTAGGATGAGAGGGGATTCCAGAGATCTGGAATCACTGCGAAATCTGGGCATACCACTACCCTTAAAGAAAAAACGGGGCATCTCGGAAAGAAAGAGACCCCTCCACAACTCCAAAACCAAATCACTGTGCAGCAACAAAAACAACAAATTTAGCCTTCGAAGGCTCACCTTATGCTTTGTTGTCAAATTCTGGTGTATTTTCATCTTCGTTCACTGGCTGACGGGAACCCGGCGGGAATGTTGGCGGTTGAAGCGGCCCCAGAACACGAGCATGCTCCTCAGGGTTGACTACGCCTCGAGGAGGATTATCATTACCAATTTCCGCCCTCTCTTGAGTAATGCCAGCCTGAGCCAGCTCCCCAGCATCTTCCTCCTGGCTATCTGAATCTTCATCATCTTCCTCAGTCGCAATAACAGTGATTAGCAAAGACACCTTCGATCTCTTTTTCTGGCATCTGAAAGTGAAACTATAGGTATGCATTTGACTATCTTGCTCGTCCGATTCCTCTGACGGAGAAGACGGAGGTGCAGCCATAGCCAATGGTGGAATTTCCCTTGCCTGGACCTCCTCCCTTCTGCTAATACCCCAGACACCGCCTCTGCGCGGGACTCCACGCTGTCTCGGCGCCATGAACCTTGAAACGTGAGGGCGATTGACGATGTGAAACCGAATTTCCCCACACAGAACTTGAGCTCCCCGAACCACACTATTTGAAAGCTGAACTCGGTTATGAGTTCTTGGCTTAGAGCGATAGAGCGCCCCCTGAGCAGAGGTGTGGCCTCTGCCTCCGCTCACAACTCCAGAAATCGCACCCTCTCCTCTTTGCTCAGAGCAAAGCATGAAAATACCACAAACATTCTCATTCTGGCACAGATGCGCATTTATGTAGTTCCATATGCTGAACTCTCTGGAGGCCTCCATTACGAAACCCAACAACCTTGCGTACAGAACCGTTAAGTTCACTCGCTCGAAACCATCTCCTCTCTGCATAATCTTCACCTCGGCCTTTAATGGCATTAAAGTATGGCAGAGCCACCTAGTGTGGCCGTCCTGCCAGGTTTCAAAGTCATGCCAGCTGCCCATTGCTGGTAAACATATTGCCACCCGCATCCGGGTGAGAATCATCTTGTAGTTGCAAATCTCTGTCTAACAGTGCTTGGAAGGTGGATAGCTGATCTGTCGACAGTATATCATATAGAGGGCCAACTGAAAGGTCATTTTCGCTTTCCGCTCCCATATTAGCAAGGAAATCAGCTGGCTTATTCACATCCCTCTTTATGTGTTGGAATGAAACTGCTTTGTTCTCTTGCAACCAATGTTGAATTTGTTCCAGTCTAGATGCCAAATGCCAGCTACTGCTGATTTTATGAACTTGGGAGCCCTGTTGGAGTTTTAAGGCAATGTTTATTAGGAGTTGGGAGTCCCCTTCCACTATCAGTGGGAGATAATTACCCTGCTGCGCCAGAGTAAGACCTTTCCATAAAGCCTCCAGTTCCGTTGCATTGTTAGTATTCCACCCAATAGTACCATGAGAGATGAGAAGGGATTTACCCTTATGGTCTCTGATAATGCCACCGTAACCATCTGACCCGGATTACCTTTCGATGCGCCATCGAAGTTCAGATGGAACACATTGATGGGAGGTGGCTTCCACTTTACTGAATCAGTTTGGTGCTTTGCTGAGCTATCCTTGACAGGAATCTGATCTTGTATCGTTATCTGCCAGTTGTTCCAGATAGCCAGTTCCTGTGATTGCTTTGGGTAGTCATCTTGGGACCATTTCTTTGTGGTGAGAGTTTCTTTGATATTGTTATGAATTCCTTTCCATACCTGCTCCAGTGTCATTGTTTGACCTTTGAAGATCCTCCTGTTCCTTTCCTTCCAGATATTCCACATCACGAAACCCGGTATAGTTTGCCAAAGGATGTTTAGAATTTTGCACTCGTATGGTGATTGAGGCCATTGACTTATTGTATTTTTGATATCCCCCGGAACTCTACCTTCCTTTTGACATCGAAATGCCACCTTTTCCCAGATCTTTCTGCTCATCTGGCACGTCTGCATTAGGTGTAAGGCGATTTCTTCTTCCTAATTACATATAAGGCATATGGAAGGACCGAAGAATCCCCTTCTTCTGAGATTATCCCAGGTTAGTATTCTATTATATGAAAGGAGCCAGAGAAAGGTGGATACCTTCGGCCATATTGGGGGTTTCCATATTTTGCTCCATATCTGATCTTTGACCATTTTGTCTTTTATGATGATCCTGTAGGCCTCCTTTGTGCTGAATGTACCCTTCTCTTCATAACCCCATCTCAATGTGTCCATGCCTGCTTGCTTTAATATCCTGCGTTTATTTAACTCGGTATTGAGAGTGAGTTGGTTGTGATTTGAGCTACGTGGAAGAATAAGGCTGGTTTCTTTCCACTCTCTCTGCTCTTGATTACTTTTTTCTTTCCAGCAATTTCTTATTTTCTCCTGCGGGGTGATCTCCCAATCATGAATTGTATGCATACACTCCTTAAGATTTGGTAGCTGCTGCTAGGAGTCTTCCCAGAACCTGGCAGTTTGACCATCCTTCACCTCCCAAAAGCTATGTTTTTGGATAAGGTCTCTATGCTGAATAGCCGAGTTCCATATTAATGATCCTTTACTTGTTTCTGACATTCTTATCCTTTCTTCTAAGGGTAAGTTCCTTGAGTATTTTGCTGTCCAGAGACACGCCCAGGGGGTATTGCAGTTTGAAAGCCACCGCCACCATATTTTCGCCCCCATGGTCATATTGCTTAGTTCTGGATCTCTGAGTCCTAATCCTCCTGCCAGCCTCGGAAGACAAACCTTTTCCCAATGAAGGAGAGCCCATTTTCTGTTTGGTCTAGAGCTGCCCCATAGGAAATTCCTCTGTAATTTTTTAATTGCCTTAAGAACCCATTTTGGCACTGCTAAAATGGAAAATAAATACAACGGCATAGATTGCAGAACTGACTTGATAAGTACAATCCTACTGGCCATATTGAGCGATCTGTAGGTCCAAAGGAGTAATTTGGCTTCAAGTTTTTCAAGCAGGATTGTCCACGATGAATGCTTGAGGGCTGATGCGATAAGAGGAGTGCCTAGATAGGAGGAGGGCAGAGAAGCCTTGGAAAAGACAAGAATACGCACTATGGCTCTTTGGGTATAGGGAGGGGTATTAAAGAAGAATACTTGGGATTTTGCATTATTTATGAGGGCTCCAGATGCTTTTGAGAAAGAGTCCAAAATGGATTTGAAAATGCGGGATTCTTGAACAGAGGAGTGGCCGAATAACATACTATCATCAACAAATTGTTGATGAGAGACAGCAGGGAGATGGTGGACGGCTATACCCTTGAGCTTATGCTCTTGAATGGCTGCTTTTATACTTCGCCCCAAACCTTCAGCCAGAATTACAAACAAAAAGGGGGACAAGGGATCTCCCTGCCTAATGCCCCGAGAAGGACGAAAGGTGGTAGAAGGAATCCCATTGATGAGGATAGAGAAGAATGAAGAAGAGATGAGACTACTTACCCATCTGACCCAAGGGGGAGTGAATCCAAAAGCCAGGAGGGTTTTTTGCAAATAATTCCAGCTAATACAATCGAATGCTTTTGAAAGATCGATTTTTAGGAGCATCCCCGACTTTTTTAATTGTTTGAGAGAATGCAATATTTCATGGGTAAGGATAATCCCATCAGTTATTTGACGCCCTTCAACATACCCGGATTTCTCAGGAGAAATGATGAGGGGCAGCAAGGGCTTCAGCCTAAGAGCAATAACCTTTGAGACAATTTTATAAATGATATTACATAAAGCAATGGGTCGATACTTATCTGGAGTGCTTGATTCCGTAGACTTGGGAATTAAAGCTAGAAAGGTGGCATTCATGGCTGGATACATCCATCTGAGAGTCCTTCATTCCTCCATGACCTGCCATACTTCCCATTTTATTAGTTCCCAAAAATGTTGAAAGAAGTTCGACGTAAATCCATCTGGACCGGGAGCTTTCCCTGCCTTTAATTTGTTCACTGCTGTTTCTACCTCTTGGAGACTGATCGGTTTAAGAAGCAGAGTATTCTGATCTTCCGTGATTATTCTTGGTATGTGCCTGGTGATGTTCTCAATGGTTGCGGATCTGTTAATATTGGGTTCTTGAGTCATCTGTTTGAAGTAGTTCACAAACTCCTTTTCTATTCCTTCATGATCTTCGATTTTGATTCCTTGCTCATTAGTTACAGAGGATATTTGGTTGATCATACGCCTTTGGACTGTTGTTTTGTGAAAGAATTTTGTATTCTTTTCACCTTCCTTCAGCCACCTAATCCTTGACTTCTGCCTCCACAGTGTCTCTTCTTGCAGCTCTCTTTCTAGAATTTGTTTTTCAATTACTTGTTCTTGTAGAGTCAATTCCTCGGATCGGCCATGAGAAATGATTCTTTGTTGGGTATCCTTCATTTTTTGAAGTAGGATTTCTTTTGATTTGAAGATATTTCCAAATGTAGATTTATTCCAACGTTTTATTTCCTCTTTGAGATACTTCAGCTTCTTTTGAAATAAGGCCATTCTTGTCCCCTCCGTTGCTCTAAAGCTTGCCCAGGTTGTCTTTATGAATTCATGGAAGTCCGGATCTGTTAACCAGAAAGCTTCAAATCTGAATGGCCTCCTTAAACTCTGGCCTGGTCTACTCCAGTTTAAGGCAATGGGCCAGTGGTCCGATCCTGAATACGGTAGGATTGAGGCTGTAAATTCTCCACCCATGTACACTGCATTATCAGAGATTAGGAATCGATCCAGTCGCGAAGCCACCTGCATCGGTTCCGTCCTCTTGTTGTCCCAGGTATATATGCCATTTTCTGTAGGAAGATCAATCATCCAATTGTCTTGAATGAAATCTTTAAGTAGAGTACCATCTCTGTTTATTCTGCAACGTCCTCCTCTCTTTTCCTCCAGATTTGCAATCATATTATAATCTCCACCTGAGATCCATAGCGGGTACATTCTGTTTACATTAAGTTGTGTTAATGCATCCAAAATATCAGCTTTTTTTTGGGTTTCTTGTGGGAAGTATACATTTGTAATATGCCGAGCAATATTTGTGCCTTGCAGATGAAACTTGGCTTGAATGAAGTTTCTATTTGCATGAATATTGTCCAGATGTATCACCCTTGCGTCCCAGAGGATTTCCAAACCTCCTGAAGCGCCCTGTGCTTCCACTGCTGTGACTTGCCCCGCCGGCCACGCCTTAGCTGCTACTTTTTCTAGAACTACTTGTTTACATTTTGTCTCTTGCAGGAAAAGAATTGCTGGTTTTTCTTCCATTATCATGTTTTTGAGAAGTCTACCTTTCTTTTGGCCGTTAAGCCCTCGAATGTTCCATGATATCAATTTCATTGGGAATGTTTGGGGTGGATGTTAAAATACTTGGTAAGATGGGCGTATCTGCCTGAATCGACAAGGACTTCTCCAACCTTGATGGTTCTCTCCAGAGCAGACTTTCTTCCACGCTTTTTGCTGTCTTTTGAAATAAACGTCCCATCCCATTGGCTGCCTGTTTGCACCCCTAGTGAATATTTCTTCTGGGCTTTATGCAAAACCGCCGTCAGTTTGTCCACTTGTGTTGCAGTTATCTTGTCGAAATTCTTAGTTTTACACGCGGCCTCCAAACCAAGAATGTCCAGTTCTCCTATATCAAATGTTTCTCTATCCTCATCCATATTTTTGACTTCTTGATGGCTTGCTTCTTCTTCCCGTGCTTGTACTGAACCTGGATCCGTTGTGTCTATCTCCATCTCTGGTTGGCTCCAGCTTTTCATTTTGGTGCTTTGGATGTTACTGTCCTGTACCTCGCTTTTTCCTTTCGATGACTCTTTGGGATCCTCTGACATGTTCGGATTTCATATACGCTCAGATGACATAGGATTTTGGACTGGTTGCTCTTCCTCAGCTAAAGCAGCAAAGCTATTACTCGTTGAAGGCTTTGTAGGATCCTTCGTGACCTGCCTGTTCTGAGACGACTGTTTCTTATTTCCTCTTCTGCGGTTCGCTACTCTGGTGAACCCCTCGGTCGATTGCTTGTCCTGATCTTGTTCCGTGGGCTTATTATTTAACGGGCAATCTCTGAACAAGTGCCCTAAGGCATGGCATCTTCTACACCTAAAGGGAACATGTTCATAGTCTATTAACTGGATCCATTCTTCATCCTCATGAGTAAGTTTTACCTTATCAGGCAGGGGTTCCTTTAGGTCCATGTAGACGCAGATCCGAGCATATGAGGTATACTTCTTCATTTTCGTTTCTTCTGCAACCTTGACAAAATCCCCCAGAACCTTCCCAATCTCCTTAAGCGATTCTTCTTCCCAGTATTCCCATGGAAATGAGTATAACCTGATCCAAAATGGTACCCAGCTCAGATCCTCCTTGTCTGGGTTAAACTTTGCTACCCATTCTCTAAGGAATAGACCCGCTGAGTTAAAGAAATAAGGTCCGTTCTCAAAGATTCTGTTTTTGTCCTCCAGGCAGTTGAAAACTGCTGTAAAGAAACCTTTTGGGCCTAAATGCAGGGATATATGCCCTTTCGGGTGCCATTTGATGCTAATCCATGTCCTCAGGGCTCTCGCATTTGGCCAAATGCCTATAAATTTGCCAATGAGGGCGCGATCCTTCATATATTGGATTCTTGCATTGATCCTGTGACTGGGGAACTCCACTGTTGGCGTATGCTTAGCAACAGACTTGCATGTAGATGATCTCACTCTCTGATCCTCTGGCTAAGCTTGATCTGTCTGCTTGTCCGGCGTACCTTCATTTTCGTTTTCATTTGTTCTCTGTTCCTGCCCAGAATTGGATTGCTTTTCGGGCTGCCTTTCATCGTTTGGGGAATCCCCTTCTGCCCCCTGGCGGGGGTTCATTTCCTCTGCTGCCAACGTTTTGCGATCGTGCTGCGCAGCACTGCGGCCTTGGGGTGGGCAACTGCCCCTGCAGTCCGCCTGCCTCTGCAGGTCTGCAACAAACCCTAGCCACTATACCCTGCTTCTCTGCTCATCTTCCTCCGTTCGCCGCCATGAAGGATATGTCCAAACATGTTACTAGATATCTAATATTTCAATTATGGGTTCAAGACTCCATAATTTTTAAATGCTTAAGTTCCTCCTTGACTTTCGACAATCATTTATCTAAATATTGAATATTCTCCACCACGGATTTAATTAACAAATTTATATTCATAATAATGTTTATTTGCTCATTATCATTTTATGGATATTTCCATAATATTCAAATGTAAAAAAATAACAAAATTCTATCTTTTATGCATCATGAATTCATTATTATGCATTTGAATATATTTTATACCCCATGCTTATTAAAATACATTACTTACTTTAACACTCTCTAATTCTTCATACATTATAATGCATTATTATTACCTTTTATAGTTTTTCCCGTCAAGGTTTCCATGTTTCACTCTTAAATTTTATTACATTTTAATTATTAATCTAAACACTTTCTAAATCATGACACATTGGAAAATTATGTCTAAAACTATTTTTACATTTATCACAATTCTTAACAAACGCAAAGTTCATTATATTTCACTCTTTGCATAAAGTCAAAAAGTCCATACAACAATTTGCTATCCAATTCACTAAATCTTAATACAAATAAGCATGCCTACAACACACTAGTAATGCAAACCAGATCTGATGATAATGCAAATTAAACACCTATTAAATCTCATCATAATAACTCACCAAACACATCTATTAACCGGCAGGGACTAGCGCCACAACAGTGGCTCCTTGTTTTATATATAAAGTTTGAAAATAGCGAGGTTATATTATAGTTATGTTTAAGAAAAATATTTTATTACGGTAGTTTATTTTAAGAAATTCATATATTGAATATAAACAAAATTACATAGCATCTTGATATTATATGTAGAATATATCTTTCTTTGCAATAATCTTGAGAAATTTCTTATACATTTATAAAAATAAATCTATTTTATACTATATGATGATATTTCTTATTTGATAATGTGTAAGGTGATTTGATAATTTTATTTTATACTATATTTCTTATTTGAAAATGTGTAAGGCGATTTGATAATTTTATTAGATAAATTTCAAAAAGTTTATTAATAATAACATATTAAAAAGGTAAGGAAATTAATAATGAAAATTTTATAATTCTATCTCTGGTATAAAGAAAACTATAAACACAAAATAAAATTTTTAAATTAAACAACAATTATTCCATTAAAAAAAAAAAAACTATCAACATAATTAAAACTAAAATCATTAGGTAAATCAATTTTTCATGTTAAACCATTCAAGTAAATCACTTTCTCGTGTTATTGTTAAGAGTAATATAAATTTATTACTTTTACATATTTTATATGTGGAGTGTTTTTGTGTGCTCCTTTAAAGAGTGTTTTCTCTTTTAAATAGCTTATATTCCACATAAAAACCATGAGTCAATACCATAGATCAATAAATTATTTTTATTTTTTATCCTCTCACCACAAATATTCCCCTTTAAAAAAATATCAACATAATTAAAACTAAAATCATTCAATTAAATCACCTTACAATGTTAAAACTATTCAAGTAAATCACCTAATATGTTAAAAATAATACAACCTTATACTAAGTTATTCCATTGATCGTAAGAGTGCAATAACTAAATGATGCCCTCTGTGACAACACTGGGACAAAGCATTAAAATTGTGTATAGTAGCTGTAATGATATTATGGGAAATTTTACTTTTGCTTAAAATTAAGTCATCTTATGGTTTTCCATGTTTTGGAAGCCGTCCAGGCTTATTGTAATGTATTTATATGATTTACAGGAGAATTTATTTCTTAGGCGTTAGTTTATCCAATATTTAAAATGGAAATTTTTGTTTTTGAATAGTTCAGTACAAATCCAATGTAAATTTTCGGAATATCTCAAATCTGATACTTGGTTAAACAAATATTTTTCCCTAAACATTAGAATTCAGTAATATTCTCAAAATCTACAATTAATATAAAGATTCTATTCCAACTCAACTTATTCTAATTTATTATCTTCTGTAAATCAATGTTTCTGAACATACCTATCTCACCCCCCAAAAGAACAATTAGCCCTGCAAACCTTACTATCAGTGGAAACAGAAATTGGGAGCTCTCGAGTGGACTTGGGTTGTTAGACTGGCGTTGGGAGAGCGGAAGGATGCCCAATCAAGTTTTAATGGTAACATACTAAAATGGAAGAAAAAAAATCCATATAAAAATATATACTTGCTACTTTACTAGGATTTCCGTACATTGAATTAGCATTTGAGAATCTGATGGATAGGAGCGAGGGCCTCACGGTTTTATTTTTGGATATATTTTGAATATGTAATTAAGCTAAGGACGAATCAACAATAAATTTTATTTTTAATTGAAAAAATAGTGTTTAGAATGCATAAATAATCTTGTTGTTTATTGGAACATAATATTTGTGGAAACTAAACTTCGCCACTAACCATTGGATCATATATGGTAGTGCAATTCACATGAAAAATAACACAGAATCAAAATCTATCCATGAACTAGAACAATAGAAAAATGCACCACACAAAGAGGATGGGATGGTGGCCGCAAAGAGAGTTCATGTTCCAAAAAGTTCAAATTTAGACAAGGAACACCCACCAAAAATAACCATGAGCCATTTGAGAATGGTTGGATTTCGGGTCACAGAAAATCCAGAAGAAAAAGAAAAAGAAAAAAAGTTAAGTAATTAATATCACACAACTTCTAAGGTTTCTTTGTTTTTTTTCTTTATTTTTTTTTTCTAATTTTTTTTAGACATATAAACCTCGGCTGGTGATAGCATTTACAAAATGTAATTTTTTTTTTTAAGTAACAATAAAATTACAGGCTCTTCACCCCGATCGGGGTGCGAACCAGTGGTTGGGACAACGAACGGAGATTAACGAGGAGTACACATTAGTACTGTACCACCACCGCCCACACGCTTGAGGCGATGGGTGTGGTGGCCCTTGGCATGATTGCATGAAGGGAGGTAGGAAAACTGGCAGCGAGGGTGGTGGAGGAGAAGGTTTTAATGAGAGAAAGGGTAGGCAGGTGGATGATGTTGGTGAGTTTGTTCATGGATGGAGGAGCTGGTGCACTGGACGAGTCTGGGGACGCCATCCTCAGCTTCAAGCTTGTCAACCCTGCAAATATCAACGGGTATGTTTTCCAGTGTCTCTCTTCCATTGCAATGTTGACCCGTTTGGGTTTCTGCTGGAGGGAGTGGGGGGAAATTAGGAAAGATAATTGGGAAGTTAAAAATTTTGGTGGAATTAGGGTGCCGCTTGGTTGTGTTGGCTTTGTCCTGCGTCTATATTTTGCTACTGCTGGGTATCGCTGCAATTTCCCTCTCGTTCGAAATATTACTGTCACGCATGGGGATGTTGGGAATTGTTGGCCGAAGGCTAAGTGGGGATGAAGGTAGGGGTCTTGCGGTAGAGGTCGTGAGCTTGGTGCAGAGGGGCACGAGTGTCAGTTAAGCAACTGCCTAGGTGCGAACCACTGTTGTCGACACCAATGCAGTTGCTCGGAAGTAGATAAAAACCAATGCAGATAAGGAACTCCTAGGAATAACGGGTGCAAAGTCAGGCATGAAAATATCAGAGGCTATATGCTGGTGTCTTGGGTAGAAGGGAAGGGGTCTGCTAACCATGGCTGGCGTAACGCTGACAAACGGAAACGCTTACCAACTTGGAATTGTCAAGGGGAAAAGAACCAGTCTGCGGGCGTGAGGAGTTCGGTATGGTGACGGGGTCGCATTGTTCGTAGCAGTAGGCCGATCCCCCATGGGGAATGGACCTATGACCACGAAGGCCCTGACACAGATACCAAATGGAAAAGGGAGCAGAAAGGTGGGGCATTTATCAGTGGTAATCCAACTCAAGGACGAGAGAATTGTTATATCATGATGAATTGTTTTTGGTTAGCAAATTGTTGCTCTGAACATGTTTGGGGCATCTCCGTCATGGCTCGACCCACAAAAATTCATGGTCGTAGAAGACAAATACAGGTGCCTAGAAACGAAAAGGAACCGAGCACGTTTGAGCCTTGCAGGGATAGAAAATCAGTGGAAAGGCTTATCACTTAGACTGTCAAGGCATATTGCGAGGGCACTGATGAAGGTATTCAGAAAATTTTAGAGGAATGCGAAGTAAAAGTTAAGTAGGGTAGCGAGACTAATGAAAACATGGATGACTGGAGGACCCTTGTCCCGGACCCTAGTACCACTAGAACCAGGATAACGCAATTTAAGTAGACCTTATACCTTTATTGGCTGATGAAAATCCTGTTGGGCAAGGCCATGGAGCAAATCTTGGTAGGCATGGTTGTTTCTGTCCAAGGCATGCCGAGCTACAAACATGAATTCCAGAAAGTTTAATGTCAACTCCATAAGCAAGATATCAGGCTTGGCAGAATTGAAAAGCATATCCCATGCATCTTGGAACTGTCTGAGATGTTGGGATCGAATGTCAAAGACCCCGCACCTGTGGAATTGGCCTAGGAGGAACAAAATGACTAGATAATCTCCTTTGTTTAATTTTGGTTTATATGCGGATAGCTTTTACTTTTCCTTATGCAAGAATATGTATAGATAGAAATCCAGAGTATGGTCATGAAACAGAGACTTATATAGCTTGGATAGAAAGACTAAAACTTTTTTGTTTTTGGATGGCATACAATGAGGATAGGTAGCGAACAGACTTGGTTTCCCAATAGGCAAGTTGAGTCCACCTAGTCAATCTATGTGGTGTAAATTTGTTTGTAAATTAATAGAAAAAAAGAAACCTGCCAAGCTTAACAAAAAAAATTACATTTTTTTTCTTTGTAAAAATAAGTTATGGCTTTAATAATTTTAAGAAATCTGGTACCTCTAATTTAAACCTGCAAATCTAAGGCGAGTAATATACATAAAATTTTCTTATTCAATGATTATTATATTCCAAAATATTCTGACTTCATTACACACTTTACTTGAACCAGGCTTAAATATATCTATATTAGAAATTTACATATCTCCACATGCCATTTGATTAGAATTTGAACCAATTTTTCTATTCTTATCGGTATTAATATCTCAGGTCTGTGGAATTGAAATACACTTACTGAGAAAACAAAGTTGTAACCCAACACCAACACATGTTTCAGAAATAGTATTCTAGCCCACATCAGATCCAAGTAGTCTTGGGTCATAAAAACCTTCCTGCCTGAAAAATCAGACCCTTCGTTTAGCAAAAGATAGCAGTGCAGATGAATTTGTTGGCAACGCTCGAATGCCTTTTGGTCTACAACAACAAGGAGGAGATTTTTCATTACCTGTTGTGTGGCTTCACCAATTTGAAAGCTCTGGAGATACAAGTCCAGTAGACTGTTTTGTTCGGCCCAGGCTGAGTTTATCGTTGTGATTATCAGAGTCTTGTTTGGCATTGAAACCTTTTCTAGAACTCTACCTAAATCCAACTCTGAACTCTACAAGTTGATACCGAAAAACAATAATAGTCATGAAAATCTACTTATGGGAAAGGATTATTCTGCCCAAAATTAATGTATGTATAAATGTTGACTTCAAAATGATCAAAGCAAAGAGTAAACATGTTAATTTCAAATTTCACTGAAGTAAAAAAAACCACAACCAGACCCTCCCTGAACTTCCCGAACTTCATCCCATGGTCAGAAGAAATGTTTTCTTAGCCGATATTCAAATTCTAAGATATTTTTGGAATCTGAAATTGATATAAAGATAATACTAGATTAGTTTTTTTAACTAATCTTCAAATTCTAAAATATTTTAGATACAATCAATTTAAAGATGATGATCTTCAAATTCTAAAATATTTTTAGAATATACAATCGATTTAAAGATGATACTAGACTGTAGGAATAGCAGGCATTTCCTTGAATGCGTGTTAAACAAAGTTTGACCTCTCCAATATTTAAACGTAAACTTTTCAATTCGAATTTACACAGATTGTTGTGTGGGTTACAAAAAAATCCGAATGCATGAAAAATTAATATATTCACAAAGCCCAACCTACATGGTTTGTTGACGAGTTGGAAACATTTCGGCCATTGCTCACTCCAAGTGGGTCATAGCAATATTGCAGTGCAAGCACAATTGTGAATATCTAGACACATGTTATTATGGCATATTTGCAGACTGTTGTGGGCTGAATGGTTTGCAATTTGTTTTCAAGCTGCTGGTTCATCATACTCGAATCAACAAGATGTATCTCTTGCAATCTAATGGTTGTAGGGCTGAAATCCCTTGGGTCCTATACTAAAACATTTTCATTATGATTTCCACCAATACATAGAAATATCTCCACGCAATTCAAGAGAAATTGAACGATTCTAGATGGTTGAAAGAGTAAAATATAGAGGCAGCCCAACCACCATTGTAGTCCCTGACCCGATTGATTGAAGATTGAGGTTAGTTCATGGCCAACCCATAAATTCAACCAAAGACTTTGTGCTTCTGGTCATCCGAATGTACAATCTACTCAGGATGCCCGGAGCACCTCGTCAGCTGTATCCAATTAATCATAGTTATCAATCTTTGGTTCATTGCCTTGAACTTATTTACGTGGCAAATTTTTGGAATTTGATTGAGAGTAACCCATATATATGGTGTTATTATTTGGGCGGATTGTATAGGTTCATCATTGGTTTTAAGCCACTATATTATTTAAAAGTGGGTATATGTCAGATTGTA
This sequence comes from Pinus tabuliformis, assembly GCA_031772625.1. NCBI lineage: Eukaryota > Viridiplantae > Streptophyta > Pinopsida > Pinales > Pinaceae > Pinus > Pinus tabuliformis. The sequence continues at coordinate 477,525,794 of CM062806.1, read as the reverse complement.
TATATGCTAGTTGAATAAAAATTCTATAATGCGGAATAAACACTTAAAAGAATCGTAAACTTGAATACCCAAGAAATCATACCTTCGGCCATTGATGCTTGCTCACACTCTGACACTGTTTATTCTTAGTTTCCACTTCGAATGAAAACAACAATTACAGAAGAAGATCGTTCCCAATGCTAAAGCAACAGAGTTTCAAACTGAAGGAAATGAAATAGCGCTGTGTGGACTTGAACCGGAGACCTTCCCAATGCTGAAGCAACAGAGTTTCAAAGGTCGATCCTGCAGAAAACGACACAGAAAGATCTGCAACCAGAACATAAATCGGAAAGATCTGTCACTGTTTATTTCGCTCGTTTGGCACTTCCAAACTCTACTCGCTCTGATCTAATGGTGTAAGACTGAAGGGGATTGAGCCAGTGAGCTTTGGGACCAAACAACAGTCTTTATAGGCAAGCTCCCATTAAGCTTGTTGTGGCCACATGTCAAGTGTTCCACAAAACATGGTAGAGAACTATAGAAAGAGTAATGGACCACTCCGGGAGCTCCCAACAAGAAAAGGAATCCCGCGAGACAGTTTCCGTGAGAACCGGATACAGGGAGCTAACATTCTCCCACTTGGTCCATACTTCTAATCTAACGTCTCATCTTAAAACCCATTGATAATCTGTATTAAGTAATAGATACATGAATCATGGCGATAAGTCCTCTAATGATGAGTATTATCTTCCATGTATTACTATGTATTTATTTCTATTATAATTTATGTGGCAACAATTTCTTAATGAATAAACCTTATGTTTATTCTTGGTCCTACACAAATGAATTCTCTCAAATCAAATTAAGGTGCACATAAATATGAGGAAAACATCACAATAATTAATAATTTCATAAAAATAACATTGTCCATACAATGAGAAACTACATAATGGAACCAAGTCCCATATTCATTGCATGATCCTTGAATTTTAACGGTGCCATGCCCTTAGTCAAAGGATCAACGATCATCAACTCAGTGCTGACATGCTCAATGACCACTTTCTTTTCTTTAACACATTCCCTTATAGCTAAATACTTAATGTCAATGTGTTTACTTCGACTCCCACTTTTGTTGTTTTTAGCCATAAAAACAACAGCTGAATTGTCACAACATATTCTCAATGGCTTAGAGATAGTATCCATAATTCTAAGCCCATAAATGAAACTCTTAAGCCATACAACATGTAAAGTAGCCTCAAAAAAGGAGACAAACTCGGCTTCCATAGTGGAAGTGGCAGTGAAGGTCTGCTTGGCACTGTTCCATGATACACCACCACCGACCATCATAAAAATGTATCCTGATGTTGATTTGAGTGAATCAACACATCTAGCAAAGTCAGAATTTGGATAGCCAATTACTTCCAATTATCCGTCTGTCTATACATAAGCATGTAGTCTTTGGTTCCTTGAAGGTACCTCATTACTTTCTTTACAGCTCTCCAGTGGTTTAAACCTGGATTACTCCGATATCGTCCCAAAATTCCCACAACAATTGCAATGTCAGGTCTTGTGTAGACCTGAGCATACATTAGGCTTCCGACAATAGAAGCATATGGAATGTTTTTCATTTGTTTCCTTTCAAAGTTGTTCTTCGGGCATTGGTTCAAATTGAACCTATCACCCTTCACAATGGGAGCGACACTTGGCGAATAATCCTTCATTCGAAATCTCTCTAAAATTTTATTAATATAGGTTTTCTGAGATAGACCCAAGATCCCTCGGAATCTGTCTCTATGGATCTTAATGTCAATGACATAAGATGCCTCACCCATATCCTTCATATAGAAATTTTTAGAGAGGAATTGTTTCACTTCATGTAGCAAACCCTTATCATTGGTTGCTAGCAAAATGTCATCCATTTATAAAACAAGAAAACAGATTCTACTCTCATTGACTTTCAAGTATATACATGATCCATAATGTTTTATACAAAACCGAATGAAGAAATTACATTATGGAATTTCAAATACGATTGGTGGGATGCTTGTTTTAAACCATATAAGGATTTCTTGAGCTTGCAAACCAATTGCTCACAATCACTAGAGGGGAATCCTTCAGGTTGTTTCATGTAAACCTCCTCTTCTACATCTCCATTGAGAAATGTTGTTTTCACGTCCATTTGTTGTAACTCTAAGTCAAAATGGGCTATTAATGCCAAAATAACGCACAAGGAATCTTTCTTAGATAGAGGAGAAAAAGTCTCCATGTAATTGATTCCTTTTTTCTGAGTGAATCCCTTAGCAATGAGTCTTTCCTTGTATCTCTCAATGTTGCCCAATGAGTATTTCTTTGTCTTAAAGACCCATTTACATCCAATGGCTTTTGCACCATTAGGCAACTCAACAAGATCCCAGTCTCCATTACTCTTTATAAAATTCATTTCTTATTTCATGGCATCGTACCATAATTATGATTCTTTGCAACTTATGGCTTGTGAAAAAGACTCGGGATCATTTTCGGCTCCAATGTTGTAGTCAGATTCTTGCAGATACACAACATAATCATCAGGAATTGCTGATCTCTTTGGTCTAATAGATCTTCTTAATGTTGTACCATCATCTTCCTGAGAAGTATGTGGTTCAACTCGTTGTTCAAAAGTTCTTGGCAACTCTTGAATTACCTGATCTACTGGAATGTTGTCAGTAGCTTATGGAACTTCAACAATTGGTTATTCAACATCAATTTGTACTTGAGGGGTGCTATGAACAATAACCAATCTATCACTTAAGGTGGAAGGTTGAGATTCTGAATGATCATTCTCAGAAACTATGTTCCTGGTTTCATCACTCTCACTGATTAAGTCATTTTCAAGAAACTTTTCATTTCTTGATTCCACAATCCTAGTGCTGTGAGATGGACAATAAAATCAATAACATTTAGACCTTTCAACACATCCAATGAAATACCCACTAATGGTCCTTGGGTCCAGCTTCTTCTCTTATGGATTATAAATTCTTACTTCAGACGAGCATCCCCAAACGCGCATATGTCGCAAACTCAGTTTCCAACCTTTCCATAATTCAAATGGTGTTTTAGGAATAGCGTTGGCTGGAACTCGGTTTAATATATACACAGTCGTCTTAAGTGCTTCATTCCACAAGGAGTTAGGAAGATTGGAGCTGCTAAGCATACTCCACACCATGTCCAATAATGTTCGGTTTCTTCTTTCTGCTACACCATTCTGGTTGGGTGAACCAGGGATGGTGTATTGGGCAACAATCCCATGCTCTTGAAGAAATTTTGCGAATGTTCCAGGTGCTTGTCCATATTCTGCGTATCTACCATAATATTTTCCACCTCTATCTGATCTCACGATCTTAATTTTCTTGCCGCATTGTTTTTCTACTTTAGTCTTAAAGATTTTAAAAGAATCTAATGCTTTGTTCTTTTTATGAAGAATGTAGAGATACATATATTGTGAGTAATCATCTATAAAATAGATGAAGTATATATGACCATGTGAGTCCATGTCTGGACTACATATATCAGTATGTATGATCTCTAATATGTCTGAAATCCTATTTGCACCTTTCTTTGACTTATTGGTTTTCTTTCCCTTTATGCAGTCCACACAAGTCTCAAAATCAGTAAAATCCAGAGTATTATGTACCCCTTGATTTACTAATCTTTTAATTCTTTCTATGGAGATATGACCTAATCGTTGGTGCCATAATTTAAAGGAATCCTCATTAATAACAAATCTTTTAGTGCCAGTGTGAACATGCATTGAATCATAAGTGACATTGTTTTGTAAATTAATGCAGTAAAGACCATCAGACAAAGTACCATTCCCAACACAATCAAATTCATAAAACAAACTGAAAGATGTTTTTGAAAAGTTAAAGGAATATCCAAAATGTACAAGCCTTGAAACTGAAATCAAGTTTCTAAAAAAACTTGGAACATAAAGGTCTTTTGTAATTCTAAAAAAAAGCCACTACTTAAAGTTAAATAGCATGTTCCTATAGCTTCCACATGCGAGCCCATCTTGTTTCCTGATAAGATGCTTTGCTCACTTCCCACTGGCTTTCTTAGGTTTTGCAAACCCTTAAAAGAATTCAAAATGTGAATTGTTGATCCAGAATCAATCCACTAGGTGTTAATATTGACATTAACCATATTAGATTCATAATAACAACGAGATTGGATTACCTTTGTCCACAAGCCATTTTTGAAATTTGGCGCATTCCTTCTTCATGTGTCCCTTCTTTTTACAGAAGAAACACTTGGAACCCTTCTTGATATCTGCTTGGGGAGGTACTTTACCTTTCCCTATTTGCCCTTTCCACGTGTTGCCAGCATTGCACTTTCTCCTAGTTCCATCACCAGTCTCCCTTCCTCTTGAACACACATGGTCATGAGTTCATTAATTGACCATTTATTCTTATGTGTGTCGTATGAGATTTTGAAGGGTCTGTATTGGTGTGGAAGGGTGTTCAGGATGTAGTGCACCAGGAAGGACTTCGATATTTCAACCTCAAGTTTCTTCAATTGAGCCACAGTGTCCCTCATTTTCACGATGTGCTCCCATACACCTTTCACACTAGTGAGCCCTAGAGATGAGAACTTCATGATTAGGGTTCTTGCTAGTGCCTTGTCTGAAGTGACGAATTGATCATCAATGGCGTTCAGCAAGTCTTGGACCTTTTCATGTTGATCAATGGAACCACGAATACCAACTGAAATTTTAGTCTTAATGAACATCATGCTCAGGTGATTAGATCGCTCTCATCATTCATAAAGCGTGATGTCCGCTACAGTGCTGGTATCAGTGAGTGCTGTTGGTTCATCTTTCTTAATAGCATAGTTTATGTCCATCCACCCCAAATGAAGGAGAACTCTCTCCTTCCAGACCTTATAGTTATCTCCCTTAAGTTCAGGGATATCACAACGAATTTCATATAAATTTGTAGGTTGCACAACTGCATAAAATAAAAGATCACATGCTTATGTTAAATTTGAAGCCTAAATAAAATTTCATACTTTACCAATGTAAATCATGTTTAAAATTGAATCTAATGACATAAAAATTGTTTGTGGACTAAATTTTCAATTCAAGCAGATTCAATTATTCTTTATGATAGAATTTATCAAATTATTCACTTAATTCATAATTCTAAAGGGTATATTATGATTATAATTTGATATAAATTCTATCTTAGATTTGAACTTTATGATAAAACTATTAATTTATAATTCATTTGGATAAGTTATGAATAATTTGATAATTTATCATAATTAATTATATAAATATAATATAAATTCATGTGGGATAAAATTTATTATATTTAATGTAATTAATTACAATTAATGTCTAAATATTCTTTATGTGATCCTAATCAATCATAATATATAATATTATTTAATTAGAGATGTTGTGGCTATTCTCTAATCAATTAAAAACTATATGGATCACTAGACATTATTTCTTTTATGCATAAAAATTAACTTGATATGAGAATAATTATAAATTGCATAAATAAAACTATTTTATTCATGCATAACATTCAATGATGGGTCTCGTATACTCATCCAAAATAGCATGTATTAATTAGAGCAGAAATAATCAATTCATGCAAATTAAATATGAGCATAGTTATAAATTTGCACAACAATTATCCAAATTGCATATAATTAAACCAAATAAATATTATAAGCATAAAAATTGAGCAAAAATTAGACATGTTTCCAAATAAATGCCTTAATTCAGAAAATTCTCAAAATATGGCATTGAGCCAAACCGATGGCTCAATGGCTTGCCTTCATAACCTGATCTTATGGGGCTTTCTTCTCTGGTTTGGGAAAGTAGAATACAATGGTGAACATGAGCTTATGGATGGCTGGATTCTTAGTTTCCCACTGGAAAAGCGTGTGGATAGTCAATATAATACATTCACTACTATTTTTACATGCTGGTGTTATTTCTCATAATTCAGACAGCATTTGCTTTGGGTTATTGAAAAACTCTGGAGGTTTTACAACACTTTCCTCTTCTGGTTTCTCTAATGGCTTTGGTTTTCTATAGCAGTGCATCAACTACACACAGAAAGCCATCAATCTTCTCTCTTTCTCAACATTACCAGCAGGAAAATGCAAGGGAAAGAAAGAGGGTTGGGCCGCATGCATAAAACCTCCGAAAATAGTTTCTACATGATTTCTAATTCAAAACTTAATGAAACAGAGCATAATAACTCGGAAACAAACAGAGACAAAACGTCGTTCATAAACACCAAGGCAGAGATAAAACTTGGCTCTGATACCAACTGTTAGCTGAATAACAATTCTGTAATGCGGAATAAACACTTAAAAGAATCGTAAACTTGAATACCCAAGAAATCATACCTCCGGCCATTGATACTTGCTCACACTCTGAGACTGTTTATTCTTAGCTTCAACTCCGAATGAAAACAACAATTACAGAAGAAGATCGTTCCCAATGCTGAAGCAACAGAGTTTCAAACTGAAGGAAATGAAATAGAGCCGCCTGGATTTGAACCGGAGACCTTCCCGATGCTGAAGCAACAGAGTTTCAAAGGTCGATCCTGCAGAAAACGGCACGGAAAGATCTGCAACAAGAACATAAATCGGAAAGATCTGTCACTATTTCTTTCACCCGTTTGGCACTTCCAAACTCTGCTCGCTCTGATCTGATGGTGTACAACTGAACGGGATTGAGCTAGTGATCTTGGGGACCAAACAACGATCTTTATAGCCAAGCTTCCATCAAGCTTGATGTGGCCACGTGTCAAGTGTTCCACAGAAGATGGTAGAAAACTGTAAAAAGAGTAATGGACCACTCTGGGAACTCCCAACAAGAAAAGGAATCCCGCGAGACGGTTTCCGTGAGAACCGGCTACAAGGAGCTAACAATATACCCACCGTTAAATTTAAGAAAATACATTACAACCACGGCTTATTAATGGATCAATGGTATAATATATATTGGTTGCCTCAATGAATAAAAGAATAGTCAATTATTTGTACTTTCGTATTGAGGATGCTGCATTGCCTTAACTTATTTACATTAAGGATTTTGAGAACTCTGTTCGCCATTAACGTTGAAATTTCCAAACTATTAAAAAATAATAATAATAACCACACAAAACATTTAAATTTCCAAACTATTAAAAAATAATAATAATAACCACACAAAACATTTAAATAATATCGCCTCATAAAAAATTTACATCTAAAAAATTAGATCTCTACTCATATTGTTTATGATGATTAAATTAAATTTAATTAAATTATCTAATCTAAAAATATTTTAAAATTTATGAATAGATACAACTTTCTTATATTTTTTATCTATCGAATTACAAAATATTTCAGAATCTACGATTAAAATCGCCAATATTTCAAAATCTTCGAGTGAGAAATCTCTGAAAATCTAGCAGCTTCTTGAGAGAGGAAACTGTACTTGGTCAACGCGTCCTATCTAGCCACTGTATTTCTAATGAAATATCACGGTCGAGATTGAAATGTTAATGCTTTTTATCCAATATTATAAAACCTTGCCATTCAAAATGATGTCATGTATTAGCTTGTACATTTGATAATAGCTTTAAAATGTCGTTTGTTTTTGTTTTTAATATAACTATATAATTAAATTTAAAGGTATTAGATATATGCTAGTCGAGCTTTAATTTTAAAATCTGGAAAGTGGATATATTTCACCAATGATTTTAATTATAATTAAATTAAAAATAATTATAATATAATTATAATTATTTTTTTAGGTCAATTGATATATATTAATTATTTTTAATTATGTAATTTTATGGTTGATTATAAATATTTTTTTCTATTACCAATTCAAAAATAATATTTAATTATATAATTGTATGGTTGATTATAAATATTTTTTACTATTACTAATTCAAAAATATAATATATTTTGACTAATATATTAATAAATTTGGTTTACAATATTATTTATTATGCAATATGATTATTTAGCTTATGTTTTTCCATGTTATATAAAATGTTATATTAATATCTTCTGTGGGTCTTTTTGTTCACGCTTTTTTCATTATTATTGATGTCTCATCTATAATGTTTAACTTTACAATGATTCATTAGGTTATTTTCTTTTTATTATAGATTTGTATCTTCTAGTTCTCTTTTACCACGATCTTTTGGTTATCTTTGCTACATGTGTTATATGTGTTATTTTAATAGAATTGATTGCTTACAATTAAATGAGTTGCTTCAATCACTGGTACATCAATTTTATAATTGTATAACTATTGTATCTTTGGTCTACTACTATTGTTCAAACACAATTTCACAAATAACATTTTTTTTTAAGAAAACAAAAGTTTAGACAATATTCCAAATTCTTAAATGTAATTTGTGAAAAAAAAAGTTGCACGTTTTATTGTTTTTTTTATTACTGTAAATAGCATGTCTCCCCTCATTATTCTAGCTATTTCAAATATTTGCAGTCTGGTTTCTCTAGAAATCACCACCTGAAACACAATACAAAGATAAAACCGCCATCCATATTTTTCATTGTCCCGATGTCCACCCTCTTATTAATAGAAAACAAATCTGCAGATAAATACAAGTCATCTCAACATTCAATTCACCGATAAATTTTGATACACTTTTGACATTACACAAATGAACATGTGCGAAACTGCAAAGAATTCTCTTAGGCAAAACCACCTCCTGACTCAACAATGCCCTTCTATCACTTATCAACATTTGAAACTAATATTAATAAATGTGAGACCCAAATATCATGGACAGGAAGCATTTATCCTCCGCACACGATACCTTTGAACAACACAGTCCATTGTGTGCAAAAATCTTTCAAGCTTTCATTATATGCACTTCCACATCCCACAAATTCTATTAATAATAAAAATAATATAAAAACACGTTATAATTAAAAGACACCTCTCCAGTTCCCTCATTTTTCAAAGATTATGCACATGCATTTGTTCTTCGCATAACTTCAGCACACACACAACCATCTCCACACAACTACTTCCGCACTGGATAACACCCTCAGTCATTGACATTCGAAACTGATATTAATTAATGATTATACGTTGTTAAATACATCCCTAAATAAGAATTAAAAAAGAGATTTGTATATTTATTATCTTAGTAAACTTTGCACAAAACTTTCACATAACATTTCCATGCACAACAACCTTTGTCCAACTTCATCCATACAATTACTTCTGCACTCAATAACGCACTTAATTGACATTCAAAAATCCACACACAATACCTCCAAACAAATAGCTTCGAAACTGATATTAATTAATGATTATACATTGTGAAATATGTCCCTAAATAAGAATTAAAAAGGATATTTGTATATTTATTATCTTAGTAAACTTTGCACAAAACTTTCACATAACATTTGCACACACACAACAACCTCCACACAACTTCATCTGCACAACTACTTCCGCACTCAATAATGCCCTTAACTAACATTTGAAACTCTGCACATGATACCTCCAAAGAGTTAGCTTCGCACAACCACCTTCATATAACTACTTCTGTAATTCTGAAAAATGTTGCTAAATAATAATTAAAAAAGACAAAGTCTTCTACACATTCATTCTACAGCACAACACTTTTTCTTCATAGGTATTGAAATTATGGTTTTACAGCACAAGCCTAATTCTCCTGAGCACGAGCCTAGCAGGGTGGACATTGGGGATCAGATTAGGAAACTCAAATTGCTTGTGATTCAAGTCACCAAGGATAGACATGGCGAAAAAAATGCAATTATCTCTTTTCCAAATGATCTACAAAGAAATCAATGGTACATGCAAGATAGATTGGCAAGCCTGCAACTGGTGTCTACAAGAGAAACTGGACCACATGGAGGGTCATATGGCCCATATGGAGAAACAAACTCATTGTGAGTTCAAACCCCATTGTCTCCTGGGTCGATATAAAAAAAATTGTTTATATAACTTCATCACATACATAATGGCTTTTGGATGTACTCTCATTATGCTAGCACTTTTGATTTTGTCTCTTTTAGTTTTTGTATTGTTAAATCCTTTTGCCAATGTATCGTGTATATTAAAATATTTTATTGATGACCCACATTGAATTTTTTTATTATTATGAATTTTAAATGTTACATATTAATTTTATATTAGGAATTGGAAAATTACACATCTCCCTCTTATTATTCTTATTAGTAAATACTTGATATTTTTTACTTTATTTTTTAGCTTTCAATAAATGTTTTCTTTAGACATTGAATATTTATTATATACAACATTAAAATATTTTTTTAATATTTTCATTCTATATAAATATATGTGAAGTTAATATTGATATAAATTAGTTAATATAGATATTCAAATAGTTTATTTAAACTCATTAAAATATTTTTGAAAAATATTAAGCTTAAACATTTTATTCACACTCATTCTTATTTTTCTAATTATTTTATCTTTTTTCTTAAAATTAATATGAAATTATATTACTTTATATAAAAATCAAAATCAAAATATTTAATTTAAATATTTTTACTACATTAAATTGTAATATCAACCGGTTTTGTAATTTGGAATGTGTGGAAAGAACGCAACAGTCGGATCTTCAAAAACAAAACAAACAAGCCACAATACATAATTGAGCAAGTTCTAAGGCAGCTCAAAGACACAGTAAGAAGCTTGCTGAGGACCCTTCCTAAAGATCCTCCTCTGCCCCAAGAGGAGAGAATTATACTTCACTTGGGTCTCCAGTCTATCAGTCCTCTGGGAATAACAAAGGTAGTGAGCCTTATAAACAAGTGTGTTAACATTTGGAAGCCCCCTCCTTATGGTTTCTTAAAGGTTAATATTGATGGAGCAGCTAAGGGCAACCCAGGATTAGCGGGCTTTGGGGGTGCCATAAGAGATGATCAGGGACAAATACAGGAAATATTCCATGGCCACTTGGGGAAGGCCACTAATAACATGGCTGAGCTCATGGCATTAGAGCAATGCTTGGAAATCCTGGTGAATTCAAGTTCACACAATGTTATAATTGAAGCGGATTCGAAATTAATTATTAGAGCGACTAAGAAAATTAGCAATGGAACCTCTCCAGATAAAGTGTCGAAGCACTGGAAGCTTCTGCAGGTTTTTCACCCCATCTATTCTCACCTGCGAACCCTTAAAACTGTCATATTTTCTCATGTGAAAAGGAAAGTGAATATGTTAGCGGATTGATTGGCGAATGAAGGAGTCACAAATAGGGACAGGTATTCTAGGTATGCTTGGAATTCGCTACCCCCAGGCAAATTGCGGGAGGACTGTCTCTGTCAAGAAACCTAGGATATGGAACTATAGACTAACAGTATGGATCAAAGGGACCTAGAAGACTGGCGGGAGGTTGGAAAACCCCACACAGTCGAACTCGCCTTAGTTCTGTTACTTTCCAAAGTCTGGTATCCTTTTGATTAAGTGATGAAAGGTTTGACTTGAATAGCTCCACAGGATGATGTATCCTTCTTCATATGGCTTAGGTGGTGTTTGATAGAGAATCCAGGTGGACAGGATTGGCTCAAGAACTACCCGCTGGATGGAATTGAAGGACAACATGTGGCGAAAGGATGTGTTGGTTTTTTCCACGAGTCAACTGTGCCAATACCACAAGTGGTATATCGGGCGGTGTCCGAATGGTTTCTCATTTTTCTGAGTTTGGATCCGATTCCACTCTTCGAGCGACACATAGCGGAGCGAGGAGAGAAAAAACTACCCTCATCAGGCGGTTATCTCTCGCGCTTCTTGTCCTTCCAATATTCACGAAGACCATTGGATCTTAGTCAGTTGATCAATGGTGGCGATTTGTTTGTGCTTGTTGGTCAGACCCGAAAAAAAGATTAAAGTATTATGATTTTAATTTCCATCGAGTCCGTCTGACAGTTTTCAGCTTGGCTTGTGGTGGGACCTCTTGTGGACCCACGACGAATCAGTTGTGGCCTTTTGTGTCCTCCAGTTCGATGGACTAGCCCTCCAAGGAATTCTAGGCTCATTTGATGCATGGCAGCGCTACCAAATGACCTTGTGCCTTAATTGTTTGGCGATTCTCCCCGCTTTCCTGTTTAGGTTTCTCTTGGTTTTTGATGATTTCTTTGGTTCGGCATGCCCAACTCTCTGTTGAACTCTCACAAAGCGGGGGCAACTTCTTGTAAATTATGTATATTTGGCTAAGTTTAATAAAGGCCCTACTCTTACTTGATGATAAAAAAAAAATAAAAATAAAAAATAAAAATTGTAATATCAACCCTAAATAAACTAACCATAACTAATTTGAAATTATTGAATATATTATACTTTTATCCATTCCCCGGTCCTCCTTCCTTATGGTACATAGATCGATATAAATTAGTGTTTCAGGTAACTGCATTGGCTATCAGTCAGTCGTCTTTTTATGCTCTTGAGTGAAGGAAATACGGTCATCGGTCTTTCTACTAACAATCCTCTATCTTTTGTATCTCTTTATGTAAGGCGAGCACTTCTTCCGATCGTAAATAAAGCTAGTCAGTTAAGGTTTATTTTTTTTAATTGACGTAATTTTATATATAGAGTTGGAAAATAGTAAGTTTATATTATAGTTATTTTTAAGAGTAGCATTTTAATACTGTAAAGAATTGAATAGGTTAATGATTTAATTTATGGGAATGTTTAATTTAACATATCAAGAGAGTCTTAACATAGCATTTGATCACTGTCTATCTAAAATCCAGTAGACGAGAATAATTTATTTTTATTTTAAGGAAGACCCATACATTGAACACAAATAAAATCACACATCATCCTTATACTAATATGTAAAATACACCTCTCTATCTAATAATCTTGAGAAAGTTCTTATACATTCATAACAATAAATCTATTTTATACCATATGATGATATTTGTTATTTGATAATGTGTAAGGTGTTTTGATAATTTTATTAGATAAATTTCAAAAAGTTTTCTAATAATAAACATATTAAAAGGTAAGGAAATTAATAATGAAATTTTTATAATTCTATTTATTAATACAAAGAAAACTATAAACATAAAGGAAAAAAATTAAATTAAAAAATAATTATTTCATTTTTAAGAAAAGAAAAACTATAAACATAATTAAAACAAAAATCATTAAGTAAATCACTTTTTCATGTTAAATCATTTAAGTAAATCACTTTCTCCTATTAATGTTAAAAGTATTTTTACACCTCTTAGATCTCGAATTGGATCTAAGTTTTTGTGTGTTCTTTTAAAAAGTGTTTACTCCTTTAAATAACTTATATTCCACATAAATACTATAAATAAATACCATAGATCAATAAATTATTTTTATTTTTATATTTTTATTCTCTCTATACAAATATTCCACTTTTAAAAAAATAAACATCAAAACTAAAACCATTCAATTAAATCTTTTCATATTAAAACTATTTAAGTAAATCACCTAATATATTAAAAATAATACATACTTATACTAAGTTATTCAATTGATTCGTAAGAGTGCAATAATTGAAAGCTGCACTCTAATATATAGTAGCTGTAATGATATTATGGGAAATTTTACTTTTGTTTAAAATTGAATCACCTTACGGTTGTCCATGTTTAGGAAGCAGTCCAAGTTTATTCTAATCTATTCATATGATTTGCAGAAGTGATAGACAACATATTTATTAGGATGTTAGTTTATGGGAAATTTTACTTTTGTTTAAAATTGAATCACCTTACGGTTGTCCATGTTTGGGAAGGAGTCTAAGTTTATTCTAATCTATTCATATGATTTGCACAATATATTTATTAGGCTGTTAGTTTATTCAGTATCTAAAATGGAAATTTTCAGGAGTGATAGAATATATATATATATAATTTTATTTTATTTTTTCTTTTCAGGGGGCGGGGCCCCGCTGAAGAAGTTATATATGTTATAATACCACTGTACATAGTATATATGGCCATGGCCCAAATATGCTGCTGGCACAGCCTCCGCAGGACTCGATACCAGTCGGGCTGGGGGACGTGAAAACCGACCACCCCGACCGTTCCAACATACAGTCGCGTGTAGTGATAGACGATATATTTATTAGATGGTTATTAAAAATGAAAAATTTTGTTTTTGAATGGTGTAGTACAAGTCCAATGCCAAATGAAAACTAAAACCATTTAGTTAAATCACCTTCTGCACGTTAGTAGAAGCAATGCAAGCATATTCTCAAACTAAATTCATTAAATTAAATCACATTAAACTAAATTCATTAAACTAAATCACATTAGTAACCACTCCAAGCATGTTAGACTTATATATCTAGATTATATATTTCAGGAATATCTCAAATCATTTGTTTGGCGATATTCAAATCTTTATTTTCTCCTTTTACTAATATAAGTGAAGTAGAATTCTATCATTTGAACTATGTAACAACAATAATGTTATTAAAGAATGAGATTAATAAGAAAATTGATAGTTCTAACTTTATTTTTTCTTATGAATTTATTGTAGAGTTTTCTTATTGATTTGGCTTGGGTTTTTAACCTTAGTAATTATGTTTAAATTAAATATGTAATTAAAAAAACAATTCTTTAAAATTTACATTTTTAATTCAGTAAAGAAAACAAAAAAACACAAGACCTATAGATAAGGGAAGCACGAGCATTCTTTCTTGGATTTTGTGTTATAATTAATGGAGAATAGGCTATTACTGTTACGTAATTGTGATTTTTCTTTCTATAGTTATTCAGTTCCTATTCTCTTGGAATATGATTTGTTGTCCCTAACAAATTGTATCTATTTAATATTGAAGATTAATGTGAACCCAATGTGGCGTTTTTCTTGAAGGACTTCCCGGTGATCCACACCTGTGAGCTCCTCTTGTTTTGGTTTGTCATTTCATGTCTTCCCTGTGCAAATCTTGACATGGTATTAGAGCTGCAGGGTTTTCGATCCTGTACACTAAGTGAAGGGCGCGACTGAGGCAAAATCGTCGCGTGGTTTGGGTGGAAAAATGCGATGATTGCGTTGTAACACTTCACGCGGGTTTTATTTTAAAAACTTAGCTTGAGTTTGGGTGGAACGTCATGATGTCGTGATGAATTGCCGCGGTGAACGTCGCGAATCCGTGTTTTCTAATAGGGTCGACCCTGTCAGGAACAAAAATGCATGCTAGAAAGCTTGCCGCTGTCAGAGAAACCTCGATTGTTGTTTATAGAAATTGGTGGTTGTGTGTGTGACCGTGAGGGAGAGCTATTAACCCGAGAAGGAGGCTGTGTGGTTTGGAAAGCCTGTTGCGTGAAAAAGAGGCACATTTTTTTATTTGTTGCATCTTCAACCGTGGAAGAGGCCGAAGACCCGAGGAGCGCTTTGTCGAGGAGGAACTCTGTCTGTGCCAAAGACCAGATCCGTGTGGCTGTGTGTGAAACTGGTGAGGACTGCCACTGAGGCCGCATGGAGGAGTCGACCGCCAAGGGATTGACATGGATCGCTACGATAACCTGTTGTTGATCGCGAGGAGGAGGATGAGGAGGCTAGATTTTGTTTTTTTTTTGTAGGCTATGAGGACATCAGCAACAACGTGGAGCGTCAATCTGTTTTGAAAAAAGGGGCGTGTTAAAATTGCCATTCAAAGTTGTGTTTAAAATTGCGTGGATCTGTTTTTTTTTCAAACAACATGTTTGGTGCTGCGTATTCATCTATCATTTTTTTTAGTGAAGAGAGCGATGGCTAATAAGTGAATTGGTTGCATAAGTCCAAGGCCAATGCGTCCCCTCATCTAGCTTGAAACCAAATCTAGACGTGATCGTGTGCGACCTCATTATTCCAACATTTAAGGCACGACCAAGCGTGATTTGCTTGATCAGTAGAGCATGATGCCACAACTGTTCTCTCGATGACATTAGGTTGACAAGAGGGTCGATGATTGACTTTAAGAGGTAGTAATTAGCATTGTTCTCACTCATATTTTCCTTATTTTTTTCTTTGCCAACTACAATCTACTATAGACTATTTGGAGATTGATTGTCTCGAGAGAACTATTGAATTTCTTGGTCACCTGCTGGTTGTGAAGGGTTGAATTTGGAAATTTATTTTATTGAAGTTTTTTTATTCATTCAATATGAATAATCAAATCGCGGAAGCTTATCTCAATGAGAGTAATAAGCTTGATGGTTCCAATTACACTAATTAGAAGTTTAAGCTCTAGACTCTGCTTGAGGGATAAAATGCCTATGGCATTGCGACCAGTGATGACGTCAAGCTGACTGCTGCAATTGGTGGATCGAATGTAGTAATTCAAGACTAGGAGAAAAGGGAGATGAAGGAAAAGGTTCTCCTCAAGTTATCAATGAAAGATTGCATCGTCCCTCACATTCGGGAGTGCAAGATGGTGAATGATATATGGACAACTCTCAAATAAATGTACAAGATCAAGAACACCAGTCAAACTTTGTACCTTAGGAAGAAGATTCTCTATGATGGAGGAGAATGAGTATGTTAATTCATTCATATCGCGGATAAAGGAGGTTAAAGATAAACTAAGTGATATCAGTGAGACTGTGTCGAATGGTGATCTGATGACGATAACCATGAACGACATGACAGATGATTATCATATGTTTATCACGGGATTGAATGCAAGAGAAAAGTCTACAGGCTTTAAAGAGCTTACTGGGATCTTGCTACAAGAAGAAGAAAGGAGGTTGTCTCTCAAACCTCAAAATCCAGATCTTGCATTGATGACCAAGTTCAAGCTGAAGGGGAAAGCAGTGGCTGATCACAGGAAGGGCAACGTATCACGAAAAAGGAAACCACAAGGTATGACCTCGCATAAACATGACTTTGCTTCTAAATGTTTTTATTGTGGTAAGATAGGCCATATTTCTAGATTTTTCCATAAGAAAAAGGCAGATGGGGAGAGGTACAAGCAGAAAAGACATGTAGGTCATCTGGCTGATGGAGATCAGAACCAAGATGTCATATTATTTATGGCTGAGACTGCACTAGCCACGGAGGAGGATGAATCAGATATTTGGTTTATAGATTCTAGAGCCTCCTCACATATGACAGGTAAAAAGCAATGGTTCAGAAATTTTAGAGAATCCAACACTGGAGTAAAAGTATACCTTGGAGATGATAGAGGGTACGAGATCAAGGGACATGGAGATGTCCTTGTCACTTTGTCTGATGGAAACATTAGGAATCTATCTGATGTGTGGTATGTTCCTGGTATTAAGAAGAATCTAATTTCTATATCAAAGATTACGGATCAGGATATCAAGGTAGAATTCTTTAAACCTTATAATAGTATTAAAGACTTGTTGGACCAAATGAAGCCTATTGCTACAGGTGTTCGGATAGGAGGACTCTACAAACTGGATGTGAAGAGTACACCACATAAAGCATTGATGTCGTCGAATAAGTATGTTGAAAACTTGTGGCATTAGCGACTTGGGCACATCAATTTCACTGATCTTCTTCCGTTGTAGAACAAAGGTATGGTGAATGGTCTTCCTGTTTTGAAAAAGTTACATATTGATTCTGAAGCATGTGCATTGGGTAAATAACATAGAGATGAATTTCCTGTTGTTAATGATAGGAAACAGAGGGATACACTTGAACTTGTACACACTGATTTATGTCGGCATATGCAGACAAGATCGTTAGGTGGGGCCTACTATTTCTTAATATTTGTTGATGATTCTACAAGATTCACATGGGTTTATTTTCTTAGACATAAGAGTCATTCCTATGTGTATTTCAAGTAGTTTAGGAACATGATTAAAAAGTAGACAGGAAAGTTCATCAGGTTTCTTCGATTAGATCAAGGCGAAGAATTCAAGAAATGAGATTTCATCAAATATTGCAAAGAGCATGGGATACAACAATAGTTTACAACACCTTACACTCCTTAGCAGAATGGAGTAGCTGAGAGAAAAAACATAACACTGGTGGAGTGTGCTCACAATATGCAAAAAGGTAAGAATCTAACTAATGGTTTTTGGGCAGAAGTTGTCAATACTGCAGTGTATTTGAAGAATAGGAGTCCCACTAAAAGTCTTGATTATAAAACTCCTTTTGAAGCATTGTTTGGCTTCAAGCCTACAGTAAGTCACCTTAGAGTATTTGGTTGTAAAGCTTTTTCACATATTCCTAAAGAAAACAGGAAGAAGTTAGATTCAAAGGCCATTAAATGTACTTTCATTAGATACTGCAATGAGTATAAGGCTTATAAATTGTTTGATCCTTCCACTCACAAGGTGTTTGTTAGTAGAGATGTAGTATTCCATGAACAGGTTGACGATGGAAATCCTGTTCAATATAATGAAGAATGGCATGTACCCTTACTTACAGATGAGGATGTTGAAACAGGGATCAATCATCAACATCAACAACAACAACAACAACAACAGCAGCAGCAACAAGAACAAGATAAAGAGGAGGAAATTGAGTTCAGTCCACAAAGTGAAGAACAGAGAAGAATAGTGGTCACCCCACCACTCAGGGGATCTAGCATGCCGACACAGTTATCAGCTCGGTATAGGGATTGTGCACTCATGACTGGTATGTTAAACATTGCAGAACCTTCTAATTTTCATGAAGCTGGTAAGAGTTATGAATGGAAGGAAGCAATGAAGGAGGAATATGAATCTATTATTAAGAATAATACTTGGGATCTAGTAAAGCTTCCTCATGGTAAACAATCCATAGGTTGCAGATGGTTATTTAAGTTGAAATTTAAAGCAGATGGTTCTATTGATAAGTATAAAGCAAGGTTGGTTGCAAAGGGGTATTCCCAGAAAGAAGGTATTGACTTTGAGGAAACATTTTCCCCTGTTGCAAAATTAAATACTATTAGATTAATTATTGCTTTAGCCACTAAGAATCATTGGAAAATAGATCAATTAGACGTTAAATTTGCTTTCTTAAATGGTGATTTAAAAGAAGAAGTATACTTAATGCCGCATGAGGGGTTTGTTAAGAAGGGAAAAGAGCATTTAGTCTGTAGACTAAAGAAAGTTTTATATGGTTTAAAACAGGCTCCTAGATCCTGGTATGACAAAATTGATTCATTTTTCCTCATGCCTAGTTATAAACGAAGCAAAAATGATCCTAATTTGTATATTGTGTTTAATGATGAGGGGAAGATAGTGTTGATTTCTTTATATGTAGATGATCTAATCATGATAGGGAGTGCAAACAAACTCATTGAAGAAATCAAGCAGCAGTTATCACATAAATTTTAGATGAAGGACCTTGGAGAAATGCATTATTGTTTGGGTCTAGAAGTTTGGAGAGATTCAAGCCAAAATTTCTTGTCCCAGTGTAAGTATGCTAAGAGTTTGTTGACTAAATTTAAAATGGATGAGTGCAAGGCAGCATTTATGCCTTTACAACAGAACAATAAACTTCAGGTGAATGATGGTTCGAAATATGCAGATGCAACATTGTACAGACAGTTGGTTGGTAGTCTTATTTATTTGACTACAACGAGACTAGATCTAGCGTATGCAGTGAGTGTTTTGAGTTAGTTCATGACTCAACCTCATGAGAACCATTGGCTTGCAGTGAAAGGAGTACTGAGGTATCTACAAGGAACTTCAGACTTTGGTATTTTGTATTCTGATTCATTTGATGTTAGCTTGACAGGTTATACAGACTCTGATTGGGAAAGAAATGTAGATGATAGAAGATCAATTACAGGTTACGCCTTTAGCATTGGATCCGGGGTCATCTCTTGGTGCAACAAGAAGCAGCATACTGTAGGCTTATCCTCAGCAGAAGCAGAATATTAAGCTATGTGTGCAGCAACATGTGAGGCAGTTTGGTTGTGCAGACTTCTCGAAGATGTAGGAGAAGAACAGACAGAAGCTACGGTTATCAATTGCGATAATCAAAGTTCCATCAAACTGGCTTACAATCCTGTGTTTCACAAAATCACTAAGCACATAGACACTCAATTTCATTTTGTTAGGAAAAAGGTGGAGTCCAAAGAGATTTGTGTTGAATATTGTAATTCTTGTGATAATATGGCTGATATATTTACTAAGCCTCTGCGAAGACTGAAGTTTGACTTTTTTAGGGAAATATTAGGTGTGTTTAAGAACCCTTTGTCCATTAAGGGGGCGTGTTAGAATTAATGGAGAATAGGCTATTACTGTTACGTAGTTGTGATTTTTCTTTCTATAGTTATTCAATTCCTATTCTCTTGGGATATAATTTGTTGTCCCTAACAAATTGTATCTATTTAATATTGAAGATTAATGTAAAGCCAGTGTGACGTTTTGCTTGAAGGAGCTCCTCGTGATCCACACCTGTGAGCTCCTCTTGTTTTGGTTTGTCATTCATGTCTTCCCTCTGCAACTCTTGACATTTTGTTGTTAGATTGTAATCATCACGTAACAATGGGATCCCATAGGCCCCTTTTTTTTAATATATAGAGGAATGTACATGTTTTAAACGGGCACGTGCTCTTTTAAAACATGCGTTATTTTAAAAGAAAAGTGTGTGCATTACTTTTTCATGTCAAAAGCCAATTTGGAGGTTCGAATAGGGAGGACTTAAAATAATAGGAACACATTCATGGTCTTTTAGTAATGCATGTGTATTTCTAAAAGATGATTCTTCAACACTGAAAATTAGGTATCATTTTAGTCTGAGCATCCATATGTTTAAGGGAATGTTCCTCGTTAATATTTTATTGGGCTTACATCTGAAGTAGTTTAAATTTGAAATGGGTAGTTAGATTGGTAGACATTTTTGTTGGGAGATTTAATATATGTGATTAGGGATTTCATGTTTAGTATTTGACATTGTTTGAAAATATTGGCTATATATATATATATATTTGGAATTTTTTTACAAATGGGTTTTTGATAATAAGGTTAGTTTTTTAAGTGTTTTTTTTCTAATTGTGACATAATTATGACATGACAAAGTAAGTATTAGATACATAGTATGACACTCCTAAACAAATGAGATTTATTGATAAAAAAAATTCAAAATAGTAAATCCTAATTTTTATTTAGACTTTATATCTATTTTAATTGCTCTTATAAAGATGATATGAATTCTTAATATATACCATTTCTTTCCCTATTCTTTTTAAGTAATTAATGTGCATAATATTTGTATATACCATATATATTTTAAAAAATAAAAAAAATGTGAGCAACAATAAAATTTTAAGTTTAATTTTTTTTCCCTTAATTTTATATAATATTTTGTTCCCAAAAAAAATATAAAAACCATAATGTTGAAAATATTTAAAAAATAAATTTATTATTTAGATTTTTTTTAATTATTATTAATTTTCATAATTTTAACTTTTTTATTTTTTAATTAAAATTTTCTAAAATATTAAAAAAATAAAACAAAATTAATTTATTATTTCAACCCTTTATAAATTTACCCTTATAAAATTACTCTATTTATTATTCCCATTACAAATCCAATATGTTATACAACGTATTCTACTCATTATACTAATTCCAAATCGAATATGTTATAAAAAGTATTATATTCATTATACTGATTCCAAATCCAAATTGTTTTGAAGGAACGAAATGTTGATTCACATTACTTTGATGAGTGCATTAAGAAAACCATTTGCATTTTATAGGTTATGATGAGGACATTTATAATATCTTTATTTACCTAAAAGTAACGTGATAAAATAAATATAATATTAAAGATAATAACAATAAAATATAGAAAAAAATAGTCAATATTTTAAATATATATATTAAATCTATTTTATTATTACATTGTTCGGATGTTGAGGCAAATTGTTCATTATAGCTACTTCTCGCCTCACATCCTCGATATCTAACGCAGTTCTGAGCTTCCGCTTGGAAATAGACTCGCAGAAGATAGCGCGATGATAAGAAGGGCAGAGCTGTGAAAAGCAGAGATGTTAGCTCTTTTCTAGCACTTCCAGGGTAAGATCTAGAAAAGCATCCACGTAGACTCCTTTCTCGTTGGTATGTGGTGAAAAACATCCACACAAACAAGTGAATGCTTTAATTACTTCCCTTCCTTTTAAGGTGCGTTTTTTGAATTGTGCATTGACCTTAAGAAAAAAAGAAAGAGATTAGTTCACTTTTAAAGTGACTTCATTCACTTCTTAATTATCTTTTAAATAATTCTTTTAAATGGGAGTTTAAAAGAAATTCTAAAAAATTATTAAAGTTTTGGAGAAATAAGATGGGGGAGATATAAGGTGAGGGGTGATAAATGTATTTTTTTTATTATTATTATTTTGGAGTGATAAGGTGTGATTTATAAATCTTTGGAGTGATAAGGTTGTAGCTTTTTG
The DNA here is from genome assembly GCA_031772625.1 of Pinus tabuliformis. NCBI lineage: Eukaryota > Viridiplantae > Streptophyta > Pinopsida > Pinales > Pinaceae > Pinus > Pinus tabuliformis. The sequence continues at coordinate 477,503,468 of CM062806.1, read as the reverse complement.
CTTTTTTTTCTTTTTCTTTTTCTTTTTTAGTAGGAAAAAAAACGTTGTATTATATTCATATAAGATGAAAATTATACATCAACAGGGCAGATAGTGTATGCAAGATATCCATCAAAGGTTGATAATATCTGGAAGATATACATCATGGGATAGTTATCAAATACATCATGGGCAGATAGTATATGGGAGACCATATGTCATATAGAAGTTGATGTCGAGACTACATTCCCAGAGGAAATGATATCTATTGCCCCCATTTAGAATGAATAGGACCAAAACTTCCCTAAAACTAGCATATATATAAAGATGTCTGCAAAATCCACAGATATAGATGTTAGTAGAAGGATGGAAAAACCAAAATATTTACAAGATTATCTTCGAACCTGAAGTAGAGTATCATAATAACAGGACTAAAAAGGTGCATTCAAATCTTACCAGAATTTCGAGAAGAAGAAAAAAAATTGTTAGTTTATACCAGGGAGGCTAAACTCCACAATTTCATGCTGATTTTCTACCACAGAGATTTGTACCTGCCATGCTTGTTTTGTAGTGGAGAGACCTGCTTTGGATAGAGAATCAACATTTTTGTTGTATGCTCTTTGAATATGTTGAATGGAATAATCCTGGTGAGCATGCCAAATGTATGTTATTTTATGCAACCTCCCCAATAGATTGATGTTCTGAATGTGATGAACTGATTTCACATGGTCAATAATCAATTTAGAATCACCAAAAATATGTAGTCTAGGTATGCCAAGGAAGTCACAAAAGTAAAGGAGGCCAGCTAATGCCATAACTTCCACCTTGTTGTTCGATCCTATGCCACCATTCCAAAAGATTTTAATAGACTGGTCTACACATGGAATGATGTAAATTCCACAGGCACAAAAACCATTTGCTGCAGCTCCATCAAAATATGCACGGGGAAGAACGTCCAGGTTTGGACAGCGAAGAAGTTGTTTCTTTGGTGAATGTAAGTTCTATGGATTCTTAGAAGGAGGAAGATGTGCTATAACAGAGTCTATAATAAGAGCATTATTCACTTTGCTATTATGAAATAAGGCTAGATTCCTGTATTTCCAAATGCACCATATTGTGACCAGGGGAATAGACCTTCCATCTTGTCTCAGATTACTCCACCACAGAAATGCCTCACGAATAGAAGAGAATGTTATCCTGTTCAAACCAAAGTGATCGGCCACTGTTTCCCAAATCTCAATAGCAATAGGACAGGTCAAAAAAAGATGATAGTTTGTTTCCACATTAGCTTTACATAATTGACAAATAGCTGGCCCTTGCCAATTTCTTTTTTGTAAATTTTCCCACGTTAAATTCTTGTTATAAAAGACCAACCAAGAAAATATAATCACTTTTGTAGGGCAACGAGCTTTCCATAAAACAGAAGGGAAAATATTTTTAGTCTGAAACGCTAATTCCATCTGAAGCATAAGGTATGCATCTTTGACGTATACAACTGATCTTCCCTTTGGACCGTTCCAAATAGGACAAACATCCTCCATAGATTTGAAGAAACCCCTGTGATTCATATATGATGTTATCCTGTTCCATTGATCCAGGTGGACCAAGATGTGCCGGAGTTCACCAATCTTTTCCATACCCTTCGCACAAAGTTGGGTATCAAGGATTCGGAGCAACATTTGATACTCAAATACCGTGGCTGCCTGCACAAGTACATCCAGGAAGAAATACAGTTCCTAAACATCCCCTCGCTCGGCGCATCATACCAGTATGCCGTCAAAGTCGAGCAGAAGTTTAAACAAAAGAAGCGAGACTTTGGATCTGCGAATCCAAAGCAGGGGAAAGGTGCCCCTAAACCACAGAACAAAGGACAAAGCCAAGGCGGGACAGCCCAAGACAACCAGCTGAAGCTGCAAGCAAAGAGCAACGCCGCGAAGCCGAGAAAGGACACTGGAAAATGGTGCGAGTTCCATAAGAGCTCCACTCACAACACAAGTGAGTGTCGGGCCAAACAGTCACTGGTGGCTGAGCTAAAGGTTTCAGAATCAGATGCATGTTCCGACTCTGAGTCAGAACCCGATAAGGGGTATGAAAAAGGGAAGCAGATCATTGATGCAGATCCCAGCGCCACTGTTGCTACCGCAAAGATCCAGAAAAATGAACCCGAAGATCCAGAGGAGGAGGAGCGTCTCTTCCACTCCCAGATGTGGGTCAAGGGCTCCCCGATACAGTTCATTGTTGATAGCGGGAGTCAAAAGAACCTCATTTCGGCAGAGGTCGTGAAGCGGTTGGGCTTACCAACCACAGCACATCCACAACCATACACCATTGGGTGGCTTTACCAAGGGCGAGATCTTCGCGTGAGCCAGCAGTGTCGCCTTCCATACAACATCAAGCCCTTCACGGATGAGGTATTGTGTGACATTGCTCCCCTTGAAGTTTGTGATGTATTACTAGGACAACCATACTTGTGGAAGCGACATGCTGTGTATGAATCAAGGCCCCGTGCTGTTATTATTACATTGGGAAATAAGTTGTTCAGGATACCAGAGGTACCACCACCTGCCGCCATCTCTTTGATTACTGCAAAACAATGCAGTAAGATCATTTCCAAAACCAGGAAATTTGTTTTCCTGATGATACGCCCTCAAGGGAAGAAGAAGACAGTGGCCGCGGCCTCCAAACGAGGTCCCTCTGCACGACAGCTACAAATGGACAAGATTGTGGAGGAGTACAAAGACATCTTCACCTCCCTGGCAGGGGTTCCTCTGCACTGTCAAGTCAAGCACTCCATTGATCTGACCCCAGGTGCGCCGCTACCCAATGGACCAATTTATCGGCGCTCCGTTCTGGAGAACAATGAAATCAAGAGGCAGATTCAGGAGCTCCTACAGAAAGGTCACATCCGTCCGAGTTCTTCGCCCTGTGGGAGCCCGATAGTGTTGGTACAGAAGAAGGATGGGACGTGGAGACTCTGTATTGACTATCGGGCGCTGAACAAGATCACTGTCCGTAATAGGTACCCGATCCCACGGATTGATGACCTCCTAGACCAACTAAAGGGGGCGAAATATTTCAGCAAGATCGATCTGAAGTCAGGATATCACCAGGTACCAATTGAACCCTCAGATGTGTGGAAGACTGCCTTCAAATCCAAGGAGGGCCTCTTCGAATGGTTGGTCATGCCTTTCGGATTGACGAATGCTCCTGCAACCTTTATGAGGCTAATGGATGACATCTTGCGGCCATTCACCAACTCCTTTGTAGTAGTATACTTGGATGACATTCTGATCTTCAGCCAGAGTTGGGAAGAGCACCTCCACCACATCCGACAGGTTCTCCAAACACTGCGGCAACACAAGCTATGTGCCAATTTGGAGAAATGCACTTTTGGCATGACCGAGGTCCAGTATCTGGGATACATCATTGATGAACAGGGGGTGCATGTCGATCCAGCCAAGGTCCAAGTCATTCGGGATTGGCCCTCTCCAACCACTCTAACAGAGCTCCGCAACTTTCTAGGTCTTGCCAACTTCTACCGCAGGTTTGTGTTGGGATTTTCTCATATTTCTTGGCCCTTGAGTCAAGTCACCAAGGGCGGGGCGAAAGCAAAATTCTTTTGGTCTGAATCTCAACAGAAGGCATTCAGGGAGTTGAAGGATCGCCTCTGCACGGCACCAGTGCTCGCGTTACCAGATTTACAACAACCATTTGAGGTCGAGACAGATGCCTCTGACTATGCTATTGGGGCAGTCCTTACTCAACATGGACATCCAGTGGCATATCACAGTGAAACACTTTCAGACACAGTCCGGAAGTACCCCACTTATGATAAAGAGATGTATTCCATTGTACAGGCCTGCCGACAATGGAAGCATTACATTTTGGGGAAGGAAACGGTCATCCACACAGACCACCGACCTCTGCAATTCATACAGACCCAAGGGAAATTGCAGAATGATCGCCATCAGAAGTGGTCTACATACCTGCAATAGTTTCACTTGAATATCAAGTATAAAAAGGGCAGCACCAATAATGTTGCAGATTGCCTCAGTCGACCACCGATCATGGCGCTAACCACCGTGCTCAACTCTTGCGGGCACGAGACTTCTGATTGGCCACTTCTCTACAAAAGCGACCCAGAATTCGGCCACACATACCAGACACTCTTGGAGGGTCGGCAGGTTGCAGATTTTCACCTCCAGGATGCCCTATTATGCCACCTCGGTCACCTTTGTGTTCCTTCAAGCGAGCGTGCCAAGATGATTTGGGAAGCACACTACAGTCGGGCTGCTGGGCATTTCGGGGTCGAGAAAACAGTGGCAGTACTGCAAAACTATTTCTATTGGCCAAATCTTCGACAGGATGTTGGGAAGTACATCCGATCATGTACTGCCTGTGCCATTGCCAAACCGACCATTAAGAAGCAAGGCCTCTATACCCCGTTGCCTACCCCTAGTCGACCTTGGGAATCCATCTCCATGGATTACATGTCAGGCCTTCCTTCCACTAAGCATGGAAATGACTGTGTTTTTGTGGTCGTCGACAGGTTCTCAAAGATGGCCATTATGATGGCCTGCAAGAAGAATATCACAGCAGAAGCCACTGCTAAACTCTTCTTTGAACGAGTGTGGGTGCACTTTGGGATCCCACAGTCTATCATCTCAGATCGGGACAGTCGGTTTCTCAGCACATTTTGGTCCAGTCTCTGGTCAATGCTGGACACCAAACTCACGAAGTCCACAGCCTTCCATCCTCAAACTGATGGCCAGACAGAGGTTGTCAACAGGATGATTGTGCACATTCTGCGCATGTATAACTCAAAGCATCCACGCACATGGGACGAGAGCCTCCCCTATGTTCAGCACAGCTACAACCGAGCTCTTCACAGCTCCACTGGCCATAGCCCTTTTCAGGTGGGTTTAGGATTCCAGCCACTATGCCCCATTGATGTGGCCATGCCACTTGCAGCTACTCACATGAATTCAGCTCATGTCCAGTCCGAAACAGATAAGGCCACCAGCTTCATTGAGCGCATCCAACATATTGCCAGCAGGTCCATGACATTCTTGAGAAATCAAATGCCAAGTACAAGCAGCGACATGATCAACACCGGGTGCCACACAAGTTTCAGGTGGGCGACAAAGTCTGGTTGCATTTGCAAAAGGAACGCCTTACTGGAGCCTATCGGAAATTGAGACCACTTCGATATGGTCCTTACACCATTACTAAGGCTATGGGAGACAATGCATTTGAGCTCAGCATTCCCCCATTCCTTGGCCTGCACCCAGTGTTCAATGTGGACCGCCTTCGGCCATACTTTCCACCATTGCTAGACACATCCGACATTGCAGAACAACTCAAACCCACAGAATTAAATCCAGATTGCATGGAACAAGCTGCAACTGATCGGATCATGGACACACAGGTCAAGAACACTCGCCAGCAGCATATCCAACTGTATCGAGTTGTCAAAGCAGGCCAACTCCTTCAGCAGGGCAAGTGGCTCACCAGGGAACAAGTTCAGCAGAGGTTTCCTCATCTCATGGAGGAGCTCAACGCAATGGGGACCATTGCTTCCTAAGGGGGGAGGAATGATCCAGGTGGATATTGGTGGCCACCTGCCAGGTCCACCTGGACCCCCACCATTGTCTTTCTTGCCAGGTCCACCTGGACCCCCACCATTGTCTTTCTCAGCATTTTCAGTTTCCTTAATTGTAGCACAGTTTACTATTTTTAGCAGTTTTTCGGGTCCTGAACTTCCGGAGCCGTTTTGAGGCCCTAAACGACGTTTTTTTGGAATTCTGGGGCGACCGAGCCCTATGTTACCTCCCAAAGTGGTAGTACTCGGATAGATCTTTCTAACGAGCTATCGTACGCGTCAAACGGAGATCGTATGCCAAAGTTACGACCCCGGGAAATTGATGTACCAATTTACCCAAACGGGGCCCACAATTTGGCGTTTCATCTTCTAGGGTTAGGTTTCGGTATGTGAAGGGTTTTCCATTGTTTCTCAACAATAAATAGGCCTTCGAGCCTCATTGTAATACAGTTCAGAACAGTTCAGAGGCATGTAGCCATCACATCTCTTCTCAGAGATAAGCTACCATCGCCCTAGCTAGTTTATTGCCATTTCTGTTTGTAAGCATATGTCAGTATTTTCCATTAATGAAATGAAGTATTATTTCCGCTGCATCTTTGTGTATATGGTTATCTCTGTAATTTGTTGCGTTCCTGCTTAAATCTGGATCATCCATTGTGCAGCCAACGAACCATATAGTCCAATCATTTCTGCCGATTTCCATATGGGCAATGGGCCCACCCACTTTTCAATTGTCTGGTCCCAAAAAATAATTCCCTTATTCTGCAGATAATGTAGCAGCTGCAAAGGAAAATAAAAACCCGGACTCTCACCCACCAATCGATCTACTCCAATTATGATCTTTCTTCCTGAATGTAGATTCCATGCCAAATTCTTCAGAAAAAAGCCTTCAATCTTATGTAGACTGCGCCATATGGCTGAGCCTTTGGGGGGACCAAAAGAACCCAATCTGTACCAAAACAGAATATCTCTATTATGCAGATAGTTAGCTTTGATAATATTACTCCAAGTGTAGGAACCAAAAGTAGCTTTCCACAATGATTTGCAAAGAAGAGCACAATTGAAAAGGTTGATATTCATAATGCCCCATCCGCCGAGGACTTTTGGACGGGTAATGTTAATGATCTTAGACAAATGAAATTTCCTATGTTGTTTATTAGCGCCCCAAATAAAATTAGCCATACTCTGATTCATTTTCTGGATGATTTTAGCTGGGATGTAATAGAGATGCGCCCAATATACTAAAATCTGGACCAGAACCGATTGTGATAAAATGTATCTGCTTGCCAGAGAGAGGCTTTTGTATTCCCAGCTCTCAATTCGTTTGATAAATTTTTCATACATCCACGTCCAATCTGAAGGAGAGTATCCGACAGGCTTGAGGTGAAAGCCCAGGTATTTTATGCCTGAGTGAAGGGGAGATACCTGAATATGAAAAAGATTAGAGAGATATATAGCCATGTCAGAGTTTATATCTTCCATGTAAAAGGATGACTTATCCTCGTTGATACAAAGACCTGTTGCTTTCCGGAAATTCATCATAATAGTGTGAAAACAGTTCCAAGTATACTTGCATAACATAGCCGCTAATAAGATATCATCTACAAATAAATTATGTGAAAAAGAGAAGTTTCTGTAGATAGCCATCGGCTTATAGGCCTTATCTTTGATAGCCCCACAAATATGAAGACTAAGTGAATCCATAACTAATATAAAAACAAGTGGGGACAAAGAACATCCTTGCCAGAGACCTCTCACTGCCCAAAAAAAAGGGGTAGGGGTACCATTTACTAGAACCGAAAAATTGACAGCAAACACACATGCCATGATCCAATTCAAACAGTTGATATTGATGCTAATTTTGATGAGAAGGCATCTGAGGAGGCCCCAGTCTATACAATTGTATGCCTTCCTGAGATCAAAATGCAGCTTCCATTTTCCACATGTGCATAGAGTGTAGACTCTCCTATGTGATGGCAACAGCTTCCATAATATTTCTGTCCTTTAGAAATCCATGTTGGTCTAGGGAGATATGTACAGAGAGAATTCCTTTCATCCTCACTGCAATAATTTTTGAAATTATCTTATATATGGTATTACAGAGTGAGATGGGTCTGTAATCCCTGAATGTGAGCGAAGCCTTCTTTTTAGGAATTAAAGCTATATATGTGGATGTGATCGATTTAGGAATAGAGCCCGATGTCCTAGATTCTTCCACCATCTCTAAAAGATCTGTTTTCATTATATCAAAGAAGTGGATGAAAAAATCAATGGTCCAACCGTCAGGACCCGAGCTTTTATCTTTTTGAAAAGATTTCATAATGTATAAGAGTTCCTCCTCCATAACCGGGGCAAAAAGATGATCATTCTGCTCCGTATTAAACATAGAGGGATATGGATCAATAGCCCATAAAATATCTGGAAATTTGCTACCCTCATTACTGCTATAAGCCCTTTGAAAAAAATTAACAGCTTCTTTAGCTATGTCATCCAGAGAAGAGATTAAGTTACCCATCTCATCTTGTATCTCCCAAATGGAATTAATATCTCTCCTTTTGTTCGCCATATGGCCCAGCTTTTGAGTCGCCACATAGCCTCTTCAATAGCCAACAGATGTTGTTTTTTTTTCTCCAGGTCTCTGATCTTAGCTCGCAATTCAGCTGAGAGATTTTGTGAAATAAATTGTTCAGAGAGAATGGCCAATTCATCGTGGATCTTCTTGAGTTCTTTCCTGTTAGATATAGCCCTATTCCGCTGCCATTGCTTGACACAAGATCCTAGGCCTTTCAATCGGTCAATAAAAGATTCTGTCTTCCTGAAAGAATCAGCAGGAGAGTGGGATGTCCAAAATTCTTTAACTGTCAAATTAAATTGTTCATCCTCCAGCCAGACCCTATTAAATTTAAAAGGATATCCCAGTCTATAACCTGCCATGTTCCATTTGATTATTATAGGGCGATGATCTGATATAAAACTGGGGATATGTGAAACATGTGGAAATCCTAGACGTCCGATCAATCTTTCATGAATGATAAACCGATCTATTCTCTTTGCTATAAATGCATCATTTATTCTCCCATTGTCCCACGTCGGTCCCATTTTGTGTGGAAGAATATCCACAAAATTATGAGTCAACATGGCATCTCTAAGTCGGAAACCCACATGATCCTTCTTTCTACTGCTCCCCAAACCTCCTCTGAGCTCATAGTACAATTGAAATCTCCCCCAATGATCAGAGAATCTATATCAAAAAATTCAAAAGACAAAAATTGGTCCCAATATGGTAATATATCTTTGTAAGGAGCATATATGTTGAGGTTATGAAAATACCCTTTTAATCCTTTGATTTTTGCTAAGAGAAGAATGCCTGCAAAGCAAATAAATGCCAAACCATTGATCCACCATGGATCCCATAAAACGGTCCTCCCACCAGAGAGACCAAGTGAATCAGTTGCAACGATATGCCAGGTGGGAAACATTCTTCGAAAATATAAAATTGAGGCTTGTCCATCGTGCATGGTTTCCTGAATGAGGATGATCTTGGAGTTCATTGATGTGAATAGATTTTTTAGTGCTAAATATTTCAGACCTGCACCAAGGCCTCTAATATTCATAGAAAAAATACTCATCATTTTTTGCATTCATCAGGCATACTTGCTCTAAGCGGCCTGTTACCAGCGAGGTCAACAATGGGAACATCAACCAAAGAAAATTCCCGAATATGCATATCAACTTTACTCTTTCTACCCCTGAAATGCCGACTGCCCCTGTTCTGAGTCCTTCTCACAGTAATATTTGCTGCAGAGTTAGGACTAATGTGAGGAGAGGAAGGATGTTGAGGTTTAGAAATAGTCAAGGCCCGGAGATTGAGAGAATCCCGTTTCAACAGGATATCCAAATTCTCATCAAATGAATTATGCGGAGAGGAAACAGGGGAATTATGTGGGGAATTGGATAATGCTGGCGCCTTGCCTTTGTCAACAGCCCCCGATAGAGGGACAACAGATGTGGAAGGAAAGGAAATAGGAGAGGTTTGTAAAATTCGCACATCCGAGTTATGATCAGGAGACTGAGGAGAGGATGAAATATATGTGATAATGGGAGTACGGTTCGGTACATCGGATGGCTGAGGTACAGAGGGAGGGGGGGAATCGCATCATCAGGTACAGGTTCGAGAGGGGGGGGACATCCAAGAATTGAGCTATCCCGACCGAAGGGGATACGGGTAAGGAATTATGAGGAGAGGAATGTATGATTTCCATAGGCGAAGAGAATTCTTGTCTAAAGTTATCCATAGATTTTGACTTTGCGGTAGGACTACAATATGATTTTTGCAGAGATATATCATGAGAAGTAGAAGGATAATTTTGGTTCGCATGTGGATTGTACACAGTCTCGAAAATTCCTTCAGGTACAACTTTATTACGATCTGATTTAGATGCAGATGGTGGTCTGATATGCTCCTTACCTTTTTTCCTGTCAACCTGACGACGTGGACATGAAACCTTTAGATGTCCAGTTTTGTGGCAAATGGCACATCTGAAAGGAATCCCCCAATAGTCGAGGCGTTGGTGAATAGCTAGACAATCCCAAAATAATTCTATATGGTCTGGAAAGCCCCCCCTATATTCAATATCAATTAATATCCATGCCACGCGTTTATCTTTAGCTCCAAGACATCTTGGATCTACATAGATAAATTTACCTATGGCATTCCCAATCCTTGCAAGTGTTTCTCTGGTCCATAATTCTATGGGAAGGCCTGGAAGCTTTACCCAAATATAGTTGTTTTGTGGCATGGATCTTAATGGATTAAAGCCTATGTACCATTTATGTAATGCAAGAAAACTTTTATCTCTTACCCACGGAATGGAGAAAATCCTCTCAAGATCATGTTCTGATAAAAAATGGAAGCTGTACCAGTTGTTCATTAATCTAACAATAGTCGGGATATAACCCAGTAAAGCATTCCATTTATTCCCAATCCAGCTTCGGAACTGAGCATCCTCCATGGTTGGAAAGTGCCAACGGCCAACCAAGGCCCGTTTCTGAAGACTTACTATCCTGTCTAATAAAAATGAACTATCCAAATGTATAGCAGCAGGAGGGGCGGATGTTTTGGTAGGATACTGTTTTGAAGAGTGCAGATTAGCATAGTTGGACGGAAAACTTAAATCTTCATTCTGATAGTCAGGAATAGGTAAGGATGAGTGGGGAAAAAGATGGTCAGACAGCTCAGATTTCCAGGGAACTTTTGATGAAGACCTACCACCATTTTTCTCAGCGTCCATAGCTGCCCGTACCATGGCCGAAGCAAAAGATGCATCAGAAAGCGCATCCATGTTCAAAGCGGGAAGCAGCAAGAAGCGGGAAGAAGCAGGACCATCCAAAAGAAATCCTACGGAAGCACAGAATCTAATCTCGATGGATATAAAATAATTCTAGGAGGATATATTGGAAATGGTGACCATAGAAAGAGGACAGAGAATGTCATAATCATGAATAAATACTTGTTCAATATAAGGAAAAAATCCAAAGGTAGGATTCAGCCTGACATCCATCATTAATGGAAGAGACTCATCGCCAAATAGAGGGCCAACAGAAAAACCAAATGACGGTAATCCTTTATGATGGAGTTACGCCATCTGTACTTTTTTAGGTGAGAATTCACCAGTGAATTCAAATTTTGAAGTTCCTAGCCTAAGTGGAAAATTCTAGGAAATAGTGGAAGATTCCATTAACCATCTCAGAGAACTATGAGGAGTCTGAGAGAATGATACAACAACAAAAACAATGTCGAAAACTACACCACCAAGGCCCTATCTTGACACTGAATTCTGAACATGGTTTAGACTGAACTATATAAAATTTGAAGTTCGAGATTGGAGTCCAAATCCTTTCATATAAAAAAGACCAGAGAAAAGAGCTTGCTATAATGTCGGTCGGCATAGAGTATTAGTAAATTCAGAAATCATTCTCATCCCATCTAGAAAACTTTATACACATTATCTCAGAGATAATTTTTTACAGCGCTCTACTATCCTGACTGAAAATCTTCTGCAATATGTATTAAAATTGGCTCTTGCTGTATTGCAATGGACTAACAATGTGCATCATGGTAAATTCAAGAAATGAGTCTCATATATATGAGGGATACAAGTTCTTCATACCATCTTCTTGTAGATTTGCATAGGGCGGGAAATTGTGTGCAACACCACATGTCCTAGATACTCCTTCAACGTTGGACTACAAGCAAGGGCTCCAAAGCACTATTATGATGCTACCATTAGAGAAGAGCTATCATGTGATTTTGAAGTTACCATAACCCCAACGAACATGCATTCCCTCATTTACTCCTTTCCAAAAAAATAGCAACAGAGATTGCTGAAAACCAAAAAGTCTTGAGTAGCTGAACAATGCTCCAGAATCCTGCTGCTTCTGCTCCTGCTCCAGTGAGCGTGAGAATGGACTCCTCTTGGAATTTAAACGTGTACATTAACATGTAATTTATACAATTGACATCATTCAAGCTGCCGTTCAATTCTCGCCGCATATTTTTGTAAGAAATCCCGCAGATAACCACCCTCTTTCTGCCGTGGGAAGGAGGCGGTGCTGGCGAGTATTGCTTTGGTTTGAAAAGTTTCTTTTAATTTTGAGGACAAGTTTCTTCAAGAATTTGTTAGCTTGGCATTCTCATTGTTTGAGAAATTTCAATCACAATGTTGTAAATGTTGATGTACTTCAATACTTAATAAAGACATAATTTTTGTGTGGTGTTGAAGTGTTCTAGATCCTCCTGAAATTGAATAAAGGGATCTTAGGTACACTGTGAGAATATTTGTGATTGCGCATGATTTTTGATATTGTTTTTGTTTTGTGTCTAGTTTTGACACTAACCTTCATGTGGTATCCTTCTAATATGGTACACATGTAGCACACAACAAATTAGCGAATTGCATGCACATAATCATTTTCATTCAAGCTTATGTAATCAAGCGAACTACAAACAATCAAGAAGTAGCAATACATAATCAAGTTGTCAAAGACGATTCTACATCAACATCCAATCAGGTTAATGAAGTTGTCATCTACATCAACAACATTTGCATCACTTCAAAAGAAATTTTTTGGAAAATGAACTTCCACCTTTTTTTTTAATAAGCTCATAACTTGTAAATCATAATTTGTAAATTTGATTGTCATCAAAGTCCAATTGAGTTGAATTGTAAGGGTGTATTCTCGATTGAAACCAACCCAAGCTTTGAATTGATAGAGAATCAATTAAACCAAGTGAATCCATTGTATGCATTTCTCTTGGGTGAATTTTCGATAGTATTTGACACCCTTCTTTTGATCAATCAAGAGAGTGAGTTCAAGCAAGTGCAAAGTTCACAACATCAAGAGATCCTGAAACTGGTTGAAGCAAGCAAGTGAGCATGAGTTCCAACAAGTTCACATGGCGACACACATTCAGTTGTCGCAAATTTTTAACAAATTGATTTTATCATTAGTTGGCGACATGGTGAACATCAACAAAACAACTCTTGTTGATATTCAAGTACATCTTCAACATGCACATGAAATGATTGAGTTCCTTCAACTGGAGTCACAACTACAAAGAATTGAGTTGCTAGAGAAGAGTGATGCTTCCAAGTCTTTGAACAATACAAATACAACTGATGATTCCAAGGCACTGATCCAACCAACTTCAAGTGTCGAAGTGGTCCCTAATCCAGTTCAACTTTCTTCCAAACCAATCATCAAGCCATGGGAAGAAATCCAAAGTAACAGAAATCAACGAGGCTTAGGATATGTCAAAGATGACGCCAACTTGCATATCTTAGATTATTCAAGGCCCATTAAGTTTGTCAGTGCAGGTTTTCTTGCACAAATCACATCGACTAGTTTTGAGAAAGTTGAAGACAAACAGAAATACACGAAAACTGAAGTTACAGTCAAACAAAAATGCCTTCATTGTCAAAGAACTGGTCATCTGGAATATCAGTGTTTTGATCTCCATCCTTGTCACCATTGTGGCAAGTCAAATCATTCATCAGCACAATGCAGCAAACAACAACAATCGACGAGATTGAAGATTAATTATTCATGAATTGATCTCTGGGAATGGTCTTCCACAGTCAGAGGATTATATAAGTTTTACAATCAAATTCAGTCACACATATTGCAACCAACAGTAAAAATGAAGATGGTACTCTCGTGCAGTTGAATGGGGGAGAACACCAGTGAAACACTCCTACACCTAAAGGGGGGGAGTTCAGAAATAATTTGAAGAAGATTGTCTCTCCTTTCAGCTGACAAAGGGGAGAAAATGTCAATGAAATTGACAATGGTTGTCAGGCTGAAAGTCTCGACAACATAAACGAAGTAGTCAATGGGCATTTTCATCAGTAAGTGAGCATCAACAAATTCGCCAGTGAGCGATTGACAGCAAAGTCAACAGTGAGTTGTTTTGCAATGTCATCAGCCAGTGGGCGATCATCATCAACAAATTCGCCAATGTGAATTCTCAATATTTTGTTAGTGGACAAGCAACTTCGCCAGTGGGCGTCGTCAACATTTTTTCAGTGGACAAAGGATGTTGATTGAAAGAAAAGGACAAATAGATCCTTTTGGAGCTTGGCACGTGATGGAGTTGTCAAGCAAAATTTCAGAGATGACTCAAACTTTCAGTTGACTCATGTTCTCTTATGATTGGAGTTTTTTCAGCATTGAGATTTGGCGGTTTTTCATGCAGCATTTTTTAGGATCAACATGAGAACTTGGAAGATGGTTCATCGTTCTTATTTTTGACTTATCATTGAGGGAGGGAGTGTTAGCCTCACTCTCATATTTTAAAACAATTCTAAGTCCAAATAATTAAATTAATTAAAATCATGAAAGTTAGGATTTAATCCTACCTTTCTAGATTGAGTTTGTTCTCATGGTTAGGAGTCAGTTTAGGCTTAGTTGGTTGAGAGACTGTCTCCAATTAGTTAGGCTCCTAGATTAGTGTGTTGTTGAGGTATTTTCTCAATCATAGTGTCCAAGATAGATGTACTATCTTGAGACAAACTTCCTCATGTATTTATTTGTATTATTATCATTATTTGTACATTGGATTACATTATGAGAGGAATATAGTGAGGCTCTCAAGCCTTTTCCGCCATGTCTGGTTTGGGTATATTTCTACTATTTATTTTATGAGTGTTTTAGTTGTTTATTAAATTTCTACAAAATCAAATCACTTTTTATATCTCAATGTTAGGAAGCACTCCAAACTTGTTGGATTTATCTTTCAGGAATATCTCAAATCATTTGTTTGGCGATATTCAAATTTTCCTTTTCTTCTTTATTAATACTACTAATATATTAATACATATCAAGACAAGTGGAGTAAAATTCTATCATCTTAATTATGTGGAAGCAATAATGTTAGTAAAAGCTGTGATCGGTGACAATTTTGATGGTTCCCTTGTGTGACTCAGCTCTTCGATCCATATTTTTAATTTATTTAAATAATGTTTAATTGGTGTTCGTGAATTAAAATTTTTGTGACATAATTTTGACATGATAAAGTAAGTATCAGATACATGGTATGACATTCCTAAAGAAAAGAGATTTATTGATAAAAAATTTCAAACGGGTAAATCCTAATTTTTATTTAGACTTTGTATCTATTTTAATTACTCTTATAAAGATTTTATGAATTCTTAATACTTTGTATCTATTTTAATTGCTCTTATAAAGATTATATGAATTCTTAATATATACCCTTTCTTAAACTATTTTTTTCTAGTAATTAATGTATATAATCTTTGTATATACGATATAAAAGATAAAAGATGTTAACGGCTATAAAATTTTAAGTTTTTTTTTTTTAATACTTTATTTCCAACAGGAAAAACTATGAAAGTGATATTGTTAAAAATTTTCAAATAATAAATTATTATTATTATACTTATCTATAGGACTTGAAAATGGATCCAATCCAATCCTATAATAGTTATAAAATTCCTTCTCGATCAATTCAAGTGTAATGAGATAATGTGAGATTTGCTCATTATATTGTTTTATTGAATATAACAATCATTTTAGGTGGTTCCCACCCCACGTCATTTTGATAACATTAGAGGCACCTCATTGAAATATATAACGATTACATTCAAAAACAACAAAAAGAGGCTTCAAGCTTGTTATATGATATTAGTTTTATCTATATATATTAACATGCATGAAATTATAGTAATTTCAAATCATTTTTAATAAGAAATTCGTCTCAATAAGATATGTGTGAGATATCAATATTTTAAAGCTACATCTTATCCAGGAAGACAGGTAAACTAAAAACGTGTGAGATAATCAATATTTTAAAGCTACATACTTCTTATCCAGGAAGACACGTAAACTAAAAACTTTGTGCTTGGAAGTAGACCAAGCTTATTCTAAAGTATTCATTTGATTTGTATAAGTGTAAAATTCGAATGCTGCGTAACAACTAAACTTATGGTGAATTTTATTTTCAATTAATTGTGCGTACATGACAGAGTTAAGTTAGCTCAGTTATATAAATATAAATTGTTGATTTAACCTCAGCACTTCATAATCAGTAATTTAGACAAAGTATATTTATAATAAAGTGAAGAAGCTTTTAAAAATTGTTTTAAAAAATTATGTGAAAAAATAAAAAATAGTAAACATATTATTATATTTAAGTTAAATTAATATAGATTTATTTTAATCACAAATTTAATATATGTTTATAAGATCAAATTTTTTAGGTGCAAATTTCTTTATATTGTAAAATTTGAAAAAAAAAATAGTTTTTATATAAAAAAAATTCAATAATTTAAATTGTATTTTTGAAAGCTATTTAAAGTAAATTTTAAAATAATAATACCAACATTTTAATTATTTTTTGTCCACTTACTTTATATTATATATACATTAAAATATTTTACATAAAATGTATATTGAGACATTTTATCTAGAGAGTACATTGTCCACATTGAAATAATTTTTTTTTTTTTTCCCATAGGAAAGAACTGAACTGATCAACCCGAAGGGGATCAAGCCCTGCGGCCTACTAGTTGAGCCTAACCCCAAGGGCGTCGAGGAGAATTGACCATGTGACCTCCCGATCGGCGAGGTACTTTAACAACGAGGATTCGACCGGTTGAGCTAACCCTTGGGGCTAGCACATTGAAATAGTTGTTTTTGTTATTTATATATTTTTATGTATAAGTTAATATTATATTGAAATATAAAATATTACTTAAACCTACTTATTAAAATATTTTATTGATGACTCACTTTAATTTTTTTTATTATTATGAATGATTCTAAATGTCACATATCAATTTTATATTAAAAATTTGATGAATTACACATCTCCTTTTATTATTCTTGGAAGTACTTACACATTTATACAATATTAAAATAGTTTCTTTTAACATTTCATTTTTATATATAGATATATATCAAGTTAATATCAACATAAACTAATTAACATAGATCCTCAGATATATTTTTTAACTATTGTATTGAAATATTTTTGAAAATTATAAAGTTTAATAATCCCACACTTTTCTTCTCTTCTAATTACTTTAAATATGTTTTTAAAGTTGATATGAACCTATGCAATTATACTTTGTTATGTGAACATCCAAACAATTTATTTATGTTTGAGAGTGAAATATTTTTACTACATTGAGTTGTAATATCAATAAGAAATTCGATAGTATTGATGCTTTATAATGATTTTAACTAAAACTAATTAAATATACATATTCATTTTTTTATTAGAGAATATTTTACTTTTAAATTAAGAAGAAGTGCAAATTCCACATTGAGCATAAACAAAATCACACATCACCCTCATACGAGACTTTTAAATACACCTAGAAGTGATTGATATATATATATATATATATATATATCACTTCTATATATATATCACGTCTATATATATACACCTAGAAGTGATTGATATATATATATATATATATATATATATATATATATATATATATATATATATATATATCACTTCTATATATATATACACCTAGAAGTGATATATATATATATATATATATATATATATATATATATATATATATATATATATATATATGACATTAAAATATTGTACATGACATATCTACTTATGCATGACATTGTCCACATTAAAATGGGTTTTTATTATTAATATACTTTAAAGTGTATGTCAATATTAATTTATGTTTTCATATTAAAATATTTTATTGATGACCCATATGAAATTTTTTATTAATATGAATATTTTTAAATATCACATATTAATTTTATATTATAAATGTAATGAAATACACATCTAGATCTTCTTATTCTTATTGAGGAATAATTGATATTTTCTATTTTAATTTTTAATATTTAATTACTTTTTTATTTGGATATTGAATATTGAATATTTTAATATATACAAAATTAAAATATTTTATTTTAACATTTTCTTTCTGTATATAGATATATTTGAAACTCACAACGACATAAATTAGTTAAAATAGATCTTCAAATACTTTACTTAAATCAAGTGTTGAAATATTTTTGAAAAGTATAATGTTTAAACATTTTACTCGCCCTTTTTTTTATTAACTTCTTCTTAGTTTATCACTTTGTAAAGTTGATATGAAGTTATATTATGTCATGTGGACATAGAAATATTCTATTTATGACTAGTTCTAATTAGTTTATCTCTTTTAAAGTTGGTATGAACTTATATTATGACATGCGGGCATATAAATATTTTATTTATTACTGAGAGTGAGTAAAATATTTCTAGCACATTGGGTTGTAATATCAAGAGCAAATGGAATCATCATAGTAACGTTGATATGGAATGATAATAGTAAAGTTGATAATATTGATGTTTTAATAATATCTTACTTTTATTTTAAGAGTGATAGATGTCAACTCCATATTGAACAAAAAAAAAAAGCATACATCACCATCATATTGGGTTGTTTAATGCACCTCTCTGAAAATAACCTTCATTACAATACCATGACTTAATACCATGGGGCAATATCATGAGTTACCAATACCATGCATGAAAACAACTCACTTGAATTCTTCAGTACTATTCCAAAAACATGAAGAAGTCAAAATATTTTATATTTTATTATTTTATTTAATTGATTTGGTATTACATCTAACGCTATAGGGAAATGTAGGCTTAAGAATTCCACCAATTGCACCATGACCAACACTGGTGGAATCTTCCCTAATTGAGAAACCAAGCCTAAAACTACATAAACCACCATTACACATTTTGAAAACTTGTTCGTTTCAATACTTAGCTTAGATGAAATGGGTAGAGATGCCACTCACCAAGTTAGCAAATTTAACAAACAAGATTCATTCCACAAAATCAATAAATAAACTAGCAAACAAAATGTTAAACACTGAGACTACTTTAAACATTTTAACCATAAAAAATTATTTTTTCCAATTGATTTATATGATATATACATATTGTTCTTAAGCAATATATAATATGCACATAGTTGGTCTTAAAATATTTTACATAACATGTGCATTAAAACATTTTATCTATGGAATACAATGGCCACTGTAAAATGACTTTATGTTAATAATATATTTTTAAGTATATTCTCTCATGGGGGTGGATGAGCATGGTACAGGGGATTTCACGAATGGTTCCCACCACCTCACTAAATTTCTGTTAATAATATATTTTTAAGTATATTTTCTCATGGGGGTGGATGAGCATGGTATAGGGGATTTCATCGAGGGTTCCCACCACCTCACAGAATCAATCCTATGACAATATAGATGGGTGGTGGCATGGCACACCTCGCACATGCACAAGCTTGTGCGATGCAAATTTTATTTAATGCTAAGTTGCACCGTGGAAAGTATTTGGTATGCAACTGATGCAGGAGCATCCAGCTCAGGGTGAACAAAACGAAAGTGTTTGTCTCACAGGTTGACAGGTTTACAGGTCATTGTACCTGAGTCTTTTAATTTTCCTTAGTTTCTAGCATTTAGGACTTAACAACAAGATATGTTTTACTTTCATTTCAATTTCTTTTTAGTTACTGTTTTAAATTAATTAAAGAATTTAGATGAAAGGGAATCAATAGTTATTCAATGTAACTACATGTATCTGATTGACAGTTTCTGAAACTGTTCAACAAATCTTACAAAAAGCAAAAACATGAAACATTGCAAGATCGATTTTCCATCATAACTGAAGAAGAATAGAAATATTAAAATTTTCTGTGAACATCGGAATCCATTGCAGCATTTGAGTTAAATGAATTTATGTTTAAAAACTAAATTGAGTGTGTTCCTAACAGCAACAAAGAAATAGCCGAGTGAATTTTTTTAACAGACAGTGGCAATATCAAAACCAGAAAGCAAACAAGGCCTCGTGAAAGCACTAACACCGAACAGAAGGATGAACAAACTAGTTGGAGAACCAAATGCAAACTTGCAGCAAATAAATACAATTCTTAAAATTACACAAAGCATTTGAAAAGGAAACTACAATTATCGAAGGAGGGTTTCAAAGCATCCTTGACTACATTCACAGCAAAGAGGCTACACAAACCTATAGGTGCCATATAAAACTGTATACATTATTTTTCTTTCCTTTTCAATCATGTTCAAGCCAATACATAGAATGTCCAAAGCATTTACAGCCCAAAGATAGAACAAAATACATTGTATGTTCAATAGAGGAACTGGGTTCGAAAACCCCAGCATAGAAAACCTACATACAAATTGTAAATGCCAAAACTGAACCGTGACTTAAAAACCCTGACTGGCAAGTTAAGAGCCGCGACCACATACAAGTCCAATCGCTTACAGGCAGAGAGCACCCACATAATACAACTGATGGAAAAGTTGATACAGAAACGACTCATAGGGGAGCCGAAGCTCATGCCCTCAAAACCCTAGACTATTGATAAGTGAATACATGAAAAGATCCTACTTGTTTGGACCAGCAGCCGCAAGAACTGGAGTCAACACTTGGAGCACCCGACAATCACCTGAAAGGACAACATACAGGTGTTAAAATTGTAAGAAGTTAAACCCTGAAACAGAGATAGGAAAAGCGAGGGTTTGTAAGCCTATGCTTACCAGAGGAGCAGTGTCGAGCCGGAGGAAGGATTCGATAAGTCGCCAACCAGCAAGGTAACCCTGCTCACAAAGGAGAAAGTCCCTTAGCACAAACAAAAAAACCAACTGAAGAACTAAAACAGAGAAAGAGAACTTACCATTGTGTAGCCGACGAGTTGAGGTCGAATGCTGGGTCACCTGGTGGCTGTGACCTAAAACACCATAATCAATTAACCAATTAAACAATGGAGCAAATACTGCGAGAGAATAAAACAACACAGGAACAAATGCACTCAGGAGATAGCAGCCATTGATAGCACCCACAAAACCTTTAGGGTAGAGGAACCCATTTTCAAATGACAAAGAACTGAGTCTCGAAACCCTCGAGCTAATTTACGGATAAAAGGATACAGACAACACCATTACACCAACAGAACCTAGCTAGCAGAATAGAGTCGTGGTTGAAGAGTATAAATAGAGCCCAGTTAACAAAGCCGAAAGCACAAATAGGAATGCCACAAAAACCCTTACAGAGACCCAAGTGAACACCAGAGCACAACGCGAACAAGCAACGACAGAAATGATGGAGTAAACAATGCAATTAAGGTTCCATACCATAACACAAGGCGGGAGGATGGAATCCAAGGAAGAGATAGGTGTCTCCCTCACAGCCAACACGTGCCAATCAAATAAAAGCAATATAATATCAAACCACCGACGGATATCCCCTTAAATCACACATTTAATAATTTAATCAATCAACATTCATATAAGGACTATAGGACAGGGCCAGTCCCATCATTTTTGGTATCAGAGCAGGATTGAGTTTCTTTTTATAGAAATGGAAGTTAGAAGGTGAGATCGTGGGAGAGCTATTCAGAGAGTAGCAGATGAAGGATTGAGAGAGGAGATTAGGATCCTAAACGCCCGTTTGGTGGCAGTAGAAGCAGGAAGAAGGAGGGATCCTGATGGAGGAGATGATAGTGATGAGGAAGCTGCAACGACAACAGATGGATTAGATGAGGAAGGACCTAAGATCGGGTTGTTGAAATCAATCTTGTTGGCTAATAGTAAGCCAAAGCTTGAGATTTCGAACTATGATGGAAGTTTGTCAGCAAAGGTACTATTGGACTAGCTCAGTGAGCTGAATAAATATTTTGAGTATGAGAATATCAGTGAAGATAAGAGAGTTAAATTCGCTACCACCAGGTTGAAAGGGCATGCAGCCTTATGGTGGGATAGTGTACAAGTGGAAAGGAAGAGGTTGAACAAACAACCTATCAAGAAATGGACTAGAATGGAAGCCAAGTTGAAGGGTAAGTTTTTACCCAAAGATTATCAGATTGATATGTACAGGCAGGTACAGAATCTGAAGCAGAAGGGAATGACTGTAAAGGAGTATACTGAAGAATTCTATCGAGTGAACCTAAGGGCAGGTTACATGGAGGACACCCCAGAAAAAACAACGAGATTTGTAAATGGTTTAAGGCTGGAGATATTGGACGAAATTAGTATTCTTTCACCCAGAACCATAGATGAAGCTTATCAGAGTGCCTTGAAGGCAGAGGAGAAGATAAACAGGAAATAGAATGCCAGAAGAGGAGGAGGATCTGGCAGAGGGAAAGGATGAACCTTTGGCAGAGGTAGAGCTATCAACCCCAGTGATGAAGGCAGCAGCTCGAAGGCTCCAGGGACAGCAGAGAAGGACAATAACACTAAGGGAGGAAGGCCATACCAACGCAGAAGAGGTAGTGGAAAAGGCAGAGGAGCTTCCATCTAGTGTTATAGGTGCCACAAGTGGGGGCACAAGTCCTATGAGTGTCCTGAACGAGAACAGGCTGGAACAAGAGGAGCATATGTTGCTCAGATGGAGGAAGTAGAGACACCACCCCAAGAGGTAGAGAATGCATCGGAGACAGGGGAGGCCTTAGTTTTGAATAAGGTACTGTTGAAACCAGCAAAGGAGACAGTTGACCAAACCTAAAGAAAGGCGTTATTCCAGACTGTTTGTAAGTCACACGGAAAATGCTGCAAGTTGATTATCGACAGTGGGAGCACGGATAATCTAGTTACCACAGAGATGGTGGAGAAGTTGGGTTTGAAACGGTTGAAGCACCCCACTCCTTACAAGGTGTCGTGGTTACAAAAGGACATCAACTGTTAGTTGATGAATAGTGTGAGGTTGAGTTCCATAATGGCAAATATAGGGACAAGGTTATTTGTGATATTATGCCTATGGATGTGTGTCACATTGTACTAGGGAAACCATGGCAGTATGACAGAAAGGTAGTGCATGATGGAAAGACAAATTGTTACAAGTTTTTCAAGGATAGGATTAAGCACATGCTTGTACCCATCAAGGAGGAAGAGACAACAGAAACTAGTGGAGTCAAAGCATTGCTGGTGGGAGGAAAGGAATTTTTGAAACAGATCGAAAACAACGAGATAAAATATGTTGTTGTAAGGAGGCTGAAAACAGTGTTGTTACACACTGAAATTGCAAATTTGCTTGAAGAAATTCAGGACATGTTGTAGGAGTTCAATGACATTGTAGTGGATGATTTGCCAAATAAATTGCCTCCTAAGAGAAGTATCAGTCATCACATAGACTTTATACCCGGAGCTAGTTTACCAAACAAGGAAACGTATCGAATGAGTCCTAAGGACAATGAGGAGATTAGAAAACAAGTACAAGAATTGCTGGACAAGGGGTTGATAAGGGAGAGTTTAAGCCCCTGTGCAGTTCTGACAGTTTTAGCTCCCAAGAAAGGAGGAGAGTGGTGAATGTGCACAGATTCGAGAGCCATCAATAAGATTACCATCAGGTACAGGTTCCCATTGCCACAAATGGATGACATGATGGACTGCTTAAGTGGAGCAATGCATTTCTCGAAAACTGATTTGAAGAGTGGATACCACCAGATCAAAATCAAAGAAGGGAATGAATGGAAAATAGCCTTCAAAACTAATGAAGCACTCTATAAGTGGCTGTTGATGCCATTTAGGTTAAGTAACGCCCCTAGTACCTTTATGTTCCTAATGAATCAAATGCTGAAAGAGTTCATTGGGAAGTTTGTGATTGTATATCTTGATGATATATTGATTTTCAGTAAGACTAAAGAAGAACATTTTCGACATGTTAAAAGTGTGTTGGAGAAATTGCAGTAAAACAAGTTGCTGATAAACTTGAAAAAATGTTTTTTTTTTTTTTTTGAGGGAATTAGTTTATCTAGGTTTTGTGATTGCAGAAAATGAGCTGAAGATGGACCCAGAGAAAGTTGCAGCTATCGTTAGCTGGCCATCCCCAAAAAGTTTGTTCGAAATTCGTACTTTTCATGGGTTGGCAAGTTTCTATCGTAAGTTCATAAGGAATTTTAGTGAGATCTGCACACCTATGTTGGACACAATAAAAAAGGCAAGTCAACCTTTATGTTGGACTGAAGCAGCAGAGAAAAGCTTCCAGATCTTGAAGAAGAAGATCACTGAAAGGCCAATTTTGAGGTTGCCTGATTTTAACAAATTGTTCCAAATTCGTTGTGATTCCAGTGGTACAGCCATTGGGTCCGTACTCAGCCAGAAAGACAAACCTGTTGCTTATTTCAGTGAAAAATTGAATGAAAGCATGTAGAAGTACTCATCTTATGACAAGGAGTTCTATGTTATCGTCTAAGCATTAAAGCATTGGAGACACTATTTGCTAGGTAATGAATTTGTTTTGTTTTCTGATAATTCTGCATTGTCGTACGTTATGCAGTAGCATAAGCTGAACCACAAGCATGCAAAGTGGGTTGAGTACTTGTAGAGCTTCACATTTGTATTGAACCATATTAGTGGACAGGTCAACAAGGTAGCAGATGCATTTAGCAGGAGAGCACGATACAAGTGCTGGGTTTTGAACACTTGAAAGACTTGTATAAGATAGATGCAGATTTCGAGGCTTATGAAGCCTGCCATAACCCTTTGTTGAGGAATAATAGTCCATGGTTGGACTATAACTTATAGGAGAAGCTGTTATTTAAAGGAGGACAATATGTATTCCCAATTGTTCGATGAGGTAGAACATCATCCGAGAGAAGCACAGCGGAGGTCTAGTCGGACATTTCGGCATTGATAAGACCTTAGATCAGCTCAGTCACTTTTATTACTGGCCGAAGATGCGAAGGGATGTGCAGAGATTTGTAACCAGGTGTAAAGTGTGTCAGTTGGCGAAAGGACATAGTCAGAATACGGGACTCTACACACCACTGCTTATTCCGAGTAGACCATGGGACTCAGTTAGCTTGGACTTTGTCTTGGGTCTACCAAGAACATAGCACGGTTATGACTCTGTGATGGTGGTAGTGGACTTGTTCTCAAAAATAGCACATTTCATTCCTTGTAGAAAAACTAGTGATGCCACTCATGTAGCACACTTGTTTTTCACAAAGATTGTCAAACTGCACGACTTTCCTAAGTCCATTTTTTCCAACAGGGATGTGAAGTTCACATGACATTTCTAGTGCACTCTATGGAAGAAGTTGGACACACAGTTGAACTTCAGCTCCGCTTATCACCCACAGACTGACGGGCAGACAGAGGTGGTGAACAGGAGCTTGGGAAACCTACTACGAAGCTTAATTGGAGAAAATTCACGGATGTGGGACCGTGTACTTGCCCAGGCAGAATTTTCTTACAATGATTCGCTGAATCGAAGCATGGGGTACAGTCCTTTTCATATCTTGTACGGCATGCATCCTCGCGGAGTGCACGAGTTACGAGATCTGGGACAGCTGGAAAGAAGAAGTGTTGATGGGGAAAGTTTCGCCAAAGCGATGAATGATCTACATGAGAAGGTAAAGTCTAAGTTGCAGGATAGCAGTCAGAAGTATAAATAGCAAGCAGATCGGAAACGACGAGACATACAATTTAATGTGGGGGATGAAGTTCTCGCACATCTACGCAGAGAAAGGTTCCCAAGGGTGAGTATAATAAATTGAAGTTTAAAAAAATTGGCCCTTGCAAAATTCTACATAAATTCTCTAAAGATGCCTATGAAATACAACTGCCCCCAGGAATAGGCATATCGCTTATCTTCAACGTGGCAGATCTGTTTCCATATATTGCCAGTCTTGAAGATGACAATTCGGCACGGTGAGAATGAGACACCCAAACAGAAAGCGGTTCTTGGATGAGGAAAATGCCTTCGGCTCATCCCATTGATATCGAGAGAATTCTCAACACATAGGTGGCCAAGCGAACTCACAAAAAAGAGTACCTTTAGTACCTTGTCAAGTGGAAGAACCGTCCCATTGAGGATAGTTCATGGCTTGACACGACACAGATACGAGGTGCAGGATATTCTGTCGAGGAGCTCATGGAACAGAGCCATGAATTTTTGTTACCCCGGGAGCCTGATGCAGGAGCATCCAGCTCAGGGTGAAAAAAACGAAAGTGTTTGTCTCATAGGTTGACAGGTTTACAGGTCATTGTACCTGAGTCTTTTAATTTTCCTTAGTTTCTAGCATTTAGACTTAACAACAAGATATGTTTTACTTTCATTTTAATTTCTTTTTAGTTACTGTTTTAAATTAATTACAAAATTTAGATGAAAGTGAATCAACAGTTATTTGATGTAACTACATGTAACTGATTGACAGTTTCTGAAACTATTCAAAAGATCTTACAAAAAAAAAAAACATGAAACATTGTAGGATTGATTTTCCATCATAACCGAAGAAGAATAGAAATATCAAAATTTTCTATGAACATCTGAATCCATTGCAGCATTTGAGTTAAATGAATTATTGTTTAAAAACTAAATTGAGTGTGTCCCTAACAACAACAAAGAAATAGCCAAGTGAATTTTTTTTAACAGACATTGGCAATATCAGAACCAGAAAGCAAACGACGTCTCGTGAAAGCACCAACACCAAACAGAAGGACAAACAAACCAGTTGGAGAACCGAATGCAAACTTGCAGCAAATAAATACAATTCTTAAAATTACACAAAGAATTTGAAAAGGAAACTACAGTTATCGAAGGAGGGTTTCAAAGCATCCTTGACTACATTCACAACAAAGAGGCTACGCAAACCTACAGGTACCATATAAAACTGTATACAATATTTTTCTTTCCTTTTCAATCATGTTCAAGCCAATGCACAGAATGTCCAAAGCATTTACAGACCAAAGATAGAACAAAATACATTGTATGTTCAACAGAGGAACCGGGTTCGAAAACCCCAGCATAGAAACCCTACATACAAATTGTAAATGCCAAAACTGAACCGTGACTTAAAAACCCTGACTGGAAAGTTAAGAGCTGCGACCACATACAAGTCCAACCACTTATAGGCAGAGAGCACCCACACAATACAACTGACGGAAAAGTCGATACAGAAACGATTGACAGGGGAGCTGAAGCTCACACCCTCAAAACCCTAGACTACTGATAAGCGACTACAGGAAAAGATCCTACCCGTTTGGGCCAGCAACAGCAAGAACTGGAGTCAACACCTGGAGTGCCTGACAATCACCTAAAAGGACAACATACAGGGGTTAAAACTGTAAGAAGTTAAACCCTGAAACGGAGATAGGAAAAGCGAGGGTTTGTAAGCCTATGCTTACCAGAGGAGCAATGTCGAGCCGGATGAAGGATTCGACAGGTCGCCAACCAGCAAGGGAACCCTGCTCACAAAGGAGCAAGTCCCTTAGCACAAACATAAAAACCAACTGAAGAACTAAAATAGAGAAAGAGAACTTACCATTGTGTAGCCGATGAGTTGAGGTCGAATGTTGGGTCACCTGGTGGCTACGACCTGAAACACCATATTCAATTAACCAATTAAACAACGGAGCAAATATGATGAGAGAATAAAAAAACATAGGAACAAATGCACTCAGGAGATAGAAACCATTGATAGCACCCATAAAACCTTCAGGGCAGAGTAACCCATTTGCAGATGACAGAGAACCGAATCTCGAAACCCTCGAGCTAATTGACAGATAGAAGGATACAGACAGCGCCATTACACCAACAGAACCCAACTAGCAAAATAGATTCGTGGTTGAAGAGTATAAACAGAGCCCAGTTAAAATAGCCGAGTCGTGGTCGAAAGCACAAACAAGAATGCTAGAAAAACCCTTGCAAAGACCCAAGTGAACACCAAAGCACAACACAAACAAGCAAAGGCAGAAATGACAGAGTAAACAGAGCAATTAGGGTTCCATAGCATAACACAAGGTGGGAGGACGGAATTTGAGGCAGAGACAGGTGTCTCCCTCACAACCAACACGTACCAATCAAATGAAACCAATATAATATCAAACCACCGACATATATTCCCTTAAATCACATATTTAATCATCTAATCAATCAACATTTATATCCGGACAATAGGACAGGGTTGGTCCCATCATTTTTGGTATTAGAGCACGATTGAGTTTTGTCATTCATAGAAATGGAAGTTGGAAGGCGAGGTTGTGGGAGAGCTATTCAGAGAGTAGCAGATGATATGAAGTTATATTATGTCATGTGGACATAGAAATATTCTATTTGTGACTAGTTTTAAATAGTTTATCTCTTTTAAAGTTGATATGAACTTATATTATGACATGTAGGCATATAAATATTTTATTTATTACTGAGAGAATAAAATATTTTTAGCACATTGGGTTGTAATATCAAGAACAAATGGAATGATCATAGTAAGGTTGATATGGAATGATAATAATAAAGTTGATAATATTGATGTTTTAATAATATTTACATTTATTTTAAGAGTGATACATGTCAACTCATATTGAACAAAAAAGAAAATCATACATCACCATGATATTGGGTTGTATAATGCACCTCTCTGAAAATAACCTTCATTGCAATACCATGACTTAATACCATGGGACAATATCATGAGTTACCAATACCATGGGTGAAAACAAGTCACTTGAATTCTTCAGTAATATTCCAAAAACATGAAGTCGTCAAAATATTGTATATTTTAATTTACTTGATTTGGTATTACATCTAACACTATAGGGAAATGTAGGCTTAAGAATTCCACCAATTGCACCATGACCAACACCTATGGAATCTTCCCTAATTGGAAACCTAGCCTAAAACTACATAAATCACCATTACACATTTTGAAAGCTTGTTCATTTCAATACTTAACTTGGATGAAATGGGTAGAGATGCCACTCACAAAGTTAAGAAATTTAACATACAAGATTCATTTCACAAAATCAATAAATAGACTAGCAAACAAAATGTTAAATACTGAGGCTACTTTAAACATTTTAACCATAAAAGACTTATTTTTTCCAATAGATTTATATGATATATGCATATTTTTTTTAAGCAATATATAATATACACACATAGTTGGTCTTAAAATATTTTACATAACGTGCATTAAATCATTTTAGCTATGGAATACAATGCCCACTGTAAAATGACTTTCTATTAATAATATATTTTTAAGTATATTCTCTCATGGGGGTGGATGAGCATGGTACAGGGGATTTCACTGAGGGTTCCCACCACGTCACTGAATCAATCCTATGACAATATAGATGGGTGGTGGCATGGCACACCTCCCACATTTTTATTTAATGCTAAGTTTCACTATGGAAAGTATTTGGTATGCAACAAAAGTTATGTGAGAGAGAGTGGTAGTGGTATTGAGTTTGTTTTGGTAGCTGGAACCTTGGTTTTGCAGGCTTTTTTTACTGCTTTGGTGTTTTCATCCATCAACCCTAGTCAATGAATGATAAATTGGTTGGGTATTCCAATAATGGTGGTTGTTATGTTTTGGGGATTTAGCATTGGGACATAGGGTTTATAAGTGTTCTAGATGCGAAGACATAGAGGAAGAGTTCATGTGGTTATTATTGGCATTTCACTGGGATAGCAAAGAGACAAACCTCAAACTACGAAAGCGATAATAGGGAATTTATAGAGCACTGACTTCCTTGTTGTCGAGGATGGTGGCAATGAAAGAGGTCAATATATTTGGCCCTATAGGTTGGGTTCTCCTACGGGTGATGAAGCGATCCCTGATTTAGCAGGGCCATGTAATTCTCCTGAGCACAAGCCTATCAGGGTGGACATTGGGTATCAGATTAAGAAACTTAAATTGCTTGTGATTCAAGTCCCCAAGGTTAGACATGACCAAAAAAAATGCAATTATCTCTTTTCTAAATGATCTACAAAGAAATCAATGGTAAATGCAAAATAGACTGGCAAGCCTTCCAAGGAGAAAATGGTGTCAAAATGGTGTCTTCAGGAGCAACTGGACCATATGGGGGGTCATATGGCCCATATGAAGAAACATGTTCATTTTGAGTTCAAACCACGTCGTCTGGTGGTTGGCTATAAAAAAAATTCGTGTTTCTATAACTTCATCACATACATAATGACTTTTGGATGTACTCTCATTATGCTAGCTCTTTTGGTTCTTTATCTCTTTTCATTTTTGTATGGTTAAATCCTCTTGGCAATGTATCGTGCATATTAAAATATTTTATTTGATGACCCAAATTGAAATTTTTTATTATTAAGAATTTTAAATGTTACATATTAATTTTATATTAAGAATTGGAGAATTACACATCTCTCTCTTATTATTCTTATTAGTAAGTATTTGATATTTTTTATTTTATTTAACTTTTAATTACTTTTTTTATTTGGACATTAAATATTTTATTATATACAACATTAAAATATAATTTTTTAATATGTTTTTTCTATATAAATATATGTGAAGTTAATATTGGTATAAATTATATAAAATTGGTATTAATATAAATTAGTTAATATAAATATTCAAATAATTTATTCAATTTATTTAAATATATAAAATTTAAACTTTTATTAAACTCATTTTTATTTTTCTATTTTTTTTTAAATTAATATAAAATAATATTACTTCGTACAAAAATAAAAATATTTAATTTAAATATTATTTTAAAACATTAAGTAGTAATATCAACCAGAAATAAACTAACCATAACTAATTTAAATTATTGAATATATTATGCTTTTATCTCTTCCCGATCCTTATTAGTCCGTGCCTGGACTATAGCGATCGATTGATCGTTGACTCTGCATTAATTCATCTTTTGACCGATTTTTTTTTCCGCCTAAACATATTTTAACCAAAGTTTAATGCTGACAATGTGATTCACTGAAATTTTAACCAAAGTTTTCCTTTGAAAAATATTGTACCTCTTATTGCGGCCTTCACGTGGCCCGAGACAAAAATATTGTGGTAACTTTGTTTTATACAAAGTTTTATGGCACCCTGCAGCAGTGATTTTTTTGTGCCTTCATTTTATCCAAAGTTCATTTTATCCTAAGTGCAGTTGGGGCCACTTTTTATTAAGATGAAACCACGTGTTGGGTTAGCAAAGTTAGAGAGGAAGCCAAGTGTTTGATGCATGTCACTTAGCTGTGGCACATGACATATTTACAATGCCATCAAGAATTTCATCGAGATCTAGTCCTATTCTGGATTGCAGAGATCTCAGAGGGCGGATCGAGCCGAGTTGAATGAAATGTAGATAAACATTGAACACATTCTTTGTATTTCCTGCTCCCAGACAGAACATCATTGTTTTCTTGGTGGTTTTTCCCTTCAGATTTCAGGTAGCTCTGTCTGTTTTTCCTTAACGGCTTTCATGTTGGGTTTTTAATGTAATCTGGATCTTTTCATAGCATCAATCTGCATTCACCCTGATATATACACAGTGTATATCTACAACACAACTTGTATCCAATTTGGTTATGTGGGCGATTAACAGTATCTATTCCCTATATATATATTTGATTTTTCCTTTTTCTCGGTTTGGTTATGTGGGTGATTAACAGCTTGCATTCCCCGCATTCTCAACTCGGCATATCTTTGTTTCGTATGCAATGTGCCTTGTGGGTGTCCTTGTTATTCCAATTTATATGCAAAGTTTCAAATCGTTTCTTTCTATGTATTTCAACGCTGAGTTTTGGGAATACTGTAAGTTATTTACGCTGAGTTTTGGGAATACTGTAAGTTATTTTTTCCTATATTACGCAAAATATTTAATTTACTCTAGCTCTTTATACATAGCTTTATTGTGACTCAGAGTTTAATCCTCATTTAGTTTTGCGTTTTAGTTATGAATTTCATAAAATTTTTCTCTGTTAGAAAAAAGGGAAAAACTTCTTTGACAGATCCTTTAGAAATACTACGGGTTTTGCTATCTGATTAGGACTGTAACTCCTTATTTATTTGTGAGTTAAAGTTTCTCTGTTTCTTTTTCTTTCTGTTTGTAGTCGTGGGGGCTTTGCTTAATTAGATAGTGTGTTTGCCATGCATTGGTTTGATTATAATACAAGTAAATGATTTTGGTACCATATTTGGGAACCAATTTGAATATGCTAATCTGTAGCATATTTGTTCTCTTTTTGGTTTGAGAGAAATTCCTTCGGTTGAGAGACTAATCTCACTGTTTTTCCTTGTTTAATAAAGGACAGACAAAGGTTTTACTCTATATCTAATATTGTGTTAACAATGTTTACGATCCTATCTCTTTCCATTTTTTTACTTTATATTACAGGGTTTTTGTCATTTCCCAATTTTACTTGTTGCTACAGGAATTTTGTCATTTTCCAGTTTTACTTCATGTTACAGGAATTTTGTCATTTTCCAATGTACTTCTATATTCAAGTACTATAATAATATTATTGATATCTAGCGATAGTTCTTTTCTGTAATTATAGAGAGGGTTTTCCTTCAGTTTTTTCTATTATTGGGTTTTCCTTCAGTTTTTTCTATTATTACTATACTTTTACTCTTCAGTTTTTTCTATTATTGCTATACTTTTACTCTGGATGAAATATTTCAAAATTAAAATTAGAAAGAAGAGACTCTGTTCTTTTCAACAGTGATTTACATATATT
Source organism: Pinus tabuliformis (assembly GCA_031772625.1). NCBI lineage: Eukaryota > Viridiplantae > Streptophyta > Pinopsida > Pinales > Pinaceae > Pinus > Pinus tabuliformis. The sequence goes on along the minus strand of CM062806.1, from coordinate 477,470,844 downwards.
ATCAAGTTAAAATTCGGAGAATAACTTATACCAGAAATTCTTTACTTATCTGTTTACTATGTTCAGGATTGAATCTAAAACAAGATCCGCACTTTAATTTCCCCCTGCCGTGAGATTACATGATTCAGTAAATGTTCAAGAAAACAAGATCCTCACTTTAATTTCCTCCCTGCGGTGAGATTACATGATTTGGTAAACGTTCAAGATTGAATCTAAAACAATATATATATTTTAATTTCCTCTCTGCCATGAGATTATATGATTTGGTAAATCTCCCCCATGCTACTCCTGACTTCAGGAGTGTTCTCTCTCCTCGTAGACTTTAATGTTTATTGGTTATCTGGTCTTTACCAGATATAGCTGTCTGACCCTTTAACGCATTTTTTTTTCTTCTCCTGATCTCAGATACTTCTGTCCTCTTGATCCTTTCAGTACCCTTTAATTACCAGACATAGCTGTCTGACCCTTTAACGCAGTGTTTTTTTCTTCTCCTGATCTCAGATACTTCTATCTTCTTGATCCTTTCATTAAAAATAAAAAATACTAAGATTTAGTTTTGGAACAGATAACTATCTCCATAACTAATTACCTGGTAAAACAATATTTACTCATAACTGCAAAATTTATCATTCCATAATTAAATTCCAAAAATAATTTATAATTTAAAAATAATAACCATATTTGGTAGCCATAAAAATAAATAAATATTTGTATCAATGATGGATATTACGGTTTAATTTTATTATTAAATTAAATTTACACATTTCATATTTTAAAGAAAATAGGATTATAAATCTATATATTAGACATCAAAAATTTATCAAATTTGATTATTGGTTAAATTTGCAAATTGAGTATTTTAAATAATGAGAAAGATAATGTTTTACTTAAAATACTGTTTGATAGGCGTAATATTTACTTGAAATGCATATTTAATTCACTAGTTAATTATGGTATTTCACATTCACTCCACGATTCTTTCATAATTCGATTAATATAAGTTATGAAAATGAATATATAATCTTTAAATTAAAAATAACTTTCAACTTCAATTAATTTATTTAGTAAATTATGAATTTTTACATTAAATAATTTAAGTTAAAAACATTTACCTACTTCTAACCTCCAATTTCTATCACTTGTTAATTTGTTTAGTAAATCATGAATTTTTATATTAAATCATTTAAGGTAAACACATTTACCTACTTTTAATAAATTATGAATTTTTACATTAAATAATTTAAGTTAAAAACATTTACCTACTTCTAACCTCCAATTTCTATTACTGGTTAATTTATCTAGTAAATTATGAATTTTTATATTAAATCAAACACATTTACCTACTTTTAATTTGGTGTACAATATTTTATATTGATTAATATATAGACTATTGGATTTTAATTGTTTTTCAAATCTGAAAAACCATACACCACCTGCCATAACAGTCAACACATCGACCACCATTCAATTATTAAGACATTGTTGATTGCAGTAGAATGCATTGTACATATAAAGAAGAATTGTAAATATATAGAACTCTGGCCATACCAAAGTTCCTCAACCCTACACAATAATACATTTTACTGACCATGCTTACATAAGCCCATGTTGAATACCATGGCGAAGCTAGAGTTTGTACAATCCTGAATAAAGGCCAAAGTACCATACTACTTTATTATTTATCATCCTAAATTCATATGGACATCAATAATTCATCACATGCATCCCCTAAAAGGAAATGGTTTCCGATGGTAATTGCTCAAATAATGCAACCAACCCAACCTACCATCCAAGGTATGCTTTCTTTCTGTATTGATTTCCCTTCTGTCTCTGCCGCTGCTGCTGCTGGTTCATACACAAGTATTGATTAAGGGACTACTACAATTGATATCATTCATTTTAATCTTACTAATTTAGGATTTGATTTACAGAGATGTCGCATCTGGGTCTTGTTGGGTTTTGAATCCTAAGTATTCCTTAAAAATGCAACAACGATTGAATTTTCTTTAATGAAGTTTAATTTACAGAAAAGATTCACCTGAAAAGACAACTCTTTATAAATTCTAGTGCTGAGACGAGAAGGTTTGACATTCAAATTTCTAAATATTTTTATAAATTATACAAATTATGCAGCTCATCAAGTAAATTTCCCAGCAAAAAGTTTTAGAATTTTTTAATATTTGTTGTAAAATGCAGGTCAGGCACCAAGTCTAATGCAGGGCATGAATAAAACTTGAAAGTATAAAAGAGGATCACTCCGATTTTTAATTTTTTCCTTCTTTTTAAAATGCGGCTAGTGAAGACGTATTCAGACTTCCAGATTTTTCTTTATAATGCAACTCCTGAATTAAACTTAAATTCACTTTCAACAAGCATTTATATTTTATTTCTTTATATTGCTCTAAGGCAATAAAATCTAATAAAATTCGAATTTACATAAGAAAAAGCAATTGGATATCTATATGGATTTTTACGGAAGATCTACATGACGATGGGGATGGGGTTTGAACTTGTTAATGAAGAAGAGCAAAGATTGCAGCCAACGTGGCACCTACCAAGTACTCCACGATGGCAACAACACCGAATGTTGTTTTTTTTGCAATGCACGATGGCAACAAGGCCAAATTTAAGTGGTAAGTGCGGATGAGGGCGTATATTAAGGTCAGTTCATCACTTGTCTACTGCTTCTACTGGTTTGGTGGGCCGGGCACTAATTCAAGGTAGAGGTATTGGCTCTTGGGGGACGCTTCCTGGCTCACTATTTGACAAGATTCACATTGTGGGAGACTCCAAAATAGTTATAGATTGGGCTCTGAGCCACAATTTCATTATAATGCCTTGCCTACAACATTGGTTGCAGAATGCTCAAAATCTGATGGCCTCTTTTTCCAACATCACCTTCGAGCATGTTTTTTGGGAGCAGAATCTGTGTGCTGGTGCTCTCTCCAAACATGATTGGATCCACTTTGACTCTCAGGTGGATGGCTCTGTCCGTGGATCTGGGACTTTCCTCTTCTAGCTCTAGGTTTTTTTTTCTTTACTTGCTCTATTTTTCCTCTTATTTTTGGGTTTCTGACGCGGGCTTCTAGATCATGTGGAGGCTTATGGTAGTTCCTTTTTGTTTTGGTAAAACTGTAGAAAGGGTTAATGTCAAAATGGCAGGGATGGGTTTCTTTTATAGTTGATTTGTCTTCCTATTTCGAACTTGTCTATGTATGCAAGCGCTGATGTCCAAATTGTTAGGACTATACTTTCGGTCAACGAGCCCATTTTGATATTAAACTTAGTGGGCGGAGGATCAAGACCACGGACAAATAAATGCAATATATTTATCGCAAGTCTTCGTACTGTACTATTTATATTAAAATAAAGTTTATATTTTTGACAAATTAAAAATCAATAGGATTTCATAACAATTGTGATGTAAAAATCATGATTTCATATTTTTAAAAATAAACAGAAATTCTAATGTTTTTTAAAAATTATTTAACTTTAAATTTTTATGTAAAATGAGTTGATTAAATTATTTATTAATATAAAGGCTATAATAGATAAATTAAATATATATTAAATAAAAGTTTTGGACAATTTGGATTTATTAATTTTTAAAGTTATAAGTAATTTTGATATCTAAATCCATAATTAATATTTTAAAGTGATTTATTGGTTTTTACGGTGAGCCTTTTTAATGTGAATTAATCAACTACTATTTAAGAATTTTATATCTTAATAGTCATTTATAGGGATTTAATCTGGCTCACCACCACTGCTTTGCCAACAATAGACAAGACATGTTTATTAAAAAATAAAAAAAATTATTGTACTCTCACCAATATAATTTGTTTAAAAACAAATCTGCAAAAATAATTTGAAAATAATTTCAACCGACATCTTGTAATCTGACCAATACAATTTGTTTAAAAACAAATCTGCAAAAATAATTTGAAAATAATTTCGATAGACATCTTTTTATTACAAAATATAAAATTACTCTTATGATTTCAGTATTTAAAAATAATTTCGAAAAAATTTCGGCGGTTATGCCATCTGCAACATAGACCTTCTGGCAAAAAAATTACTCTTATGATTTCAGTATTTAAAAATAATTTCGAAAAAATTTCGGCAGTTATGCCATCTGCAACATAGAACTTCTGGCAAGCCCCGGCAGGGGCTACCCGCTGCATACAGCACTTGTTCCTTATGGTACATTGATCGATATAAATTAGTTTTTCAGTAACTTCATTGGCTATCGGTCTGTCGTGTTTTCACCCTCTTGAGTGACGGAAATACGGTCATCGGTCTTTCTGCTAACAGTCCTCTGTTTTTTGTATTTCTTTATGTAAGGCCAGCCCTTCGTAAATAAAGCTAGCCAATAGCCAGTTAAGGTTTAAGCTACCCAGCCAGTTGAGGTTTGTTTTTTGGTTTTTATTTTTATTTTTATAACTTAGCTGGTTTTATATATAAAGTTCAGAAAGGGTGAGGTTATATTATAGTTATGTTTAAGAAAAATATTTTAATATAGTAATTTATTTTAAGAGATTTATATATTGAACACGAACACAATTATACATTATTTTTATGTTGGTATGCAGAATATATATTTTTGTGCAATAATTTTGAGAAAGTTCTTATACATTCATAATAATAAATCTATTTTATACTATATGATGATATTTGTTATTTCAGTATGTATGAAGTGATTTGATAGTTTTATTAGATAAATTTCAAAAGGTTTATTAATAATAAGCATATTTAAAAAGTAAGGAAATTAATAATGAAAAATTTATAATTCTATCTACTGTATAAAGAAAACCATAAACACAAAATAAAATTAAGAAAACCATAAACACAAAATAAAATTTTTAAATTACAAAATAATTATTCTATTTAACAAAAAAAACCATCAGTATAATTAAAACTAAAATCATTAAGTAAATCAATTTTTCATGTTAAATCATTAAATAAACCATTTTCTTGTGTTAATGTTAAGAGTAATACAAATTTATTACTTTTGCATATCTTAGATTTGGAGTTTTTTTGTGTACTCTTTTAAAAAGTGTTTCCTCTTTTAAATAGCCTATATTCTACATAAATGCCATGAGTCAATATCATGGATCAATAAATTATTTATATTTTTATTATTATTTTTTATCCTCTCACCACAAAATTCCCTTTTTAAAAAAATATCAACATAATTAAAACTAAAATCATTCAATTAAATCACTTTCCAAAAAATATCAACTTAATTAAAACTAAAACCATTCAATTAAATCACTTTCCAATGTTAAAACTATTCAAGTAAATCACCTAATATATTAAAAATTATACAAACTTATACTAAGTTATTCAATTGATTCATAAGAGTGCAATAACTGAATGCTGCCCTCTATGACAACACTGGGTCAAAGCATTAAAATTGTATATAGTAGCCATAATGATATTATGGGAAATTTTACTTTTCTTTAAAATTAGGTCATCTTATGGTTGTCCATGTTTGAGAAGCAATCCAAGCTTATTACATTTATATGATTTACAGGAGTTATAGACAATCTATTTATTAGACTGTTAGTCTATCCATTATCTAAAATGGAAAATTTTCATATGATTTGCAGGAGTGATAGACGATATATCCATTTTTCATATGATTTGCAAGAGTGATAGACGATATATTTATTAGGCCGTTTGTATATCCATTATCGAAAATGGAAAATTTTGTTTCTGAATAGTCCAGTACAAGTCCTCGGTTATCTGCTGTGGACCTCGCGTATCTGCTGGCTTCGGCCTACGATGGTTATCTGCTGGCTTTGCCCTTTGATTTGTAACGGCTATGCGGTAATATTCTGAATTCTGCTGGCTTCGGTCATATGTTTTAAATTTATTCTGAATTCTGCTGGTTTCGGCCATATGTTGTAAATATCTGCTGACTTAGGCCATATGTTGATTTTCCCTCTGAAAATAGTCCAGTACAAGTCCAATGCCAAATGAAAACTAAAATCATTTAGTTAAATCACCTTCTGCATGTCAATAGTAGGAAGCAACGCAAGTATATTATGAAACTAATTTTATTAAATTAAATTATTTTGCACATTTTTTTCAAGCTTGTTACATTTATATTTTAAATTGTAAATTTTAAGAATATCTCAAATCTGATGCTAGGTTAAATAAATATTTTTTTCTAAATTTTAGAATTCAGTGATATTCTTAAAATCTTAAAATCTACAAGTAATATAAAAATTCTATCCCATCTCAATTTATTCTAATATGTTATCTTATATACATCAATGTTTCAGAAAATACCAATCTCACCCCACAAAAAAAGAAAGAAAGAAAAGCAATTAGCCCGGCAGACCTTACCATCAGTGGAAACAGGAATTGGGAGCTCTCCAGTGGACTCGGGTTGTTAGACTGGCGTTGGGAGAGCGGAAGGATGCCCAATCCTGCAGAATTAAAGGCAAATCAGCAAGCTTAGCCTTCATGCCTATACAGCAATTGGCATGCATTGTGACCACATCCCTCAGACTTGCTCTCTGCTGACAGAACCCACTAAAATACTTGGTATCAAGAAACAGCATCTTCAACCCTATTTCAGACATGCGCTTCTCTGATTTGATCTCGTTCAAAACGCCCTGATCGTGCATGTTGGGGTAGGAACTTCTGGAGTCATACCACCATTCATAAAACCCAATACTTCTGTTATTGGAACGAACGAAGTTGAAACCTCCGTTGACTGCATTCGACATGCTGTGAGGATCGCCGACGTAATTATCGCAGGAAATCTGAAAATCGGCGTTTTCATCAAATAATTGGAACGGATTCCGGAACCACATTATATCCGCATCCTGTTCAAGAAATCATCCAGAACCAATTAATACTTAAACATAGCATTGAGAGAATTAAATTTCAAGTTTTAATGGTAACATACTAAAGTGGAAAAAAAATTTCAAATAAAAAGATATATTTGCTACTTTACTAAGATTTCCGTACATTGAATTGGCATATGTGGTCGGCAAATAATACTTTCAACTTATATCCATTTGACAATCTGATGGATAGGAGCGAGCGCCTCACGGTTTTATTTCTGGATATATTTTGAATATGTAATTAAGCTAGAGATGAATCAATAATAATTTTCTTTTCCAATTGAAAAAATAGTGTTTGGAATGTATAAATAGTCTTGTTTTTGGTTGGAACATAATATCTGTCAAGACTAAACTTCTCCACTAACTATTGGATCATATCTGGCAATGCAATTCACAGATAGAATGACACAGAATCAGAATCTATCTATGAACTAGAACAATAGAAAAATGCACCACACAAAGAGGCTGGGATGGTGGCCACAAAGAGATTTCATGTTCTCGAAAGTTCAAATTCAGACAAGGAACACCCACCAAAGATAACCATGAGCCATTTGAGAATGGCTGGATTTGGGGTAGCAAAAAACTCAGAGGAAAAGGAAAAAGAAGAAAAGTTAAGAATCAAAATCCATCCATGAACTAGAACAATAGAAAAATGCATCACACAAAGAGGATGGGATGGTGACCACAAAGAGAGTTCATGTTCTGTAAAGTTCAAATTCAGACAAGGAACACCCACCAAAGATAACCATGAGCCATTTGAGAATGGTTGGATTCAGGGTGGCAGAGAATCTAAAGGAAAAAGAAAAAGAAAAAAAGTTAAGAATCAAAATCCATCCATGAACTAGAACAATAGAAAAATGCACCACACAAAGAGGATAGTATGGTGGCCACAATGAGAGTTCATGTTCTGGAAAGTTCAAATTCAGACAAAGAACACCCACCAAAAATAACCATGAGCCATTTGAGAATGGTTGGATTTGGGGTGGCAGAATATCGAGCAACTTCTAAAGTTTTTTTTTCATATTTTCAATTTTTTTTAGACATATAAACCCTGGCTTATGATAGATTGACAACATGTAGTTTTTTTTTAAGTAAAAATAAAATTACAGGTTTTTCACCTCGATCGGGGTGCAAACCGGTGGTTGGGACAGTGGATGGAGATTAACGTTGAGTACACATGAGTACTGTACCACCACTACCCACACGCTCAAGACGATGGGTGCTGTGGCCCTTGGCATGATTGCATGTTGGGATGTGGGAAAGCTAGCAGCGAGGGTGGTGGAGGAGAAGGTTTTAATGGGAGAAAGGGTAGGTAGGTGGATGATGTTGGTGAGTTTGTTCATGCATGGAGGAGCTAGTGCACTGGACGGGTCTAGCGACGCCATCCTCAACTTCAAGCTTGTCGACCCTGCAAATATCAATGGGTATGTTTTCCGGTATCTCTCTTCCATTGCAATGTTGACCTGTTTGGGTTTCTGCTGGAGGGAGGGAGGGAAAATTAGGAAGGATAATTGGGAAGTTAAGAATCTTGGTGGAATTGGGGTTGGCGCCTGGTTGTGTTGGCTTTGTCCTGCGTCTATATTTTGCTACTGCCGGGTATTGCTGCAATTTCTCTCTGGTTTGAAATCTTACTGTCACGCATGGGGATGTTGGGAACTGTGGGCCGAGGGCTGAGTGGGGATGCCTGTAGGGGTTTTGCGGGTAGGAGTCATGAGCTTGGTGCAGAGGGGCGTAGGTGTCAGTTAAGCGACTGCCTAGGTGCGGACCACTGCTGTCGACACCAATGTAGTTGCTGGGAAGTAGATAGAAACCAATGCAAATAGAGAACTGCTAGGAATCACGGGTGGGAAGTCGGGCATGAAAATATCAGAGGCAATATGTTGGTGTCTTGGGCAGAAGGGAATGGCTCTACTAAACATGGTTGGCCTAACGCTGGCAAGCGGCAGCGCTTACCAACTTGGAATTGGCAAGGGGAAGAGAACCAGTCTGCGGTCATGAGGAGTTCGGTGTGGCAACGAGGTCTCATTGCTCGTAGCAGTAGGCTGATCCCTCCTGGGGAATGGACCTATGACCACGAAGGCCGTGACACCGATACCAAAGGGAAAGAGGAGGAGCAAGGTGGGGCGGTTATCAGTGGTAATCCAACTTAGAGACGAAAGCATTATTATATCATGATGAATTGTTTTTGGTTAACAAATTGTTGCTCTGAACATGTTTGGGGCATCTACTTCATGGATCAACCTATGAAAAATCGCAGTCACGGAAGACGGACCTAGGTGCCCAAAAACGAAAAGGAACCGAGCATGTCTGAGCCTCTAGAGGTAGAAAATCGGTGGAAAGGCTTATCGGTGAGGCTGTCAAGACATATTGCGAGGGCACTGATGAAGGTATTCAGAAAATTTTAGAGGAATGGGAAGTAGAAGTTAAGCAGGGCAGCGAGACTCAGGAAGACATGGATGATTGGAGGACCCTTGTCGTGGACCCTGGTACCACTAGAGGCAGGGTAATGCAATTTAAGTAGATCTTATACCTTTATTGGCTGATGAAAAATTTGTTGGGCAAGGCCATGGAGCAAATCTCAGTGGGTATGGTGTCTATGTCCAATGCATGTCGAGCTACAAACAGGAATTCCAGAAAGTTTAATGTCAATTCCATAAGCAAGATATCAGGGTTCGTAGAATTGAAAATCATATCCCACACATCTTGGAATTGTCTGAGATGTCGGGATCAAATGTCAAAGACCCCGCGCCTTTGGAATTAGCCTCGGAGGAACAAAATGACTAGATAATCTCTTTTGTTTAATTTTGATTTGTATGCGGATAGCGTTTATTTTTCCTTATGCAAGAATATGTATAGATAGAAATACAGAGTATAGGCATGAAACAAAGACTTATATAGCTTGGATAGAAAGACTAAAACTTTTTTGTTTTTGGATGGCATACAATGCGGTAGGTGGTGATCGACTTGGTTTCCCAATGGGCAAGTTAAGGCCACCTAGTCAATATATGTGGTGTAAATTTTCTTATAAATGACTGGGAAAAAAGAGCCCTGCCAAGCTTAACAAAAAAAATACAATTTTTTTCCTTTGTAAAAATAAGCTATTGCTTTAATAATTTTGACAAATCTGGTACTTATTTAAATCGGAGTAGTCTACGGAGGCTGTAGAATGGCCCCTTTTCCGGCACCGGCCGGAAAATCGTCCGGCTCCGGCGATCGGTAAACTCTCCTTCCTCCACCACCATCTCCCCGCTCCGCCACCCTCTTTCTCCGCCACTCTCCCCTGACAGCCCTGACATTCCCTGCATTCTTCCCTGCATTCCCTGACAAAAAAATCAGAATGCAGTTAAACCGCCTGACATCCCTGACCCATCAGCGATGAGCTGGAATTCATGGCGCGCGGGTAACCATTTCGATCTGGCGCGATTCCGCTCTGCAGCTCACTTCCCGCTCTGAATTGCGATTCCGTTGTGCTGAGGTACCGCTCTACAGCTCGGAGGCCAGGAACTCTTCAGCGCGCAGGTACCCTTCGCTATCAGAGCCGTGAAATTCACTGTCAACCTCAGCTGCTAGCTGCATATTGCTATTTGCTGCATCCTCTGTCTATGTCTTCTTTTAATCATTTACTCGATGTCCTCCCTTTCCCTGTGGTGGTTGTTTTTATGTTTATACTCTCGATTCATTTTGCAAGGAGAATCGAGCGATGTGGGTGCGAATGGCATGGGTTAATTGTGATATGCATGGGTTAATCCATTACACTATATTAAGCACTTGATTACTGCCAAATGACTTAAGTTCATCAACAAACCTACATCCTCGATCTGCTTGCATGTATACCATATAGAGAATGGCTTCAGGTGCTTGTAGCTATTCCCCATATTGTTCATGCGTAACGAATTGTTTTCTCGCAGTTCGATCTGCAGCCCAACTACCACTCATTTTAATTTCGTTCTCATTCTCTTTGTTCAACTGCCCATTGGACCTGTAATGAGCTAGTGATTCGTTAAATCGTTTTATATTGGTTTCAAATTTCTTAACAATGAACAAACAACATGCTCTGTTGCGAGTGAGCAACAATCTTCTTACCCATACATGAACTCGGTGTGTAGTCCATTAATACGTTGCAGAAGCTCCTTCAAGTACTCAACAACATCTCCCAATATTGAGGTCCTGTCTGTCTGCTAAAAGGAAATGCCAAGCAAGAGGAGCTTTAGTGTTAGTTACCATTAATTAGCAACATCTCAACAAGCATTCAAATGAAAAAACTCTTAAAGTAGGCAAGTTTCCCCAAATTATATGTTCAAACTGTGAACAATAAACCAGAATCTATCATATCTAAATCATTTGTTGAACCAAGAATTCCACTGAAACTACGAAAATCTAACTAAACCTCCATTTAACTCCTTCCTTTGCTTTTCTGTTGTATTTTTAATAATTAGATCAGCAATTGCTTCAACAGAGCATGTCTCATGCAGCTTAAAACCATAAAGAAAATTGCTTTCCATCTGTTCATTCATCTTCAGCTGCACAATTTCAGCAAGTTTTGTTGGACTGAAGTCATAAAAAATGAAATATCTAGTCACTCTTCTACAAAATCCCTCATTGGAGGCAATTACATGCTTCATCGGCTCAGCATATCCTACAAAGATTACCACCACCTTTCCACTATCCATGACTGACATTATCTCCTCCAATGCTTCCAAGCCATAGTCTTTGTCATCTGCTTTCTGCATGGGTATCAACCTGTATGCTTCGTCAACAAAAAGTATTCCACCCTCTGCTTCCTTGATCTGCAAAATACATGACTTTGGTTAATGTTTTGATATGCAGACTCTTATAGAGTATGTTGATATTTATTCATCTGAACACTTCAGAAAATTATGACCATACCTTTTTCCTAGTCTTGGGGCCAGTATGACCAACAAATTCTCCAACTAGATCTGTTCTTTGAACTTCAGTTACCTTGTCTGAAGGTAAAACACCAACAATATGCAAAAGTTTTCCAAGAATTCGGGCCACCATTGTTTTCCCTGCAAATATGTAACTAAACTTAGCTCAAATTCATAAACAGAAATAGAAAACAAATCTTCCAACCATTATTTTTTATAAGGAAACAATCTATTACAGATCACCATGAAATGATCATTCTATGTGGTGATTTTCAATGGGGCTCAAAAGGAGATGATTAGATGACAGAAGATGAGTTTACGTGATTTACATCTCTCCTTTCTGATACCTTTAAATTATTTTTCATGTTGGTTGAGGCAATATTACGATGAATGTAGAGCACATTTTATTAAAACAGACAAGAGATGAAAAAACAAATTCAGGAAAATATATATTATATAATAAATATGAAGAAAATATGATCAATGCAACGCTAATAAAAACTAAAGAAGAAATTCATAGTGATTTGACAAAATCCACAATCCTCACAAGGACAAGTCTACAACAAAATTGTGGTATTTTTCGTATTAATATACCTTTGTAGTCTGAGCATTTGAACCCTGTATTTTAGTTTCCTTTGATTAAGTTTCGAGTTATGTCAAATGAATTGTCCATTTACCAAATGAGTAATACAATCTTTCAAGTTTCAATATCTTATATGTTTTAACAGTAAGCTCGAAACAAGGAAGAAGGATATTATTTTTATGAATACGGAAATATTTTGCAAGGTTTGACACAGGGTGTACCTGAATAAAATAAAGGTGCAACATTTCTCAATAATTCTTGCTAGAGAGATTTGAAAAAATATGGATTTGAAGAAAAATACTAAAGCCCTAAATGGCTTGAAATCATACTTAGAAATGTCAAAAGATGGAAAGTTGCAATTAGTAGATTGAACATTGGAAACTTATGTCTATTTTCTTCCTGATATGATTTAAATTCATAATGCCATATCAATTAGACATTGCCTGAAGAAAATGAATAACTTATATCAGCTTCATTTTAATTGCCAGGTAGAAAAATGGAAACTTCAAAAAAATAGAGTGATCTTCAAATACAAAATATTTTTCAGACCTTTGCACAAAGCATTGGTGCAAAATATGTAAGGGTACACCCCTTGAGATTTGTCAATAAGGAAACTTGGAAATGCTATGCATTCAAAAATATATGAACCCACAAGTTAAACAAGTACAAATGAGACAATGCAATTTCAAAGTGGGAAGCAATCTGGAGAAAACTATTGAACTTTGAATAGACTGCTTCCCCTCCCACTGTGCCACCTCCATCCCAAGCACAGTTTAAAGAAATACAATTGACAAAAGAAATACTGTAGAGAAAAAATATTGCCAGTACTAATTTTTTAAAGCAGACCAGCACATAAATATTCATAATTAATTGACAAAATATGTCCACCAAGCTGTGGTCTAGTCACAAGTTGGAGCACTTGCTGTAATGATGGCCCAGGTTCAAATATCAAGTTTGAAGGGCATGCCCTTGTCTGGTTTTATTTCAAGACTAGTTGGAGGAAGAAATTGACAGACCATCAACACCACATAGTCACAGTAAACATTTCAGTCAAAAAAATTGACATAATATTTTGGCATCTTCATGGGAAAATGAAGCTTATTAAACAAGGTGTCTGGCATGCAGTAATCCAAATATATTATCAAAATCTGGTTGAGTTGAGCAATGGAATCTTATGTGTACCTTTATTTTGACACACTGGGATACCCCAGTTGTTACTAAGTATATGATGTGTCTTCTCTTTATAATACTTAATAATTTCTGCGGGATGCTTCAGAGTTAGGTAAGCAGAAAACACGGTTTTGTAACTAAATCTTTGCATTTGTTCATGTTGTCAAAGGAATCTTTCATTTAAGGAATGCCTTGTTGAAAATGAATGAGGCAAAAAGCAACATCTTAAAGGAAATGCTTGCATCCCAAATTTTTTGCATCCTTTTGTGCTATTTATTTTTGTCATCATTGAGTGATTGATATTTTAGACCTCAAAAAAAGCATAAAGAGGTTTTATATTTATATATATGTTGAATAACTTGCTAAGATCGAAATTTTGGTTTTGATGTCCTTGCATATTGTTTGACCAGATTAGTTCAAAATGGGCAGGCGAAAGAAATGGCAATATATCATGGATCTTGAGGTGCAAGACCTCAAAGGAAAAATGACTTTCTCTAATAAAGACTTGGTTTGGACAGAAATAAATACAAAAAACAATGGTATTGATCATGTTGCTGTAATCCCGTTACGACGAGTTGCTGACTTTATAAAAGGAGATGAAGAAAATCCTATTGCTCCATGTAAATTCGTACGAAAAACAAAGGGTAAACCAAAAGAAAGATCTACTGCTGCATTGCAATATGATATGTGAGTATTTAAAATATATATTGTTTAGATCTTTTGAAACCACGGTTATCTTTCTTTATATGTACTAACAATTTAAATTTTTGGTTTAGCTATTATTGTTCATTTGGCCCAGAGGACAAAAGAGGAAATCTTTCAGCTAAACGAAGGACTTCATTTGTGCAGAAGAGGGGTTGCCAATGCCACTTTATTGTGAAAGTTATGCATGAAATTCCTGATAGAGCAATATTAACTTTCAATATGTATGAACATGTAGATGGGGAAGGTTGGGCTTGTCATGGTCAATGTGACACTTCAGGTGAGACCAGGGCCTTGCTTAGGCCAAGGCTTTCGAGGGGCATTGTTGCATATGTAGAGAGTTGTTTCTTTTTGGGAGTGCCTATTGATGTAGTGTATAGAACCCACGTTAAGAGACATGTTGACATCGATGTGGAAACTCGAGATAGAGATTTCTTCTTATGCAGGAAAGATATTGTAAACATTTATAATAGGTTGGCGAAGGGAAATTATCAACTTCACAAAAAGGATGAAATGAGTGTAAACCTTTGGTATCAAAAGCATCGGGAAGATTTTTTCGTTTACCAAAAGCCCAATGGTGTGGAGGTCCCTTTTATAATAGGGATTCAAACAAAGTGGATGTTGGAGACAATGGTCAAGCTATCGCACAATAGCTTAATAGCCATGGATTCAACATTTAACACAAACAAATATGGGGTAAGTCAGATGCCAATGATTTATTGAATATATTTATTTAAGTTGTATCCATTCAAAATGATTAATAACTTGTATTTGAATTTATGTAATGTTGAAAATGACAGTATCAGTTGTATACACTCGTGGCATTTGATGAACAACAAAGCGGGGTGCCTGTTGCATGGGTTGTGGCATCACGAAACACATCAGATGATATTGCAATATGGCTGGAGCAGATCATGCGCAAGTGTTTCCAAACCCGTCCTGATTGGAAAGTCAATTCTTTCATGGTTGATGATGCACTGGCTGAAATCAGTTCCTTGAGGTAACTTTAACATTGTCATGATATAACCAAACTTGCATTTTTTCTAAAAATATCACACTAAAATGCATTGAATATGGCAGGAGGATCACAGGTTGTGATGTGATCTTATGTGTTTGGCATGTACGGAGGGCTTGGTTGAAAAATGTCAATCGATTGGCCACTAGTTCCATAAAAGCCAAAGAGATGTTCAGTGAGTTAGGTTTCATCACGAAACACACTCTCAATTATGAAGTGGAAGATGCAATCAATCAATTTTTTATCAAGTTTGCAGATGAAGAGAAGTTCTTAGACTATTTCATCAAGAATTGGGTCACTGGAGATAAAATTCGTAAGTAAACATTTTTTTCATATTATATGTATTTTTTTCTTTTATAAAGGTGATATAGTGAGACTGACATCGTTCTATTTGCAATTAGGTATGTGGGTGAAAGGTTGTCGGGAGTTTCCTCATGCAAATCAGGAGACCAATAATGTTGTTGATTCATACCATTGTTACCTAAAAACAACATTTCTATCTGATAGAAGGAAAAAATGTGCCCGGAGGATGGATTGGTTATTGCATATGCTACTAACAACAGTTGAACCTTGTTATCGGTTCAAGGAAATCTTAAAAGAAGAAGGATTCCTAAACAACTACAAGAGAGAAAAGCAGCTAGAATCATCAGTGGAACGAGCAAGAAAAATTATGGATACTGATTGTTGTCCTCATGAGAACATAACACGTGCTTATTGGGTGAGAAGTCAGACAGATCGAGATAAAAAATACCTTGTCACCTGGTATCGTAAGGATTTTATAACGTGTGAATGTCCATGGTCTATCCGTGGAAACATTCGCAAGCATGCCATAAAGGTTAATTGGTTGTATTTCCAATCGGATAATTCAAATCCATTGCTTCATCAGCATGCAGAGGATAACATATGCAATGACCCACCTGAGATCAATATAGAGCCTCAAAACCATGATGAAGATGTCGATGCTACTCTTATGGCCACAAATGTTGTTGACGCAGATGTCGAGGCACTTCATTTGGCAAGGGAGGAGTTGTTTAGCTATACCCATCTCATTTTAGATAACCCTCCTACTACTTTGGCGAAGACAATCTGATATGCTTAAAAAAATGTTGGATGAAGCCAATAATTTGCACGTTACTGATTTTGACTTCACAACTGGATTGGAATCTCTTGATCCATCTTTGAAGAGGAAGAAGAGTTTCCTTAGCCCCACAAAGAAAAGAAGAAGCAGCAGAAAAAACAATGGTTTGGAAATTGATTTAAATGTTGATCCATCGGAATATGAACCATTTGAGTTTCGATACCTCAATAAGCGAGGACGTCATCGATCAAATAATGCCGTCTCTATGGTTCCAGGTTAGTTTCATGTGTTGAATAGAGTCATGATTTTAGATTTAAGTATTTAATCATCACTATTCTTTAACATGTGGTATGTTTATTTTTACAGCAATGCAACAATCCCCAACCATGGCGATAACCCAAGACCAAAGGGAGATGCAAGGCCATCCAACCTTACTTGCCATGCCAGGTACATTTGACACTCTTTCATTGTGTGTGCACATATACCTTGATGCTCTAGAAAATTTCTTTGCGATAACGTTTGACATTTTTCTAGGTAACTATAGAATAAGTGGAGAAGCATCATCTTCAACCATGACTGATCATCTACAGAAGGACTTCAACTCTAGTGGGAATCAATGAGGTATGCACAAATAATAGATAAGCTAGGTTATTATGGCGTCGTCAGGTGGCCCTTTATCATATGATAAGTATATTTATGTTTTTCCATTGTTATGTTGTTATAAAAATACCTTTTTCATAATCTGTTCTCTTAAAGTTCATGAAACTTTGTGTTTTGACATGGAATGTTGTGTTGTTTCAGAAGGCTCTAGGTACATTGAGAACATGGGTGCCTGCAAAATTTGAGGAAAGTTTGAGCCTTCATCAGTGCAATATTAAAAATATGGGTGCCTGATGAGCACCGAGGAATGTTTGAGCTCTCATCAATGCAAAAGTAAAAGTTCAATTATATGCCACTACTCTCCTGAAGTTTCATGAAATTTTGAACTTTGACATGGAATGTCAAGTTAATTCACATGGCTCTGTAATTGTTCAACAAATTCAATTGTCGATTCTTTTTATTGCAATGTTTCTGTATTTTCTCACGTAATTGGTCTAATATTGCAGACTAAGTTGTAACAATGTTGTATACACACCACAATTTGGGAATGAATTAGTGTTTTAGACATCAATCTAAATTGTTCTTCAAATATATTCTCAAATGTTAGATCTGTTATATGATCAAAACAAATCTGATTTTATTTATGGTGTTCATATTTAAGAAAGAAGCTTTTGGGTTTATAGCATCTTGATGTGCAGTTTTCTGAACCTGTTGCTTTTGAACCAAGTCAACATGAAACTTGCATTCTTAGTTATTCTAATGCTTCAATTATGAGCTCTGTTACCAACTGCACAACCAACCACTGGGATTGAACACATGCAAGGAATCCAGGGGCATTGACTAGGTTGTAGATTTGTTGCTAGTGGACATCACCTACAGAGGCTGGTTGTAGCCATTCATGTACAGAGCATTGTCTTGGCATCTCAAAGCCAACAAATTGAACCACTAGAAACAGAACTGGATATGCTTAGAACTGTTTTGATGAGTGGGGTGCTCCATTGTCGAGAACTAGCCTTGGTTTTCATAGCACTCAAATCAGTGAAGTCTTAAAACTAGACCAGAACATAGAAAAGAGTTGCTGGCCACCATAAGCAAGTAACCAGAAGGGTAATGCATCACACAAGCACAACCAAACACATATGCCTTCAGAAAAATAGTGAGCAGAGGTTACATCCTGTCCATACTCTATAACGTTCAATGCTTACATAAATACAAGTTTGTAGTTTTATAAAGTACACAAATAAAAAATATGTCCATACCAAGCAACACATTTGTCTCCTTTACATAAGAAATCATGGTGTTGTCCATGATTTTGATGCCTTCCTCATTCATTTGTGTTGTAGATGATCCCTCCTCTTGTCAATTAATGAGCTAAACCACTAACTTGACACTGCTTCATTGTGCACTATGACATTTTTATCTAACTTATTCGGAAAATGAGGAACTGATGTGATTCATCTTAATGCAAAAACTTATAAGATTCGACAAACCCCTGTTCAGCATTGAAATTGATGATAGCATTACAGTGATATCAAAGTCCTTCAATATTCTGAGAGTGGTCAAATTACAGTCCACTCAGTAAGCTTATTTAGCACTTACATAAGCATTAATCCAGTATATCTACAGAGATTTGATGATTATACAAGTTGGCATACTTGCTTAAGGGTGATGTACCCTAAATGAAGTAAGAAAATTCTATCCGACTGTAAAATTTGTGTGAATTCTGCAAGTGATTGGCAAGGTGGTTGGAAATGACTGAGAAGCAGTGCCCAGGATTTACCATGCCAAGTTGTTTCTTTTCCTATTAACCTTGTAACCCAAACTGCTCATGATTTTATCCAAACACTTGATTTTTAGCATGCATATTGTATTGAAGAACATGTTATATATGATGGTCACCTCATACTAGTTCTGTCTCAGCCATTGCAGGGAATATTGGCCCTACCTGCTGTCGAGGAACAACCCACAATCCAATCATTGGATCAACTCCCAAAGATGATTACATTACCAGTAGAGGATGGAAATGTATTGCAGCCATTGCAAGGAATATTGGCCCTACCTTCTGTCGAGGGACAACCCAGTATCAAATCATTGGATGAACTCCCAGAGATGATTACATTACCAGTAGATGATGGAACTGTATTACAGATTAACAAAGCTATGTATGCAGAAATTTATCACAAGAAATCTATGCCTTGTGAAGTGCTGTAGCTAGGAAATTGATATTTTTGACATATTTGTTTATATACCCATGGTAGCCTACGTGTTTTATAGTAGAGATTGCTATCCAATGGTACCTTTACATATTCACTGCAATGGTCATCATTTGACATTTAAAACTCCATATGTATATGCGTATATATATAATGGATGCTTGGTTTTTTCAATTATGTTTACAGTTTCAAGTGATGTAAAGAGGCCAATAATCACTAAATCAAATAATATTATTTAAAATATAAACCTGAGGGAAAAGTGCACACTTGTGAGTCGAGACCTTAGTCAGCCCAGGGACCCCAAATTTGGCCTTATGTGTTCTCAAGTATTTGCTTTAAAAATATTAAAATTAAAATATTCTACAAATTAAGTCTTGAAACTAGACCAGAACATAGAAAAGAGTTGCTGGCCACCATAAGCAAGTAACCAGAAGGGTAATGCATCACACAAGCACAACAAACCTCTAAGCAATCAACTAGATACTCATTACAGTGAAAAATAAATCAGTATGTTGATGTAAGGTTTAGTTTCATTAAGTTATTGATTCAAATCTTATGAAAAGAAGTAGAGCCTTAAGTATGTAAATTATTTATTTGTGGAGATGTTAATTGACAGAGAATTGGCTTTAAAGTGTCTTTCCAGCCAAGATAGTAAGATGCATGCTGGGCTGTTGTGGGAGAGGTTTAAGATTTGGGAGGTAACTGACTTTGAATATTGATGATCATTGGGTCCCTCAATTCAGAATGTGAACATTCTCACCTTCATGCCTTGTTTCCCAACTCAGAAATTGTTTAAACTGGTGCATTGTTCCCACTGGGCTTGAACACATGCAAGGAATCCAGGGGCATTGACTAGGTTGTAGATTTGTTTCTAGTGGACATCACCTACAGAGGCTGGTTGTAGCCATTCATGTACAGAGCATTGTCTTGGCATCTCAAAGCCAACAAATTGAACCACTAGAAACAGAACTGGATATGCTTAGTACTGTTTTGATGAGTGGGGTGCTCCATTGTCGAGAACTGGCCTTGGTTTTCATAGCACTCAAATCAGTGAAGTCTTGAAACTAGACCAGAACATAGAAAAGAGTTGTTGGCCACCATAAGCAAGTAACCAGAAGGGTAATGCATCACACAAGCACAACCAACCTCATATGCCTTCAGAAAAATAGTGAGCAGAGGTTACATCCTGTCCATACTCTATAACGTTCAATGCTTACATAAATACAAGTTTGTAGTTTTATAAAGTACACAAATAAAAAATATGTCCATACCAAGCAACACATTTGTCTCCTTTACATAAGAAATCATGGTGTTGTCCATGCTTTTGATGCCTTCCTCATTCATTTGTGTTGTAGATGATCCCTCCTCTTGTCAATTAATGAGCTAAACCACTAACTTGACACTGCTTCATTGTGCACTATGACATTTTTATCTAACTTATTCGGAAAATGAGGAACTGATGTGATTCATCTTAATGCAAAAACTTATAAGATTCGACAAACCCCTGTTCAGCATTGAAATTGATGATAGCATTACAGCGATATCAAAGTCCTTCAATATTCTGAGAGTGGTCAAATTACAGTCCACTCAGTAAGCTTATTTAGCACTTACATAAGCATTAATCCAATATATCTACAGAGATTTGATGATTATACAAGTTGGCATACTTGCTTAAGGGTGATGTACCCTAAATGAAGTAAGAAAATTCTATCCGACTGTAAAATTTGTGTGAATTCTGCAAGTGATTGGCAAGGTGGTTGGAGATGACTGAGAAGCAGTGCCCAGGATTTACCATGCCAATTTGTTTCTTTTCCTATTAACCTTGTAACCCAAACTGCTCATGAGTTTATCCAAACACTTGATTTTTAGCATGCATATTGTATTGAAGAACATGTTATATATGATGGTCACTTCATACTAGTTCTGTCTCAGCCATTGCAGGGAATATTAGCCCTACCTGCTGTCGAGGAACAACCCACAATCCAATCATTGGATCAACTCCCAAAGATGATTACATTACCAGTAGAGGATGGAAATGTATTGCAGCCATTGCAAGGAATATTGGCCCTACCTGCTGTCAGGGGACAACCCAGTATCAAATCATTGGATGAACTCCCAGAGATGATTACATTACCAGTAGAGGATGGAACTGTATTACAGATTAACAAAGCTATGTGTGCAGAAATTTATCACAAGAAATCTATGCCTTGGGAAGTGTTGTAGCTAGGAAATTGATATTTTTGACATATTTGTTTATATACCCATGGTAGCCTACATGTTTTATAGTAGAGATTGCTATCCAATGGTACTTTTACATACTCACTGCAATGGTCATCATTTGACATTTAAAACTCCATATGTATATGCGTATATATATAATGGATGCTTGGTTTTTTCAATTATGTTTACAGTTTCAAGTGATGTAAAGAGGCCAATAATCACTGAATCAAATAATATTATTTAAAATATAAACCTGAGGGAAAAGTGCACACTTGTGAGTCGAGACCTTAGTCAGCCCAGGGACCCCAAATTTGGCCTTATGTGTTCTCAAGTATTTGCTTTAAAAATATTAAAATTAAAATATTCTACAAATTAAGTCTTGAAACTAGACCAGAACATAGAAAAGAGTTGCTGGCCACCATAAGCAAGTAACCAGAAGGGTAATGCATCACACAAGCACAACAAACCTCTAAGCAATCAACTAGATACTCATTACAGTGAAAAAGAAATCAGTATGTTGATGTAAGGTTTAGTTTCATTAAGTTATTGATTCAAATCTTATGAAAAGAAGTAGAGCCTTAAGTATGTAAATTGTTTATTTGTGGAGATGTTAATTGGGGTATCTCTAGCTGTTGGATGGAATGACCACTGTCTTTCTAACTCAGGATTTATTTTCCCTACCCAAGTTCAAATCTGAGCTAGTGACATCATAATGAACTATAATATCTTGCTAAATATTCTTGTATTAGCTTCTAGCTTTGACATAACTTTATCCTGCAACTTCACTCTAATCTTTCCAGTGAAAAAAACTGATCTTCCCCCCTCATTCAAGCAAATTGGAAGTAAATCCCTTTTATGCAATTGGCTTTGTAAATCCCTAATTCACTTCTAGAAAAGTGCGCCCAAGGTGCTTTCAGAAGTTTCCTAGAATAGAGAGCCTCACTCCTAGACTAATGCACACTAGTCTAAAACTGGTTACCTCATTTACCATGCACTTTTCCTATAAATTGATAACAACAATTAAAGGATAGAAACAGTGCCTAAAACAAGGATGTCTATATTTTCACTATAAGAGATGAGACAATTGAAGAGGGAGCATGCATAAACCTCATTGACATACCATTCAAGATTTCCCACCCCAAGTAAACAACTATCTATTATCTATTGGATGAGGAGGACACATACGTAAAGAAACCTTTCATCACTGATCAACAACCAACTAACAAATCACATAGCATATCAATATCTCTCCAGAAACAAAGATCCGAGAAGGTGGTTGGGAGGATCAGACAACATCATAATGTATTGATGATAATCAGAAAATCATGAACCAGTTACTTTTCTCAAAATAGATTTGTCCATGTACATGGAATATATTACATTTGTCCATAAATTTGTCTCCCATACAAAAAACTGTAATGATTGCATGTTGGGGAAAAATAAAATATTAATAGGTTCTTCTTTAGTGAAAGAACCATGCGATGATAGACCCCAGAAAAATGATAACAACAACCCATTCACACAATGGGGATTTATATTGATGGTGATCAATGATTTCTGTTGCAGTGGATGGTGATCCTATGTCATATTTGGCATCTACATATGTGCTTAAAAATGCTCTGGACATTATATCAGTGGACATCTTTTCAATATCTGCAGAGTGATTGATGGTAAAATGTTGAAATTGACAACTCCAATTTATTGCTTCCTTATGAAGAGGTTTTAAATTGTCCTTCCGAACCCGATAGATGCCTTTCATCTGATTACATATCAACTCCGAGTTGGTGAAGACTTCAATATCATTGACATCATGTTGTTTTGCCTCTTTTAACCCTTCAACAAGGGCAATGTAATATGCCTCATTGTTTGTCGTCATTCCAGGCACTTCTCTCTCTCCATGAAATAAATGATTTGTTGCCATATTGTAAAGGACGAATTTAATAACTGCTCGACCTGGATTTGGAAAGCAAGACACTTCAATGCATAAATGCCACTTTTGCACCATTTTTTACACTTCAAAAACCTGAAAAACAAATAACAATAAATTCATGTTAAACAAGTAGACAATTATCTATTTCCTAATACTCAACATGTTTTTCAATCATATATAATTAAAAAAAGCAGATAATTTGTGTTCATTTACACTACATCACTTTTAATACTGGAAACTATTCTGCAAAAAACACATTTAGTAATCACCACTTTATATAGATGAAATGCTCATTATAGGACCCAAATACATCTATGAGTTTTAAAATAAATGATACTCAAGGAAGTGAATATTGTATGCACTTCCCTTATTTTTGGATGTGTGAATAGGAATAATTCTGATCATAGACTAATTCACATCATTCTTTGGTGTGTCTGTTGATAGTAAGTACAGATTCCCTTATTTTGGGATGTGTGAATAGATTAATTCAGATCACAGTGAACATATTGCTTCATTATTCTCAAACATTTCTGTATATTAGTCCCCTCACAAAGGTACCATTACACTAAGGTTGGAGAATTATAGTGTATTATGGTGTGTCATAAATACCATCCTGTACAGCATCATCATTTCCCAACATTCTTATTTTGGAACCCTTTACACTTCTTATAAAATTGTTTTGCCCATTACCCTGTTTCAATGGTTGGAAGCTTTATTGATTCAGTTTCTTTGTGCCCAGTATTTGATAGCAAAGAGTTTCAATTTCTATGTGTTTCTATGAATTTCATGGAGAAGGATTGTTAGACCAGATTAGTTAGGTTGAGTGGCCTGTATAGAGGTGATCGTAGAGAAGTTGCACTCAGAATTGCATTGAACACAAAAACTAAAACTCAAAGCCCTGATTGGCATACTGAACATCAAAGGTACATCTTGTTATTCCATTGCCCACTAACTGTTGTGCAAGCTACACTGAAGACAGAGATCATATTTTCACCTAACGATTGAAAGTGCACTAACATGCCTGCATTTTTTAGGGCAGGTGACCTGACATTCTTATTTCTTGGAGATTGCTCTCTGGTCTTCTAGGTCTCATTTCCGGTCAGTTTCCTTTTTAAACTTGAAGGACAGGTTCTCGGTTGGATTTTCTGATGGGGCCTCTTCCAGAGTCTATGTGGATGTGGTATTCATATCCGGATCATCTCTTCAGAGGTGTATAGTTTTTTGCTGGTACGGAGGAGCAAGTTCCAATTGCAGGGCAGAATTGTTTGCCCTTTGGGGGTGCTGCAGTGTGCCTTTTGGTTGGCAATTGACAAGATTCTTGTTGTTGGAGATGCATTGACAATCATCTAATGGATTCATGGGTCCAATGCTCTTGATATCTCCTTCTTGGTTAATTAAATGGAGACAATTTGGTCACTTCTCCCCTCTTTTGGTTAACTGGATGGAGACAACTAGGTCACTTCTCCCCTCTTTTGCTGACATCTCTTTCCAGCACGTGTTTAGAAAGCAAAATCAAAATGCTGATGCTCTATCCAAGTGTGGCATCTCCATCTTTCCTGGGCTATTTTTTTTTATGAATAACTGCTCCACAATTTTGTTCATGGCGAAGGTTTTTTCAAGGTATAAGCATGCAGGTCGGCAATGCTCTGTTTTAGCAACAATGCGATGGAGGCTCTGTTTTGTTTTTCTGTTCTCTTTATATCTATTTTTAAAGTCACAACCTAAACTGTCACCAAATTGATATGGAGGGTTGTAATCAGCTGGTCAGAAAAGAAAAGAAAAACAAACACCAAAAAAGCAACCTAGAATAATGGCAGAAGTAAACATTAACAAATTGAAAGATGGGTGGTTTTCGTGGGGCCTGTCAAGGAAAGCTTGGAGTATGTGGGAGCAGGAGGCATACTATTTATTCAGGAAAACCATATAGATTGATTTGAAGACTGCACTGGGTGAAGGTACCATTAACTGTGGAGAGATGAACTGTCTATGGTTCTTGTTAAGGGTTGCTATTGAAAGAGGGGTAACAAAATTGCAGATTTCTTAAGAGCTGCAAAACATCACATTTTTGTACCAGGTAAAAGAAGATAGATAAGGTTCACATTGTCAATGGCCCTAATGCTAGCAAGAGACCACAATATCTAAAAATTCCAAATTTCAATGGCATTCTTTTTATTTGTGGGTTTATTATTTAATTTTCTTCTGCTGTGTATTTAGCTTTTATCATCACTGCCATAAGCAGTTTTCAGAACTTGGATTTTCTTTGCTACTTTGTCTCATGATGCTGCCTTCCTTGTGTGATTTAATTTATAAAGTTTTTCCATGCATTTTTCCACAATTTGTTCTTCTTGAATTAGGAGTGTAAGATTCTGTCCCACTACAATTTTCCCCTGTTGATGAGAAGCATAATTATAATTGCTCAATCTGGCCGACTCTGAACAAAGAGCAGCATTATCATTTTTCATTCTTGTGGGGCAAATATCACAAGGCTTTTCAATGCCTTAGTTACATGACTTGGACTTTGGAATGACTTGACAAAGGCAAAGAGTAAGAGGCTCTAGAAAATTTCAGGGAAGACACCACATATGACTCCAGTTATAAAAAGACAAAATAATACTAGTCTTATCTATCAAAATGATAAACGTGGTCATATGTCAAATTTTCTCAGTGTTGGCAAGTTTGATCAGGTTTGATCATGAGACAAAGGGAGGCTGATGCGCCATAATAATTTTGTATATTTCCATATAGTTATCATTGCCAGGTAAAGGAAGGTTGATGCTCCTTGTGCTGCTAATAATAATAACAATAATGGGTATGCTAATGCTGCAAGTGTTGGTAGAGGAAGGAAGAATGGGTTGCCTGCTAAGAATCTTATGGCAGAGAGGAGGCGGAGGAAGAAGGTCAATGATCGCCTGTTAAAGCTTCGTTCTGTGGTGCCCAACGTCTCCAAGGTGATCTCATTTCCTTTTCATTGTCCCCCCTGCTTCTTTCCCTCTTCTGGTTTTCTCTGTTGAATCGGTTACAACACTTCAGTTAGAAAACTTAAGATGACTGAAGTTAGAATCATAGTATAAAAATATTGAGCCTGGCCAAAGATTCTGTTGAAATTCAAGGACTAATTTTGCTGGCATTTGGTTCAGATTTAGGGACCAAAACTCCATGTCTTCAGACACCTTATTTAATAAGCTTCATTTTCCCATGAAGATGCCAAAATATTATGTCAATTTTTTTGACTGAAATGTTTACTGTGACTATGTGGTGTTGATGGTCTGTCAATTTCTTCCTCCAACTAGTCTTGAAATAAAACCAGACAGGGGCATGCCCTTCAAACTTGATATTTGAACCTGGGCCATCATTACAGCAAGTGCTCCAACTTGTGACTAGACCACAACCTGGTGGACATATTTTGTCAATTAATTATGAATATTTATGTGCTGGTCTACTTTAAAAAATTAGTACTGGCAATATTTTTTCTCTACAGTATTTCTTTTGTCAATTGTATTTCTTTAAACTGTGCTTGGGATGGGGGTGGCACAGTGGGAGGGGAAGCAGTCTATTCAAATTTCAATAGTTTTCTCCAGATTGCTTCCCACTTTGAAATTGCATTGTCTGATTTGTACTTGTTTAACTTGTGGGTTCATATATTTTTGAATGCATAGCATTTCCAAGTTTCCTTATTGACAAATCTCAAGGGGTGTACCCTTACATATTTTGCACCAATGCTTTGTGCAAAGGTCTGAAAAATATTTTGTATTTGAAGATCACTCTATTTTTTTGAAGTTTCCATTTTTCTACCTGGCAATTAAAATGAAGCTGATATAAGTTACTCATTTTCTTCAGGCAATGTCTAATTGATCTGGCATTATGAATTTAAATCATATCAGGAAGAAAATAGACATAAGTTTCCAATGTTCAATCTACTAATTGCAACTTTCCATCTTTTGACATTTCTAAGTATGATTTCAAGCCATTTAGGGCTTTAGTATTTTTCTTCAAATCCATATTTTTTCAAATCTCTCTAGCAAGAATTATTGAGAAATGTTGCACCTTTATTTTATTCAGGTACACCCTGTGTCAAACCTTGCAAAATATTTCCGTATTCATAAAAATAATATCCTTTCTTCCTTGTTTCGAGCTTACTGTTAAAACATATAAGATATTGAAACTTGAAAGATTGTATTACTCATTTGGTAAATGGACAATTCATTTGACATAACTCGAAACTTAATCAAAGGAAACTAAAATACAGGGTTCAAATGCTCAGACTACAAAGGTATATTAATACGAAAAATACCACAATTTTGTTGTAGACTTGTCCTTGTGAGGATTGTGGATTTTGTCAAATCACTATGAATTTCTTCTTTAGTTTTTATTAGCGTTGCATTGATCATATTTTCTTCATATTTATTATATAATATATATTTTCCTGAATTTGTTTTTCCATCTCTTGTCTGTTTTAATAAAATGTGCTCTACATTCATCGTAATATTGCCTCAGCCAACATGAAAAATAATTTAAAGGTATCAAAAAGGAGAGATGTAAATCACGTAAACTCATCTTCTGTCATCTAATCATCTCCTTTTGAGCCCCATTGAAAATCACCACGTAGAATGATCATTTCATGGTGATCTGTAATAGACTGTTTCCTTATAAAAAATAATGGTTGGAAGATTTGTTTTCTATTTCTGTTTATGAATTTGAGCTAAGTTTAGTTACATATTTGCAGGGAAAACAATGGTGGCCCGAATTCTTGGAAAACTTTTGCATATTGTTGGTGTTTCACCTTCAGACAAGGTAAATGAAGTTCAAAGAACAGATCTAGTTGGAGAATTTGTTGGTCATACTGGCCCCAAGACTAGGAAAAATGTATGGTCATAATTTTTTAAAGTGTTCAGATGAATAAATATCAACATACTCTATAAGAGTCTGCATATCAAAACATTAACCAAAGTCATGTATTTTGCAGATCAAGGAAGCAGAGGGTGGAATACTTTTTGTTGACGAAGCATACAAGTTGATACCCATGCAGAAAGCAGATGACAAAGACTATGGTTTGGAAGCATTGGAGGAGATAATGTCAGTCATGGATAGTGGAAAGGTGGTGGTAATCTTTGCAGGATATGCTGAGCCGATGAAGCGTGTAATTGCCTCCAATGAGGGATTTTGTAGAAGAGTGACTAGATATTTCATTTTTGATGACTTCAGTCCAACAGAACTTGCTGAAATTGTGCAGCTGAAGATGAATGAACAGATGGAAAGCAGTTTGCTTTATGGTTTTAAGCTGCATGAGACATGCTCTGTTGAAGCAATTGCCGATCTAATTATTAAAAATACAACAGAAAAGCAAAGGAAGGAGTTAAATGGAGGTTTAGTTAGATTTTCGTAGTTTCAATGGAATTCTTGGTTCAACAAATGATTTAGATATGATAGATTTTGGTTTATTGTTCGCAGTTTGAACATATAATTTGGGGAAACTTGCCTACTTTAAGAGTTTTTTCATTTGAATGCTTGTTGAGATGTTGCTAATTAATGGTAACTAACACTAAAGCTCCTCTTGCTTGGCATTTCCTTTTAGCAGACGGACAGGACCTCAATATTGGGAGATGCTGTTGAGTACTTGAAGGAGCTTCTGCAACGTATTAATGGACTACACACTGAGTTCATGTATGGGTAAGAAGATTGTTCCTCACTCACAGCAGAGCATGTTGTTTGTTCATTGTTAATAAATTTGAAACCAATATAAAACGATTTAAGGAATCACTAGCCCATTACAGGTCCAATGGGCAGTTGAACAAAGAGAATGAGAACGAAATTATATTGAGTGGTAGTTGGGCTGCAGATCGAACTGCGGGAAAACAATTCGTTACGCATGAACAATATGGGGAATAGCTACAAGCACCTGAAGCCATTCTCTATATGGTATACATGCAAGCAGATCAAGGATGTAGGTTTGTTGACGAACTTAAGTCATTTGGCAGTAATTGAGTGCTTAATATAGTGTAATGGATTAACCCATGCATATCACAATTAACCCATGCCATTCGCACCCACATCGCTCGATTCTCCTTGCAAAATGAACCGAGAGTATAAACATAAAAACAACCACCACAGGGAAAGGGAGGACATCGAGTAAACGATTAAAAGAAGACATAGACAGAGGATGCAGCAAATAGCAATATGAAGCTAGCAGCTGAGGTTGACAGTGAATTTCACGGCTCTGATAGCGAAGGGTACCTGCGCGCTGAAGAGTTCCTGGCCTTCGAGCTGCAAAGCAGTACCTCAGCACAGCGGAATCGCAATTCAGAGCGGGAAGTGAGCTGCAGAGCGGAATCGCGCCGGTTCGAAATGGTCACCCGCACGCCATGAATTCCAGCTCGTCGCTGATGGGTCAGGGATGTCAGGCGGTTTAACTGCATTCTGATTTTTTTGTCAGGGAATGCAGGGAAGAATGCACGGAATGTCAGGGCTGTCAGGGGAGGGTGGCGGAGAAAGAGGGTGGCGGAGCGGGGAGATGGTGGTGGAGGATGGAGAGTTTACCGATCGCCGGAGCCGGACGATTTTCCGGCCGGTGCCGAAAAAAGGGCCATTCTACAGCTTCCGTAGACTACTCCATTTAAATCTGCAAATCTAAGACAAGTAATATACATAAAATTTCCTTATTTTATTAACAAGCACAAAGTCAACTAATTGACTTCATTACACACCTTACTTGAACGAGGGTTAAATATATCTATATTAGAAGTTTACATATCTCCACATGCCATTTGATTAGAATTTGAACCAGTTTTTCTATTCTTATCGGTATTAATCTCTCAGGTCTATGGAATTGAAATACGTTTACTGAGAAAACAAAGTTGTAACCCAACACCAACACATGTTTCAAAAATAGTATTCTAGCCCACATCAGATCCAAGTAGTCTAGCCCACATCAGATCCAAGTAGTCTTGCGTCATAAAAACCTTCTCTCCTGAAAAATCAGATCCTTCGTTTAGCAAAAGATAGCAGTGCGGATGAATCTGTTGGCAACGCTCGAATGCCTTTTCGTCTACAGCAACGAGGAGGAGATTTTTCATTAGCTGTTGTGTGCCTTCACCGATTTGAAAGCTCTGGAGATACAAGTCCAGTAAACTGTTGTGTTCGGCCCAAGCTGCATTTATCGTTGTGATTATCACAGTCTTGTTTGGCATTGAAACCTTTTCTAGAAGTCTGCCCAAATCCAACTCTGAACTCTGCAAGTTGATACAGAAAAACAGTAATAGTCATGAAAATCTATTTATTGGTGAGGATTATTCTGCCCAAAATTAATGTATGTATAAATGTTGACTTCAAAATTATCAAAGCAAAGAGTAATCATGTTAATTTCAAATTTCTCTGAAGTAAAAACAACTACAGACCCTCCATGAACTTCCCCGAACTTCATCCCATGGTTAGCTGAAAAGTTTTTTATCCAATTTTCAAATTCTAAGATACTTTTAGAATCTACAATCAATATAAAGATAATACTAAACTGGCCTTTTAGCTGATTTTCAAATTCTAAGATATTTTTGGAATTTATAATTAATATAAAAGATAATACTAAATTGGTTTTTTAACCTAATATTCAAATTCTAAGATATTTTTGGAATCTACAATCAATATAAAAATAATATTAAATTAGTTTTTAACTGATGTTCAAATTCCAAAATATTTTTGAAATCTACAATCCATATAAAGATACTAGACTGTGGAAATAGCAGGCATTTCCTTAAATGTGTGTTAAACAAATTTGACCTTTCCAATATTTAAACGTTAACTTTTCAATCCGAATTTACACAGATTGCTGCGTGGGTTAAAAAAATCAAATGCATGAAAAATTAATATATTCACAAAGCCCAACCTACATGGTTTGTCAACGAGTTGAAAAGATTTCGGCCATTGCTCACTCCAAGTGGGTTACCAAGTGGGTTATAGTAATATTGCAGTGCAAGCACCATTGTGAATATCCAGACACATGCTATTATGGCATATTTGCAGACTGTTGTGGGCTGAATGGTCTGCAATTTGTTTTCAACCTGCTGGTTCATCATACTCGGATTAACAAGATGTCTCTTGCAATGTAATGGCTCTAAGGCTGAAATCCCTCGGGTCCTATACTAAAACATTTTCATTATGATTGCCACCAATACACCCAAATATCTACACACAATTCAAGAGAAACCGATACACCCAAATATCTACACACGATTCAAGAGAAATTGAACGATTCTAGATGGTGGAAAGAGTCAAATACAGAGGCAGCCCAACCGCAGTTGTAGTCCCTGACCCGATTGATTGAAGACTGAGGTTGTTTGATGGCCAAACCACAAAGTCAACCAGTGACTTTGTGCTTCTGGTCATCCGAATGTACAATCTGCTCAGGATGCCCCGCAGCACCTTGTCAGCTGTATCCAGTTCATCGCAACCAATATATATGTGTGCGGGTGTTATTGATTTATTAATGGGCAGGTTGTATATGTTCATCATTGGTTAAGTTAGTATATTATTTAAAAGTGGGTATATGTCAGACGGTATATACCTATCTTTAGATTTAAGTAAATACGGTACAACTATTGCTCATTAATGGATCAATGATATAATATATATTGGTTGCCTTAGTGAATAAAAGAATAGTCCATTATGTCAATTATTTTACTTTTACATTGAAGATGTTGCATTGCATTAACTTATTTACATGGAAGATTTTGAAAAATATGTTCATTATCAAAACTGAAATTTTTAAAATCTTTTAAGAAAAAAAAATTAAATAATATATAAAATATTTAAATAATATTGTTTCATAAAAAAATTAAATGTAAAAAAATTAAATCTCTATTCATATTATACTCATATTATTTATGATGATTAATTAAATTTAATTGAATTATTTAATTAAAAATATTTTAAAATTTATGAATAGATAACAACAACTCTTATATTTTCTATCTATTAAATTACAAAATATTTCAAAATCTAGGATTAAAATTGCTAAATATTTCAAAATCTTCGAGTGAGAAATCTCTTAAAATCTAGCAGCTTCTTGAGAGAGGAAACTGTACTTGGTCAACGCGTCCTATCTAATGTTAATACTTTTTTTCCGATATTATAAAACCTTGCCCATCAAAAATGATGTCATGTATTAGCTTATACATTTGGTAATAGCTTGAAAAGGTCGTGTGTCTTTGTTTTTAATATAACTATTAAAGGTATTAGATATATGCTAGTGGAGTTCTAATTTTAAAATATGGAAAGTGGATGGATTTCACTAATGAATTTTAAATATAATTAAATTAAAAACAATTAATATAATTATAATTATTTTTTTAATAAAAATTCACCAAATTAATTAAAATATATTAATTACTTTTTATTATATAGCTATTTTTAATTATATAATTGTGTTGTTAATTATAAATATTTTCTACGGTTATTAATTCAAAAATATAATATATACAAACTAATATATTAATAAATTTGGTTTGCAATATTGTTTATTATGCAATATGATTATTTAGCATATGTTTTTCCATGTTATATTAATATTTTTTTATCTTTTTTTTTTTCATTATCATTGATGTCTTATCTATAATGTTTAACCTTGCAATGATTCATTAGATTATTTTCTGGTTATTATAGATTCATATCTTTCAGTTTTCTTTTATCGAGGTCTTTTGGTTATCTTTATTGCATGTGTTATAGAAGTGTTATTTCATCTATAATGTTTAACCTTGCAATGATTCATTAGGTTATTTTCTTCTCACTATAGATCTCTATCTTCTAGTTCTCTTTAATCGGGGTCTTTTGGTTATTTTTGTTGCATGTGTTATAGCCTATAAGTGTTATTTCAATAGAATTGATTACTTCATATACAATTATATTAGTTGCTTCAATAGCTAGTCCATCAATTGTATAATTGTTATATCTCTATGCTAGTGTTATTGTTCAAGCACAACTTCACAAATAAATAATTTTGTAAGACAACAAATACTCGGTCAATACTCCAAACTCTTAAATGCAATTTGGGTTGAAAAATAAATGCTACACATCCCATTGTTTTCTCTATCACTGCAAATAGCATTTCTCCCCTTACTATTCTAGCTATTTCAAATATTTGCAGTCTTTTTTCCCTAGAAATCACCACCTGCGACTATTTTGTGTCTGAAACGCGGTACAAAGATAAAACTGCCATCCATATTTTTCATTGTCCCGATTTCCACCCTCTTATTAATAGAAAACAAAGCTGCAGATAAATACAAGTCATCTCAACATTCAATTCACTAACAAATTTTCATACACTTTCGACATTACACAAATGCACATGTGTGAAACCACAAAGCAATGCTCTTACAAGTAACCGCCTTTGACCTCAATAATGCCCTTCAACATTTGAAACATATTAATAAATGTGGGACCCATATATCGTGGCATGAAGCATTTACTCCCTGCACACGCTGCCTTTGAACAACATAGTCCATTGTGTGGAAAAAGGTTTCAATCTTTCATTATATCCACTTCCACATGCCACAAACTCTATTTGTACTAAAAATAATATCAAAACACATTACAATTAAAAGACCCCTTTGCACTTCCCTCATTTTGCACAGATTATGCACATGCATTTGTTCTTCGCATAAATTTTGCACATGCACAACCATTTCCTCACAAATGCTTCCTCACTCAGTAACACTCTCAATCATTGACATTCAAAACTAATATTATTTAATGATTATTCGTTGTTAAATACATCCCTAAATAAGAATTAAAAAAGAGATTAGTATATTTATTATCTTAGTAAACTTTGCACAAAACGTTTGCATAACATTTGCATGCACAATAGCCTCCATCCAACTTTATCCATACAATTACCTCTGCATTCAATAATGCCCTTAATTGACATTCAAAACTCCATACACAATACCTCCAAACAACTAGCTTCGAAACTGATATTAATTAATGATTATACGTTGTGAAATATGTCCCTAAATAAGAATTAAAAAGGAGATTTGTATATTTATTATTTTAGTAAACTTTGCACAAAACTTTCACATAAAAATTGTACACACACAACAATATCCACACAACTTCATCTGCAAAACTACTTCCATAGTCAATAATGCCCTTAACTAACATTTGAAACTTTGCACATGATACCTCCAAACAACTAGCTTCGCACAACCACTTTCGTATAGCTACTTTCGTAATTCTAGAAAATGTTCCCAAATAATAATTAGAAAAGACAAAGCCTTTTGCACATTTGTTTACCGCACAACACCTTTTCTTCATAGGTATTGAAGTTATGGTTTTTTGGCACTACCATTTATGCAAAAGAACTCAATTCTCCCGCACATACTCTATCCTCCGCACGGTAAACGTTCAACACAACGACCCCAATACTCACCGTGCAATGGACCTTAGCTCTTTGGCACATACTTTGTACTCCACACAAGCAAACATATTAATATTAATTCGACATTTGTTCATCCCAACCCCTAGCCCTGAGGCCTATGCAAACAACCTGCAACCACATGAATTCTTGCATCATTTAACAGAGCATTAACATAATAGTACCTTGCAACCACATCAATAGTTAGCTTTGCACAACCACCTTCATAAAACTACTTCCATAGTTGTAAAGAACGTTCCTAAATAATAATGTAAAAAGAAAAAAAATTCCGCACATTTGTTACATAGTTTATTTAGCACCTCTGTCTATGCAAAATACCCTGGTTCGCACATAGATACTCTTTCGCACAATGAAACCGTACCAATTAACCCATATTTTATTAGTATCACAACACTCACTATGTAAAGGACCCCAGCTCACCCGCGCATAATAATATAGTTCGACTTTTGTTCATCCCCCTCCCCCCAAGCCTATGCAAACAAGCTACATGAATTTTTTCATCATTGAATAAATTCATTAACATAATAGTGCCTTGCAACCACATCAACACCTAGTATTGCGCAACCACCTTTGTACAACTACTTCTCTAGTTTAAAAAAACATTCCTAAATGATAAAAAATACAAAGCGTTTCGCACACTTGTTACACAGTTTATTTAGCACCCGTGTTTATGAAAAAATCCCCGATTCTCCCATAGATACTCTTTCGCACAATGAAATCATACTAATTATTGCATCGTTCATCAATATCAAAGCACTCACCATGCAAAGGACCCCAACTCTCCCGCAAATAATAATATTAATTCAACATTTATTCAGTACTTCTCCCTCTCCCCAAGCCTATGCAAATAATTTGCAACCACATTAATTTTCACATCATTGAATAGAGCAATAAAAAAACAATTGCATCAACTATCACATTATTGAGCATAGTGCTAGTTACATAACAATGATAGTGTGAGAACACTCACCAACACAATAACCATTCAAAAAAATTCTTTTATTTTAGTTTTAAAATGACTTTTTGAGCATTGCAAGAAAATGAAAATAAAACACTCTCCACCAAGGGAATTATGTCCCATCAAAGCTTCCTCAATCAATAAAAAATTAGAAATAACAATTACTTAAAATTAAAAATTTATTTTTGAATTTATGCAAAAATATAAATATTAAGCATTTTCCCAAAACTTTAGTTAAAATTGCAGAACACAACCAAATAATGCATTGTCAATGCAAATTGACCACGAAGCTAATGCTATAATTTGTGACAAGGTAGGTACTAATAACATGCACAAGATTCATGCTATGATTTAAAAAGGTGAAGTCACAACCTTATCATAATAATTAAGGAATTTTCATTTATTATTCAATAATTATAATAGTTGTTTTTGACATATCCAACTAATGTTAAAGATTAAACAAAAATTGAGCTTATATATAGATTTTCATTGGGATGATTTAAAATTGTTTTTGTTTGGATAAGAGTTAGTGCTTTTCGGACTTAAGGAAACACATTAACAATCCAAAATCTAGAAACATCTAGTATGAGCGAAAGTTTGTCTCTTTACAAACCACTAGCAATCCAAGATCCAGAATATCTGGTTTGAGTGAAAGTTTGTCTCTTTACAAACCACTAACAATACAAGATCTAGAAACATATGATATGAGTAAAAATTTGTCTCTTTACAAACCATCAAAGTCTGTCTCGCGATCTTCTTTCGTTGAAAGTATTGGAATGTAGATGCAAGCAATTAGCAAGGATTCAAGAGAAATATTACTTAGTATTGTACACACAACAACATGAAGCTCCACCATGGAGTTTTCCTTTACCGTTTTCCACTCCCAATTAACATTTTCTCCATGCGACAGGCCCTGCTTGCACCCATTAATCAGCCAGTTGACACATGGCAGTAAGCACAGGGAGGAATAAGCAAGTCATTTTATTGTTCCATACACCCAAATATCTCCACACAATTCAAGAGAAATTGAACGATTCTAGATGGTGGAAAGCATCAAATACAGAGGCAGCGCAACCGCCGTTGTAGTCCCTGACCTGATTGATTGAAGATTGAGGTTATTTCATGGCCAACCCACAAAGTCAACCAATGACTTTGTGCTTCTGGTCATCTGAATGTACAATCTGCTCAAGATCCCCGCAGCACCTTGTCAACTGTATCCAGTTCATTATAGTTATCAATTGTTGGGTCATTGCCTTGAACTTATTTACG
Organism: Pinus tabuliformis; assembly: GCA_031772625.1. Taxonomy (NCBI): domain Eukaryota; kingdom Viridiplantae; phylum Streptophyta; class Pinopsida; order Pinales; family Pinaceae; genus Pinus; species Pinus tabuliformis. Next base: position 477,433,944 of record CM062806.1, on the reverse strand, counting down.
TGACAATTTTTTGGAATTTGATTGAGAGCAAGCAATATATATATATATATGTGTGTGTGTGTGTGTGTGTTGGGGGGGGCGAGGGGGGGGGGGGGGGTGTTATTGATTTATTAAGGAGTTGTCTATAATGCGACTTTTTGGAGATTCCGGTGACAGAATCTGGCAGAAGAAATTGAGGTTAAATCTTGATTTGTTGTAGATAAAATGGTTTTTTAACTACATATTTGGATTCAGCACCTTGGAAAACCCTTGGGATGCTTTGATTGTGCAGAAACTAACTATCAAACTTGCGATTCCAATAAATTGCTGTCGGATTTGGACCGGAAAAATCCACCGGAAAAGCTTCCAAAAAGTCTCATTATAGACAACTGCATTTATTAATGGGTGGGTTGTATATGTTCATCATTGGTCAAACTAGTATATTATTTAAAAGTGGGTATATGTGACACTGTATATACCCATCGTTAGATTTAAGCAAATACATTACAACCATTTCTCATTAATATATCAATGATATAATATATATGGTTGCCCTAATGAATAAAAGAAGAGTCAATTATGTCAATTATTTATACTTTTTTGAGGATGCTGCATTGCCTTAAGTTATTTACATTGAAGATTTTGAAAAGTCTATTCGTCATCAAAGTTAAAATTTCTAAAATATTTAAAAATAATAAAAATTAAATAACCACACAAAATATTTAAATAATATCGCCTCATAAAAAATTTAAATGTAAAAAAATTAAATCCCGGCTGATTAATTAAATTTAATTCATTTATCTAATCTAAAAATATTTTAAAATTTATGCATAGATACAACCAACTCTTATATTTTCTTTCTATCAAATTACGAAATATTTCAAAATCTACGATTAAAATTGCTAAATATTTCAAAATCTTCGAGTGAGAAATCTGTGAAAATCTAGCAGCTTCTTGAGAGAGGAAACTGTAATTGGTGAACGCGTCCTATCTAATGTTAATGCTTTTTATGCAATATTATAAAACCTTGCCAATAAAAATGATGTCATGTATTAGCTTATACATTTGGTAATAGCTTTAAAATGTCGTTTCTTTTTGTTTTTAATATAACTATTAAGGCAGTAGATATATGCTAGTGGAGTTTTAATTTTAAAATAGGGAAAGTGGATGGATTTCACCAATGATTTTAATTATAATTAAATTAAAAATAATTAATATAATTATAATTATTTTTTTTAATAAAAATTTACTTATTTTTCAGTTTTTATTATATAGTCATTTTTAATTATATAATTATATGGTTGATTATAAATATTTTCTACTATTACTAATTCAAAAATACAATATATATACTCATTAAAATATTAATAAATTTGGTTTGCAATATTATTTGTTGTGCAATACGATTATTTATTAATATCCACCTGGATGCGGGTGCATTAACGTTATATTAATGAAAGGATTATGTAGCGCCGACATCTGGTCCTGCAGGTGGCAGGTCCGCACAATCTCCCAACTTCTTTCGCGGATGAAGCAAGATCATAATGGGTACCTGCAGATCATTTGGCATTCGGAATTGAATGTGTCGTTCGTTCGAGACTATTCGTATGAAATTTTATTTATGGCTTCGTCGGCTCTCTCCGTTGTCATTTCCATCAGGCCTCCCTTCATTAGCTCGCCTCAGACCTTGCATCCCTGCAGTGCTCTGAAAGTCTGGTTGTATGTCTAGTTTATGACTCTTAATCGGCTCCCTTACCTCCGCACCTGCTTTGTTTTGCCCTGCTCTTCATCACCTTCAAGTTTCCTTGCTACCTTGACAATGGTGCGTCACCGCTGTTGTTGTCGCCGAGGGGGTAGTCGTGGAAGCCGTGGGCGCTCTCAGCCTGCTCCCCCGAATGTTATTCCTCTGGATTCGGCTTCCCCTCCCTCAAACAATGGCAAGCCTTTCCCGCACAACTCTTTCCAAACCACCCATTTCAAATTCCAAAGTCACCTCAATAGACCTGTTCTCTCGACCAGCATCACCGTAATTTTGGCGGAGGAAGAAGCTCGGCCTAGTGTCTCTGTGCATACCTCGACAACGCAATCTTAGGATGATAGCGAGCACCAGGGGAAGACGTTGGCATTGTGTTCAATTGTGGTGATTTGCAGGCTGAGGGAAGTGTCCCTGATGTCTTCAAGCCACCAGACGACAACCTCCAGGAAATCTCGGCCTCTGTTCACCTGGCGAGTGGCTCCGGTGGCATTCGGCGTTTGGCAGCTCTTCCAGGTGGCAGCAGTATAGATGCTGAGGACAATGTTGATGACTCGTGGATGGGCAATCCATGCCCGGTGGAGGAGGAAGCTCAGGACCCTAAAACAGTTGCTTGATGCCTCCTGGGCCATGTCTGATTTCGCAGTTTCTCTCTTTGCTCTTCAGTCCAATGTGCTATGTCAATACGACTTTTGTTAATGTCTTTTGTATCAGGTCTTTGGCTCTGCAAGTTTATCAGGTCTTTGGTTTTGCAGTTTTGCTTATGGTTATCTGGGCAGTATAGAAAGTATGGTTACAACTCTTCTTTGACCTTTTTTGTGGTTTACCATCATGGCCAGCTCTCTCTGTATGGCTTCTGGGATTTTTTGTATCTGGTTTTCCCAACCCTAGGACAGTTTGTCTGTACTGATGGACAGTTTCGGCTTCCTCTGAGGTCTCGACCTCCTTGTAACTATATTTTTACCTTTTATTAATAGAATTAGCCTTTACTTAGAAAAAAAATGCTATATTAATATCTTTTTGTAGGTCCTTTTGTTCGTGCTTTCTTCATTACTATTGATGTCTCATCTATAATGTTTAACTTTACAATGATTCATTAGGTTATTTTCTTTTTATTATAGATTTATATCTTCTAGTTCTCTTTTACCATGATCTTTTCGTTGTTTTTGCTATATGTGTTATTTGAATAGAATTGATTGCTTCATCTACAATTAAATTAGTTGTTTTAATAGCTGGTCCATCAATTGTATAACTATTGTATCTTTGCGCTATTATTATTGTTCAAGTACAATTTCACAAATAACATTTCTTGTAAGACAATAAAAGTTTGGACAATACTCCCAATTCTTAAACGCAATTTGCAAAAAACAAATGCTACACGCCCCATTATTTTCTCTATCATTGCAAATAGTATTTATCCCCTCACTATTTTAGCTATTTTAAATATTTGCAGTCTCGTTTCCCTAGAAATCACCACCTACGACTATTTTACGTTTGAAATACAATACAAAGATAATACCGCCATCCATATTTTTCATTGTCCCGATGTCCACCCTCTTATTAATAGAAAACAAATCTGCAGATAAATAGAAGTCATTTCAACATTCAATTCACTGACCAATTTTCATACACTTTCGACATTACAAAAATGCACATGTGTGAAGCTACAAAGAAATTCTCTTATGCACAACCACCTCCTGACTCAACAATGCCCTTCTATCACTTATCAACATTTGAAACTAATATTAATAAGTGTCAGACCTAGATATCGTGGACATGAAGCGTTTATTCTCTGCACATGCTACCTTTGAACAACACAGTCCATTGTGTGCAAAATATTTCAAGATTTCATTATATGCACTTCCACGTCCCACTAATTCTATTAATAATAAAAATAATATCAAAACACATTACAACTAAAACACGCCTCCGCACTTCACTCATTTTGCATAGATTATGCACATGCATTTGTTCTTCGCATATCTTATGCACATGCACAACCATCTCTGCAAAACTACTTCCGCGCTTAGTAACACCCTTAGTGATAGGCATTCGAAACTGATATTAATTCATGATTATACATTGTTAAATACATCCTTAAATAAGAATTAAAAAATAGATTTGTGTATTTATTGTCTTAGTAAACTTTTCACAAAACTTTCGCATCGAAACTAATATTAATTAATGATTATACATTGTTAAATACATCCCTAAATAAGAATTAAAAAATAAATTTGTGTATTTATTGTCTTAGTAATCTTTGCACAAAACTTTCGCATAACATTTGCACGCACAACAACCTCTGTCCAACTTCGTCCATACAATTACTTTTGCACCCAATAATGCCCTTAATTGACATTCAAAGCTCCACACACAATACCTCCAAACAACTAGCTTCGAAACTCATATTAACTAATGATTATACATTGTGAAATATGTCCCTAAATAAGAATTAAAAAGGAGATTTGTATATTTATTATCTCACTAAACTTTGCACAAAACTTTCACATAACATTTGCACACACACAACAACCTCCACATAACTTCATCTGCACAAGTACTTCCCAAATCAATAATGCCCTTAACTAACATTTCAAACTCTGCACATGATACCTCCAAACAATTAGCTTTACACAACCACCTTCCTATAACTACTTCCATAATTCTAAAAAAAGTTGCTAAATAATAATTAAAAAAGATAAAGCCTTCTACACATTCGTTTTACATCACAACACTGTTTATTCATATGTATTGAAATTATGGTTTTTTTGCACTCCCATGTATCAAAAGAACTCAAATCTCCCGCACATACTCTATCCTCTGCACAGTAAACATTCCACACAACAATCCCAATACTCATTGTGCAAAGGACCTCAACTCTCCGACACATACTTTGTACTCCACATAAGCAAACATAATAATATTAATTCGACATTTGTTCAACCCAACCCCCGATCCCAAGGCATATGCAAAAAACTTGCAACCGCATGAAGTCTTGCATCATTTAACAGAACATTTACATAATAGTACCTTGCAATTGCATCAATAGTTAGCTTCACACAACCATCTTCGTACAACTACTTCCATAGTTGCAAAAAACGTTCCTAAATAATAATTTAAAATGAAAAAGTGTTCTTCACATTTGTTACATAGTTTATTTAACACCTTTCTCTATGCAAAATATCCTGATTCTCTCATAGATACTCTTTCGCACAATGAAACCATACCAATCACCCCATGTTTTATTGGTATCACAATACTCACTATGCAAAGGACCCTAACTCACCCGCATATAATAATATTAATTTGACAATTTTTCAACCCCCCTCTTCCCCCAAACCTATACAAACAAGATACATGAATTCTCGCATCATTGAATAAAGCATTAACATAATAGTGCCTTACAACTGCATCAACAACTAGCTTTACACAACCATTTTTGTAAAACTACTTTTGTAGTTGCAAAAGACATTCCAAATAATAATTTAAAAATACAAATCCTTCCTCACACATGTTACACAATTTATTTAGCACCCTCGTCTATGCAAAATACCTTGGTTCTCCCATAGATACTCTTCCGCACAATGAAACCATACCAATTATTGCATCATTCATTAATATCAAAACACTTACTATGCAAAGGACCCCAACTCTCCCTCAAATAGTAATATTAATTCGACATTTATTCAGCCCTTTCCCCCCTCCCCCAAGCATATGCAAATAAGCTACAACCACATCAATTATCACATCATTGAATAGAGCAATAACAAACAACTACATCAACTATCACGTTACTCAGCATGGCCCTAGTTACATAACAATGATTGTGTCAAAACACTCACCAACACGATAGCCATTCAAAAAAATTGTTTTATTTTAGTTTTAAAATGAATTTTCGAGCATTACAAAAAAATAAAAATAAAACTCTCCACGAAGGGAATTATGTCCCATAAGCCAATCAAAAATCATAAATAACATTTATTGAAAATTCAATTTAAGCATTTTCCCAAAACTTTGGTTAAAATTGCAAAATGACGACCAAATAATGCATTGTCAATGCAAATTGACCACAAAGCAAATACTATAGTTCATGAAACTAATAACATGCAATGGATTCATGCTGTGATTTAAAAAGGTAAAATGGCAACTTTACCATAATAATTAAGAAATTTTCATTTATTATTCACTAACTATAATAGTTGTTTTTGACATATCCAAATATTGTTAAAGATTAAACAACAAGTGAGCTTATATATAGATTTTTATTGGGGATGATTTAAAATTGTGTTTATTTGGATAAGAGCTGGTTCTTTTTGTCATATAGATTTTTATTGGGTATGATTTGAGATTGTTTTTTATTTGGATAAGAGTTAGTTTTTTTGGACTTAAGGAAACACATTAACAATCCAAGATCCAGAGGCATCTGATATGAGTAAAAGTTCGTCTCTCTACAAACCACTAACAATCCAAGATCTAGAGGCATATGGTATGAGTGAAAGTTTGTCTCTTTACAAACAATTAACAATCCAAGATCTAGAGGCATCTGGTATGAGTGAAAATTTGTCTCTTTGCAAACAATTAACAATCCAAGATCTAGAAACATTTGGTATGAGTGAAAGTTTGTCTCTTTATAAACCATCAAAATCTGTCTCTTTACAAATCACCATAAGATAATTCCAAGTAACGTGATTTTTAATAAATAAAAGTAATGAATCAACCTACATTCTTTGATAATTGTTAATAATAATTATTACTACTACTTATTTGACAACTAAATTATACAAATTTAAATCAATCACTTCATTAAATAAATATAAAGCTATCCATGATCTTCCATATATAATTCTGGCTCATAATGGAACTAGAAAATTTGCAACAGGTAATAACTTTGAAAAAACACTAGGAGTAATTTGCTTACATTGTTTTGGGCACTAGAGGATCATAAGACGGACCCATTGGATTGACAAACTCCACATAACTGGAGTCTTTAATAAAAAAATTGATCAGCATTAAGCGAGAAGGTAAAAGAGTGCATTATCGTTGCGTGACTACTCAACCAACCAGCTGATTTATCATACGTCGCTGAATATTTCCCTCCATAATCTGGCGAACACTGACCAAAAAGATAAGTTCCCATTGACCACTTCCACCCAAACAAGCCTGTGGAGAAGTTAAGTGGATAAGTTTGGTGGCCACTTTTACACTCCAATTTTAATATACAGTAATAAATTGGTTTTATTAAAATAATATTTTATAATTAAATATATATTTTAAATTTTAATCCATATAAAAATGTTTAAACAATTAAAGTAAATAATTGTTCACGTTAAATGTTTTATTAAAGTAAATAATTGTTCATGTTAAATGTTTTATTATTTGGTTGAATAATGATAATAATTAATAAATGAAAAATAAATCCCTTAATTGCATAATTATTTTGTTGGTCAAATGAATTGTTTATTGACATAAATTTAAAAAAATGGAAATACTGTAAAATTTTGAAGTTTTTTTTTCGAATTTTTTAATATAATTTAATGAAATTGTTGGTCTTTGTTTATTGGGAGCTATTATTTAATACTTTAAAAACATAAAACTATTTGAGTAGAAATACATAACAAGTTTAAAGATACTCATAAAAACTTTGAAAATAGATTAGGGAAGTTTGTATTCTAATTTGTGAATATGCATAATTACTTTGTTCGTCAAATAAACTGTTTATTGACCTACCTTTTAAAAAATGGAAATAATGGAAATCATGTAAATTGACCTACCTTTTAAAAAATGGAAATAATGGAAATCATGTAAAAATTCATTGGGGAGAATATTTTGGAATTAAATCAATTATATATTTAAAGGTTGTTTTTATTATTATAAAATTTAGTTGGAATTTTTAAATATAATTTAAGGAAACTGTTGGTATTTGTTTATTGGGAATTATTATCTAATATTTTGAAAACATAAAACCATTTGAGTAGAAATACATAACAAGTTTAAAGATATTCATAAAAGCTTTGAAAATAGATTAGGGAAGTTTGTACTCTACTTAGTGGAGATTCTCAAAGCATTCTGCAATTGAAGGAGGTGTGGTGTCAAAGCATTTTGCAATTGAAGGAGGTGTGGTTTTAAGGCATAGTGTTTCTAGCAAGCAAACGTTTTTGGTAGATGGATGTGGTATTCTTCTTGAAGTCAAAAATATTATTAGGGTGAATTATATTTGAATTTTATTGAAATTGCCTAAGTCACTTATCATTTTTTTATTGAACAATTTACATTTTCCTTTATATTTTTTATTTTTGAATAAGTCATTAAAAATTTTTCATCACTTTATAATATTTATAATTTTTAATGTTACAATTATTAATTTAACAATAAAACATATTATATATTTAATTTAAGTGTAAATGTAGATTGAATATAAATATTAAAATAATGATATTTCTTTTTATAATTAAGATAAATTTTAGATATAACTAATTTTCTAAAATAAATTTAAATAATAAATTAAATATAATTTTCAAAACAAATTTTATACTATTTAAAAGTTAGTTAACATATTTTTTAAAAATAAATTTCACAATCTTTGAAAATTAAACTGTTTTATTTTTTATTAATATTAATCACAAATAATTATAAAATTTTCAAATAATACCCATCTATAATTAATTAATTTTATCTTTTAATAGAATCATATTATTCTTATTTTTTTAATAAAATCATATTATTCTTATCTTTTAATAAAATCATAAATAAAAATAGTTTTCTTAAGTTAAAATAATTAAACACAATATTTTGTTTTATTTGTAATTTATGAAATAAAATATTCTATTTTATTTTTAATTTTATTTACATAAAAATTAGCAATTGTTTTCTTTGATAATAGTTAATTTTTTAAACATTTTTAAATATGTGTTTACCCATAATAATTAATGCAAATTATATTACTTATATTAAAACAATCTAGATTAGAATTGTCTTTGCAAAATCTTAGAACAAGATTTTCACATTATAAGAAATGAAGGTTGTATTCTCACCTTAATAAGTAGAAAATAGAATCTCCACACAACACCAAGAATTTTTATGACATGCTAATCAAGTTATATACCAGTTAGGATCTAATACCTGTATCCATATGGCTAAATCTTACTAGATGACTTGTATCCATGGGTTGGGCAATAACATCATAGATTATGTGATTTTAGATATCCCAATATACAAACAAATAATAAATTTTCACCTTTTAAATGACCATGAACGTGAATTTCATCATAGACCTTTATCCGTAACCCTAAAATTTGTCTTGCACAAAAAATCTATTGAGGAAAAATGGAGTAACCGAAGATACTTTCATTTTGATGAAAATAAAGTTAAACTTTTTTCAAGGTCTTGAACTAAATATCCTATCCTATAATAACAATATTGAGGACCTATATCATAATTTTATGACAAATCTCTCTACTTCCATTAACAAATTCTATATTGAAGTGCTAAGGAAAAAGACAAATAGGATAGTCAACCCATGGTATGACAACAAATGTGAAAATGGTAGAAAATCCATCATGGATACTTCCATTGAGTGCTTAAAATTAGATAAGATAAAAAGATACAAAGCCATAATTTAGAGGAAAAGGGGCACTACATTGATAGATATCAAGAGAAGCTTATCCACCTATCAAAGATCGATCCTAAGAGATTGTGGAGGTGAGTTTTGATTTCTAAAACTAAAGAAAATAATACAATCCTCTAAATGAATGGAATTTCTACTTCAAAAATCTATATGAATCTCCTATTATTGTGGACAATATTTCAAATGTTTGTATACATGATGAAGTGTTTTTTATAGAAGACTTAAAATTTGGGGCTAAGAATCTTACAAAGGGGAAGTCTAAGGACATCAAAGGTACACTGGTGAAATATTGAAAATTTGAGAGCCTATCCTCATCCATGATATACCCAAACTCTTCAATTTAGCAGTTAATAGGGATTTTGTAAACCATAGACTCAAAGAATCATTATTCTTATCATTAAAAGTGGGGATAAAAATAATCTCTCTAATTATAGGGCTACTATGATTATCCCCGTCTTATCCAAGATTTAAGTAATTATTTTGGAAAAAAAGATAAGAATATGGCTTGAAAGTCACAGAAAAGAGTTAAAGGACAAGTTGGATTAGGGGACATCATTTGATTATGCACCATCTTGTTCTATTTACGACCATTATGGAAGAATTTTGTAATATAAAGCAAAATTTATTGGTTGTTTCTTTGTTTCTTTAATTTTTGGGGTTTTTTTTTTTTTTTTCCAAGACTAACCTTTGGAATATGCTAAAGGAGCTAAAATTTCCTGGTCAGCAAAGAGCTACTACTATAGGGCTATATGAAAGTGCCATTCCCAAGTTTAGGAGCATTGAGGGGTTTTCAAAAGAAAGTAATTGTGATATACGAGTCAAACAAGGATGTCCCCTATCCCGTGCTCTCTTTGGTATTTACATTGATAAGCTAGAATGTTGTTTTGAATAAGTTAGTTGTGCTAACTTGAATCTTGGTAGTATAGTCATCATCCTTCTTCTATAGCACTAAATGTCATCAAAATGTCATATGTTTATTCCATGTGATAAATTTATACTTGTCTTTAAGAATGTGATGCACTTTCTGTGCATCTGTATAATAAGTTAATGTTTGTTTTTTTAGGGTTAATCCAAAGGATGGATATGAAGTCCAAATTTATGAATGCCCATACTTTAGTATATTTTGGTTGGGGCAATGGCCATGCTCTACTCTCCTGGTGATATTAGTGTTATTATGAATAATTTAATGGATTACCATTATTTCCTCCCTGAGCCTCTCGCTCAAGGTGGGAATCCCACCTATTCGTGGGAATCAACATCACATTAGAACCATCTTCCTCTTTGACTCTTTCTTGCAAAGGTAACAATGTATGCTTCTTACCATCTTTCTCAAGTGTACATGTATTCCTTCTACCATCATGGATAACTCTTCTATTATACTACCATGGCCTTCCCAACAGAATATACTAGACATTCATGGGCATTATATCACATAATATTTCATCCTTATACCTCCCAATCTTAAATTACACCTTACACTATTTATTTACTAGAATTTGATGCCCTTTTTGCAGCGTTGACACTTTATAAGGGGTGGGATTTCTTGTTCTTTTCAAATCAAGTTTCTTTACCATCTCTGTAGAAACAAGATCTTTTCAAATCAAGTTTCTTTACCATCTTTGTAGAAACAAGAATGTCTATACTACCACTATCAATTACAACCTTGCAACACTTACCTCTTAACTTGCACACAATCATGAACAAACTTGAACAAGCTTTTCCTTTAAGATGGTTCCTTAGATTCTTTCTCTGATTTTATTAAGACTATTTTCATCAACAAGAACTTTCCTCCCACGAACTTTTTGGAAGCAGATTCACATTTTATTCTTTTATTTCTTCCACATGTGAAGTCCTTTAACCCACTAAAGTATTTTCTAGTCATTAAGTTGACATATGCCCAATTTTGCACATGTATAGCATCTAGCTTGGTAATCTCTACCTCTGCCTCTGAGAAAAATCCTCTACCTCTAAAATCACCTCCTCTTGGTGACTGATTACTAGGAATTGCAATTTCTTCTATTAGAAGTTGGGATATTTGTTTGTTGTGCTTTCCCTAGTACATGACTTTTTTCTTAGGTCTCTTTTCACTCTATTTTCTATTGATCCTTTCTTCAGCCTTTAAAGCACCTTGGTTTAAAATATCCATAAAGGGCCTTCAAAGGCTTTATTATATTTTAATATACTAGTTGTGAACAAATTTCTTTGACTCTTTGTCCATGTTCCATTATTTTACAGTACCTCGATTAGATTGCCCCTTTACTGTGTCATTCAATAATAAAGAATAATGATATATTTGTAAATCATCGGGATAGACTCACAGTACCCTAAGACCCCACCTAAGTCTCACTACACCACTATCGCTCCTCATTCGCCATCTTTTATTTCTTTAATTAGGTCTGACTATTTCCATTTCATGCAAGGACTTTTAGGTCTGTCGAAACCCTTAGTATATGGGAAACCCTTATCCTGATTGAAGATTCTTTAAATGTGCTAACATGGCTATTCATACCTACTTGTGTGTCTCGTTTATATTGACAAATGTTAGCATTGATTATGAAATTATTTATCATGGAAAATTGATGTAGCGAGAACCTATCACGTCTCACAACTGGTATTGTCCTTATGATCTTGAGTGAGGAGCTTGAGGCATAAATATGTTCATGTGCCTTCACGTGGGAAGGTAGGCTGGTGTTGCATTCTTTATTCATGAACTGCACATATCCTTATTTATTTATACAAAATTGTGATTTTTTTAAATAATATATTTTATTTTCTTTAGTTATAAGAGAATTCTACCCCCATACACAATATTATAATTATAATTATAATTTATTTTTTAATTATATGTAAAATGTGATTAAATAATTTATAAATACTTAAATATAACTTAATGTTAAAAAAAGTTAAATAATTTTTATTTGGTTTGATTTTATTTATTATTTATTATTACTACAGATAGATGTAGAGGATATGGTTTATTATGCATTTTTGAATTTTCAAAAATAATATGTGTTGATGACTTATAGTTTCTTTATGTGATTTTTCCAAAAGATCTCTCAACATTCATAATATGTGTTGTTATTAAAATTAAAAATTTCATAATCATATGAACTTTTAATTTTTCATGTGGGAGCATTATTTAGGACCATTTTTTGTAAGCAAGAAAACTTTTATTATATTTTCAAAAGTTTACATAGAATACATCCATGGATAAACATGAGTAGACTAAGTCTCAGATGTGTTCGTTTTGTGTGCAAAAAGATTCCTGACCTAAAGCATGTTTAGGAAGAACCATCTTCCCTTAAGTGGAAAACCAGATGGTCTCCCTGAGAGTCCAAAGACCAATGTTTGACATAATAGGACCAAAGCGAAAAAAAAAATGTAGCAAATAAAATGTGGACTGAAACAATAAAAGACCACAAGAAAAACAATAAAGTAGAGGTTGAGAGAGCCTTTCTTGGAGATGATTAACGAGCCTGGTCACGATGAGCGAGATACTAGAAGGGAGCATCATAGCCTTCAGGTAACCAAGGAGGTTGTTCCCCTTCAACAAACACACCACCTATGCTGGTGTTGGCCTCCTACTGAGAGATATAACCCTTTGGATGGACTACATCCACAATATTGTTGGCGGAAGTGAATTCCTTCTCCCCATGGCCATAAGAGTCGAGATTGTCTAGTTGCTAGTCCTTCTTTTTTGGGACCCTAGATGTTTAGGGCTAGGAGGCTTGGTACCTTAATGAATTGAGTCTGCATTGTCCAAGTTGGCATGCAAGTTATATGAAGGTGACAGAGGGGGAGGAGGAGGGAATTGAATTCCCAGAGCCTCTTTTAGGGCCATCAGAGTCAACCGAGTCTGGACTAGATAGAGATATATGTCCACAATTCTACTTTCCATGACACATAGGACTTCCTCTTAATCTCTCAGATGACAACCAAGCAAGTTCTTGACTACCTAGTGACCATTGGTAGTGTTTCTGAGCTCATATGCTTCCATTGTTGTGACCAAGTACTTGATGTGCAATGAAAAATCCTCATCAATTTATTCCATGCCTTGTCCATGCTAGGGATGGGGGATTGATGGCCTCTTCCACACCCTCTTTTTCTGGAACGCCCTCATTCATGGACCATAATTGTCAGGTAGGAAAATTGTTTTCATTTAGCGTTGAGCTCCATGATCATCGTTTCTCTACAAATGCAATGGAGGTCAACCATCTACAAAAGCAGTTGAATGTGAGAATAAAAAAATGTCCCTTGGTGGAATAATTCCTTAGTTCATGTCCCGAGTAGGGTATGAGTGCCCTGTCCTCATCTATTCACCACCTTCACTTTTGCATTGAATGTTATCTGCAAGGCTAATAGAGGAGAGTCACCACCCATCCTTATGCATTAATGTGCTAGATCGAACTAGCATGAGGAGCCTGATGGGCACCAGAGTTCAAGAGGACACCTGGATTTGGGGTGCTTAAGTTATACAAGATAGTTTCATATTTTCCAATAAATAAAACTTTTGACAATTAGCATACTGATCTTAAAAATTGATATCAAAATCTCATTAATATCCCCTATTGTTCCTTGATATGTTCCTGACTATATAGGAACTATTTCAAGGCATTTTGGACCCACTTTTGACCTCAAGCTAGTTCTTGGGCAAGTGAGGGCTCCATGGAAAATTTTAGGGGCTAATGTTCACCCAGTGGGCTAATTTTCCATGATTTTTCCAAAAAAAAGATTCGCCAATTTCCAATTTTATAAAAGACAATTCGCCCAAATTTTAGAATATAAAATTATTTTACCGTAAAAATCGCCAACATTATAGAGAGACTATATATAAAATAATTATAAATTTGATTAATTTTACAAATATATCAATAAACATTTATAATTTGCATATTAGGGATTAGTGAGATTCGCCAATGTTTGAAACTTCAAGAAAATTTTCCATCCTTAAAATTTTCCTTGGAGGGCTCCCTCAACTATTGATAATAGATAAGTTCTTATTAGTAATAAGAAGTGGTATATTCTTTAAGCTCATAACGTCATATTCAAAATTGAAAGGGATGATAAATAGGGTTGAGAATAAATGGTAGTAGGCACAAATAAAACATTGTAAACCTCTTAGATCAAAAGCTTATCCATTAGACATAGAGTCTCAAAGTGCAGAGCACAATAACTAAAAGTGAAAGGTGGAATAAGCTTAAAGAAAATAATAAACCTCAGGTGTGGCAGTGAGTAATGAAGTCATAAGAAACCTAAGATGAAGAAAAGTGAATTGTTGGGTATTAAAATTAATCCAACTAATAAACATTTGTTTGATGATTTTAATGATCATCTTAAATGCATATATACAAAGGCATGGAAAAGATGAAAAGAAATCTAAATTCTTTAACCATATTTTGTTTATTGTATAAACATTTCATACAAACCATAAATATAAATAAATATGAAAATAAAATTGTCTCTATAAATGTTGAATATATGAGGACCCTAGCCTGAAAGACGTGATAATTACATTCATAATAGAAATGAATAGAGATGAAAAGTGAGAAGCTTAAAACCAAAAAATGACATAGGAACAATACTCTACTATCCTTGAGACATGAATCCAATAAACAATTCACTTAGATCTAAGAAGTTTACAATTAGCCTTAAGAGCTGAATTATAGAGAAAACTCCTCTCTCACTACTTCCAAAATTATCTCTCCCTTTTTTTATATTAAGCCCTTAATTTTAAAAATTCATTTTAAATAATAATAATAATTTATTCTTTTGTTTTTTTAACTTGGATCTAAGTAATAGTGGGATTGGATAATAAAACAAGGACTTGGTGAAGAAAGGGTAGTTTCTAACCAAGATATAATCTTTGATAAATAGGATAAATTAGTTTAGGGGGCAAGGGCGAGATCAATGAATAAGCCAAACTTGTGTGAATTCAAGAATTTTGGTGGAGTCATTTTATGTTACAACATTGGCTCCAACTGAGGATAGTCTCTCTTTGTGAGGCACAAAGAACACGTAAACAACATTCCTTCACCTTTTGTCTATAAATATATCCTTGTACCTTCTCATCTATGATTCATTGAAATCATTTCTTTGTTTCTCTCTATCGACTTATTCAACATTGAAACAATTGTATGTGCAAATTGAAAATAAAAAGTGTTCTACAAATTGAAAACAAAATGCTCATTTGGAAATATTATTTATGCACAACCAACTCTTATACTAATTTGGTCAACCCTTTTGGTTAAATAAAAGTAAATTTTCAATGCAATTGTGAAAATATTTGATTGAATGAGTGAACATTATTTTCATCCTTTTGCAAGAATAGGATAGGAAACACTAAATTGTGTAATAAAAAATAAAAATTGAAGCTAATAGTTAAAAATTTGAAACTCTACTCTTATGAAAGTGAAATATTTTGATATCTTAAGCAATATTGACTCCATCCATATTGCCACTAGATCTTGAAATCTATGGAAAAAAATCTTCTGATCAGGAGTGAATACCCTATCTTTATCAACATGATTAACCTAGTTTTGCAAGATTTCCACCTTCTCCACTTCTTCGATAATACCAAGTTGTTTCTCTTTTTGTGATCCTAGTGAAGAAAATGAAAAAGACAAGAAATTACCTTCAATTGATTTGAAAACTTTGATTTGGTTTTTCTCATCAACTTCTTCTTTGTTTCCTTCCTCAGATTCAGTCTCGGGTTCTTTATAAATAACTTGATTTTGAAAAAGATTTGAAACAACAATATACCTCTCTTGATTGCTTGATTCAATCCTCGTTTGAAAAAGTAATCCATAGAAGTAGAAATATTAGTTTTTTAAAACTTGTATTGTCACATACCACCTTTGGTGCACTTCTTGAAAGGATGTTTACAAGTGTTCTTCATAAAGGAATTGTATTTTTCATTATCACTGCTCTGATAACCTTCCCTTTCATTCTAGCTCACAAAAATATTTGAAAAGAAGGCCAGTTGAATACATTGTTTTGCAATAAGAATTAAACATTGCATGAAAATCCTTCAATGAAGAAATATTGGCAAAATGCAAGCTTTTATACCATTTTCTCGCATCTTTGTCTAGAGATATCATGAACATCTTCATGAGAACATCCTTGTCAAAAATTTCAAGTTGATGCATAAGACTAGGAAAATCTTGCAAATGGAAAGCAAAAAATTCTTCATCATTTTCTCTAAATTTTGGAAGGATGCATTCATATTTATTGCTATTAAGCAGTGGATTTGGAAAACCATGTAAATTTGAAAAATTGAGAGGAGCATATTTTGTAACTATTAGTAAATAAAATGAATATGCCATTAGATAAGAATGGAATCACCAAAATGTGGAGTCACCAGGTGAAACTGTACAACCTATGTTTGATCTTTGTTCATTTTCAAGAAATAGGTTTGATCTTTGTAATTTTGTAGGGAAATAATTTTTCAATTATGTTCCCTGGTAATGACACCAAAAGATGTCATTCCTTGATATGTTCATGAGTGTTTAGGAACTATGCCAAAGCATCTTGGACCCATTTTGGCCTCAAGCTAGCTTTTGGGCCAAAGAAGGCTCATTTTAGCTATTGATAACAACTCATTACTTACTGTTAGTAAGCACAACATGTTATTTAAGATCATAAATTTAGATTTAAAAGAGAAAGGGGTGATAAATAGGGTTTAGAATAAATAGCAGTAGACTAAGATAAAACACTAAAAACCTCTTAGATCAAAGGCCTATCCATTTGGCATGGAGTCTCAAAGTGTAGAGCACAATAATTAAAATTTAAAAGGTAGAATAAACTTAAGAAATATAATAAACCTCAGGTGTGGTAGTGAGTAAGGCAGTCACAACAAACCTAAGATGAAGAAAATTGAACTATTAGGCATCAAAATTAATTCAGTTGATAAGCATCTGTTTGATGACTTTAATGATCAATTTAAATGCATATATTGAAGGAATTGAAAATAAAAGAACGAAAGAGAAGTCGAATTTCTCTAGGCATACTTTGTTTATTTTACAAACATTTAATACAAACAAAAAATTATAAAGAAATATGAAACTCAAATTTTCTTTATAAATTCTTGAATATGTGAGGACCCTGGTTTGAAAGTTGCAATAATTATATTCATAATAGAAAAGAAAGTAGGTGAAAAGTGAAAAGATTAAAACTAAAAATGACATAGAACAAGTCTTTACTATCCTAGAGATATGAATCCAATAAATAATTCACTTGGATTTAAGAAGTTTACAAATATCCCTAAGGATTGAATTACAAAGAAAGCTCCCCTTCTTATGAAAATAAGTATTCAAATTTAAGAGATTATATATAATCTCTTAAATTTGAATACTTATTTTATATATATATATATATATATATATATTTTCAAATTTAAGAGATATTATATATAATCTCTTAATTTTGAAAACTTATTTTAAATAAAATATCTTTTTTTTGGTTTTTTTAACTTGGCTCCAAATATTGGATAATAAAACTAGGACTTGGTGAAAAAGTTTAGGTTCTAACTAAGAAAAAATATTTGATAAATAGGGGAAATTATTTTAGGAGATGAAGATGAGATCAATGAATAAGTGAAACTTGTGTGAAGTCTAGAAATTTTGGTTAAGTTGTTACATCCTCTTTGATCATTATGATTACTTCTAATGAACTCAAATTAGAGTGTCCTCGATGCATTTTATAAAAAGACATGAATCTCTAGTTAAAGTTTCAATTGTGATATATTTTAAAATATATTTATGTAAGCACATGATGGTTGATGCTTCTAAATGTTTAGAGTGTAAATTGTTCAATCATAACTGTTTAATATAATGAAAAACAACTTTATAATATTTATAGTTTTTCTTAATTAAATTACACAAGATGATTTCATTTAAATATAAATTATAGTTTCAAGCATTAACTATTTATTTGAAAAAAAAAAGTTTTGAGATTTATTTGATAGTGATATGATTTGAAAAATGTAGTTATAATGATATCTTACATAAAAAAAGACTTATCTATTAATGTGATATGCATATTGTGATTTTTTCTAAAAAAAATGTTTGTAATTTATTAATAAAAAATAAATTAAAATATAACAAAATGAATGGAGTCTTTTTATTATTAATATTTAATTCAATTGACAATATATTTTTTTTTTATTATTCTTTTTATTTAATACTTTATTTTACAAACACTACCATTTATCACTTTCCAACCCAATATGGTAGAGATGTTCCTTATGTATTATGTTTAATATTTAGACTTAGTCAACTTACACAAAAATAAAAATAAAACAAATAAGTAATTAAAATAAAATAGTCAATTTGCCAATAGGTAAATTTTAGACTCTAGATTTTAAATATAATTTTTTATCTTTTATATTTAAAAAAAAATACTCATGAAAGTTTTAAAATATGCTTGTGGAAAAAAACACTCAATTAAAGATCTGATATAAATTTTAAAATATGTTTGTGGAAATAAAACACTCAATTAAATATCTCATCGAAAAGTAATTATTTAGATTTTTGATATTTATTTTCTATTATCATAATTTTTCCCTTATAAGTTTCGAGATCAACATATTATTAGAGTGATACTAAATTTGGAGTCTTAGGAAAAATCTTATATTTATGGAAGAAAAAGCATTAAATTAAAGATTTAAAACTTCAATTTCTAAACGATTTATTTGAGGTGTCAGGTGTGAATTGGTAATCAAAAAATTTAAATTTATTTTCTATTACTCTTCATATAAGAACATTGATTGACATGTATTTTGAATGCATGATCACATGATTTATAAATGATATCACATGTTGTGTTTATTGTTAAACAAATAATTTTGTCTAGAAGGGCTCTCCACCCAGTATAGTAGAGATGTTGTAATGTTTAACACTTTAATTTGATTTAAAAAAACCAACAACAACATCCAACTTAGTATATTAGAGATGTTGTAATGTCCTATTTAATATTTAAAATAAAACTAAAATTAAAATTAAAATTACATTAAATAACATAATATTTATAATTAAATCAACCTAGATCCATCTTAACTAAGGATCTACCGAGCTCCTAAATGGAACAAATCTTTTGAAATACAAACCTTCTTTTAAAATGAAAAAATATTTAATCCCTTTAAGTACTTAGACAAATCCAGAATTAAGATAAATCCGGAATTAAGATAAATCCGGAATTAAGATAAATCTACACTAATTTACAAACACTATGATATCTCTCCCATAGTGAACTACAAAGTCCATTCTCAATATAATTACATTTTAAAATTAAATAATCTAAATATATTTTAATATCTTATTTTTCTAAATTTAATAATAATGCAACATTATATAACATTCCTTAAAAAAATTAACAATGTTTTTAATATATAATTAATATAATAATAATCATTTAATTTGAAAAATGGAGAGAAATGTACATACCTTACGAGACAATACATTTTGCATAAATTTCGTTTCGATAAATTGCATTTCTTCTTATTCAATCTCTTTAAATGAAACCCAATATTTTAATGCCATCTAAATATTTACTTTTATTTTAATTTAAGGAATTAATTATATCAAATAACATTTTGATTTTACTAGATCTCACCATCCTAAAAATAGATGATCCACTTTTTCCATCCAATGAATGCGCTAGCGCGCTTCGCAAAAAAATGAACTATAGCGCCAATTAAGCTCAGCTCAGCGAGGATATGGAGCGCGAGCGCGTCGAGACGGTGCAGCCACACACCCCCAGCCATCTGTAGATCCATCCACAGAATCATGGAGGTCGCCTCTACACAGGTCCACAGCAACCTCCAATAGCTACCACCCTCCTAACAGGGGAACCCACCTTTCTGCTTATTAGCTGGTCACTCACTGGACCACCTCCAACAGGGGCTCCCACCTGTCTTTATCTGCTGGTCTCTCACTGGACACCCGGCGAACCTCATGCTCCGGTTGCTGTCGTTACTCCATGTGCCACTGTCAAGCTGATTCTCGTCTCTGCTGCTACATGGCCACCTTCTGGCGGAAATCACAGCCCTTCTATATATCCCCATACTAAGGCATCCTTTCGGTTTTCCTCTTCCAGCCTCTCCCGGCTGGAAGCCAAATTTTCTGCCTCCCTGTTGCACCTGCTTCGTTCATGGTCGTGTCTGGCCTCGGCTCTCCGTCTCGGGCGCGCCCGCGGCCTCCTGGTTCGTATCTGAATACCATTCGCTTTTTTATGTCGTTTTGATATGGGAATGTATCTTTTCGTCTTTGCGTTCTGTTCATGATTACAGTTTTTTATCTATCCTAACTCTCGTTAAGCTGATTACCATATTCTCATCTCCGCTGAGTGTGGTGGCGAGGTTCTTGCCTTACGGGTTGGTATTTTTTACATCTAGCACTCTGACATGAATAGAATTTACATTTTTTTTAGTTATCTGTCCTCATTCTACACAGATGGACTGTCATGACTAGAACTCTTTTTACAAGCGGGTGTGCTATCTCTTATCCGTTCTTTTTCTTTTCTCTATTCTGGGGGGAGGGCCAAGACTGGTATAAAATGTTTATGGCATTTTTGAATAGGATAAAATCATCCTTTCACGTATACCGTCCTTGTCGAGACATTCGCTTCCGAGTTGGGAACTGGTGGTGTATCTTTCATTTTGCCTGCTGCTGTTTTGACTGTAGCACCCTGCCAATAGAACAATTGTAAATCCTCTCATGGTCCCAGCTTCGAATCCTCCTCTGGCTCACTGTCTTCTCCGGCAAATGCTTCCCAGATCGTTTTTCAAATTCCTTTTTTCCGGCGCTCTTCTGAGCCATTAATTGCTCTCTTTCAACGTTCTAATTCCTTTCTGCCACGGCCATCTGCCCTCTTAATTTCTCTGCTCTTTGGTCCTCCCGGCGCTCTCTCTTTTGGCGGCAGACTACCGTCATTCGACTTCTCGGGATCCCTCCCCCTCGATTGATCTCCACTTTTTTCTCTCCCAGAGTCTGTTCTTTCTTCTGACGAGATCTTCTGAGAATGATCTATCCTGTACTTCCCTAGAAGAAGTCTTTATTCTCCAGGCGTTTCTCTCTGTCGCTCCTCCTTCTTGGGCTCCCCCACAGTATCTTGGGGCACGAGTGGATCAACCATAGAGATTTCCCTTTCTGGCAGCGATGGCAGATGAAAGCGACTCTCCTGCCACAAAGGCCTTATTTGCCGCTGCCATCTTGGCTGAATCATCACGTGATCCTGCCTCCCGGAATCCTGGCTGGCATGCCACGGTGTCTGACATGCTCCCACCTGATTTAAGAGACCCCCCTCTTCAGGGCCCGCCACCACAAAAGGATCACCTCTCCCAAGCGCGGCCCCGTCACAAGCATAAGGCTCCTGTCAAAACGGTTGCTCCTCCAAAAGCCGTCTCGGTCTCTGGCTCATCACTGTCGGATCGTATCCATAGTCTACAAAAGCATGCTCTGGTGGGAAAGTGGTATTTTCCCGAAATGAAGGAAGACATTATGAGGCAATGGATCACATCCTCCTGGTCCCCTCTCATTGGATACACACCAATCATTTCTCGTCTTATGAAAGACTGGTTTTCTTTCCATTTTCAGAAGGAGTCGGATCTGGAGTTGGTCCTTAACAGACCTTGGGTCTCTGGCAGAAGCTTCCTCTCCCTGTCAAAGTGGTACTTGGGTTTTGACCCGCTCAAAAACACTCCGTCCCACAGCATGATTTGGGTCAAGCTTCCCAATCTGCCCTTGGAGCTTTGGACCACAGAGATTCTGGCCCAGATTGGAAGCGCAATTGGAAAGTTCATTTATGTGGATCCATGGGTCCGAGGCGAAAAGGATAAAAGAATCGCATGGATTCTTATCGAAAGGCCTTATAAGGGAGGCTACCCCGACCAGATTGAAATCTCCTGGGAGGGGTCATCGATATGTCACCACCTTGATTTTTGGGGCATCTCGTTCCGATGCTCCTCTTGCCATCGGACGGGACACCTCGCTGAAACTTGTAGATTCCGTCGACACAAGACTGTCATCCCCCCTCCACGGAAGGGCCGGCAATCAAACTCCGACTCTCAATCTGAAGACGTCAGTTTATCGGGGAATCACTTCTTCTCCAATTCATATGAGGCCCGATGCTCACAGGTTCTTTCACAAAATCGTCCGGGGTCTCCATTCATGGCGGAACTCAAGGGTCCCCGCTTACCAATGATGCACAATGTTACAGCAGTCCTCTCCCCGCCGCTCATGAACATGTCAGATTTTAATAGTCCTCCCATCCTCGAACAGCAAGAGGAGGCGACTGTTCCTTCACCGCCGGCCATGAATAAAGTTGACTTCGTCGTGGGATCGCACCCTATCCAAATCTCGTCAACTTCCCCCTCTCCCACCAAATTGCCCTCTGCACATCCCAAAGGAAAAGAGGCCCTCACGACTCTGACCCCTTATAATTCTCCTTCAGATTCGCCGGTCAACAGACATGATAGTGACATCGATCTCCTCCTTCAGCGCCATCCATCCATTCTTGAGCCCCTGACGATCCATAAGCCTTCTTTCCCCTCCATCAGCCCTAACTCCGCCAAAAATATTACTGTAAGAAAAAAGCAAAAAGGGGGTAGCCGCCACTTCCGAGGTCGGACGATTGCCTCTGATCTGGAGATCACAAACCTGCCTTTGGTTGATGTCCCGATTCACGAACTTCCCTCCCCTCAGCCTCTTAGAGCATGCTCGGCTGGTCAACCCTCTAAATGACCTTCTTAATCTCTTACAACATCAGGGGTCTTGGTGCCGCCCCAAAATTTCTGGCGCTGAAGGAGACCCTCGTCTCCGCTCACTCTCTCATTATTTTCATTCAAGAAACAATGCATTCCAGCTCAGTCTCCCTGGCTTTTTTCAGGAAAATGTTTCCCTCATGGCACATGGCGGCCACAGATGCAGTGGGCTTATCTGGTGGATTGGTGACTCTGTGGGATCCGCTAAGGGTCAAAGCAAAAGCTTACAAGTGCTGTGCCGGCATCCATCCGAGGACGACCTCACATCCTTAATCTCCTCAATACATATGCGCCCTACCAGAACAGAGCTCTCTTCTGGAATACTTTATTTGATTCCGAAATTCTTGATATTCAATCTCTTTTAATTGCAGGCGATCTAAATCTCACTCTCAACTCAAATGAATGCTGGGGCCGCTGTAGGAAAAAGGACAGTATGGCCGACAAAATGAGACAGGAACTCCTACAAAGGGACCTGGTTGATATCATTCCTGAAAATTTGGCCCCTACATGGGACAATGGCAGGCTTGGCTCAGCTTTTATCGCCAAAAGGATCGATAGATTCATTCTAAATTCCAGCATCATTGAACAATGGGGAATGCCGACAGCGAAGACTGGATGTGTTTCCACATCAGACCATAGGCCCATCTTTTTGGAATGGAAGTTTATGGAGCGCACGATGGGCTATGCTTTTAAGTTTAATAGAGTTCATCTGCTGGACGACTCTTTCAACGAGTTTATAAAAAACTTCTGGGCGAATCTTCTTCAATCCGATGAGGCAATATGGCTCACCTTTCGGGAAAAAATACAGTCTCTGAGAACTGCTACAAAAGATTGGCAGATAAAAAAGATGAAGCAAGATAAACAGGACCTACATCTCATAAACAAGGAAATAGGTATCCTTTCCTCCTCTGTCCAATACAGCGGTCTTTCTATGGAAAAAAAAACTCTCCTCTGGTCTCTGGAAAAAAAGAAGCAAGACCTGCTGCAAAAAGAGGAAGCCTCTTGGCGGCTCAAAAGCAGAGCCACCTGGTTGAAGGAGGGTGACCGGAATACGAGGTTTTTTCACAATTTTGCAAATGGCCGCAGAGCTAAGAACTCAATATGGAAGATTGAGGACGGCAATGGAGGTTTTTTCTTCTCTCAGCAGGATATTTCGGCTGAGGCCACTAGGTTCTTCAAAGATCAATACAAACGACAGGGAAGCGATGTTTCTGACATGATGTGGGCAGTCGACCTCTTACCAGTCATGTTTGATGATAGCAAAAATGAGGAGTTTTTCAGACCTGTATCGGAAGGTGAGCTTCTGGATACCATAAAGAGCTTTAAAAAAGATAAAAGCCCAGGGCCTGATGGCTGGCCCATAGAATTTTTTTCTCATTTCTATGATCTCTTCAAAAAAGACTTGCTGGATATGGTAGATGCCTCCCGCATCTCGGGTCATATTAATGGAGCTCTATCCGCCACTTTCATTGCCCTTATCCCCAAGAAAGCAAAATCGACTTCTTTTGGGGATTACAGGCCGATTGCCTTATGCAATTCCCTCTACAAGATAACCTCCAAGATCATCGCTGAGCGTATGAAGAAAGTTCTCAATTCCTTCATCACCAAGGAGCAACATGCTTTCCTCAAGGGCAGACTTATCCTGGATGCTGTAGCCATGGCTCAAGAATGTCTTTTCTCCATCTGCTCCAAAAACACGGACGCTGCTGCCCTCAAGATTGATTTAAAAAAGGCCTTCGACTGTGTGGATTGGGGCTTTCTCAGAATTCTCCTCGCAAGAATAGGTTTACAATCTCAAGGTATTAGTTGGATTATGGCATGCGTTGAGAGTGTTAATTTCTCTGTCATCATAAATGGTGTTCCATCTACATTCTTCAAAGCGGAGAGGGGGCTCCGCCAGGGATGCCCCCTTTCCCCCCTTCTCTTCATTTTGGTCATGAACTCCCTCAGCGCCCACATTAACTTAGCTGTCTCTGAAGGAAGGTGCAAGCCAGTAAAAATGTGTAAGGACATCACTCTTTCACATAATCTCTTCGTTGATGATATTTTGATTTTCGCTATTCTCTGCAAATCCACATGGGCCTGCTTATATGTAATATTTCAGAAGTTCCAACTGGCCACGGGCTTGGCCATCAACAAATCAAAGACAGTGCTATATCACAATGGAACAAATCTCCAAACAGCACAATGGATTGCTGATCGATTTGGTATAAATCTAGCGCTGCTAAATGATGGTTTCACCTATCTCGGTTTCCGCTTAAAAGCAAAGGGGTATCGCATTCGTGACTGGAACTGGATCATAGACCGCTTCTACAACAAGATATCATGCTGGGAAATGCGCTTACTCTCTCTTGCAGGAAGATTCATATTGGTGCAAACAGTACTCTCCCAGCTCGCTGTTTTTTGGAGTCATCTCTTCCTTCTGCCCGCATCCGTTTCAAACAAAATGAAGTCCTTGGCTGCAAACTATATGTGGGGCGGTCGCTCTTACCAATCAAAGTTCCACCTTGTCAAAATGGATTCCATTACAAGGCCAAGGAAGTCTGGCGGTTGGGGCCTTCTGCACATGAGGTTTTTCGGTAAAGCGCTCCTTTGCAAATCTCTTCACCGAGGCATATATGGCAACAATCCATGGAGCACCTTCATTAGACAGAAATATCTCAAAGGACGGAATATATCTTACTGGCACAGGAGGTCCTCTTTAGGCATCAGGAACGGATCCACCATTTGGTTGAACTTCAGGAAGATACAGTCTTTTTTCTTGCAGAACTTAAGATGGTCTATAGTTTCAGGCGAGAATGTTCTCATCGGCATCGATCCAACTCAGCACAGGCTTGAATCCTCCATTCCCCCAGCTCTTCTTACCTTCTTCCATTCAAGGGGCTTTTTCACCTGGAACAAGCTTATTGATTCGTGGTCCTCTCAACAGCCCATTTGGAAAAATGAATTTCAACTAGCTTTACCCCCTCCCCTCTGTCCCCTATGGCTCTCTGTCATCAACAACTTCTCCAACAAAGGAATCTTACAAATGGGCACTAAGGACGAACTGGTATGGTCGTTTGAGAAGCCCACCCTCCCTCTTACTGTCAAAAATCTCTACTCTCTCCTCTCATCAATCCTTCCGCCATCTCCCCCGATCTTTCCCTCTAAGCTCTGGAAAGCCCCCTGCCCTCTAAAAGCGATCCTCTTCTCATGGCTTCTCTTCTCCAACAAGAACCTCACCTGGGAGGTTCTCCAAAAAAAAGGATGGCACGGTCCGAGCAGGTGTCAACTGTGTTCAGCTCAACAAGAAACAAACACTCACATGTTCTTCGAATGTGCTGCCTCTTCTTCAATCTGGTACGAGCTCTCTCTGACTTATGGTTTTTCTCACCGGTCATTTCTAACTGTACAGGATGGTTTCTTCTGGTGGAGTACACAGCGCCCCTCCTGGCGTGCTCTCTTCATCCTCACTTGCTGGTTCATCTGGAAGTGGAGGAACCAACGGATCTTTCAGAACTCCCGCCAGCCCCTTCACTCTATTTTGATATCTATCTCGGGCTCCATGCCTTCATCGGATTAGCTCCTTTCTTATCAAGCTGCATTTCACCTGATAATGATCTTTTTGTTCCTGTTTTTATGCGGCCTTCAGGGTCCAACTCATGTATATTCTTTACACTAATCTGGACTCATATATGGTTTATCGATCTGGCAGTATCACCACTCTGATATGATCAATGATGACCCAGGTTCATGCTGCGGCCTCCGGGGTCCTTCATATGCAATTTTCTCGGTCCTCCTCATGGGGACACAAATGTTTTTTAAAATTCTCCTGTCTATCTGGAAAATGTCTCCACTGAGACACCTGTAATACTGATCATTATATAAACTTAATATAATCTATTTTGATTTTTTCTTCTGAAAAAAAAAGCTCAGCTCAGCGCAACCACTAAAACTAACCTCAACGGCGTAATCACCCAAAACAAAACAAACTCAAAACTGGCCTGATAATCGTTGCAGCTGTTCATTTCCGAATCTAAACAATTTCAAGTGAGTTTGTTCGATTTTAAACTCTGGGTTATTATTATTATCTTGTGCAGTAGAACAAGTTACAACCCACTTGTGCCTACAACACACAAAACTGTAGAGAAGCCCTACCACAGATTTCAGAAATTCAGTTTAAGAGAGTAAAGTTAACTACAAAGTTCTACTCGTCAAATTTGTCACATTTGCTTATGGGGTTACAAACTCTACAAATACTCTGCCACAACAAAAACCCTCTCTGATCTGAGCTTTAAAAAATTCAATGTCTATAATACATGCAATGCAAGCAAACTGTAATAGAAATGATATTGCTTTCTTCAATATTATCAACAGAAAATAACATATTACAACACTTCCCTCAGGGATAAGTCATCCAAAACCCGTAGGTGCGTTGATTCAGTGTCACACTGCCAATTATTAGTGTGAGTCGAAATTAAACGCCAATGATTGGTTGGCTACCAACGGATTTGGAGAAGAATAACCCTTCTACAAAATAATACAAAAACAATTAAATATAAATGCACATTGGGGATGCCGTTGAAAAATTCGTATATGTGGATCGCCGCTGCCTGGGGGCACCCGACAAGCATGTAGCCTAGATCCTTATTGAAAAAAATTATCTGGGCAGCTTTTAGATCATATTACTAACTGCTGTAATGATTCAAAACTAATACAATGTCTTGATTACTGGGTTGTCCCCTTCCGATGCCTAAATTGCCATCGTACTGGACACCTACTTAGACATTGTCCTCATCGACGGAGCGCTAGACCTTCGACTGCATACAGGCCTCGAAAAAGGAAATGGCATCGAGATATATTTCGGGGGTGCAGACAGTTCATCATATGGCGGAACTTAGACTCCTTCTCGTGGCAATGGCACTCCACCTCACTCAGGTATTCCTCCGCATCACCCACCTGGCATTCCTTCTCATTATTCTATGGAACATCCGTTGCACTCTGCTCACATCCTCACATCCTCCACCTCACCCTCTGATGGCTTTGACCCCCCCATTGACACCTTTTCCTTTGAGCATTCTAAACCTAATCAAGACTTCCCATCCCCGCCACCTAATGCTCCACCACAACGTACTCACAGTGACCCCCTATCAGCCACACACATCTGCTACGTCTAGGCAAACCCCCTCCCCCCCACGTGTTGCTCCCCCTATTCTGACTACTGATCTGCCTATTACATCTACCCCTACTACCCCACACTCTTCGATAGAATCTCCCACAAACTCGATGGATAGCAACCTTGATTTCCTTCTTCAGAGGAAAACCTTGGACCTTCGGTCCCTCACCATCCACAAACCACCGGGTCCTCCATCACCTCGCATTAGCCCCACATCAGCTAGAAACATTACTGTCAGGAAGAAAAAGCCACGTGACAGCCGACACTTTTGTGGCCATCCATGTAAACCCCCCACATCTTGCCCTGTGGATGCACACTCCCTTATAGACGTCCCCATTGCTGATTCCATACCTCGGGCCCTTGGAGCACGACTGCCTGCCCAAGGAAAAATATGACTTTTATCCTCTCACTAAACATGAGGGGTCTTGGAGCCGTCCCCAAATTTATGGCTCTAAAGGAATTATTCACCATAAATGGCCCTTTCATTATACTCTTACAAGAAACAATGCATCGTGCTCCCCAAGCAACTAGATATTTTCGCAGAATGTTTTCGAAATGGAACATGGCGGCCATTGATGCCAATGGACACTCAGGGGCACTGAATGCTATTTTGGACCCTAACTGGGTCAGAATGCGGGCATTCTCATGTTTTTCCAGCATTCTACTTGCCGGGAGTATACTAGGCCTATTGGGTCGTATACACATTCTCACTATCTACGCTCCATACCGTGATAGGGAGATTTTTTGGTAGCGGTTGGTTGAGTCGGAGTTGCTAAACCTAAAATCCTTCATTCTGGTGGGGGACCTAAGCTGTACAATAGGAGCACACGAAAATTGGGGTCGCTCATGCCGCGAGGATGCCATTGCAGATTCTTTAAAATCCATTATCATGGGATAACAACAGGACGGGGGATTGCTACATTGTGAAGCGACTTGATAGGTTTCTCTTGTGTGATATGCTCATTGATAGACTTGGGTTGGTCACATCTGAATTTATTAGCTGCCATATTTTTTATCATCGTCCTATCATTCTACACTGGCGTCATCGAGATTTCAGAAGGGGGCTACCTTTCAAATTTAACAGTATCTGGTTAGAAGGCCCATCCTACACCGAACTAGTAAAAAATATATGGCACACTACGACTTATTGCTCACCATCTCATATGGGGTCATTTATGGACAAACTAAGGACCCTACAACATGCAACTAAGAAGTGGGAGATTGATAAAAAGAGACATCTGAGAAAAGCGGATATTGAACATGAGTTGGAATCAATCCGCCCACTATTGACTGGGAATTCGCTTCCACAGGACATCCGATCCAACGTTCA
Source organism: Pinus tabuliformis (assembly GCA_031772625.1). NCBI lineage: Eukaryota > Viridiplantae > Streptophyta > Pinopsida > Pinales > Pinaceae > Pinus > Pinus tabuliformis. The sequence continues at coordinate 477,404,347 of CM062806.1, read as the reverse complement.
GACTTGAGAAAAGAAGACTTGAAATCTTGCTCCAAAGGGAAACAACTTGGAAGCTAAAAAGTAAAGCCATCTGGCTTAGGGAGGGTGACCGCAATAATAAGTTTTTTCATCGTTTTGCAAACTGTCGTCATAAAATAAACTCTATCTGGGAGATATATGACTCGGAGAGAACCAAGTATCTATCACAAGAAGACATTAGTCGAGTTGCATTGACTTTTTTCAAATCGGCCTAGGGCCACATACCCCTAGACTGCCCAGAGGATTTATTGTGGGGTATTAAGAACTATCCAAAAATGTTCGATGAGGAAGAAAATCAAGGTCTTTTTAAACATGTTACTGTCGAGGAAATACATGATGTCCTTCTCTCCTTTCATGGTGACAAGAGCCCTGAACGAGATGGTTGGACTGTTGAATTATTTACTCATCTTTTTGATATGTTTCAGCCGAACCTGGTTAACCTCGTAGAAGAATCCCAAATTTTGGGCTCTATTCACCCCCATCTAAACTCCACTTATATTGCCCTCATTCCGAAAAAACCCATCTCCCACTCCTTCTCTGACTTCCTACCCATTTCTCTCTGTAATATAGTCTATAAAATCATCTCAAAGTCCATTGCCAACCGCCTGAAACCCATCCTATTGTCATTCATCTCCCCACAGCAATTTGGGTTTCTCAAACATCGCCAGATCCATGATGTTGTTGCCACGGTTTAGGAATGTTTACATTCCATCCACTCTAAGAAAATCGAGGCTGCTATTATGAAGGTGGACCTCAAAAAAGCCTTCATCTGCTTGGATTGGGGTTACCTAAGATTGGTCCTCCCTAAAATTGGTATACAACCCCCTGCCATTGAATGGATCATGCCCTGTGTCACAACCGTTCAGTTTGCTGTAATCATCAATGGATACTTGACATCTTATTTCAAGGAAGGTAGGGGCCTTAAGCAAGGATGTTCGTTATTGCCCCTCTTATTCGTTCTTGCTTTGGATGGTTTGAGTTTACACATATCTGATGTTGTTGCCACCGAACATTTTCTTCCTCTTAAGATTGGGAGAAATATTTGGATCTCTCACATATTTGTTGTGGATGACGTGTTTGCATGGCGCCATTTATTTCAATTTTTTTTATAGATTTGTAAATCCTACTGGTCTCAAAATGAATCAAAGCAAATCGGTCATTATGCATGCACTGGGGATTTCTCAAACTATTGACTATATTGCTAATTTGTTTGATATTTCTTCTGAATGTATTTATGTTGGTTTAAAATACCTTGGTTTTCATTTAAAGCCATTTAAGTATAGGATCTTGGACTAGAAATGGCTGGTTGAGAGATATTTCCGGAAAATTTACGGTTGGGAATTCAAATGTCTCTCCATGGGAGGGCGTTTCACATTTGTATAAGCAGTGATAATGCAACTGAGCGTCTATTGGGCACATTTATACCAGTTTACTTCATCCATCATTAAGAAGCTTGATGGAATTACTACACATTTTATATGGTCTGGCATGAGACAAAAGCAAATATACCACCTCTCAACGCTGAATCACATTACTCAGCCAAAAAGGATGGGCAGATGGGGCATCCTCGATTTGCAGCGATTTGGGCGCGCTCTCCTAAAATCCATATAGCATGGGATCTTCGACACTGGCATTTGGCGTCAAGTAATTAATCAAAAATACTTGAAAAACATTGATTTTAAAGTATGGATGTGACTGGGCCATAGTGGACAAACATCTGGCTCCGCCATATGGCGTAGTTTCACTAAGATTGGGAATACATTTCTCAAAATTCTTACTCGGAAGCTTGGCACTGGACATCATATCATTATTGGCCGCGACCACATCTGGGGATTGGTTGACATGGACCCTTTCCTAGATTCCATCATTCAGTGCCTAAATTGTCAAGGGATCTTCTTCTGGCACCAACTCATCGCTCCGTGGGTAAATAATTGCTCGGTATGGAAAAAATCATCTGATTTGAACCTAATGAGCACTGTCGCGACAGATTGAGATAACATCTGGATTCATATGAGACTATCAGGTATCTACCGTGAAGAGGAACGTGACACGATTTCCTGGGAAGGTAAAATGACAGAAGACAATATTGAGGTCGCAGATACTTACAACAGACTCTGCTGCTTGCAAACAAACCATCTGGGGGATGGTTGGTTTGCCAAATTTTGGAGCCCTCACCTCCCCATTAAAATCTCCATTTTTCTCTGTCTTGTATGGAAGAACAAAAATTTGACCTCAGAAAATCTTCAGAAGCGGAATTGGTCTGGCCCTGGATACTGTGTTCTATGTGGGAGAGCTGTAGAAGATAATTTACACCTTTGCATAACATGTTTGGAGGTCTCCATAGTTTGGCAACATCTGGAAAACAAAATTTCTTTCTTGGTACTGCTTTTTGGAGAAATTGAAAACTGGTTGATATGGTGGAGCAACCAACATGGCATATGATGCCTCATCCCTGCTATTTTCGTATGGGAGGTATGGAAGTGGCAAAGCAATATAATTTTCAACAGCCACAAAGAACTGGGGACGTAGGTGCTGATGAAAATATTAAACAAGATTGAGGGAGCCTTACAGAATGTATCAATTCAAAAGCCTTCCTGATCACATACAAATCCTGAGATTGAATATCAGGCAGGCTACTTTGATGGAGCAACACACGACCACAAATGTGGATGTGGCTTCATCTTATACATCCATCTAGAGCTGCCATACCGTGTACACTTGGGGCAGGACTGGCCACTAACACTAAGGCAGAGTTAATGGCACTATGGGGGCTTCTGCGGTTCACCAAATTTCTGGACATACAACTCATTCATGTATTTGGAGATTCTAAGGTTGTAATTGACTATGTGGGAGAACAAGACACTATCCACAAGCCCTCTCTACAGGGCTGGCTAAAACAGATCAAGACAATATGGCGCTCTCTTAATCAACCTTCCATTCAACACATATGCAGGAATCTCAATATGGAGGCAGACATATTATCTAAGCTTGGAGTGCGGGAGGTGCTAGATGGCTTCCATGTGAATATCAAAATGATGGAAATTATGATGGAAATTTGGCATGATGCCGGGGAGTTTCCATTACCCGGATAACAAGTTTTCCTGAATTACATGTTGCACCTTTTATCTTTTTTTTGAACCTATGTAGAAATGATACAAGTATGTATCAAATGGGCCATATGAAGAAAACTATCTGAACTGTTATAGTTTTTTGAACCTTTGATAGACTGATATGGTTATATAAGATCCATGAAACTACTGATTCTGAAAAGATGTAATGTCAAAAGACACGGATTTGAACTTAGACAAAATACTTTTCAAGAGAAATCTCCAATTACATATTAATTGATATACCAGTTAAATACATATATTTTGGATACATTTTCTGTCAATACCTACCGAGGTTTCTATGGTGGTCACATGCAATCTGAAATAGTTCTTGCTGTTGACCTCTACGAATCTCTTGTTTTGAGACCCCAACGAACCTTTCCACCCTTTTGAGTCACATGCTTTTAGTGCCGCGTCTTTATCTTTTCTTATGAGGAAACAAGCAATGTTCATGAATATCTGCTTCTCCTCTTCATCAAGAGCGTCTAACAAAATGTTTAAATGAGTTAGGATAGTATGTTGCCCATTTATCTCACTTGCATTTCTCAATACTGCAAACTTTTAGATTCAAGATGTCTCCCTAACATTTCAATAGTTAGTGGCAATCCCATTTCTATTACTGAGTTCATAGAGATTGTAAAAATCATGACTATGCACTGAATTAAGTTCACCAAGATTGTAAAAATTGTGAAGTACGATGACAAAAAAAAATAAACATCTGAACAAGGTAGGAGAAAGTTCCCATTCAAAAACCCTTGATTGAAGCCCCTGCAAGAATTAAGCTCCATTTTGTGCATATGAGGACAATTTTGTATTAAAATAACTGTTAGCTCTGTGCAATTTACAGTGATGGAGTTTTGCATGGTAATTATATATATATATATATATATATATATATATATATATATTTTTGAAATAACTGTTAGATATATGCAATTTAGAATGATGGAGTTTTGAATTTTATATCTATATATATATATATATTTTGCACAGAGCGTGAAATTTTCTTTGGAAGGCATGCATTTTCCTACGAACTGCTCAAGTATATCATCATCATTCCAATATGCAATATTGAAAACATTAGAAATTCAAAAACCAATGAATAGTAGTTACGTTAAAAAAAAATTTGAAGCTTCAGCAATTCCTAACAGCAAACATATAACTCGCACATCCAGTTAACTTCAAATCCAAATCCAGGAGAATGAAATGTGATCCTATGCCGAACAGATTCGTCGAAGTGCAGATCAACAATCATGATCACATTCATGCTGGTTGAAGGCCTGGAATAATGAGATCGTTAGGTTGAATGCGTGGATGTCTGGAACAATAAAATGATTGGTGGATCCATTTGATAAATATGAAATATTATGATTTATCTATGTGTTGATAAATATGAAATATTATGGAGTAAGTCAGTGATTGAGGCATTAATTTTACAAATTTTGTTTTTTTGGTGTAGCATATCGTTTTATTCTCAATGAACCTGATGCAAAGAAAGTAAGCTAATCATTTACTTAATACATAGTCTTTCGCCTATAAGTTGTCAAAGTAAACAATTGATGTGCAGCTCATCTATTTTCTTCAATTTGGGAGCCAATCGTTTAATTAATACAGTCTTTCACCTACAAGTTGTCAAGCTAAAGCTTATAATGTTTTTCCAAAAACCAATTACAAATTAATATGAATATTTAATCCAATTAATATGAATATTTAATATAAATTGGATGGTATTGAAGGGGTAAATGATCCAAAATAATATTTTAGTGATTTTTATTTGTGAGTTTATCCAGTTAGAGATGTGCACTGAAATTAAAAAGTTTCAATGTGTATTTATGCATTTTTCTTAAGTGAGTGTACAAGTCATTGAAATGGATTGTAATAAGGCTTAAATATCACAATTTTTATTTTATTTTATGGAAGATTTCTTTATTTGTAATTTTACATTCTTATATTTTATTAAGATATTTTACAATATTCTTATTGTAAATTATATGTCGTATTGACTTAATAATATATTGGATGAAATTATTGGTGTTGTTACATTCAATTTAAGCAATCATCTTCACTATTTTGACATATCAAAGGAAATATAAGGGAATTATAATTCATTAAAATGTATGGAGGAGAATTTCATATTACACCCAAGAAAGCTCTTAAGTGGGTATTTTAATAGATGTAGTTTGTGTTATATCTAGCTTGGTGATGTGTTTCTCTAGAATTTTCTCGAATAATCATAATGGACAAATATCTATGAGAAATAACTTAAATTCTGATGGCCCAGCCCTTCGGTGACGTGGACACACAGTCACGTGGTCTCACCTCAGGCCCCGGTGTCACTTTGCGTGCGGACAAAACTTCCGCGGTTTTACCTGGCCCCCAATCCGAGGCTCATTAAATCACGCACCTGTCGGTTGAAAGGTTTAGCCACCGGCTTGTTCCGTTACCTCCCGCCTATGTTAAACCCTAAGGACTTACCTTTGGCTCATTTTCACTTGTCACTCTGCCGCTGCTCTCTCTGCGTTCCTGTGGCGATGCTCCCGGTTTCGAACCCTGGTCACTGTTCTGTCCAACAGACGAACCCTGTACTCGGTCAATGGTTACAATGGTTACAGTTTCTGTTGAGGAGCTATTCCTCTGTCTTCGATGCTATCTATCGAGGTGCGTGGACCTGTATGGCTCAGTGGTTCTGTTCTGAGGTTATGGTAAGCTGCTTTATATTTTCGTGGGTTCACTGTAAGAGTCTTTGCGTTCTCTGTTACTGAGCTATAATTTTTGTACAGGTATCTGCGACCTTGAAGCTGCCGCTCTTCCAATCTCTTTCCGCCCTCGAAGGTAAGCTAGCGTGTTATGATTCACCCTGCACGGTTATCTTTTATCGTCACTTATAGGTTCTGTGCCTTTTTCAGTTTGTGGAATGGGGTTCTGTCTCAACAGCTCTCCGTCGACCTGTGGGTGAGTTTACATCTCCTTCATGCTCGCATTTGTTTGCTCCTTCGTTCTCTTATACTGATGATGATTCTAACCTCTCGCTGTTTCTATGTGCAGGCTTGAACAGAAGGCTCGCTCACGAGGGTTTCAAGTTGTGCAATCTTCGAATCCTTTTGACCCTGGTACCCTTTGCAAACGGGTAGGGTTTACTCCTGCTCCAGTATGTCTGTAGATTGTTCAATATGGCTGTAGATGTAGATATCAGCTTGTTTAGGTTGTCTAGGGTTCGGCCGTGCCCTTTGCCGGCGTTTGCAGTCTCTGTGCTTTGTTCTTTTGCATCAAACTACAATCTTAGCGTAACAAGGGTTTGGCAATTTGTGCTTTACGGCGATGCCGAGGTTTATCACATGATACTGTAAGGTTTATCGATCTTTCTGTGTGCAATGACTATGAAATACTTTAATTAAGTTAATGGAAACAGAGTGGTTTGGTTTGATACCTCTTTCTTGTAAGCTTGTATATTGATTTTATGTGGCCGCGTTACTCGTCGTGCTTGGCATACTGGTTCTGTGCAATATGGACTCGTGGTCTTGATTTGATGCGTGTAACGTTCTTGAAATTCTAGTTACAGTTAAACTCTTTCCATTTCAATTCACTTTTAAAAAAATATAGTAGATACATAATAAACACTTGTGTGCACAATATGGGAAAATGTCCGCAATAGATTATCTCAAACAAATTTACACTAGTTCTTTTACAGAGGGTTTCTTGATCAAGTTTCTATTTCTCTCTTTTTCACGAAGGGAAGAAGTCCCTCTACATTTGCCTATTTTGCTTTTTAATCTACATGGAAACATAACTAATTGACAAACTGCCCTACCTGAATCCTAACTGTCATTTAGTTATTCTTTAACAAAACTTAACTAAACAGTTTTCCCTTCCTGGGCTTAAACAACTTTGTAATTTAAAATTCTATGAGATAAAAGGAAATAAAACAATAACCAACTTGGTGGTCTGTCCACCCAATCCTGTAGCCTCTGACTTGTTTCTGTTCTCCCGTGAATCCGTCAATAGTCATTCGTCTCCTTGGAGCTGGATGCTCCTGCATCAGGCTCCCCGGGTGGCAAAAAGTCATGGCTTCGTTCCATGAGGTCATCAACAGAATAGCCCGCCTTTTGTATCTGCGTTGAGTTGAGCCACGAATTGTCCTCTATAGGACGGTTCTTCCACTTGACTAAATACCGCAGATACTCTTTCCTGCGTGTGCGTCTAGCTACTTGTGTATCCAGAATTCTTTCGATCTCAAGGGGTGGTGCCGTTGGCAACTGTCTCGTCCAAGTATCTTCTCCATGGTTGGTGTTCTGTGGCATTGTTGCTGCTGCATCATTCTCCGAACCAGCGACATAGGGAAACAGATCTGCCACGTTAAAAATGGGAGAAATCCCAATCCCAGGTGGCAACTGTATCTCGTAAGCGTTCGCAGAAAATTTTCGGACAATCTTGCAGGGACCGATCTTCTTGAATTTCAATTTATGGTACTCCCGTTTTGGAAACCTCTCCTTACGTAAGTACGCAAGTACTTCATCCCCAACATTAAATTGAACTTCCCGACGCTTTGTGTCAGCTCGTTGTTTATATTTTTGGCTGTTGTCCTGCAATTTCAGCTTGACTTGTTCGTGCAAGTTGCTCATAGCTTGAGCGAATTCTTCCCCATCAGCGCTCCGTTTCTCAAGTTTCCCCAAATCTCGTAATTCATGCACTCCTCGCGGATGCATGCCGTACAAAATCTGGAACGGACTGTACCCGGTGCTGCGGTTCGGTGAATCGTTGTACGCGAACTCTGCTTGTGCAAGTACACGGTCCCACGTCCGGGAATTTTCTCCTGTTAAACTTCGAAGTAAGTTTCCTAGGCTTCTGTTTACTACCTCCGTTTGACCATCAGTCTGCGGGTGGTAAGCGGAGCTGAACTGCAATTGAGTATCTAACTTTTTCCACAGAGTTCTCCAAAAGTGACCAGTAAACTTTACATCCCTGTCAGAGACAATGGATTTCGGGAGTCCATGCAACCGAACGATTTCATTAAAGAAAAGATGTGCTATATAAGTAGCATCGCTGGTTTTCTTACAAGGTACAAAATGTGCCATTTTTGAAAATCGGTCAACTACAACCATTACTGAATCGAAACCTCGTTGTGTCTTCGGCAAACCCAGAACGAAGTCCATACTCACTGAATCCCATGGTCGGCTTGGAATCGGCAATGGAAAATAAAGACCAGTATTTTGACTGTGACCCTTTGCTAGTTGACACACTTTACATCTGCTCACGTACCTCTGCACATCCCGCTGCAATTTCGGCCAGAAATAGAAATGTCGTACCTGAGCAATCGTTTTGTCTATACCAAAGTGTCCAGCCAGTCCTCCACTGTGCTTTTCCTGTACAATATTTTCCCGCATAGAACAGTTGGGTATACACAACTGCCCTCCTTTAAACAACAATCCTTCCTGTAGATTATAGTCTAGCCACTTGCTGTCATTTCGTAACAGCGGGTTTTGGCAAGCCTCATAGGCTTCCATAAACTCAGTGTCGGTCGGATACAGCTCTTTTAGGTGTTCAAATCCCAAAATCTGCATCGTGCTTTCCTGGAGAAGCAACGTTCTCCTACTAAGTGCATCTGCTACCTTATTTGATTGTCCGCTAATGTGTTTCAGTACAAACGTGAAACTTTGCAAGTACTCAACCCAAGCTGCATGTTTATGATTCAATTTATGCTGCTGCATAATGTACTGTAACGCAGAATTGTCAGAGTATAAGACAAACTCGTTACCTAACAGGTAATGTCTCCAATGTTTCAAAGCCTGCACAATGGCGTAAAACTCCTTGTCGTAGGTTGAGTATTTCTGTCTGCTCTCATTTAGCTTTTCACTGAAATAGGCGACCGGTCTGTCCTCCTGGCTAAGAACTGCCCCAATGGCTGTCCCACTGGCATCACAACGAACTTGGAAAAGTTTGTTGAAATCAGGTAGCCTCAATATCGGTCTCTCTGTAATCTTCTTTTTCAGAGTTTGAAAACTACTTTCTGCTGCTTCAGTCCAGTGAAAAGGCTGATTTACCTTCTTAATTGTGTCCAACATAGGTGCGCAAATCTCGCTGAAATTTCTGATAAACTTTCTGTAAAAGCTGGCTAGTCCATGGAAACTTCGGACTTCAAATAAACTTTTTGGAGAAGGCCAGCTAACTATAGCTGCCACCTTTTCTGGATCCATTTTTAATTCATTTTCTGCAATGACAAATCCCAGATATACTAATTCTCGCTGAAAAAAAGTACACTTTTTCAGGTTAATCAGCAGCTTGTTTTGCTGTAACTTCCTCAACACACTCTGCAAATGTCTGAAATGTTCCTCCTTAGTCTTACTAAAAATCAGAATATCATCCAAGTAAACTATTACAAACTTACCATTAAATTCCTTCAGCACTTCATTCATCAGACGCATGAACGTGCTGGGAGCGTTGCTCAAACCGAAAGGCATCACCAGCCACTCATATAAGCCTTCGTTCGTCTTGAAAGCGGTCTTCCATTCATCTCCTTCCCGAATCCGGATCTGGTGATATCCACTCTTCAAGTCAATCTTCGAAAAATAAGCCGCCCCACTCAAACAATCCATCATATCGTCCATCCTAGGTAAGGGAAACCTGTACCTAACGGTAATTTTGTTAATAGCCCTGGAATCTGTACACATCCTCCACTCTCCTCCTTTCTTTGGAGCCAAAACAGTTGGTACTGCACATGGGCTCATGCTCTCCCGAATCAAACCTTTGTCCAACAACTCCTGGACCTGTTTCCTAATTTCTTCATGATCTTTAGGACTCATGCGGTAAGCTGCTTTGTTTGGCAGGCTTGCTCCTGGTATAAAGTCAATGCAGTGACTAATACCTCTCCTTGGTGGCAATTCATCTGGAAGATCATCTACCACAATGTCTCCAAAATCCTGCAGTAATTTCTGAACTTCTTCAGGCAAATCCGAAACCTGTGTATGAAGTACCACTGCCTTTGGTCTCCTTATGACAGCAAAATTTATCTCGCTGTCCTCAATCTGTCTTATAAACTCTTTTCCGCCTAACAGCAGTGCTTTCACTTCACTAGCTTCTGCTGTGTTTTCCTCCTTGATGGGTACAAGCGTATGCTTGATCCCATCTTTCACAAACTTATAGCAGTTGGTTTTCCCATCATGAACTGCACTTCTATCAAACTGCCAAGGTCGTCCCAACAGTAGGTGACAGACATCCATTGGCATGACATCACAAAGGATCTTATCCTTGTACTTACCAATCTGAAATTCTACCTCACATTGTTCGTCGACTAACAGCTGATGTCCTTTCTGCAGCCATGACACTTTGTAGGGCATAGGGTGCTTCAATTTCTTCAATCCCAGCTTTTCTACCATCTCCACAGCCACAAGATTGTCCGTACTCCCACTATCAATGATCAGTTTGCAGCACTTGCCCCGCGACTTGCAGACAGTGCGGAACAAAGCTTTTCGTTGATCTGGTTCTGCAACCTCCTTTGCTGGTTTCAACAACACTTTATTCAACACCAAAGCTTCACCTGTCTCAGGTGCATTTTCCGCTTCTTGAGGTGTTGCCTCAGCATCCTCTGGCTGAGCAACATAAGCTCCTCTCCCACCTGCTGGTTCACCTTCAGGACATTCATACGACTTGTGTCCCCATTTGTGACAGCGATAGCACTGGACAGCTCCCCTGCCCCGACCATATCCTCGCCCCCGCTGAGGTGGTCGTCCTCCTCTAGTGCTATTGTCTTTTTCTGCTGCTCCAGCAGATTTAGAGCTGCTGCTTTCTTCACCTGAACCTGCACCTCGGCCTCTTCCAAACATCTTACCTTTCCCCCTGCCAGTTCCACCTCCTCTTCTGGCATTTTGCTTCCGGTTAATTTTCTCCTCTGCCTTCAGCGCAAACTGATAGGCTTCATCCAATGTCCGGGGTGAAAGGATACCAATTTCATCCAAGATTTCCCCCCTTAAGCCATTCACAAATCTGGCTGTTTTCTCCGGGGTGTCTTCTACATATCCTGCCCGTAAATTTAACTTGTAGAACTCCTCTGTAAATTCTCTTACAGTCATTCCCCTCTGCTTCAGGTTCTGTACCTGCCTGTACAGCATAATCTGGTAATCCTTCGGCAGGAATTTCTCTTTCAGCTTGGCCTCCATCCTAGACCATTTCTTTATAGGCTGTTTGTTAAGCCTCCTCCGCTCCGCCTGAATGCTGTCCCACCACAAGGACGCATGTCCCTTTAGTTTGGTGGCGGCGAACTTCACCTGTTTATCCTCACTGGTTTCCTCGAATTCGAAATATTTGTTGACTTCACTCAGCCAATCCAACAACACGTCTGCGGACAGACTTCCGTCATAAGTAGGTAACTCATGCCTTGGCTTATGACTGGACAGCAAAACTGACTTCAACAATTTGAGTTCCGGTGTTACCCCTTCGAACTCATCCTCCGGTTCAACTTCTTCTTCATCACTGTCATCTGCTGGGTTTCTTCTTCCCCCAGCCTCTACTGCCTCCAAACGTTCTCGCAAGACACGGATCTCCTCACGGAGTCCCTCTTCTGCTACCCTCCGGACTCTTCCTCTTCCTCTTCCTCTTCTGCCAACCTCCATTTCCTTTTACTCAAAAACCTGCTCTGATACCACTTTTGATGGCCCAGCCCTTCGGTGACGTGGACACACAGTCACGTGGTCTCACCTCAGGCCCCGGTGTCACTTTGCGTGCGGACAAAACTCCCGCGGTTTTACCTGGCCCCCAATCCGAGGCTCATTAAATCACGCACCTGCCGGTTGAAAGGTTTAGCCACCGGCTTGTTCCGTTACCTCCCGCCTATGTTAAACCCTAAGGACTTACCTTTGGCTCATTTTCACTTGTCACTCTGCCGCTGCTCTCTCTGCGTTCCTGTGGCGATGCTCCCGGTTTCGAACCCTGGTCACTGTTCTGTCCAACAGACGAACCCTGTACTCGGTCAATGGTTACAATGGTTACAGTTTCTGTTGAGGAGCTATTCCTCTGTCTTCGATGCTATCTATCGAGGTGTGTGGACCTGTATGGCTCAGTGGTTCTGTTCTGAGGTTATGGTAAGCTGCTTTATATTTTCGTGGGTTCACTGTAAGAGTCTTTGCGTTCTCTGTTACTGAGCTATAATTTTTGTACAGGTATCTGCGACCTTGAAGCTGCCGCTCTTCCAATCTCTTTCCGCCCTCGAAGGTAAGCTAGCGTGCTATGATTCACCCTGCACGGTTATCTTTTATCGACACTTACAGGTTCTGTGCCTTTTTCAGTTTGTGGAATGGGGTTCTGTCTCAACAGCTCTCCGTCGACCTGTGGGTGAGTTTACATCTCCTTCATGCTCACATTTGTTTGCTCCTTCGTTCTCTTATACTGATGATGATTCTAACCTCTCGTTGTTTCTATGTGCAGGCTTGAACAGAAGGCTCGCTCACGAGGGTTTCAAGTTGTGCAATCTTCGAATCCTTTCGACCCTGGTACCCTTTGCAAACGGGTAGGGTTTACTCCTGCTCCAGTATGTCTGTAGATTGTTCAATATGGCTGTAGATGTAGATATCAGCTTGTTTAGGTTGTCTAGGGTTCGGCCGTGCCCTTTGCCGGCGTTTGCAGTCTCTGTGCTTTGTTCTTTTGCATCAAACTACAATCTTAGCGTAACAAGGGTTTGGTAATTTGTGCTTTACGGCGATGCCGGGGTTTATCACATGATACTGTAAGGTTTATCGATCTTTCTGTGTGCAATGACTATGAAATACTTTAATTAAGTTAATGGAAACAGAGTGGTTTGGTTTGATACCTCTTTCTTGTAAGCTTGTATATTGATTTTATGTGGCCGCGTTACTCCTCGTGCTTGGCATACTGGTTCTGTGCAATATGGACTCGTGGTCTTGATTTGATGCCTGTAACGTTCTTGAAATTCTAGTTACAGTTAAACTCTTTCCATTTCAATTCACTTTTAAAAAAATACAGTAGATACACAGTAAACACTTGTGTGCACAATATGGGAAAATGTCCGCAATAGATTATCTCAAACAAATTTACACTAGTTCTGTTACAGAGGGTTTCTTGATCAAGTTTCTATTTCTCTCTTTTTCACGAAGGGAAGAAGTCCCTCTACATTTGCCTATTTTGCTTTTTAATCTACATGGAAACATAACTAATTGACAAACTGCCCTACCTGAATCCTAACTGTCATTTAGTTATTCTTTAACAAAACTTAACTAAACAGTTTTCCCTTCCTGGGCTTAAACAACTTTGTAATTTAAAATGCTATGAGATAAAAGGAAATAAAACAATAATTAAGAAAACAATAACCAACTTGGTGGTCTGTCCACCCAATCCTGTAGCCTCTGTCTTGTTTCTGTTCTCCCGTGAATCCGTCAATAGTCATTCGTCTCCTCGGAGCTGGATGCTCCTGCATCAAATTCCTTATATTTAGGCCTCGTGACCAATTTTTCATCACAATAATAATGGAAATTAAGAAGTTGATGTTCTATTGCTTATTTTGAGATTAATTTTTGCAAGATAATATTCCCAAATTTTCTATACTTTGAATGTATCTTTGCACCTTTAAAGCCAATTGCTAATTTTATTTGTTTTCACAATTTCAATAAAAAATCTCCCACTCATTTCACAATTTCAACAATTTTTTTTAACAAATTTACAAATTTTTGAATTGTAGTTTACAAACAAATCACCACTTATCAATTAATTTCCCATCAAATTCTATCTCTAACCACAAATAGCCATATTATGAAGTAAAGTTTCATTTGTCATACTAAACTTTGACCTTTGTGCACTCTCTTTCTCATCGTGAGATAGACGGGCAGCGTAGAGGTCTTACTCCTTGAAACAGTGGGCGGCATGGCCCATTGACAAGGCCTATAAATGGTACAAACACACTTCAAAGGTGAGTTGTCAACTTATGGTTTCACTGGTCACGGTTTCATTAAAAGTATGTAAAGGTTTATGAGCATGCGCAGCCGACTTTTACCATACTTTTGATGGAACCATATAACTAAATCGTGGTCTTAAATGTTATAGCTAGCATTTAAAGAGTATGTATATAATTTTTTTTTTAAGTATGTATGTTTGTTATTAAAGCGAATATGTATAATATATTGAGCTTTGTTTGAGGAGCTCATAATTTTGTTGGGATGGTTAATTTGCAGGAGAAATTTGTTAAAAGAAAATTAATTTTGTTAGTATATTTTTTTAATGGGAAATGGATTCAGATCATCATAATCTTTTGCAAATTTAAAATTTTGAAGCTTAAGAATTATAACCAAAATAAATAAATAAACAAAGCCAAATTTTCTCAAACTTATATGAGAATTTTAGTTTAATATATAGCCATTGCATGTGCCCCATGGCCCTACATTCGAATGAATGACGTTGAGTGCACGTTTTCTTCTAAAAGTTCCATGTCAAAATCATATGAAATGATTAAAAAGTTTGTGTATGTAAGTGTATGCTGAAAATAACCAGCCTATCAAGAGCCATAAATATTTGGAGATAAATAATCATATAACCAGCTTACCAATAAACCATAAATATCTGGCCTTATATAATCACTGCCAAAATCCAATAACAGACATATACAGTAGCCAAGCATTTATACAGACTAGTTATTTGTTGGCATAAATGTCACCTCCACTAACTGTTACATTACTTGACGGTGGTAGTTGGTTGAGAAATTCACTTGGCCAATACCACGTTCACCACATGGCATGCCCAATGCCTTTGCAACATTTTCCCTCTTTCATGGTGGCCCTCTTCTACCATTTTAGGCCAACTAATATGCTTCCAAAAATAAAAAAGTCACTTCACTTAAACAAAACAAACATAAAATTCCTGAATGCCTTATTTCACAGAGAGTGGTGTTTTCAAGGCGATAACACCATCCTCAATCCAATCCGAAAGAATTAGTCCTGCAGCAAAAACAAAGAAACTCAATTCTACCATCTTAGGTAAATCATTCTGTGATCCTTTCCAGTTTAATAGATAACTCTAGTGTCAAACAGAAGCCAAAGAATTAACAACCATCCTCAATCCAATCCGAAAGACCTAGTCCTGCAGCAAAAGCAAAGAAACTCAATTCTGCCATCTTAGTTAAATCATTCTGTGATCCTTTCCAGTTTAATAGATAACTCTAGTGTGAATCAGAACCCAAAGATTTAAGCGATTTCAAATGGCCTTAATATCTGCTAATCATATGATCAAAGAGACCAATAATGTTGAGTAAATGTTTCTCTGTCCAATGCACATATCAATTCCTCTGCAAGTTCATCTTGAAGATCTACGACCATGACTACGATTCATCTCTACGCTGTTACCCATTATCAATAAAAACAAGAGACTTGTTAAGCATTACAGGCACATCAATGGAGAGAGGCACACGCGTAGAGTAACGAAGATGTTAATATTCCCCTCACATTAATATGAACACAAAACATACATTCTGCAATTTCTAAACGAACTCTGTAACTCTTAACTGGCTGGATTGTACCCTGACACCTCTCTACTTTCTTCAATGCCAGAAGGCTTACGTTAAAAAACAAGGGATAAAACGAGATCCCAGATTTCCTCCTCAAATCCCTAACTAATTTCTCAAAGAAGAAACTCAAGATTAGGAAGTTTTTGCATAGAAGCCTCGACTCCACCGTAACGGCTACATTAAGTGATGTAGTAGTAGCGGCTGAAAAATTCATTTGGCCAAATCACACCGTCAACCACATCATATGCTGCCGCATGTCTGGTTTGAAACATCAATTAGAGGCCTTAAAGATGACCGTATATACATACCGATACTAGGCATCTCGTTGACATTATAGATCCGTCTAAAAAATTCTGAAAGAAAAAATATAGTCAAGGCTCCCTATGGCTACTTTATGTTAGTTCAAAAAAATTTTAAAAACTAAAATGAAAATTTAAATTTAGTAACACGTATTCCACTTTTTCAATCGTTTCAACCAAACCAATTGGATATTCTGCCACTATAACATTTTTTAAAACTTCCCCTCTTTTTTACCCAAACCAGTTGCATATTCTACCACATTGAAGTGGCTTTTCCAGCTTTCTCCACCAAAGATTCAACGACTTGACCTAGCAACTCGACCCCGTCCCTGGTAATTTACAAGAAAATATAAAACCCATCATTTAGAAAATAAATAAAACTATAAGCTTTCCCATTCCCAGCGTTTTTTTTTGTGCTAGAAAAACACACAGGCTTACATTTATATCAATGAACGGTATGGTTGGTCTTTCTCATTAAATAGATAATTAATTGTTCTAAAAGGATTAGTTATCCAAAACAATAGTTGAGACTCACAACTATCTCTTTAGTTCACATACAACTAACTACCTATTTTAGTCGAAAGGGGGTTACTATTCTTTAACTATCCCTCTTAATCTCAATTGTTATATTTATGGACAATACTTAGCCTAAATGCTTGAGTGTTTTTTCTGAAATTCAAAAGCATTTTTTCCTTATGGCTTGGTGAAAAGATTCACAAAATTAAAACAATATGTCACCATTGTTGATAAGCAATGTCTTTAATTTGATTTTTAGAAAATACACACAAATTTTCCTACTAAAATCATCAATAAAAGTTAGAAAATAAAAGCTTGCCCCTAATAGATTGAGTTTGCATATGAGGGGACAAGTTCTAGGATCTCTGAGACCATGCACTACTACATATAAGGGAGTTTTAAGATAATATTTAAGACAATTTTTGAGTAAATTGTCTTAACTTGAGACAAAAAGAACTTGTAAATTGTCTTTAAGCGGGTGTCTCAAATTATTGTCTTAAAAAATTGTCTCTATAAAGACAATATAGAACAAAAGTATTACTCTTTCTTAAGAGACAATTCATTTGTGTCTCTCAAGAGACTATAGTTATTTGTCTTAAAAAAATGTATCTATAAAGACAATATAGAACACAAGTATTATTGTCTCTTAAGAGACAATTCATTTTTGTCTCTCAAGAGACCATAGCTATGATTAATGACATATTGTCTCTATAGAGGCAAAAACTGAGATTAAAGACATACTGTCTCTATAGAGACAATATGTCTTTAATCCGAGTTATCGTCTCAATAGAAAAAAGTTCTCTAGAAACACAATATAGAATGTGAATGTGAATGTTTCTTCATTAATTAATTCATGTTAAGGTATGATGGAATTGAACCACCAACCTCCCACTTGTAACGAAGGTGCTCTTCCATTAAGCTAGCACCCTTTAAAGAAATGTGTTATCTCAATAAAAAAAGTTAAAAATGAACGAGCACTCAGAGAAACCAAAAACCTGAGAAAACATAGTAGTGAAAGAGCTCAAGCCAAGAAATATAAGGTATCTATATACAGATGAAATATTAGCAAGAAAAATGAGGGCAAATACATATGAACTAATCCATGATTGTGTGTGTATATGCTTCAAATCAAATAACTTTGCTATATATGTTACATAGAGTTAGGCAACCTGTACTATCGGTCATTTTATTATATGGTATTGACCCAAATAAAACCCACATGCTTCACAGTGAATCGGTTGAATGAATATTGAAACATAGGAAACTAACAATGTCCTCCCTTACATACGAGATTATCACATAGGATTGCTTTAAAATGAAAACAACAAAATTGAAGTAGGAGTTTGATAAATATATCAATCTCATGAAATTTCAAGGGAGCAAACTCAACCTTAGTTGCACATTGTACTACCATGGACTCTGTAAACATTAGAAATGAGATCAAAAGCACTAAAATGTAAAGATCAATGAAAACAGAGAGTTGTTTTATTGAGACTTTGTGTTGAAGAAACGCTTGCTTCAACAAAACAAAACAAAACAAAACAAACAAACAAACAAACAAACAAAAACAAACCATTTTTCTACAAGTATAATTCTGACCTCGAATTCCTTGAAATTGTGAATTATACTTCAATAAAAAGTTACACATCTAGACTCTTTTTGAAGCATCATACTCCATCGATTCTCCAAACAAATCATCATAATCAAAGAGTGCATTAGGTTTTGAATTGGAATTTCATCATCATATGGATTACAGAACTTTTTTGGTCAATTTCTTAATCATGTCGTTGGCAGAAATTTTTGTTGTCACATTTGAAGCAACTTGCTCTGAACTACCATTGTTTTCTTTTGGTACATTTTCCCATGAGGCACCAACCTGACCAGCAAAGGAATCCCCATAAAGATCTCCATAGAACCCACCTTTCGTTGGTGACTTGACTTTGTTCAGATATTGTAGTAACTTTTGAGTGACCCCTTTTGGTGCATCACTCTCTTCCTTTGGCATAACCTGGTCTTGGCCTTTAGGTATCACTATAACCTGCACAAGAGACTCATATTTTCCAACAACACTACCTTATCATTGTAACCTGCACAAGAGACTCATATTTTCCAACAAGACTACCTTCCTTTACCCCGATGGGCCCAGGCTTAGTGCTAACATTTGCACCATCTAATATTCCAACTACCTCCACTTACTCTCCACCATGTTGATCCCTAAAAGCAACTCTCGTTATCTGTGGTTGCTTGGAAGCCTTTCAACTTGGGACTCTTCATCTTTACCAACTGCAAAAAGTGCTCCTAAATCCTTAATGGTTTTTGGTACCAAGTTTATTATGCTTTCCCCAAAGCGGTTTAGAATAGTAATATATGCCACAACTGCATCCTCATCAGAAGGATATAGAGGATCTAAAAGGGTGAACTGTGGAGAAAATTGTTACATAGCCACAAGGGCAACTATATTTTTTTCTCAAAATATAACCTTGGAAATGTTGCTGAAATTTCTAAGTATTACCCGTTAGAAATTTTATCTATATTCTCTGGTTTATTTGTCTTACTTGTTAATTACGAACAAGTTATTTAAACATGTAAATATCGAAATAAACACAATACAATCTCAACCATCTACAGATCAACAACTGAAAGAAATAGCAAACGCACAAGTCACATCATTACTTTTGGACAACTCGTCGCCAGAAAAACCCAACTTTGGAAACCGATGCAGAAATTTTGAGGGTTATTTTATTATGCAGTCTATCCTTGAGTACAACTGGGTGCCAAACAGGCTCACCAAACAGAGAAAATAACATGGCAGTAATACCTCTCTATTCGGAAGCAGATATTCAGAAAATATGCCCCATGAAACCCTCTCTAGCACAACCTGAAGCTTAGCGTCAACCCACCTGGCCTTAGCATCAGCTCAAAACCCCCTGCATCAGCCCTATGAGGCACTGTGCAACCTCTATGTCCCTCTACATCACTCCTGCAACCTCTGTGTGGATGACGTGATCCCTTATGGCCTTTGTGTAGTCCATGCTAGCTCTGTGTGGCTCTCTCTGGCTCAGCGTTTGCCTCTCTCAGCATCTGTGCTAGGCTCTCAACACTACCTTTGCCTCTCCGTCTCATACTCACTGCTCCTCGCTGCAACTGATCACTGATTCCATTTCTCTTAGCAAACCCCGCTCTAGAAAATTGAATGACCGATCACTATGGTGTATTCTCCAATTGACCCTCAAGCCTCCTCTTACAATTTTCCTGTTGGTCCTTCAACGGTCGAGATTACATCTCTAATCAATGACTAAGATTATATTTGGTTTGATCCATGTCATTTGGAACCTTCTAACCCAGTTTAATGTTAATACCCATTAATATTTTATTTCTCCTAAGTTTAGAATTAGGAATTCCATTAAAAATATTAAGTATTTTAATATCTCCTTAACCAGATAGAATCTGCCCAAACCATTTATGGGCCTTTGATATCTCATGTGCTATACCAATTTTCATGGCTAGAGCACATCTGATGCTACCCCAAATCAACACTCCCTCTTAGCGAGGATTGTGGTCTAGTAATACTCCAACTGAGCATCACTATGATTATACGACACTAGTACCTATGCTGATGCTAGGCCTCCCCACCCAACATCCTCTACACTGTTGCATCTTGTAATGATTCCCATGGCCCTACCATTGCCACTGCTACATCTATACTGCAACTCCCTCTGCATCCATGTTGCTGATGGTCCTTTCTCCCAACACTACATCTGCATTGAAACCCCTCTCATCATGCTACGTCGTGCTATTGCTAACTTCTACTACATTGTAACTCAGTTATTGAGAAGTAAGTATCTGATCCACCCAACTACTGACATCCCTGTCAAGCTAGAAACACTCTCGATGCTGAAGCTCTCTCTGTCGCTATCAAGTTCTCCCTCTATTGCCTCTACGATGTTGCAAAACTCCCTACCTCTCACACCATTGCAAACCTCTTTGTGCCATCTTGCACTGTTGCAACCTCCTCTGTGCCTCTCGCACTACTACAACCTGCTAGCTCTACGCTACCTGGGACTACTGTACTGTAGCACTCTTTGTCTCTTCATCTGCATCCGTTTCTACTGACATCCACCAGTCCTGCTACTTCTTGCTTCGGGGCTCCTGTAGCAAGGTATAATCCAAGAGTTTCGGTACCTCAAGGATCCTGCCCCTCATTTCGTGTAGTCTTCTTTATTACAGCTCGATGTCTCCCCACCTCTTCTCTAGAAGTACATGAGCACTCATGGCACAATCGTCATCCTCCTCTACCTGCTTTTCCACCTTCGATGGCGCTGCCTTGGAGTCAGACGCCTCTCCCTTAGTCTTCTTCCTCGAACACTGGTTCGCATAATGACCCAGTTCCCCACAGTTGAACCACTTAACCTTGGAGATGTCCTTTTTCTTCCTCTTCTCCTGATTCTCCGTAGATGCCAAAGCTGCATCCTCTTCCTCTTCCTTCTTTGTCTAGACTCCTTTTCTACTACTTCTTGTCTTAGAAAGTTTCCTGATCTCTTCTTGGCAAAGAGCCACCCACAATTCTTCCCAATTTGGAAGATTTGCCCTTCCCAGAATGCTATGGACGAATTTCTCCCACTCCTCGAAGACTACATTTAGAGCAGTCCTCACCATTGTCTCTTGATATAGCATGGCCCCTATGGAAGTTAGTTGGTCCCGGATCTCCTTCAATCTGCTGAGGAAGTGATTTATCTGCTCTCCCTTCTGCATCTGGTACAACTGCAACTGATTCTCAAGTAACATATTCTTCTGCACGGAAGTATGATGGTACAACGTCTTCAAGGTGTCTCGCATTATGTCTCCTTCTCGGAAATATGTTAGACCACATGATCCTTAACCCCATCAAGGATGATACATTTCGCCTTGGCCATTGCCTCCTCGTACTTTTCATTATCAACCGGGTCAATTAGGATAGCCATTGTTCTCAAAGTGAAGACCTTGATGCGATGTTTATCTATAATGGACAAGATCTTGACCTTCCAAACCACAAATTTGGATGCCCTGTCCAACCTATCGTGATCCCTCATTCCATTCATGGTCATTTCTCTTCTCTTCCTTTCGACTCCTCCGAGTCTCTACTTCCCTCTAGAAGTTCTTTCTTCGACTCCCTTTGAGTCGCTACTTCTCGTCTAGAAGTTCTCTGCTAGACTCCCTCTGAGTCTCGATTTCCCTCTTGGAAATCCACCTGCCAATAGTCGAGTCGCATCTCTCTGATCTCCTATGCACCTGCAACCCTTATCTAGATTCCTTGGCTAGAAATCTACCTCGGTAGCCACTCCCTCTACCTAGGTTTTTCCTAGTTGGGTACTGTTTTGTCTCGGCAACAACAACACCCCACCAACTTCACTCCTCACAAACTTCCCACGGCTTTCGAAGCCCCAACAGCCGAAGGACTGAGCCTCTAGGCTCTGTGCAAAGCTGGCACTTGCTGAAATTCTCCCCAAGCCAACTGTGTCAACCCTTCTAGTCTCTGCGTGGCTTTTCGTGAGCCTTTTTCTGCCCTCCTCAGCCTTTGTGTTGACCTCTCTCTCGCCTGAACTGATGACGTAGTCCCTCTGCGTCAACCCTTCTCCACCACTTTTTGCTAGGAACAACTTATGTCACTCGAGACAACTACTTCTTCTACAAATGCTCTACTTCAGTTGGTGCCTTCAGCTCTTCTGTGATTTGCAACCACGCTTTGATATCATGTTGAAATTTCTAAGTATTACTCGTTAGAAATTTTATCTGTATTCTCTGGTTTATTTCTCCTACTTGTTAATTACGAACAAGCTATTTAATGATTGATGTTGATGTTGATGGCAACCCACCTATCCCACTTGGACCCCCACAATTGTCTCTTTTAATTTTTTAGTTTCCTTATTTGTAGCACAATTTACTATTTTTAGCAGTTTTTTGGGTGCTGAACTTTCGGAGCCGTTTTGAAGACCTAAATGACGTTTTTTGGGAAATATGGGAGCAACATGGGTCCATGGGTCCATGGTGTGCCTCAAACGGAGATCGTACACCAAAATTACAACCCCCAAAATTTGATGTACCAATTTACCCAAACGGGGCCCACAGTTTGGCGTTTCATCTTCTAGGGTTAGGTTTTTGGATGTTTAGGGTTTTCCATTGTTTCTCAACAATAAATAGGCCTTCGAGCCTCATTGTAAAATAGTTCAGAGGCATGTAGCCACCACATCTCTTCTCATAGATAAGCTACCATCGCCCTAGCTGGTTTATTTCCATTTATATTTGTAAGCATATTTCAATATTTTACATTAATGAAATGAAGTATTATTTCTGTTGCATCTCTATGTTTATGGTTATATATGTAATTTGTTGCATTCCTATTTAAATTTGGATCAGTGGTATCAGAGTAGTTTGCTCTTTCTCGGTCTTTCTTTGCATGTCCTCAACAAGGTTGGGATTTAAGGAGTTAGGGCTTGAACTGGTCTAACCTTTACAAGACCAGCCTCGCAAATCCTAATGACCTCCCATGGCAGATGAAAAGAAAGATGAGGGGGCTGGAGATCCTATCAAAATCTTTCTCGAAGAAGCCCTCGAGTGACAAAGGAACGCGATGATGGAAAAATTTACGCAAATCCTTCAGCGACTACCTAGAGGCGACACATCAGCTTCCAATAGCTACTTTGGAAATGCCACACCCCTTAAGGTACAAGTTAATTTTGAAATCCACATATTCAAGGGTCACATAGACGCAGATGCCGTAGATAAATGGTTAAATCTACTAGAGGGTTATTTTTCCGTTCATGATTTTTCTAGTCGGGAAAATATTATTGTCGCTCTTTTCAAAGAAGCCCCCCACGTCAAGGACTGGTGGGAAACCTACTACGAGAAAAAGGATGAAAGTACGAGCTCACTATTTTCAGCCACACCCACTTGGAGTTCATTCTGGAATGGCATCAAGGAGCAGTACTACCCTGTCAAAACTTCTGAGGACAAATATATAAAGTGGACCACGCTGTGGCAAAGAAGGGACCAAGATGTGTTGGAGTTCACAAAAAGTTTGCATACCCTTCGCACACAGTTGGGTATCAAGGATTTTGACCTACATTTGGTACTCAAATACTGCAGCTGCCTACACAGATACATGTGAGGCCATCTGGATGCGGAAGATTCTAGTAGGATTGTTCGGTCAGATGATGGATCCTACGGCGATATATTGTGATAATCAGAGTTGCATTAAACTATCTGAGAATCCAATGTTTGATGACAGGTCCAAGCATATATATATCCGCTATCATCATCTATGGGATTGTGTGGTCAAGAGGATCATGATGTTGATGTACATTTCGACTGAGGAACAGGATGTAGATATTTTGACAAAGGCATTGTCAAAGGGCAAGTTTGAATTCCATAGGGACAAGATCGAGGTTGCTGATAATCCCTTTCTTGTTGAGAGGGAGTGTTGAAAAGTGTGCAACAAGAAATGCTAAATTTAGAAAGTGTTAAAAATAGAACTGCTAAAAATAGCATGTCTAAAAATAGTAGTTTGGCCAATGAGCATTTTGGCCACCTTGGGTGAGAGGTGAAACTGTTAAAATTAGCATCTTCTAAAAATAGAATTTCATGGTCCCTTCCTATTTTTAGCAGTCCTTGGTCTGACTATAGGAAGTAAAAACAAATTTGGTCTTAACAGTAGTTTAAAATATTAATTAATTAATCTCCATGAGTTAATTAGTTATGGAAAATTAAACTTGCAGCCTTTGCGAGAACATGCAATTAGTTGTCCCACTGATAGAGGAATTTATCCTTGATTCTCTCCATTGACTGAGGAATTAAGTATGAGTTCTATAATGAGAGAATCAATTGACTTAGTTTATCTTAGTCAAGTCCAGCTAGATTATTTTAACAAGTTGTTAAAATAATGAGATATAGTTTGTTAATGCTTGCATGCATGTGACAATTATTATTTTCAAATAATTGAGTATTCTCTCATGGATAACTGATGCATGGCAGTTCAGACAGAGACCCGGTTGAGTTCAGATGGTGGGACAGTGTACTATCAGTTGCTAGGATATTTTAGGTGAATATTCCTTGCATGGAGAAGGATTTATTTCCAAGAGAATTACGTGATATAGGAGCTTGGATGACTTTATTAGTATATATACTTGTCTATATAGTCTGTGAGCTTCATATTCTTATTGCAAAGAGTACAGGATAGCTCTTGAGCTGATTCTTTTTGTAACCTCAAGAGGATTTCCACTTGATTGATAATACAGTGTTGGGGTTTTATACTGGTGCTTTCCCTAGTGATATATCTTGTGTTATGGTTGATTATTTCTCTTGATCAGTTATATGTGGTTATGCGTGATGTTTCTCATGAAATCAATTATGCTTATGCTTAATGTTTTGTAGAACTAGATCAAGTATTATGCTTTAGTACATTGCATATATCAGGTTGATCTATAGGTGAAATTTCTACAGATGATGCCCCATAAGTAATGTGCATAAGTGATACTCTTCAAAGTGAGACATGTAGTCAACATGCCATAAGATAACTACCAAAGTAACATAGTTAACCACAATGCACTAAAGAAATGCACACTTGAGCCTTGGTACACCATACTATGTGTCACATATAAGTGATGCACCTTAAATAAAAACATTTAAGTGATGCACCATAAGTTACACATAATTAATGTTCTTTTGTAACACACATTATTGACACACCATAAGCAACACACATAATTTAAATTAATTTATGTACATAGTGACTGCAATATATGAGAAGATATATAATGGAATTCTACCCCCTATTAACAAATCCGCAATGTTTACAAGAGGTTGATGTCTATCTTCCTGAAAAAAGTAATGGAAGCATAAATATGAGAAGGCCAAGAGAATAAAATGACAAATGCAAAGAATTGCTTGCTAAAACACTAAAACAATGTGTTTAAGCTCAAGTGAATCATTGGGAAATGTAAATAAACACACAATCTTGACCTTGAATCACAAGTTGGAAATGTCCGTTGATGTATATTGTTGTGGAATTTCAGAAACCATGGTTTTGTCTAATTCAAAAATCCTAGTTTTATGGAATTTGAAAACCATAATAATTTGGAATTTGATAACATTAGTATTTAGGAATTTGTAATGCATAATTGGTGACTAAGTTTTGTTATTTTGGCGGAGACCTTGTAAAGGACATGGATAGTATCACTTGTGTCAATTTGTAATAAGTTATGGTGGTTAAGGAAATATGTGGAAAACATAGTTAATGGTTGAGGTGAAGTGTGGGTAGCCTCATTTTATCATGAGAGGTTATCATAAGCTCTCTTTATGAAAATTCCTTAGGATGTTATTTTTTACATTATATTTATGAATTTTGTGAATCCTTGAAACATCATATGTATGGAATTTTTTTTTAGAACATTGTGACTAATTTATACCCAACACACCATAAGAGACTCCCATAAGTGACATGCTTAAGCATGTTGAGAAAAGTTCTGCCATTGATGTAAAATAAATAGTTATTGATGTCAAGTGGTGTCAAGTTTAGGGGTAGCTTGTTGGAAATCATTGAGTAGGTGGACAATTGGTTTTCATTTGTGTCAAGTATTCATTTTTAATGTGTTTTTGGTGTTTGCAGAGTTTTGTAGTGTTTGCAAACCACTGGATGCATGATCTAAATGACATACATTTGAGGGAATTTTGTCTACTCTAGATCAACTCAAGTTCTCTTGAAAAGTGCATAGTCCGATAGTCCTCTCAACGAGATTTCCAACGGTATATGGAACTTGGTATAACTCCTAAGGGATCATGAGATATATTTGTTTAAGTTGAAGAGGTTATAGATTTTTGGCATGTTGGTGCAGTGGCATGATAGGTAAAATATGAGAGGCCTGAAGGAAATAGACAAGAAAAATTTTGTTAGTTAATAGGAAAAGTTCCACAGAGGGCCTAGATGAGAGACTTGACATGATGAGAAATGGCACAATTAATGGAAAATGCCAGACGAGAAACATTCCATCAATAGATGTACATATTTCATGTCATGCCACACCAAGTTTAAATTGAAGAGGTATAGAAGAAAATCCTTATGAGCACAACACAAGACGAAATGTTCTAGATAGGAATCTCTCTAACAATAGTAAAAAATGAGAAATTCACGCCCCTTACCCTTTTTCAATTAACAAAGAAAATTAATGAAAAACACAAAAACCATACATATTTTCATATTAAAGAAACGTGGTAGACAGATGGCGATGATGAAGCAGAAAGATGATGTGGCACGTTGACAAAGAGACATGTGACAGATAGGTGGTAGTGTCATGGTTGAGAGATGACATGGATCACTGGTGGAGTGAAACATAACAAGTTGAAATAGCCCTATTGGGTCAGCAAGTGGCCTATTTTTTAATGACACATGACACGACTAAAATAATTCCATGTCACAAGATGATGGTAGCATGGAATTAGCATAAGAAAGGCCTTAGATGGTAAGCACACAGTTCTTAGGACTTAGTCATATATACCAATAGTTGAAGTTAAATGGCGTTGGACAATCAAATTTGGTGTTACAAGTGCCAAAATGCAGTGAAGAAGAAGTTACATGGAAAACTTAGTTTCAAGTTGTGATGACCAAAGCTAGCCGATACAGTCAATTATAAAAGTACCAAGCGTAGAAACCACAACCCATGGTAATTCAAGCACAGAGGATAAATAAGGCAGAGCATTTGATCGAAGTTTGGTTGGTGATATTATTGAAAATTATGGAGTGAAATAGAGTACCAACCTCAGCTCTGAGAAACTAATGACATAATTATAGGAGTGAATTGAATGGAAGGAGTGAAAGTTGATTGCATTCTTTATGAGAAGTTTCTCTTTGAGTTGTGTGTGATTGATTGAAGCAAAATAAATTGTGGTGAGTGGAGTGAATCGAAGTATGAAATGAGTTATAGTTGATGCATTTCTATTGAGAGTGTAATGGAGAGATGAATTGAAGCAAAAGACAATGTGTTGCATAAGTGTGTGATGAAGTGAAGCTAAATTCATTATGCTACGTGTAAGTGAGAGGACTCAATTGGAGAAAGGGAGGAGGTTGTTGAAGATAGAGTTGTGATGTTCATCTGATTTAGAATTAGAGAATCTTATTAGAGATATCAGTATGTAAATGAATGAAATATAGATATGCTGGGAAACAATAGGTTGGTTCCTGTACATATCTAAGGTTGGGTCCTCTAGCAACGATTCTTGACAATATGAGGGGGTTAGGGCCACCTGCGAGTTGGTGCTCACAAATATTTATGTAATACAAAGTAGTGGCTTTGATTTACATCATAATAAAATAATCTTTTGGGTTTCACATTAAATCATTGTGTACAAATTTCATGTGAATGATTTCTTACTATTTGTTAATTGCATTTGATTGAATAATTATATAAATAAGTGTAAATTTTGCAGAACACTAATTCACCCCCCTCTTAGTATTCCTTGATTCCAAACAAAGAAACAAACATATAAGTGACATAATTAAGTGATTCCCTATAAGTAATGTACATATAAGTGACACTCCTCAAAGTGAGACACATAGTTAACATGCCATGAGATACCTACCATAAGTGATGTAATTAAGAATCAATGCACTAAAGCAAAGTGCAAGAGACATGATACACAAGTCTAAAGTCATGTATTTATACTCAATTTGGTCCAAATAAACTTATTCATACATAATGAAATCTTATTCCCAACATAGATAATGGAAATTCATGCCCAAGAATGAAAGAAAGGCAACTAGTTCCTTAGACAAAAAATGGAATTTTGTGCCTAAAATGCCACATCACAGCTAATGTACATAATGTATCTCTCAATCACAATTGCCACCCTTGGCACTCCTGTGTGCATCTCCCAAATTAGTCTTCCTCCTCTTTGAGATGGAGGAACCTTGTGCCTTCTTTGGTCTAAGGGTACTATACCTCTCTAGGCACTAAAAAGGAAATAAGAATATATTAGTTAATTTTCCCATAGCCCAATCAATGAACACACTTAATAAATACAATTATAACTCACATAAACACTAACCTAATACATGAATGTAAATGATCATAGGTTTTTCTCCTTCGTGATACAAGCCTCCCAGTAATGCCTCCATGCAATAATTACAACAATAAATTAATTGAAAAAAATATAAATGTGTACAAAATCAATTTAACTCATGGTTTTTTGATAATATTTTTATCAAACAATTTTTCTTAGCATGAAGATCTGAGGAAATGGGGAAGATTTCCTTTCCTGGCTTAGAGGTGGAGCACTTGGCTTGACAACCTACTTTGAGGCAAAGATGGGGGCTCGGGAGGATGTAGTTACAACAACAGTAGATGCAACCACTATAGATGTAGCTACAATAGATGCAATACTTATTTCTACAATAGTGGAGGCATTAATAGGAGGTGGAGCACTTGGATGGAAAACCTACTTTGAGGCAATGAACGGGGTTGGGGAGGATTCAGTTCTAGCAATTGTAGATGCAATTACTACAGGTGTAACTATAGTAGACGTAATACTACTTGTGACAAAAGTGGATGCAGTGATAGGGGGTTCTAAAGTGGAGTGGTGAATGGTGAATGGATGTGGGCATGGTTAAATGGTGTAAAGGAAAATGTACTAGCCATTGGAGGTGATACATCCCCAATGGTTGAATAATATGGAGAAGCACCCTAGGGGAAGAAATGGGTGTGCTAAGTGCTAGGGATGGGACCCAATGGTTGGATTTGGCTTGTAATGTGGACTAAATGGGACAAGTGGAGGATGGAATTGTGTGGGTATGAAAGGGAAAGGAATAGGGAATAATGTCACCTACAAAGACATTTGTAATATGTTTGATTAGTACATAAACATCAAATTCAACTAAACCAAGATAGTGAAAGTCACATCAAAGTTAAATACAATATAACATATGTTACCTAGGTGGGAGGTGATCTGGTAACCTAGGTGGAGATCAATGCTCAGATTCTATCATTTACACCTATAGAAACACAAGAAAATTAAGATTGTTTTCTCCCAAATAACTTGGACATTTGCAATTTTTTTTAAAATCCTGTTAAGACATCATTGAAATAGACAAGAATAAAGACATTCAAATAGATGTATGTGAGGTGTTGTAATCTAAAATTAAGTAGTCATGGTTGCTTCAAGGTTGGGAGAACTAACATCTTCCCATCTCAATGGTAATGTTAAATTAACATAGTTTGTAATAGGGTCAATAGTGAATTGAAATTAGGGGAATTTTGAGGTCTAAAATGGGCCTCCTAAGAAAGATGTACAACAAAAATAAAATTTATAAGAAAAAATAAGATTCAAGATGATTATGTAAACTATGGGGGGTGATTCACCATTTTTGGAGCAAAATTGTAAAAAGATTAAAAAATAATAAAACTGCTTTCTCAACTCGTATTTTTAACTAAACTCCCTAAGGTTTTACTCAAATTTTGAACTAGAGTACTAGTTGGATGAAAAATTTAATTCCTCATCCAAGGAGTACCCATGTTTCATACTTTCGATGGACCCTACTACATGAAAAACATGATTGCAATCATGTTTTTTCATGTATTTCTCATTCTTCGTGTAGCAGGGTCCATCGCAAGTATGCAATATGATTACTTCTTGTATGGAATCAAATTTTGCATCCAACGAGTGTTTCCACTGAAAATTTGAGTAAACCCATAGGGAGATAAGTTGAAAATACGAATTGAAATTTATATATATATATATATATATATCTATATATATATATATATATATATATATATATATATATATATATATATATCTA
Organism: Pinus tabuliformis; assembly: GCA_031772625.1. NCBI lineage: Eukaryota > Viridiplantae > Streptophyta > Pinopsida > Pinales > Pinaceae > Pinus > Pinus tabuliformis. Next base: position 477,374,089 of record CM062806.1, on the reverse strand, counting down.
TATATATATATATATAATTTGATGATGTAATCTAATATTATTTTATAATTTCCTTAGGAGGCCCATTTTAGACCTCAAAATTTCCCTAATGTAGGACTACAATTTGAAAGTACAAAGTAATTAGTGTCTTGCTAGTGTAGCTGTGTAATACTATATATATTCAAGTGTATTGTTCAAAGGCACATGTATCCAAAGTTATTTCTTATAGAAGTATTATAGGATCATGTCTTGCATAATTTGAACTCTTCCTAACATATGGAAGGGTTAGTTTAGAATATTTACATTCCCATGACTAATATATCAAAGATATGCTAGTTTGAACACCACATGCATATCATACATGGAATATAAGGTGGGATCTTATAATCCAACTTTATTTCAGGAAAGACACAAGAAAATTTGAATTGAAGAATGCAATAAAACAATGCTTACCTGAATTCCAAGTCCAAAGGTGTCAAGTTGTGTTATGATCCTCTTGTCTTGATAAATTGATATTGTGTCTAACAAAGGAAGCTATGAAAGCTCGTTGAACCTAACTATATTTTCGAAGGCATCGGGTAAGATATTATCATAACCGATATGCTCTAAGATGTGTTCTTCCAAATTAGCATTTGAATTTTGAAGGGCATAAAAGAGGATGGGAAACAAAGCAAAGTGATTCTCTATATGAATTACACCAGAGCAAAAAATATAATGCCAAAATGGTTTATAAGGGCTTAGTTTCATGAGAGCCATTACAAAAACTATCAAGGGGTTGTTGGGACTCATGTTGACTACACTGTTATAATTCACTATGGCCAAAAAATGCTAGACAACAGTGCCAAAAAGCTCATTAATTCCATATATGTTTAGAGAGAGGGCTTCTTCCATTATTGTGTCAATGGAATCCATGAAATACCTTCCAATCTCCATGAATTTCCAATAGGGAAAAATTGTCTCTAAGTGATTACACACAGCTATAAAAGGGGCCAATAAGATTCGAGAGAAGACATCACATCCTAAAACATGTTGAAAAGTGTGCAACACGAAATGTTAAAAATAGAAATTGCTAAAAGTAGCACTGATATAAATAGTCGGGATATAAATAGCAGTTCAGCCATTGGAGATCTTAACAACAATGGGTGAAAAGTAAAAGTGCTAAAAATAGCTTTTCTTAAAATAGTATTTCAGGATCCCTTCTTATTTTAGTCAGTCCCTGGACTAAACATAGGAAGTAAAATTCGAATTTGATATCAACAGCAGTTTGGAAATTAATTAATTAATTAATTAATTCATCTTGAGTTAATTAGTTAAGGAAAATCAAACTTGAATTCTATGTGAGGACATGCAACTGTTTCTCCATTAATTGATGAATTTAACCTTCAGTGAAAGAGATAAGGATGAGTTGTAATCAGTTGACTTAGTTTAACTTATTAAAGTCCAGTTAGATTAATTTAACAGTTTGTTAAATTAATGAGAGTTCAGTTAGTTAATGCTTGCATGCATGTAACTACTGTATTTCAGATAACTGAGTATTCACTCATGGATAACTCATGCATGTCAGTTCAGTCAGAGACCTAGTTGAGATCAGATGGAGGGACAGTGTACTATCAGTTGCTAGGATATTCCTTGGTGAATATTCCTTGCATGCAGAAGGAATATTATTCCTTATGGATTGTGCAGTTGGACCTGAGGTTATAGTGAGTGTGATGAGGCCAATTCACACATGTGATATCATTGGACCCCAATCAAAACTGTGCAAGGAAATAGGAGGCTTGGAGGGCTTGAGGAAGATATATTCTATGTCTATTAAGTCTCTGAGCTGTATTGTTTGAATTCAGAGAGATCAAGATAGCTTGAGAGCTAATTCTTTTTGTAACTTGAACAAGATTTCCACTTGTATGATAATACAGAGTTGGGGTTTTAGGCTGGTGCTTTCCCCAGTGATATATCTTTTGTGTTATGGTTTATTACTTCTCATTCTCAATTATATCTGTTCATGCTTGATGTTGCTCATGTTCGATTAAGCTTCCACTGAATTGTTTGTAGAAGTAAATCAAGTGTTTTTCTTTAGTACATTGCATTACCAGGTGATCTACAGTGGGAAATTTCTACACAACATAGCAAAACTGATCATCCCACCTCCTACGATGAACTTGTTGTGCCAAAATTCTATCACCAATGAAAGGGAAGCTAAATGTGATGCATAAAATATATTTAGGCTTTCCCAGATGCAAATGGTTGTACAACATGCATAGCATGGCTAAAGAAGCAATACCCCCTCATATGGAATGACTTGTAAACACCAAAGTATTCCACCTTTCATATTCCAAGTGGACCCAAAATAATAATGAAAATATGAAATGAGGAGTATGATATCTCTTGAGTAACAATCTGCGTGTGTTTGTGTGTAACGAGGTTTATGTATACAACTACACAAAGTACACTAATTATACGGTGTAGTGAGTTCATATACAATTAACACAACTCAATGAAAATAAGGATTTGATATGAACCTATAAGTTCGAAACTTGAACATACTCCCAACTTCAAACTACACTCACTTCATAAAATTGCCTAGCTAGAAATGTAACCTTGCATATCAAATCATTTTAAGGGTTTTGAAGAAAACTAAGGTTTGTCTTTGTATTTTGATCTCCATTGAATATTTTGGAATATTTCATAAATTTGATGGATAGTTCATGTCCATCATACTTCCTAAATATGCAATCTAGTTTAGCTCAGGTTGCATATAAAAACTTTTCGAAGGTTTTGAGAAAAACTAAAGTTTTTGTTTGTGTAGGTTTTAACCCGGTTCAGAAATTACCTGCATACAAATTCTAAAAAACAGAAAATAAAAAAAGGTGAGAGCATAACACATAAAATAAATAAACACAGGGATTCCCCCTAGATCCCAAAATCGGGACTACCATATTGATTTTTCATTATGTTCCTTTCAATGTTACAATACATATATATACATGCTGAAGCATCCAATACCATGGACTGAAAACCATCGCGCCCAAAACCATGTAAGAAAACCATAGGTCGGTTGGCCCACCTAATATAGGGTCCCAAAAAAATTCCTTAGGGCACTGCCCTGGACCCCGTAGAGGGGGGCTAACAGCCCCCCTCAAACTTCCCTATGACCAACCTGCTGTGCAGTCGGTGCAACGAAGGAAAGAATATAATGCAACCCAACATTCTCCCACTTGTTGTTTCCTTTCCACATGAGAGCTTAGTCATTTATCCAACCCTGCAATGCCCATTGTTTCTCTACACCAAGAAAACTTCTCAGAGCTCACAGATTTTGTTAATGCATCTGCAATATTCTTCAAAGTGTCAACCTTTACTAGCACCACCTTTTTGTATTCTATCATATCCCTCACAAAGTGATACTGAACATCAATGTGCTTTGTCTTTGAATCATAAGAAGGGTTCTTTGCCAAGAAAATTGCACTTTGGTTGTCACAGTCTATCCTTATAGCTCCTTATACTAACCCCATACTTGAACATAATTTCTGCAACCAAACTGCTTCCTTGCTTGCATGAGTGGCTACCATGTATTATGCCTCTGTAGTTGATAGTGCCACTACAAATTGTTTCTTACTCATCCAAATGACTACACCTCCAAATAGGGTAAACACATACCCACTTGTAGATCTTCTCTTATCCAGATCTCCGGCCAAGTCTACATCAACAAAGCCACGGATCTCCAAAAATATGTCTAATCCTAGTCTTCCTTGGTAGCACAAACCATAATCACTAGTGCCACACAAATATCTGAAAACCCGCTTCACTACTATCCAATGCTCCTTCCCTAGTTTTGACATAAACCTGCTCAATACTCCCACTGCATATGCAATGTATGGTCTAGTACAGACCATCGCATACATCAGTTTACCGACTGCACTTGCATATGGAACATGGGACATGTCCTCTTCCTCTTCTTGTGTCTTGGGACATTGTTCAGCAGATAACTTTACACCTACATGAATAGGAACCTTCACCAATTTACTATCCTACATATTAAACCTCTGCAGTATTGTCTCGACATACTTACTCTGTTTTAACCACGACTTCCTCTTTGCCCGATCTCTTTTAATTTCCATGCCCAATATATAGTTTGCAACTCCAAGACCTTTCATGTCAAATTTGGAGGACAATTGGGTCTTCAAATCTTGGATAATTTCTTTTTCATTTCCAACCAGCAACATATCACCCACATACAAGACTAGATAAATAACATAGTCACCAATTAATTTAAAATACATATAGTGATCTTCTTTGCTTCTAGTGAAGCCAAGTCCCCGTAAATGTATCAAATTTTTGATACCACATCCTTGGTGACTGTTTAACCCATATAGAGACTTTTATAAGTTTCATACAAGTTATTTCTTACCTTTCACCACAAAGCCTTTAGGTTGCTTCGTGTAGATCTCCTCTTCCAGATCCCTGTGAAGAAACGTTGTCTTCACATCCATCTATTCTACCTCAAGATCAAAGGCAACAACAACAGATAAAAGTAATCTAATAGAAGCTACCTTGGCAACAAGAGAAAAAATATCACAAAAATCAATTCTCAGCACCTAGGAATAACCTTTTGCTACCAACCGAGTTTTGTATTTCTCCATCTTTACTTATGCATTTGTCTTCTTCTTGAACACCCATTTTGTTGGGTTGTGTTATATACTTTCCACGACTAGCCCACATAGTTAACGAGGGGGTTAGAACGGGACGGAGTCCCCCCCTTCATTGTGTCAATTGCGTAGCAGGGGGAGTCACAAGGGGTTTGAGGGGTGTAGCTAACCCCACTCTATGGGGTCCGGGGCAACGCTGCAGAACATTTTGGTTTTGGACCCTATGTGAGGTTGTGCGGACCTACCTATGGTTTTGTGCATGTTTTTCGCACATGGTTTTGGAAGCGATGGTTTTTCAGTCCATGGTTTTGGACGCGATGGTTTTCGGTCCATGGTTTTGGACGCGATGGTTTTCGGTCCATGGTATTGGATGCTTCAGCATGTATAAATATGTATTGTAACATTGAAAGGAATATGATGAAAATCAAGCTGGTAGTCCCGGTTGTGGGATCCAAGGGAAAATCTCTATGTATATGTGTTTTATGTGTTATTCTCTCGCATTGTTTATTTTCTGTCTTTTAGAATTCGTATGCAAGTAATTTTTGTATGGGGTTAAAACCTACATTTGGTATCAGAGCTGTTTTGGCTTCAAGGGGATGCTTTTGTTGTTGAGGGGTTTCGCTCGAGCTTGTGGTAGACCCCGTTCAGTGGGAGATCTGCGGGATCGATTCTCGTGGTGAAAGAAGATGGTGAGCAGTGGAAAGATAGAGATCGAGAAACTTAATGGTCATAGTTTTGAGTTATGGAAACTCAAGATGGAGGATCTGTTGATGGATAAAGATCAATGAATCGCAGTAGCTATAGATCAACCTGGTAATGCAATGCACTAAAGCAAAACACTTGATCTACTTTTACAAACAATTTAGTGGAAGCTTAATCAACCATGAGCAACATCAATAAGAACACATATAATTGATAAGAAGGAATCAATCACACATAACACAAGATATATCCAGGTGAAAGCACCATCATAAAACCCCAACCATGTATTATCAATCAAGTGGAAATCCTCTTCAACATACAAAAAGAATCAGCTCAATAGCTATCCTGCTCTCTCTGTAATCAGAAGATCCTGATGATCTTCAATCAGAAGATATGTCTCATGAACCACCCAAGCCTTGTTTATATAGGCTTTCCCTATGGTCCTTACGTAGTTTGCTTAGGAACTAATAGAAAAAGCATATGATATTAATTCCAACATACCAAAAACAACCAATGGTCCAACTACGTATTCCTTGAGAACACTAGTTCCTCAACCATGCAAAAACTACTTACTAGAAATAGTTAAGCATCTGATAGTACACTGTCCCACATCTGATCTCAACTAGGTCTCTAACAGAACTGACATGCAATAGTTATCCATGAGTGAATCCTCAGTTATCTAAAATAATAGTTGTCACATGCATGCAAGCATTAACAAACTATATTTTATTATTTTAACAACTTGTTAAAATAATCTAATTGGACTTGACTAGTTAGAACTAAGACAACTGATTCTCTCATTATAGAACTCATGCTTATTCCCTCAATCAATGGAGGAAACTCAGGTGCATGCTCACAAAGACTTCAAATTCAAATTTCCTTAATTAATTAACTCAACTGAATTAATTAATTAGTATTTCAAACTGTTGTTAAGACCAAAATTAATTTTACTTCCTATAGATAGACTAGGGACTGCTATAAATAGGAAGGGACCCAGAAATGTTATTTTTAGAACTTTCAATTTTTAGCAGTTTCACCTCTCACCCAATGTGGCAAATGACCTTACTGGCCAAACTACTATTTTTAGACATGCTATGTTTAGCAGGTCTATTTTTAGCACATTCCAAATTTAACATTTCCTGTTGCACATTTTTCAACACTCCCTCTCAACAAGAAAGGCTTCCTCTCAAACCCGATCCTGTAACTCTGGAATGTTCTGCATGCAACACATCTACCCAGTCCACTTGCTCTAACAACACTTGGAACAAAGACACTCCCAACTGACCACTCTGTTGGGCTAGGAACATACTCTGATGCTGAAGCTCTACCTTCTGCTGACAAGTGCTCCCTCTCTGACATCTGCACTACTGCAACATCTCCATGCATATCGCACCATTACACACCCCTTTGTGCCACCTAGCACTGTGAAAAACACTTCTGCCTCTCGCATTGCTGGAGTTTGCTAGCTATGCATTATCCTGGGATTCCCTGCACTGTCGCTCTCTCTGCTGCTCCATCCGCATCTGTATCTACCAAATCAGTCAGTTCCTGCTACTCCACATTGGGGCTCCTATAGCAAGGTCTCATCCAAGAGGTTGGGTACCTCAAGGATCCTGCACCTCCTCCTTGGGATGATCACTCTATATCGCCCCACCTCCTACCTGGAGGTATGGCTGCATGTGATCCTTCAACCCACCTGGCTTGAAGTTTTCCCCTACTGGAGGTCCCTGCATGAGTAGATGTCTCTACTCGATCTCCACTCAGCTTCCCCTGTTGTGGCTGCTCCACAACCTCCTGAAGCTGCTACCCCAATCGTGGCTCCTCCACAATCGTCTGAGACTTCTTCTCACTCTGCATGTTGAGAGGTAATATACCCTCCCTCTCAACCACCAAGTCTCCATTAGTTGCCTTGCTACTCAAGGCTTTGCATGCATCTTGAACCTCAAGGGCATATAGGTTCTTGACCCGTGAACCAATCTACTTCACCTATCTAATGATGATGTGTCTAAGGAAAACCTTTCCCTTACTGAAGACTACATCATAGCCTCTGTCTTCCAGCATTGCGATCGACACCAAGTTTCTCTTCAGTCCTGGTACATACTTGACATCGGTCAAGGTGAGGCGAGATCCATGCTCCCTCTAAAAAATAACCATGCCTACACTTGAGACACTATACTTCTCATCATTACCCATCGTTATGAGTATCTGGAGATCTTTCTCCTCCAAAGTACTGAACAAACTCTTGTCGTCGGTCATGTGGAAAGAAGCTCCACTATCAAGAAACCAACCACTTCCCACCATGGATGAAACCATGCATGTGAAGAGTGTGAAATCCAACTCAAACTGTGAAGCAAGTGCCTCACCTTCAGATCCTTCCTCGGATCCCTTCTTGGATTTCCTCTGTGGACAATTTGTAGCATAATGGCCCACCTCATGACAACGAAAGCATCGCACTTTTGATTTGTCAACCTTCTTCCCATCATTGGAAGAACTGGATTCGGAAAGAGAAACCTTCTCCTTCCCCTTCTTCACCTTACTCGCTAAGGCATAGTTCTCCTCATCATTCACGGATGAAGAACTGTCTCTCGCGCTTCGTCTGATCTCCTCCTACATCAAATCCGACCATAGTCATTCCAAGTCTAGCAGTTTCTCCCTTCCATTCATCGAGTCCTGGTAACTATGCCATCTTTTATGAAGGCCAAGGAGTGCTATACTCACCATATCCTCATCTGATGTCACGACCCCTACACTTGCAAGCTCATCCCTGCATGTGATGAGCTTGGTCAGATACATAGAGATCGTCTCATCCCTTTCACACTTGATCTTTCAAAGTTTGTCCTTCAATGCAAGCTTCCTCTGATCGCTGCTATTCTGATATAAATCTTTCAATGTTTTCCACATTGCATGTGGAGTCTCCTTCCCATGGAGGCTCAAGACAATGTCATCTCGCACTCCCTCCAAGAGAATTATCCTAGCTCTAGCAACACACTTCCTCCATTCCACCTGCTTAGTCTTGTCAGTAGGCTTAGGAATTTGTTGATCAATGAAATCCTTAAGGCCATTATCTTCCAAAACTGCCTCCATGTGATCCTTCCAAGCCATATAGTTTGAGCTGCCATCAAGGGCATACTCAGGTCTCAAACCATAGAACGTCATCGATGAAATAGATGTGATAAGAACTTGAGATCTATATCCCGAATAATAAACTTCGAATTTCTCCTGCTAGTATATTGGTCTTGCTTGATCACCTATGCTCCGATACCATGTAGAATTTTGTAGAATTTTTCTACAAATCAGCTAGCTCTGATACCATGTAGAATTTTTCTACAAATCAGATAGCTCTGACACCATGTAGAACTTTTTCTCACCTGTAGATCAACCTGGTAATGCAATGTACTAAAGAAAAACACTTGATCTACTTCTACAAACAATTTAGCGGAAGCTTAATCAACCATGAGCAACATCAATAAGAACACATATAACTGATAAGAAGGAATCAATCACACATAACACAAGATATATCCAGGGGAAAGCACCAGCATAAAATCCCAACCATGTATTATCAATCAAGTGGAAATCCTCTTCAACATACAAAAAGAATCAGCTCAACAGCTATCATGCTCTCTCTGTAATCAAAAGATCCTGATGATCTTCAATTAGAAGATATGTCTCATGAACCACCCAAGCCCTGTTTATATAGGTTTTCCCTATGGTCCTTACATAGTTTTCTTAGGAAATAATAGCAAAAGAATATGCTATTAATTCCAACATACCAAAAACAACCAATGGTCCAACTACGTATTCCTTAAGAACACTAGTTCCTCAACCATGCAAAAACTACTTACTAGAAATAGTTAAGCATCTGATAATACACTATCCCACATCTAATCTCAACTGGGTCTCTGACAGAACTGACATGCAACAATTATCCATGAGTGAATCCTCAGTTATCTAAAATAATAGTTGTCACATGCATGCAAGCATTAACAAACTATATTTTATTATTTTAACAACTTGTTAAAGTAATCTAACTGGACTTGATTAGTTAGAACTAAGTCAACTGATTCTCTTATTATAGAACTCATGCTTATTCCCTCAATCAATGGAGGAAACTCATGTGCATGCTCACAAAGACTTCAAATTCGAATCTCCTTAATTAATTAACTCAACTGAATTAATTAATTAATATTTCAAACTGCTGTTATGACAAAAATTAATTTTACTTCCTATAGATAGACTAGGGACTGCTATAAATAGGAAGCGACCCAGAAATGCTATTTTTATAACTTTCTATTTTTAGCAGTTTCACCTCTCACCTAATGTGGCCAATGACCTTACTAGCCAAACTGCTATTTTTAGACATGCTATTTTTAGCAGGTCTATTTTTAGCACATTCTAAATTTAACATTTCTTGTTGCACATTTTTCAAGAGAGAGTGTCCAATGAAGACTAGAAAAAGTCGGATCAGAAGGCAAAGAGCACAATACAATTGTGTGTCTCAGATTCCATATTGTTAAATGTATTAGTGGAAGCTACGACGAAGGCTTTGTGGGACAAGTTAGGGACTTTATACCAATCTAAGTCTCTAGTGAATAAATTGTTCCTACGAAAAAAGTTGTATAACCTGAGGATGAAAGATGGAGACTCGGTGACAGAGCATCTGAATGCATTTAATACTATGGTAAGTCAGTTATCATCTATTGATATTAAAATTTCAAATGAAGATAAGTGCATCAGTTTGTTGTGTTCTCTACCAGATTGATGGAATAGTCTAGTTATTGCAATAGGTAGCAATGCAACTGCCTTGCAGTTTGATGAAATAATCTCATCCTTGTTGACGGAGGAGATGAGAAATAAAAATATGGAGAGCCAAAGTGGTGATGCCTTGTCTGTACGAAGAAGGTCCCAGAACAGAAACAAAAATAATTCATTGAGTGGGAGATCTAAATCTCCAAGAAAACCAGTAAAGCTGGTGTGTTGGAAATGCGGAAAGGAAGGGCACTACAAAAGGGAATGTAAATCTAAAGCTCTTGATAAAGGAAAGGGATCTAATGATGCTCCTTCTGCAAAGGTGAAAACCACCTCAGATGAAGGTGGGGATGTGTACTTGGCTTCTTCAAATACACATGTAGATCATGAGGCATGGTTGATTGACTCAGGTGCATCCTTTCACTTCACTCCCCATAGAGAGTGGTTCTGTGAGTATGAGAAATATGATGGCGGTGATGTATTCTTGGGGGATGACAGAAGGCTAGAATCGTTGGTCGTGGAAAAGTAAAGTTGAAGTTGCAAGGTGGAAGGGTTAGAACACTTCCGGGTGTTCTGCATATTCCTGCATTAGCCAAAAATCTAATTTCTATAAGCAAGTTGGATGATGCAGGTGTAAAAACAATGTTCGAGAAGAATAACTGTAAGATGGTTCAGGGAGCACTGGTATTGATGCGGGGAGTTCAGATTGGAACTTTGTACAAGCTGCAAGGTAGCACTGTTGTTGATGGGTGCAACAACTCTGTGGTTCCTAAAAAGTGGAGCAGAAAATCTAGTGGTATTTGGAGAGAAGACCATGTTGTGACAACAAAGGCTTGGACATATTGGAGAGAAGGGCCTTTGAATACTTCATGGTAAAGGTATCGTAGAAGGTATGAGTAATAGCTCTCTAGATTTTGATTTCTATGAAAAGTGTGTATATGGGAAGCAAAATCGGGTGAATTTCCCCTATGGTGGTAAGAGGGCAAAACAGATATTAGAGCTTGTGCCCAATGATGTGTTTGGACCTGTGAAGGTTCCATCGCTGGGTAATTCTGTGTACTATGTATCATTTATAGTTGATTTCTCAAGGAATACATCGCGATATCTCCTTAAGAAGAAATCTAAAGTCTTTGACAAGTTTAAAGAATTTAAGGATCTGGTGGAAAATCAGACAGAGAAGAAGATAAAGGTGCTGAGGACAGATAATAGTGGAGAGTTTTGCAGTAAGGAATTTGAAGAATTCTATAAGAAGTGTGGTATAGCACGATAGAAGACTACTCCATATACACCTCAGCAAAATGGAGTTGCAAAAAGAATGACCAAGATGTTGATTGAAAGGGCAAGAAGCATGCTCAGTGGTGTTGGGTTAGGACATGAATTCTGGGTAGAGGTGGTGGAGACAGCATGTTTCTTGGTCAACAGATCACCTTCACCAGTGTTGGAGGATAAGATTCTCCAAGAGGTATGGATTGGTAAGAAACCCTCTCTTTCACATCTGAGGGTATTTCGATGTGATGCATATGTACATGTTCCAAAGGAGAAACAAACCAAGTTGGATAGTAAATCTGAAAAGTGCATTTTTATTGGGTATAAGGATGGCTTAAAGGGTTATAATCTTTGGAACCCAGTAACAAGGAATGTTGTGTATAGCCGAGATGTGGTGTTCAGAGAGGTGAAAATTGTTATTAAACATGAAGTCCAACCAAAGGAACCTAAGAAGATAGAGCTTGATCTAAAGGAGGAAGAATCAAACTCTACAACCGAGGAGGAATTAGAAGATGAAGAGCCACAAACTCCGGGTGTGAGAAGATCAATTCGAGAAAGAAGACAGCCAAAAAGGTACAGTCCATTTGCTTTATGTTCAAATTTTTCTTTATCTATTACTGATGATGATCCCAAAACTATGAAAGGAAGCAGTAGATTCAGAGGATGGAAAACTCTAGAAAGAGGCCATGGTTGATGAAATGGCATCTTTGCACAAAAATGAGGCTTGGGATCTGGTGGAGTTGTTGGCTGGAAGTAAACCCATTGGCAGAAAATGGGTGTTCAAGAAGAAGACAAATGCAGAAGGAAAGGAGGAGAAATACAAAGCTCGGTTGGTAGCAAAAGGTTATTCCCAGGTGTCGGGAATTGATTTTGGTGATATTTTTTCTCTTGTTTCCAAGGTAACTTCTATTAAATTACTTTTATCTGTTGCTGCTGCTTTTGATTTTAAGGTAGAACAGATGGATTTGAAGACAACATTTCTTCACGGGGATCTGGAAAAGGAGATCTACAAGAAGCAACCTAAAGGCTTTGCGGTGAAGGGTAAGAAAGAACTAGTATACAAGTTAAAGAAGTCTCTGTAAGGGTTAAAACAGTCACCAAGGATGTGGTATCAAAAATTTGATACATTAATACAAGGACTTGGCTTAGCCAGAAGCAAAGTGGATCACTGTGTGTATTTTAAATTAATTGGTGATTGTGTTATTTATCTAGTCTTGTATGTGGATGATATGTTGCTGGTTGGAAAAGACAAAGAAATTATCCAGGATTTGAAGATCCATTTGTCCTCCAAATTCGACATGAAAGATCTTGGTGCTGCAAACTATATTTTGGGCATGGAAATTAAAAGAGATCAGACAAAGAGGAAGCTCTGGTTAAACTAGAGGAAGTATGTCGAGACAATATTGTAGAGGTTTAATATGCAGGATAGTAAACCAGTGAAGGTTCCTATTCTTGTATGTGTAAAGTTATCTATTGAACAGTGTCCTAAGGCACAAGAAGAGGAAGAGGATATGTCTTGTGTTCCATATACAAGTGCAGTCGGTAGCCTGATGTATGCGATGGTCTATACTAGACCAGACATTGCACATGCAGTGGGAGCATTGAGCAGGTTTATGTCAAAACCAAGGAAGGAGCACTGGATAGTAGTGAAGCAGGTTTTTAGGTATTTCCGTGGCACTAGTGATTATGGTTTGTGTTACCAAGGAAGACCAGGATTAGACAGAGTGTTGGATATTTGTGGCTTTGTTGATGCAGACTGGGTTGGAGATATGGATCATAGAAGATATGCAAGTGGGTATGTGTTTAACCTATTTGGAGGTGCAGTCAGTTGGATGAATAAGAAAAAATCTATAGTGGCACTATCAACTATAGAGGCAGAATACATGGCAGCCACTCATGCAAGCAAGGAAGCGGTTTGGTTGTAGATATTGTGTTCAAGTATGGGGTTAGTACAGGGAGTTATAAGGATAGACTGTGACGGCCAAAGTGAAATTTTCTTGGCAAAGAACCCTGCATATCATTCAAAGACAAGGCACATTGATGTTTAGTATCACTTTCTGAGGGATATGATAGAAGACAAAAAGGTGTTGCTGGTAAAGGTGGACACTTTGAAGAATACTGCAGATGTATTGACAAAATTTGTGAGCTCTGAGAAGTTCTCTTGGTGTAGACAAACAATGGGCATTGCAGGGCTGGATAAATGACTAAGCTCTCTTGTGTCCCCTTGTGGAAAGAAAATAACAAGTGGGAGAATGTTGGGTTGTGTTATATTCTTTCCACGACTAGCCCATGTAGTTAACAGGGGGGTTAGAAGGGGGGCGGAGCCCGCCCCCTTCATTGTACCGATTGCATAGCGGGGGGAGTCATAGGGGGTTTGAGAGGTGCAAGTAACCCCACTCTATGGGGTCCGGGGCAATGCCTCGGAAAATTTTGGTTTTGGACCCTATGTTAGGTTGGGTGGACCTACCTATGGTTTTGTGCATGTTTTTCACACATGGGTTTGGACGTGATGGTTTTTCGGTCCATGGTTTTAGATGCAATGGTTTTTGGTCCATGGTTTTGGACGCGATGGTTTTCGATCCATGGTATTGGATGCTTCAGCATGTATAAATATGTATTGTAACATTGAAAGAAATATAATGAAAAATCGAGCTGGTAGTCCCAGTTTTTGGATCCAATGGAAAATCTCTGTGTATATGTGTTTTATGTGTTATTCTCTCACATTGTTTATTTTCTGTGTTTTATAATTCGTATGCAAGTAATTTCTATACAGGGTTAAAACCTACACATTTTTTGCCAATGGGTTTCCTTCCAATTGGAAACTCCACCAGATCCCAAGCCTCACTTTTGTGCAAAGATGCCATTTCATCAACCATGGCCTCTTCCTAGAGTTTTCCATCCTCTATATCTACTGCTTCCTTCACAGTTTTGGGATCATCATCAGAAATAGATAGAGCAAAATTTGAACATAAATAAGATGGACTATACCTTTCTGGCTGCCTTCTTTCTTGAACTGATCTTCTCACAACCGGAGTCTGTGCCTCTTCATCTTCTGATTCCTCTTCTGTTGTGGAGTCTGATTCTTCCTCCTTTAGCTCAAACTCTATGTTCTCAGGTTCCTTTGAAGGGACTTCATGTTTAATAACATCTTTCACCTCTTTGAACACCACATCTCGGTTGTACACAACTTTCCTTGTTATTGGGTTCCCACAAGGGCTTCACTTGGGGAGCAATACCATACCAATGGGTTCATATTCGGGGATATTTATAAAGGAAAAATGACATAATGTATTGGGGGATATATAGAGGGGAGAGGGGTTTTATATTAGCAGGTATAAAAAATGGAGTCCAAAGTTAATGAAAAAATATAAATGGGTATAAAAAATGTTAATGAAAAAATGGATACCTACAATATCTAGTGAAAGTAGGGGTTTTTAAATTGGGAAGGTGTATTGGGTTTGTATTGGTAGGGGGTTAAATAATGTGATGTTTAGAAGTATTTTCCAATATGTAGTCAAATTAAGGATATTGTTTAATATGCCATGAATGCACGTGATATTTCAGAGGTTCATTGAGTGAAGCCCCCATGTGGGTTCCAAAGCTTATAACCCTTTAAACCATCCTTATACTCAATAAAGATGCACTTTTCATATTTACTATCCACTTTGTTCTTTTCTCCTTTGGAACTTGTACATATGCATCACATCCAAATACCCTCATATGTGAAAGAGAGGATTTCTTACCAGTCCATGCCTCTTGTGGAGTCTTATCCTCCAACACTGATGAAGGTGATCTGTTGACCAGGTAACATGCAGTCTCCACCGCCCCTTGCCCTTTCCATCAACGTCTTGTTCATTATTTCTGAAACTCCATTTTGCTCAAGTGTGTATGGAGTAGTCTTATGTTGTGCTATACCACACTTCTTATAGGATTCTTCAAATTCCTTCTTGCAAAACTCTCCACCGTTATCTATCCTCGACACCTTTATCTTCTTCTCTGTCTGGTTTTCCACAAGAGCCTTAAATTATTTAAACCTGTCAAAGAATTCAGATTTCTTCTTGAGGAAATATATCCATGTATTCCTTGAGAAGTCATCTATAAATGATACATAGTACACAAAATTACCCTGTGATGGAACCTTCACAGGTCTAAACACATCATTTTGCACAAGCTCTAATATACGTTTCACCCTCTTACCACTAGAGGGGAAACTCACTCGATTCTGCTTCCCATATACACAATTTTCACAGAAATCAAAATCGAGAGAGCTATTAGTCATGCCTTCTACCATACCTTTACCATGAAGTATTTGAAGGCCCTTCTCTCCAATATGTCCATTCCTTTGATGCCATAGCATGGTCTTTTCTCCAGAGACCACTTTTCTACTCCACTTTCATGAACCACATAATTGTTGCATCCATCAATAATAGTGCTACCTTGCAGCTTTTATAGAGTTCCAATCCGAACTCCCTGCATCAATACCAGTGCTCCCCGAACCATCTTGCAGGTATCTTTTTCAAACACTGTTTTACACCTTCATCATCCATCTTGCTTACAGAAATTAGATTTTTGGCTAATGCAGGATATGAAGAACACCCAAAAGTGTTCTATTCCTTCCACCTTGAAACTTCAACTTGAATTTTCCATGACCAATGATTCTAGCCTTCCTATCATTCCCCAAGAAGACATTGTCACCATCATATTTCTCATACTCGCAGAACCACTCTCTATGGGGAGTGAAGTGAAAGGATGCACCTGAGTCAATCAACCATGCCTCATGATCTACATGTGTACTTGAAGAAGCCAAGTACACATCCCCACCTTCATCTGAGGTGGTTTTTGCCTGAGTAGAAGGAGCATCATCAAATCCATTTCATATGTCAGGAGCTTTATATTTAAAGTCCCTTTTGTAGTGCCCTTCCTTTCTGCATTTCCAGTACACCTTTGCATGTTTTCCTGGAGATTTAGATCTCCCTCTAGATTTAGATTTCCCACTTGATGAATTATTTTTATTTATATTCTGGGACCGTCCTCATACAGATAAGACATCACCATTCTGGCTCTCCATATTTTTCCATCTCATCTCCTCCATCAGTAAGGATGAGACTATTTCATCAAACTGCAAGGTAGTTGCATTACTACCTATTGCAATAACCAGACTATCCCATGAATCTAGTAGAGAACAAAACAAACGGATGCAGTTATCTTCATCTGAAATTTTAATATCAATAGATAATAACTAACTTGCCACAATATTAAATGTGCTTAGATGCTCTGTCACCAAGTCTCCATCTTTCATCCTTAGGTTATACAGCTTTTTCCGTAGGAACAGTTTATTCACCAGAGACTTAGATTGGTACAAAGTCCTTAACTTGTCCCACAAATACTTCGCTGTAACTTCCCCTGATACATTCAACAATACTGAATCTGAGACACACAATCGTATTGTGCTCTTTGCCTTCCAATCCAACTTCTTTGATTCTTCATCGGACACCCCCATTGGTTTAGTACCCAAATCTACTCGGATCCACTGATCTTTGTCCACCAACAGAGCCTCCATATTGAGTTTCCACAACTCAAAACTCTGACCATTAAATTTCTCGATCTCTATCTTTCCATTGTTTGCCATCTTCTTTCACCACCAGAATCGATCCCGTAGATCTCCCACTGAACAGGGTCTACCACAGGCCCGAGCAAAACCCCTCAGGAACAAAGACATCCCCTTGAAGCCAAAACAACTTTGATACCAAATGTAAGTTTTAATCCTGTATAGAAATTACTTGCATACGAATTCTAAAAAATAGAAAATAAAGAAAGGCAAGAGCATAACACATAAAAAAATAAACACAGATATTTTCCCCTGGATCCCAAAACCAGGACTACCAGATTGATTTTTCATTATGTTCATTTCAATGTTACAATACATATATATACATGTCGAAGCATCCAATACCATGGACCGAAAACCATCACACCCAAAACCATGTGTGAAAACCATGCACAAAACCATAGGTAGGTTCGCCCACCTAATATAGGGTCCCAAAAAAATTTCCCCAAGGAACTACCCCGAAACCCATAGAGGGGGGCTAACCGACCCTCTCAAACCCCCTATGACCCCCATGTTGTGCAATCAATGCAATGAAGGAAAGAATATAATACAACCCAACAATTTGTGTGTATGGGATTGATGGTTTTGAGAAAAACTAAAACCAACGTTTGTGTGCATTTCTTATTGGTCTCTACAAGGTTGAGCTCATTATATATTTTCACAAGACTACTCTAGTACAAGGACATGTTGTCTAACCTTTGCACTCTTGTTATTTATTCTCCACTTGATGGTACCACAAAGTATGGTTTGACTCTCTAGCTTAAAGCATTCACAAATCCATGACACCAAAGCCATTCAACATCACATTGGCATCATCACTAGTTTGCTCCTACTCTTGGAAGGAATAAGTATTCCATCAATGAGAAACTCATCTAGATGAGCATCATCAATATCTAAAGCTCCCAAGTTGGAAAATACCTTTTCAATTGTTCACTTCCATATTTCATATCTTCGATAGTGCTTCCCACAATATCAACAACTCCCACTTTCTTAGCTAGAGATTCAACCCAACCCGCAAAAAAAGAAATGCAACACAACCCGACCCTAAAAAGTAAATAGGAGTTTGACTTGCTTAGTGTTCAAGTCTTGGACAAAGAACACACACTTGTGCTAATACTGTCAACAAAGGAAATTCTAGCCTATTAAAAATATCAATTCAGTCAAGAGAAAGAAAAGGTTACACCAGAAAAAATAAAATTTACATAACTTGTTAATTTAGTATTACTATTGATAAGAGATATAAGGTACCATTGATTTTCCCATAATTGAATCCTACCATCTATGGAGACCAAGGAATGTTAGGATATCACCCCATGTCCATGTCATGTCCACTAGGATTTATGGAAAACCTAGAATGATTTAGGATCCCCTATTCATGGAGACCCCAAATGTGACATATCCCTCTATGACTAACTATTAAATTTTGTATATATGTTTACATATTTAGCCAATGTAAAGACAACCTGATTATTTTAGAACGTGTGAAGCCCAGCCTACCAATGATTCGTTGGTGAGGGAGAAACTAATTTCAATTAAGTGTCTAAAGAATCTTTTTAGTCATACGTTGTATCCATAACTTCAACAAGGGAACACAATGTACATATCTTTCATCTCATAAGGCTAACTCAGTCAAAACGAGAAGGCTAAAAACTACTTGTTGTAAGTTAAGGAACATAACTTTGAAGTTGGAGCTTAGCTTCAAATTTCACATACTAACTAAACTTGTATCAACTTCCCTATCTCCTATTTAGAGGAAGCAGATATTTTGTAGCTTTTTTACATGATGATATAATAGAAAATGCAAAGTGTGATAGGTGATGGGGCAAATGAATGTCTTGAACAAACCTATAGGCATATTTTGTTTGTGACAACAAACACAATGCTGAGATAGACTTATCTTAGCTTCAAATTGTGCAAACTAAACAAACTCATATCAACTTCCCAATTTCTTATTAGAGGAAGAAAATATATTGTATCTTTTGTACATGATGATATCATACAATGTGTCAAGTCACAACTATTGGGGCAAATAAATGTATATCCCATAGATGTATTTTTGTCACAACAAATAAGCTTTTGAGATAGACCTAAAAGCTGAGGTTATGAGATTTTTAGCTAGCACTGAGTTCTCCAGAGGAGATGGCTATGGGTTAAGAATTTAAAATTTTAAACTAATACAGTTTACAATAGGTCAATTGGGCTTAACCTGAGTGATAATGAGGTAAAATTGTTACCCAAGTGGTTTCCCCAAGGATATGTTACCTCAAAAAAAAAGAAAAAATAGTCGAGTTTACAACTTGTAACCATGAATGATAGCTCAAATATTTCTGACTTTGACAAGAAATCAAACAATACTCAGGAAAAGATAAATGAAGACCACAAGAATCTTGTCCAATTTTGAGTATGTGATTTGTGTTTCCATCAAATTCCACTTTTTGCACGAAGAGCCAAACACTAGGTCGTGTGCATCAAGTTTATACACTCTCCATGATTTACATGCCCATCAAAGTCCAGTTTTTCAAGATGTGCCAAACACAAGGTCCTATGAATTTTTAAAATATGAAGCTCCTAGGTTGGAAACTACCTTTTCAATTGTCTCAATTGGAGATATGGTTCATTTTCATCTTTAAGATATTAGATAGTCCTTCCCACAATATCAACAACTCCCACTTTGTTAGCTATCTCCATACTTGTATCTACCAGTTGCATGTAGTTCTTATGATCTAGAACCATCCTTCTAACCCATGGATAAATGTAGATAATAATTTATAGACAATTAATAAAGCATCCTCCAAGAATTGCAAGCACCTTTACAAGGATGTCCACATCTTAGTCTGTCTCAACTAAAACATGCATTAAACATAAACAAGCGTAGCACTACGATCAACAATTCTGCCCAAAAGATCTATATGATTCTCATATACTTTTTCATGTTTGTTTTTCAAAATTGGAGTCAGGTGAGGTTAAGTAGATAAAGATTTTTAGACTTAGACGAGAAAAATACTCAGGAAAAGATAAATGTATACCATGGATATAATCAATTACAGACAATTAAAAAAGCATCCTACATCTTAGTCCATCTCAACTAAAATAGACATTAAACATGAATGCACATTCTAAAGGGTAAGATGAATTTTTATCTTCGTTGCAAGGGGACACTTAGAAAATTTCAATATAAAATCATTAAAAAAAAATTGTTGAGGCTACAATTATAACTATAACATGTTCTATTCTAAACAAACATTACTAGTTCCAGTCAATTATAGATATTATTAGACTCATCTTCTAATGTAGGATAAGTAGCCATAAGTACATCTTGATATCCTATGTAAAGTGAGTTATAAATCTTCCAATAGACCTCACGCAATTTTCTTGCAAGGTGAAGTAATCCTTGCAGGCAATAGTTTAGAATTACTACTAGTGCTAATGCAGGCACAATAGAATCTACAAGCACCTCCTTGTAAGAAATTCTTGACCTCTTCTCAATGTACCTATCAAAGTGGTTATATAGACTCTTGATATTCCTATGGCTTTGATGGCAGTGGATGACCTAAACTTGACACGAGTTAGCATGGGCACCAAAAATTTTGAGGGTTTTGCATTTGGGTGTGCATTGAATAGCCAAGAGTTTACAAAGGTTGTAATAATGGGGCTTGATAGGGGTAACTCTTCATTAATTTATTAGTTACACCACGAGATAGGTCACATATATTCATATTGCCTTACTCCTACAAATTATATTGAATATAGCTCAATGTTTTTTAGCAAACATGTAGCTCGCAAAGGTAAGTATCTAGTAAACATGCCTTGCATAAATGCAACGAACGTAGGTGTGATTTTTTTTATTTTCCTACCCAAAAAATAGTCCATGGTACCTGGTTTAACCAAATAGAATTCTAGGTTGAATTATTTGGTAGCGAAAATCACATTCATGGTTCCAATCACATTGTTATGCTGAGTATAGACTGATCTTCCTCTGTCTATCATGGAATAAGGAGAAGACCTCTATTCTCCAAAGTGTACAACTACCTCGGGTTCAAAGGACTTGAAATCCTCTACAAGGAAATCAAAATCACAAACATCTCCCACAAAGAGGTCAAGTTGTTTGCCAGAGACTTACTTCCATCTCTTTATTCTCTTCTAAATTGAGACAATGGGAGTTAGAGAGTTGATCCCAAGTTGTTGGTCAAACAACATACAGAGAATTCTATCAACAATGGCAACTTGGTATCCTCTGTTTGAGAGATGCAAATATGTCACCCATCCACAGTAACCATCCCCTCCTACAACCATTACTTTCTTCCCTTTACCTCCCCCTTCCATGGTAGGGGATGTTGTTTTCACTTATTTCTCCTTCACAACAACAACCCTCGGGGAAAATTTGGCAACATTTCTTCTACTGCACTATCTTTTAAACAAAGATAAAGATATAAACCTACCACATCCAAACAAGGCCTCTTGCTTCCAAAATGAAATAGAACTCTGCCCTCTTCTAAAGGAAATTGCATTAGCAGGCATCATGATAGTGCTAGTAGCATCCAAATGAGGCTTAATGCAAGCCATTTAATTGAAACAAGAAGCAGTCGACAATGTCTGTGACATGGATTCATAGTTGAAAGCTAGTGTTTACCTAACATAATAGAGAAATGGTACCTCAGTCTTGAACTGGGCTACATGTGAGAATTAGTACATATAGAAAAGATAATCACAGTCATTTTACACAGAAGATCTACATGACAGAGGTGCATATGATTATTTGGAGTCATATTGGTCCTCCATATTTGGTTATTTGAAGTGATCTAGAACAAACCAAAAGCTTTCCCCCTGACCTGATAGAGAAGCTTCAAAAGAAACTTGAGACCTAATGTCTACCAAATGAATGCAAAATGATAAAAACTATGGTTTGGCCCTAGGGAAGTTGAACATCAACTACTCACAACTGCAATTTCTAGCCTAAATATTAGCAAGAGCAAAGTACCAAATGCAGATTTTAAACATTGTAAGCCAAGTAACAACATTTTTGTAACTTATGCCTATACAAAAAACAAAATCCCAACTAGTAATCTTACTCGTGAAGCAAACCGAAGAACATTTTGTCATATTGAAGGCAAATGCGGCTTGCCCACAATCACCTACGAGCAGGAATCAATGTTAACAGAGGAATATGTTTTTCTCTCGAAAGTTGATAGAGTTAGAAACCATATAGAGCAATTTTATTCTTCAGTAACAATAGGAATAAATGTTCAGTGACAATAAACGACTGAAACTAATGCAAGATAGAGGAAGGGAAACTTCCTTAGTAGCAAAAAGCAAAATAAGAGAGGGAATATTTTCTTAAAATAAATAAATTTAAATAACATTTAAAATAATAATTTTAAAAATAATAGATAATATTTAAAATAATAATATTTAATCTATAAGGTTAAATTATGTACAATCTGTAAAGAAAAATTTGGTCAAACACAACACAAAAAAAATGAATGCCTAATCTGGGGATAATAAAAGTATTATTATCCATTTTAAGTCTAGATTTAACAAGTGTTGAGAGGGATCAAATATCTTATAACTCAAGAAAGGTTTTCACCTCAAGAAATATGATTTCTTTAGGCTTTTGGTAGATCTGGAGTTAAGAGGGATCTTGGCTAGTGTAATTATTAATTATAATTATAAATATTAACTTTATTTCTTTTATTTTTATTTTATTTTTATGTAATTTGACCTAATCAAAATGTTTACATAGCATAAGAGGACATGACATTACAATATCTCTTCCCTACTGGGCTAGAGAGGTCTATGTATCTTTCCATTTGAGCAAAAGGAGGTCACTTGACATAGAGGCTATATCTAATGATCAAGGCCTAGAGAGTGATAATGTTGGCCTAAGGGCATCAATAAAAACTATAGAAGACCTCTCTAATGCAATCAAGTATGTTGATATAAGGAGGGAAAGGGGACATGAGGTCTACACATAAGGGAAATATCCCCCAACCCTTAACGAGGTGATAAATATCTTCAAATCTGTGAATAATGTTATCAATAAACTTAAGTGTAGGTAGCTCATTTTTTTCAGAGAACTTCACTTAGAGCTCAAAATATTTTATTAGAAGCTAGTTGTAGGTTAGAAGGCCTCCACATGTGTTGTTAAGAGACACAAAGCAAGAAGAGGTAGATATACCACATTCCTCTAGGGTATAAGATAATATGATTTCCCCTTAACATTGTCATGAAGAATATTATGATATAAGAGTAGAAGAGCTAGATAACCATATCATGGACTTAGATCAAGTAAAATGAACAAGTATTTTTTCCTGGAGCATCCACTTGAGGTAGAAAAATGAAAAGATGATGTCAAATGTAGAATTTTCTTGAAATTCTGCAACTACTATAGTGAACAATCTGAAAAGTGAAAACTAGTTTCTTTTCACTAAAACACAGAATTTATGTACTTCAAATTTGCAATGGAATAGAAACAGAAATAACAACAATCACACAATTCAAAACACAATTTTTTTCTAGGGAACCCAACTGGGAAAACCCTCTACTTGCTTGAGAATTTTATTGAAGAAAAAAGACTGAGTAATAGATCTCTTACAAAATAATTATTTCAATTAAAAAACACACTTGTTTTCCCTGCTTGTTCTAAGCATGAAGCCCTTGCAAGACTATTGATCTTTGTTGTTCTCTACAAATTTGTGCACAAGCTTCTTTTGCACACTCTTCCTCTCACAAGCTTCATGCACAACCCTCTGCAACCTTCTCACAAACCTGTGAGCTCTATTATCTTGTCTCACCAACTCATGCTCACAAGACAATAATCAAATTGTGCCTTCGTTCCTCCTTATAAGCACTTCGATTGAGCTACTACTAGCAAGTTGTATTTGAGGAAAGTCGAACTATTGATTGATTAGTTAACAAATGCTCACTAATTTTGCTAACTCTTCCTTTGTATAATTTAAGGGCCTGACTCAATTAACTCATCCTTTACCCAAAAAAACTCACACTAGAAGACAATAAACTTCATCTTCCACTAATTATCACTAGACAATTGCTTCTTGCACTCCTAAATTTTAGTAATTCACCCTAAAGTCTAGGAGCTTGTCCCACTTTTTAGGAATTAGCTCCTAACTCATAAGATCTTGTGCATGCTCAAGGAGAAAATCATTGTGGTTCCTTTGATTAAGGAACAAATCAAGCAACCTTTTCTCGCTAACATTTTCAACACTCCCTCTTAGTGATGACATTGTTCTTGGAAGAACCTCCTCCACCTGGATCTGTCTCCAAGAAATGTACTTAGTCCTTCACTATAATTGTACTTAGGGATCCTCTGGCAGACCTATAACAGTTCTCCCACATGTATACATGTTGCCAATAACTATGTCCCATACATGGACTGGATCCTGCACTGCAACTGGCATTTATATCATTTACTAACTAAAATGACATAATGGATTACCTTAGGAGACTTCGTATCTTCCTCTTGATTTTAAGCCCGCGATTGGCGGTTTTCAAGCCTATTCATTTTGTTTCTATTTTATTCTCTGTTAGCAATCATTTTCCCTGTAATTTGTATTCTGAATTAATTCAACAAATATCAATAGACAAATGACCAGAAAGAAAATTGGTTCCATACTGTTTAGCGAATATAGTTTGGTATTTTTTAACTTTTTCGTTTAGAGGCCCCATGCATCTATACTATTATAATGTAAACAGGAAGTGGCTATCAGTGGTGAAAGAACAAATATTAAGATATGTTGATTTAATTACATTCAAATTATGAATAAATAAAACAAATTGAATAGTTTGATTTAACATGGGTCAAATTTCACCATCACTCCAAATTAGTGGCACAAGCTATTAATTAATGGAAAGAGAAAGCCACATTCTTTATTTTATACCACACATATACATCAACACGAGATGCTTTATCTCATACCAACACAAACACATCAAAAGTATCTTATGAAAACTTCTTTTAAAAAAAGGGAGTAACACCAACATGCACCTACACAATTTTTTGTCTAAGCAGCGACCATCTGCGTGGGTACATAATCAGATGGCAAGGACAAGGCCACACATGGTTTCTCCTTCAATTTCATAGCACTCGCCTCCCAGATAGGGGAATGTAGGTCAAAGCAATGAAGGGTTAAATTATGTCACAATGATTATTGTGCTGAAATATTTTCTAACTTCTGTGATTATCCCATTCTCTAAAGTCTAGACTGAAATCAATATGCGGTTTTATCTTCGCGACCTTCCATGAACACCTTGTTACTGAGAGCAGGAACGATGTGAGTCATATCTAGAAATTAATTAATCAATCAATGAAATGGTTGATGCTAATAAAGAAACAAACAATAAATTGAAATGGTGAGGTCTAAGTGGAATGAAACACACTAGCACTTGTTATTTCTAATAATATGTGGATTCAAATAACAGATATCGTGAATTCATATAGTTAATACATGAGTGGATATATGAAACTCAAAAATGTTTGGAAATCCCATATTTTCATCCAATAAATAATTATAAGATGAAAAATATTACTACATTATTAAATCAATACCATCCATAATTTCTCATATTTTACAGAATGAAAATTGATATAAGCCAATTCCAATGTAGACCATGTCTATTGAAGTAATGAGCTGCAATCCTTAAATTATAAACTTGTGAGTAAGGAGTTGCAATCCTTAAATTATAAACTTGTATTCTTAAGTGGTATAACAAAAATTATGTATAGGTGGTCATAAAACTTCATAGAATTAGATGTATCCCCATTCTATCTACATTGTTTTCCACAAAATGAAAGTTCTCCATACTTTAATGGTGGACTGAGCTTGTCAATGCCGATTACTCATCTAGTCATTTCTAGTACACTAAAAATCTTGATCTAGTCATTTCTAGTACACTAAAAATCTTGAAATTTGAGAATTGTAATTACAAAAATCCTTACCAAATTTTATCAAAATCTTAACGCAATTTCTACAATTTCCCAAAAAAAAACAAAAAACTAGAAACAATAAAAACAAAAACAAAACCAAAAAACAAACTAAAACTATCACGATCTGTTAAGACTATGGCTTAAATTCGGCTCCATAAACCGATCTTTAAACCTTTACGCTGAACAGCCGCGCTCAATTAAAGATTCAGCGAACTTTAACCTCTGCGCTCGATGGGCTTAAGCTCAGTTCCGAGCCATTTCACCATAGTGAGCGACTTTCTTTGCTTCCGCAATCCCTTCGCTAGTCTTCCAACTGGTTAGGCAGACCCTTATTAAACCATTCACAGGTTTATAACCATTACAGGCACATCAATGGCGAGAGGCACACACGTACAGGAATGAAGATATTAATATTTACCTCATATTGATATGAACACAGTACATTAATTCTGCATTTTCCAAACCAACTCTGTAACTCCCAATTGGCCTGATTGTATAAAAATGGGCACCCTCAGCCCTACCACCTCTGTATTTTCAAATCCTATGGCAACCTATGCTGATTTTCAAACCCTATAGGCTTGCTTCTTCTTTTTTTTCCTAATTATTTGATATTATTTTTCTAATTAATTTTAAAAATTATAATAAAAATATTTTAAATAGAAAATTTTATAAAAAAAAAATTATTATTAAAATTTCCCAAACACCTAAAATATATTCAATTGACAAAATTGAAACTAAACTCTATAAAATAAATCTATCTTCATTTTACATTGTATTTCACAAAATGAATTGTTTAATCTATTCTTAATATCGATATATGATATGTGTATTTTTATGGAAAATTTTAATTATTGAAATTTATTTTAAAGTTTATGGAAATTAGTGAGAAAAATTAGCCCGCTTACCAATATTAGCCCCTAAAATTTTCCCTATATACTTTAATGTCTTTCATGATAGACAAAAATTGTGAAGTACTTTTTGGTTAGCCTTACTTTTTCATCTTGAAATATATAAGTGTCGTAGAGGCTTCTAGATGAAAATTGGCATGGGCATCGTAAATTTGTGGGGAAAGCCAAAAATAATTGGAATCCATTATTTATTTTTCTTCGAAAATTTGTGATTTCAAATTTCAATATTTTTTCAAATTTTATCAAAATCTCACCTAAATTTCCAGATTTTCCGAGCAATTTAAAGTCCAGTTAAACTACGACCGAAAGATTCCTCGAAATAGTGGGCAGCATGGGGCCCATGGGCTTACGTTCGAATGACGCTTTCTTCGGATACCAAACTTGCACGTCAAAAATGTGTAAAGTCATCAAGTGTGTGCATTTAAGTGTCCCCTCCACCGTAACGGTTACATTACGTGATGGTGGCTAATACTCGTTGAGAAATTCATTTGGCCAAATCACGTCGTTAAACCACATGGCATGCCCCCGCTTATCTGGCTTGAAACATCAATTACAAGGAGCCTGAAGTATACACATAGACAGATACTCAGCATCTCATTGACCTTATAGATCCATCTAAAAAATTCTCAAGTAAAAATATAATCCAAGGGTTTAAAACCGCCCCAAAAAAAATTCTTCTAACTAAAACATAGGCGAGTGTTCAAATTTTAACCTATATTGCCGAAGCTATTTATAAAAGGTGTAATTTAATTTATAGATAAAATGGTTTTTTTAATGAAATATTTGCTGGTTAATTTTAAGTAAAATCTAGTAACTAGATTTTAATTCATTTAATCTCTATAATTCCAGCGCCTCAAAAGTTTTTAGGGCGTTAAATTCATTTATTCATTCAAAAATCTATTTTAAACAATAAAAATCAATTTCTTACTTAAATAGAATCACCAAATTTCAATGACAAAAATTATTTAGTTAAACTACATCTTCATTAAATAGTATATTGCTATTATAATATTATAAATTCTTTTTTATTTTTAATAAAAAAATAATTTTAATGTTATTATTAGTATAGTATGACCAAAGTTTTTATTTATTTAGATATTTAAAAAGCCTTTTATTTACATGCATTATGAAATATATTTTGTTATTTTGTATCTTTTTGGTTTATAATTAACATAAAATTATTTTGATATAGAATTTTTATGAATTTAAAAATGATAGGTTTAATTATAAATTTATTAAATTTAAATGATCAATTTATTTTTATTTTTTATTTTTATGGATATGGAGTGTTTATATATATATATATATATGGGGATTCAATGCCTTCAATATTTGGTCACACAATTTAATTTGCAATTTCAATAATTTTTTGTTTTTTAAACAAATTAATTATAATAATTTATTTTTTTCAATAACTTTATATGATATATACATAGTTTTTTTAACCATAAATAGTTTATGATGATGGTGGTGGTTAACGTCCATTGAGATCAAACTTTGGTTTATCAAACCTAAAGATAAATAGTTTATGATGATGGTGGTGGTTAACGTCCATTGAGATCAAACTTTGGTTTATCAAACCTAAAGAAACGAATTATTTAGTTTGATTTAAGATTTTATTCTTATGCTCAAAAAGTTTGGAGAGAAGCCTCCCGAGCTCACTATAATTTTGACATTCAGTATTGCAACAAAGCATATGAAACTCAGCTCTAATGTGGTTGTAAGCAGGGCACTCTAAGAGGAAGAGATTTTCATCCTCAATGTTTATGTTCTCACAAAGATGTCAGATCCTTTCCATCCATGGTGTTTTAGGAATTGCCCAACTACTTGTTCCTCTATAGAGCTCATGAGAGTTCGTTCTAATCTCGGCTATATTAATTTTCTTATTTGAGCTAGTTAAAACAGAGAGATTCTTTTGATCTTCTAGGGTGGGGTCGATGACCTCCTTATAATATCTTAATTTTCTTTTAGCTACTAAATCTTTCTCACACCACATTTTTTCTTCGAACATAGAAGTAACAATATTTTTAATGTTATTAATGTGTTGCAATGCAGCATTCTCGTCAATCTCCCAACGGTGTCTTTATACCAACCTCGTTTGAGCCTTAGGTGGCTTTGGCTGGAATTTAAAGCTAGCTTAAGAAGTCTATGGTCTCCTATCTTATTGAGTTTGTGCTTGTACAACACTCAATATGGTAAACATTGTCCATATTAAAATATTTTTTTGTTATTAATATATTTTTAAATACACTTCAATATTTATTATTATTAAGTATGGGGGATTTACTTAAATTCAAAAAGAGTCAAGGGATCTCTACTTGAATGGTTCATGAGGCACAATACTTGCTAAGGTTTTGCAAATGGGGTAGCAAGCTAAGTGGGCTTGATTGTGGGGAAAAACTCCACAGTTAAGCGCGCTTGAGCCAGAGGAGTTCTGGGATGGGTGACCTCCTGGGAAGTCCTGGTTACCGGGTGCAAGCCCCGGAAGTGATGATTGATGCTATGTGATTCGTTCTCCACATTTCACTAGTTTCAATCCCACTTCTTCACCCCTGTGAGCATCACCCGATGCAATGAGTGCTAAGTGAACTATTCAAAAATCATGAGAAATTAGTCAGTTACGACTACCTCTCATGGAAATGGTCATACGTTTGAATGACTTACTTAACGCAGTTGAATCCCAAAAATGATTTATTATTATTATTATTATTATTATTATTATTATTATTATTATTATTATTATTATTACTACTATTACTTTGAGTTATTATTAATTTTTTTAAATATTAGATATTAATTATCTTTATTTTTTATTTTTTTCTGATATTGAACTATGTTATTATGGTATATATAATTAACTTTAAAATAAAATAATAAAAATAAATATTCAAATAATTTATTTAATTTTTTTTATTTTTTATTTTTTAATTATATTCATTTGGTTGATTTAAATTTTTAATTATAAATAAAAAAGATAAAAATAAAAATATTTTTACAACTTTTTTTTGTGATGATGATGATGATGGTTAACGTCCACTGAGACCAAACTTTGGTCTATCGGACCTAAAGAAACGAATTATTTAGTTTTATTTAAGATTTTATTCCTATGCTCAAAAAACTTGGAGAGAAGCCTCCCGAGCT
The DNA here is from genome assembly GCA_031772625.1 of Pinus tabuliformis. Taxonomy (NCBI): domain Eukaryota; kingdom Viridiplantae; phylum Streptophyta; class Pinopsida; order Pinales; family Pinaceae; genus Pinus; species Pinus tabuliformis. The sequence goes on along the minus strand of CM062806.1, from coordinate 477,344,155 downwards.
CACTGTAATTTTGACAATGTAAAAGGCTAGGAAGGTCAGTATTGCAACAAATATTTTGAAACTAAGATCTAATGTGGTTGTACGTGGGGCACTCTAAGAGGAAGTGATTTTCATCCTCGATGTTCGTATTCTCACAAAGATTGTAGAACCTTTCCATCCATGGTGTTTTAGGAACTGCCCAACAACCTGTTTCACTATGGAGATCATGAGAGTTCGTTCTAATCTTGGCTATATTAATTTTCTTCTTTGAGCTAGTTAAAACAGAGAGATACTTTTGATCTTCTAGGGTGGGGTTGATGACCTCCTTATAATATCTTAATTTTATTTTAGTTGTTAAATCTTTCTCACACCACATTTTTTCTTTGAACTTAGAAGTAACAATATTTTTAATGTTATTAATGTTTTGCAATGCAAAATTCTCGTCGATCTCCCAATGGTTTAACCAGGCTCTAGTGTCTTTATACCAACCTCATTTGAGCCTTAGGTGGTTTTTGCTGGAATTTAAAACTAGCTTAGGAAGTTTATGGTCTCCTATGTTATTGAGTTTTTGTTTGTACAACTGAAGCGTAGTCATAGCTAGGCTCTCGATAGGGGAAAGACCCACTTCTATAAGGAGAATAGGATAGGGTGTGTTGCTTTTAATTTTGAGGTTATACATTATAAAACGCTTCTGGATTTGCTCAATCTTTCTCCAGGATTCTCTAGAGATGCTACAACCCCAAACCTCACATCCATATAAGGTAACCGGAGTGACTAAAGTTTCAAAGAGGAACTCCTTTCTATCCCACATTATGAGGTTTTTCATTTTACAATTATTTTCAAGACCAAAATAAGCTTTCCATCCTCCATTAATCCTTTTCTCAATGCTATAGTTCTAGTTGAGCTTGTGATGAATATCAATTCCTAGGTACTTGTAGGAAGACACTTCCTACAAGTTACTATTGTCATACATAGGATTTGATAATCATAACTTTTGTTTTGTCAGTGTTAACAATCATACCCATGGTAGAGCGAAAATCCTTAAGAAGTATAAGTTGCTTATCAAGATCAAATGGGCACCTTGCGAGAAGAACAATATCGTCAGTGTAGAGAAGAATGATGATGACTATCCTAGCTAAGATCGTGCTAGCGCATCCTGCTTCCTCTAAACAACCTTCTAGCTTGTCGATGTAAATTCCAAATAGGGGAGGGGAGAGGGGGAAACCTTGTTTAACTCTGACATTACATTTAATATCTTTCGACCACCCCTCATTTCTCTTTAACTTGGCAATTACATTCTTGTATAAACTTATAGCGGCAACTCTCAACTCAAAAGGAACCTTTAGCTCTTCTAATCTATTCCAAAGGTTGTTTCTATGAACCATATTGAAAGCCTTTCTAAAGTCCACAAAGCAATAAAAGTGATTGGATTTATCATTGCGACATTCCTCCATAATGATCCTAAGCGTAACGAGGTGGTCTGTTGTTGAGTGCTGCTTTCTAAAACCCGCTTGGGCTTTAGCCAGCTTACCTTCACTTTCAAGCCATATGCTCAACTTTCTTTCCAAAATAATGCCATATAACTTCGCTAGGAGACAGCTGATCATAATTGTTCGATAAATAGAGGGGTTATTTGTATCCCCACTTTTGAAAATACGGATATTGAGGCTTTGAGTCCATGGTTTAGGGAACCCTTGATTAACCGCTTGATTGAAAAGCTTGTGAATGTGGGGGATGAGGACATAGCCTCCAATTTTTAAGATTTCCACCTAGTAACCTTTAATGTCCTTATCTTTCCCATTACCCAAGTGATTAACCCCAAAATCAATGTCTTCTAATGAGAAAACTTCTTCATTGTCAGCAGAGTTTCAAAGCTATCCATGACACTTGGAGATTCATAAAGCTTTTTAATATAGGAATTCCAGTCGTGTAAAGAAATTTTATTATTATCTTTAGTTTTCATAGTTAGAATCTACCTCTAGAATTTCTTAGGAGCTACCTTAGAGAGGCGTAAGAGATTCTCTTGTCTTTTACGAATATACTGCCTTTTTTTCCTTTTAGTTAGGGCTTTGTATATTTTTATCTTGCCAATTTTAAGAGATTCATCAACAACTTCCTTAATTTCTCTCCTCACACGTTTACAATCTTTGTCATACCATGGGCTAGTTTTTCTATTTCTTTTATTACTTGAAACGCCAATTGAGAAATTGTTAATAGAATAAGAGAGGGTTGCAGTAAAATTATGATAGAGATCTTCTATGTTGTCTATACTAGATAAAGGAAGCAAATTAGTTTTTAATTCATTTAGAAAGAGATATTTTTTGTTTATATAAAAGATTAAATTATTTTGGATATAAGGATTATCTTCTATGGGATCTCTATGCATAACAAAATTGAGAGTTATAAGTAAAGGCCTATAATCAGAGTCATGCTCGTGGTCATTTAAGATGTCAAAATTTGTTATTTTGTTGTATAAAGGAAGATTGGAGATAACATAGTCTACTACGCTGCTACCAAGCCCATGGATGCAGGTCATCTGGCAAGAATTGGGCCACTTCTTTAGACCATTGCAAATTATGAGATCCTAAGCACTACAGAGCTTGACTAGCTTCGACCCAAACAAATTCTTCCCGAGGTATTCAGAGCTCCTTTTGTACTGGCTAGCCAGAGGATGGTATTCGTCTAACCAAAGAGGATTAGGGTTGGAATGATTGCTTAGAAGAATAGCTTGGTTGCTTGAAGTTCGAGCATTAAAGTTACCCATTGGATATTGCCTTCATTCCTTAGGCTAGAAATATCATTCTCTAAACCATTGTAAGGACTATTTTTATCTAGATTCTTTTTCTTATAGAAGTTAGAATTGATTAGGGGGAATGACAGATTGTTATGTAGGTCTTTTTATCATAAATGTCAGTAATTTCTATCCAACTATATTGGTTGTAAAGGTTGTTTCTATAAATCCTAGCATGGGGAGAGATGTTCTTCTTAGTGTAACAAGCTATACCCCCAATGCTTCTACAGGAGGATCGCTTATTCCAGGTAGACCATAATGTAGAGCCATCTATGTTAGGGACCTTAGATTCTTTGTGCTCCAAAGTTTCAATAAGCAAAATAATATCAACATCATTCGAGATCCAACTTAGCTTGGGGCCTTTGTTCCATGGAAAGCCCCGACAATTCCAAGAAAGAATCTGGAGCATGTTTAATTGCTCTTTATTATTATCTTTTTTGTTTCTATCTCGAATAACGACTTTTCTATTTCTGATTATTGCCCATTTTCCTTTCTTCCTAACTTCCTTTACCTTTTGAACCTCCTTTCTCAACTCTGCTTGATCTTCTGGAATGAGATCTTCGTTTATAAATATTCTCGTTCCTTTTAGACTTGAGGTTTTACTAAGTATGTCATACATATGGTTAGTAGAGCTCACCTTTATTCAGATCAGCCTTCTTTTATTCTCAATTAGTTTCCCCAACCTTGTTGCTTTTGTGAGACACATTGTTTCAATTTGTAATCTGTTATGTAATTCTGTCTGGGCTATGGATAAAGTATCCTCGTGTACCTCCTTTTTCAAACCAAATATTATAAGGTTCAAGGCCCTTTTGTTACGCTCATGGTCTAATTATATCAGTTTTTTCATTTCATCTTTAATTGGTTTGATATCTAATTTACCTGCCACACTATTTAGGGTGAGGCAGCTATTAACATTTTCTTCTAGCTCTTTAATCATGTCCTTCATTTGAAGACTCTCTAAAGTATCAGCGTCTACTTGCTGGGATGTTTGGTTCATATCTTGGTTTTGTTTTCTATAACCTGCAACCTAGTCTACATTGCCTCCATCTTATTCCCCAATAGTTCTATTTTATTTTCTATTTGTTTTTGGATCTTGTCTTCAAGATATGTGAATTTATTTTCAAGCATCGGTACTAACTCTGTTTGTAGCTAGACTTCTCTTTCTTCTCTACGTTTCTCTACGTTTCTCTAAAGAATCTATATACTCATAGAGTAACTGTGCTAGGTCTACCTTTGGTAATCTTTGATAATTGAGGTAAATTATTCATACTTGAAAGTATATGAGCAAATATGTATTACAAAATATAAGGAATGTGTGCACCTGATATCAGCAAGCCGGATCGTAGAGGCACGTGCCCCAGATTGTTTTTCTATTACCGCAAAGAGGCTATGAATTATTACCGCAGAGAGATTGTAAATTATGACCGCAAAAATTGTAAATACATCACCCTAAATTATTACCATAATATATATATTATATATATAAAATTATTTTATATTTTTCATCATTATGTTATATATAAGATTTTATATTTTTTTGGTCAAAACATTTAAACCTTCTCTTACTCTAATTTATGAAAAATTGCTTTCATTTTACACCATATATTTTTCTCTTAAACATTTAATAATGAAAAATAAATGTTTGATTTTTATTAAAATAAAAAAATTGCTATAAAATTCTTATAATATTTTTCAAAAATTTGTATTAAAATAATTGTTTGGACAATAAAAACAAATATTTTTAATTTCTTTATAAATAATATAAATTTTTCGACCATAAAAATAAATATTTGAAAAAAATTATTGATAACAACATTTTTTTTTTTTTAAATAATAACATTTTAAACAAACCTAATTTTTAGAAAACCTAATAATTACAGGTAACATAATATAGTTTCATTGGGCCTAATTTTACAGGACATTTGTTGTGTGCACCTGCGAGTTTGTCGGAACAAACCCTGCGAGAGTTTCTTGAAAATAAGCTCATTAGGGTCGTTGGTTCAAATTCCACAAGATATTTGTAATGTGCACCTACAAGTTTAGCGGAACAAAGTGAGGGCGACATATGAGATGCTAACAGGATACTAAACACTCACATTAACGTGACACGTGGCATTATTCTCTTTCGTGATATATATTATTTAAAATTATTAATTTTTTTTCATAAAAGAAAATTATTAAGTTAAAATTATTAATTATTTTTTCATAAAAGAAAATTATTAAGTAATAATGTTGCATGTAATAATGTTCATGTTTGTAATAATTAATTTTTTTTTTCTCAATATTGGTATGTTTTTATTTTTTTGTTTTAATATTAATTATCAAATGTAAGATAAAATTGCAGACACTCAATAATATATTCTATTATCCTTGAATGAGGAAATTACACACATATTTATACAATCAATAGTCTCAAGATAGGAATTCTATCTTAGACGTACAGTAGTGTGGTTGAGAGATTCTCTCAACCACACACTAAACTAGGAGAAACTAAATTCCTATTATGTAGGAACAAATTCCTCAAATGGAGAATTACAACCATAGACAAGTAGGAATTAATTATTTCTAACTCCCCCCCTTAATGACTACTTGTCATGATAGTCAAATCCATCACCATCAGGCAAATTGCATGTACAAAACTTCCAAAAACAAAGAGAGATCAGTGCCTTTCTAAGCCAAATATTCATGTCCAAATAACAATCGCAAACAGCTGCGCTGATTGCGCCTTTCAACGCAACTGTTAGATAGAAAAGTGCACCAACCCTCTTGTGCTCAGACACACCAATATCTGAGACCGTGAGCCAGGTGTTACTGCAGTCCACCTACTCTTACGAGCACAAAACTCTTGTGCACACGTTAGCCACTCAGGCAATATGCCACCACCAGGCAAGTCCGATCTACCACCACCGGGCAAATCCGCCAACTTCAATATGCCACCACCAGGCAAGTCCGATCTACCACCACCGGGAAAATCCACCAACTTCAATATGCCACCACCGGGCAAGTCCGATCTGCCACCACCGGGCAAGTCTGATCTGCCACCACCGGGCAAATCCGGAACTTAAATGTGCCACCTTCGGGCAAATTCTGTAGCCACTAAGGCTCTATGGATGGTTTCTGGCTCACCACCAACCAGCCACACAGGCAATCCATTACAAAGTGGTTTTAAGATCACCACGAACTTTCAAATACCTTTAAAAGGCTTACATTTCATTCAACATTTTGGAGTTTCTGGGTACATACAATGACCATTACAACAACTGGACTTGCTTATAACATGTTAGGGAGTCTATTCCACAAACCACACTAACTCAAACAAACATCTATTTTTGCTGTCCACCATAAACGTTGTGGTTGCTCCTTTACCTCATCTATTCATTGTTCACATCTTGGGCATCTTTGTCAAATAAATTCTTGGAACTCCATGCTTATCCTGTCATTTGTTAGAGTCATGAATTCTAACGAAACAACTTTACCTACATTGAGTTAGCTAGGCTCAATAAGGCTCAATAATATTATCCATGATTCCAAGACATAAAAAATAAACTTTCAGGTTGAAAAAATATCAAATTTCTCTATCTTTGCCCATAGATGATTTTAGATCACTATAAAAAACAATCACACCACAGTGAGCTCTCCATGGTCCGTGATCCACGTCGCACAAATCCAGCCTTAGGCAAAAGATCGGAATGAAACCACAATGAACCAAGTTAGGAAACGAACCTCATGCTCAAATTCAAAAGAGAAACACTCTCCTACAGTGCTTCAAACAACGCTCTCTGTCCAGTTCAAACACTCCATGCCCTTGGACACACTCCAAGCGACCTCACCACAATCGAGTCAATGAGTATGCAGTGCTCCACAACAGGCACCTCGCTCGGCCTACTCTCTCCATTCCCCATTGTGTAGTTCGCCAGGTGGACTCCACAAAATTTAGTTAACCATTTCGCAAAAAAGACTCCACATCTAGTCAGCCCTCTGATGGAGCCGAATCGGTAGTTTACACGACGCATGTGTTCATGAATGGCGAGGACACGGACGTGAGGAATCTGGTGGATCTCCGGGTAGCAGAGCAGTCAACTGCTGGAAGATCTGCAGAAATATGGTTATGATAAGCTGAGGTCTATTCCTGCGCTTCATCAGGTTTCGAAATGGATGCTTAACTTCCGCGGCTATTTTACTGGCCTGAACTGAATTAGATCCTCGTCGCAAATGTCCACAGCGTGCGGCAATCTGTTCAGCGCCTGGACGCTGTGCGCGGCAAAAGCAGACACCAAAACGCGAACCGCATTGGAAGAGGCGACGCGTCTTCGGCTCCTGTCGCTTTCCTTCGCCAAGGCTCTCAGCCTCTGGATCGCTTCCCGCGATTCGATCTCTGATAGCAATTCTTCGATCTCAGCCGAAGTGGGCGGCACCTTTGGGGTTGGTATTCTCTCGATTCCACTTGCACTGTTGGCCACGCACCAATCTTGAATCACGCGATGATACCACGATCTCCACGATGGCACGTATCCAACGCTATTACAATCGCGAGCAACTCCACAACAGTATCTCCATCGACCCACGATGATGGACAAACAAAAGTAGTTTATTTCTCTATGCCCAGGAGGATCCAAGCCCAGGAGGGGCCAGGCCCTCACAGGCTCTGATACCAAGATAAAATTGCAGACACTCAATAATATATTCTATTATCCTTGAATGAGGAAATTACACACATATTTATACAATCAATAGTCTCAAGATAGGAATTCTATCTTAGACGTACAGTAGTGTGGTTGAGAGATTCTCTCAACCACACACTAAACTAGGAGAAACTAAATTCCTATTATGTAGGAACAAACTCCTCAAATGGAGAATTACAACCATAGACAAGTAGTCATTAAGGGGGGGAGTTAGAAATAATTAATTCCTACTTCTCTATGGTTGTAATTCTCCATTTGAGGAGTTTGTTCCTACATAATAGGAATTTAGTTTCTCCTAGTTTAGTGTGTGGTTGAGAGAATCTCTCAACCACACTACTGTACGTCTAAGATAGAATTCCTATCTTGAGACTATTGATTGTATAAATATGTGTGTAATTTCCTCATTCAAGGATAATAGAATATATTATTGAGTGTCTGCAATGCAATTTTATCTATGTATTTTAATAATATTCATATTTTGGAGGGCAATCCTCATTTACTATTTTCTAATAATTTAATCAAAACATTCCAACCTCTTTTGAATCTAGAATAATTACTAATGTTAAAAAAAACATTGATAATGAAGCTGTTATTCCTCATGTTAATTAAGTTGTGTTTGTCCATTAAACATTTTATTACAACCTTACTCCTAATTGTAATACCTGATTTTGAGTCTTTGGTTGCATTTAAATAGATAATCTATTGAATGTGTTGGATTAGATTATATAGATATAATGATAAGAGTTGATAGTGTTTAATCCCAGTAAGTCTATATAAATAGACTTATCTATAAATTTTATAAATATATTATTATGGATTCATTGTGAGCTAAAAGCCAACATCTATGTTAAGACACAAAATTAATTCAATGTACATTAAATTCCATATTACACTTGTCCATTCAAAAATCTTTTAAAATTCTAAAGTGTTATAGAATGTTTATTTGCAAACTAAACAAATACAATCTAATCCAACAATTCTAATAAGGCGTTGGACAATGTATATATACAAACTACAACTTACAAAAATGTATATGAATGTATATGTAAATTACAAAAATATGATATAATTCAACAATTATGATAATGATGTAGTAAAATAAGTGAAAATTTGAAGAGAACTCATTAAATTTTATCTCTAATAAATGAGGTTATAACTTTAACTTTTATCTCTTCTTACATAAATGAGTTGAACCTTCTAAAATCAGATAAATGACCTTTTTCTTAAATGTATAAATTTATTAATATTAATTTCTATAATGAAACTTAAGGCCATGGTCTATAATTGACTATAAAATTGAAAACAAATGCTTGAGCTGAAGGATATCTCATCATTACAATTTTTTTTATCAATTGGATTGCAAACCTCTCTGGGAAAATATCACTTCCAAGATAAGAATCTTGATGGTAAATGTCAACTACACTCCTATACACTCCATTATTTGATGCAAATGTAATTTGGAACAAAAATCTAGTTAATATAGAACAATCAATTGTGTAAGATAATATTGATACCCATGAATCCAAATTCATATTCTTATGACAGTTTTATATTTATTCCATCTTCATAATGATGTCAAAGAGTTTTCTATTAGAAACAAGTGTTGTAAGAATTTTTTTAGTAGAAACAAGTTTGGTAAGGTAGCATAGTCTTTGCTATTTAAGTGGAAAAGGTTACATTTCTAGTTGTAGATAATGGAGTGCTCTTACCTTACAACCAAAACCTCTAACCTCCATATATGGTATCTCATTCTTCAAATGTTAGCAATTTTATTTATTAGGATTAAAATATTAAGTACAAAAACAAAAAAACAAAAAAAAACATAGCCAATAAATCTGTAAAACAAACTTACTTAGGTTATAAGATTACTCTGAAAAATTTGTTAGCCAAAAGCATGGTGTCTTTGAATTTCTCAAGGTTAGCAATCTTTATGATGTCTTGAATTACTCAAGGTTAACAAACTTTATTGTTAAAGCCCAAAATAAAAGTTAACAAATTATTTTTACAATAATAATAATAAATATTTTATTCTTTTCTAAGGTTAAACATTATAATTGTTCAATAAGCAAATCCATTGATAATGTACTCCCTGAACAGAGACTAATAGGAAAACTAAAACATTTGAAAACCATTTTTTTAAGTTTTAAAACATATAAATCAATTCAAATACAACTATTGTTATTTGATTTTGTTTACACTAATAAAGATTCCAAATACCTAAATGACCATGGGTCGTTAGAATGTAATTTTGTAATCATTTCATATGATATGAAAAACTAAGAGACTTTCGAAGAAGGAAAAAACCAACTATTTTGTAAATTCATATTGAATATATTTTTAACTATATTATTCTTTTACATTTATATTATCTTATTTTTCTAAATTTATATTATATTTTTTTCTATTTTTACTATAATAGTTTAATTCAAATATAAGATACATTTATATTATCTTATTTTTCTAAATTTATATTATATTTTTTCTACTTTTACCAAAATAGTTTAATTCAAATATACTCTTATAGTAATACATTTTATATAACATTATTATTATGCATGCGGCAGGTATTACCCAATAATTTTATGTTAACTACCTAATAATATCATCAAATTTATTAAAACAAATAAAAATAAATTCCATTTTAATAAAATTAAATTTTACAAATTATTTTTATATTTTTATAATTTTTTATTAATATTTATCTCTAACACTATTAATCATGAATTGAATTTCAACCTATTATTAAATCATGCTTCATAATTAATAGTGATGATGAAGATGGTTAACGTCTGCTGAGACCAAACTTTGGTCTATCGAACCTAAAAAAGCAAATTATTTATTTTAATTTAAAACTTTATTCCTATTCTCAAAAAACTTAGAGAGAAATCTCTCGAGCTCACTATAATTTTAACTTTGTAAAAAGTCAAAAAACACAGTATTATAATGCAATAAATATATAGCTTTACGAATCAGCCCAACCAAATTATCATTTTAGGTAGCAAATTCATTAATAAGCCCTCGTACTATGACAAGACTAAATCTCCACGTCACTAAATGCACTCTGTAACTAACTTTACCTTTGTTCCCTTACGCGTAAGGTTTTAATCATATTTTAATGAAACAGTATCCGTAAAAGAAAGTAACCAAGAATTAGTTAATATCACATATCAACCCATGTGAGTATTAAATTTAGTTATCCGAGATTCATGACATACGAATTTAATGATCTTTGTTTAAAGTTGCTTATTGTTATGATTAAAGTCTTCTGGAATGATTTTATGATTTACTTAATGAAGAACATATCATTTATATTGTTATAAAATTATGAACGTAATAAAAACAAGTTGCACATTTGTTATTTTGCTCACCTAATTGAGGTGGATTTTGGAGATTTTCCAATATACAAATTTATTATGAAAAAGTTTTCAATATAAATTATTTTGTTTTAAGATTTTTGTGATTTATATTGTAGATATAAGTTTTTCTGATTAATCACATTTTCAGGGGGGGCGGGGCTTGCTGAAGAAGCTATATGTCGGCAAATATTTACAATCTGTACATAGTACAATCATCATCGGCCATGGCCCAAATACGCTGCAGCGCAGCTCACAGGAATCGAAATCGGCGGGGGGGCATGCAAACCGACCGCCCCGACCGTTACAACATGCACTCACGTGCAAAACCGTTCTGATTAATCACATTGTTAATATTTGGTCGACGTTTTGAACCAACTAATCCTAAGGATGAACCGCATTAGTTGGTTCGAAACTAATCTTGAAGATGAACCACATTAGTTGGTTTGAAATATCAACCAAATCTTAATGTGATTAATCCAAAAAACTTATATCTACAAATCATTTTATTGATTAATAATTTAATGAATTTGATGAGAATAAATTTTTTCTTCCTCTTAACAAAAGTAAGAAAACAAAAATACATAAAAGTGGGGTTTTTTTTAAGAAACAACTATGCTTATCTCTTTCAAATAAATATTAACAAAGTCGTCCTCCTAAAAAAATAACTATTGTTATTTCATTCAAATGCATATTTAACGGTCATTGAATATATAACATATAATAAAAAATATTATCAATAACTTTAATAAAAATTACTATCAATGTATTTTAATTAAAATTTTAATTAGTTAATTATTAACTATTGTTATTTCATTCAAATGCATATTTAACGGTCATTGAATATATAACATATAATAAAAAATATTATCAATAACTTTAATAAAAATTACTATCAATGTATTTTAATTAAAATTTTAATTAGTTAATTATTAATTGTTAAATGGATAAAATATTAATTAATTATTAATTATTAAAAAATTAACTATAAAATTAATAATTTTTGTAATCTTCCATGTTGATGGTTTGTACCAATTATTTTACTGTTCTAGGTAGATTTTTAGTTTTTCTGTGAGTACCTTGATAAAGGAACTGTTCAGTTTTTTTTCATCAAATCCAACATACTCGCTCTAATAGATTATTACTACATTAGACTTATTTATACTTGAATTATATTGTTGATATATAAGTTTATGTATGTCATATCATTGGTTAAAATTAGATTGGATAAAAATGATTCCAACCACCCCACCAATTACCCAAGATAATCTCAATTAACTCATATTAATATATTTTTGTAATCTTGAGCATTTAAATTTTACAAGGGTTATCATTAAGTATGACCAAACGACTTCCTCAAATATACCAATGCACTATATATTTAGCTTTAAGTATTACATGGTCCCCTTTATTCCCTTTGATGATTTCTATAAATAATTCAATGTGTATATTTTCGATTTTTTTATATTTAAATATACATTATACTTTTGGAGTGTTTTTACAATGTTAATATAGCTTCCTTCCTTTTGGCTTGCTTCCCATACATAGATAAAATCACTCTTCCAGTGGAATTTGAAATTTTTTTACCTTCAATTGTTTTCCAATTATTTTCACAACAGGGTTCTTAGTTATCGTCCTATATATACATAGGAGGTAGTTTATACTAGTGTAACATTTAAATATTACTTGCTTAACCCCAAAAAAATATCTTTACCCTTTTTATACTATCCCCTTCTTCAACAATCCATACTAGACGTTTTGATGGAGGAGCATCAACCCACCTCCAGAAAATAAAAAAAAAAACGAGCTTCTTAGAAAGCATGCGTGTCCATGAAAATATCGTTTCCTCAAATGCATTGATTTTCCCAATTTCTAAGGATATGAGCGATTTTAGGGATTATGTTGGGATATTTTTGAGAAAATCAACGATCCAATGTGATCCATGATATGTATTTTCCTCTATAAATGTGTAATCCTCCAAATTGTGAAAGAGGAGGCGAGTCATGATGTAGTCATTCTGAGGAGCAGTCAGGGCCATATAGGTTACCCGTAGTAGGGTTAGGTTTGAATATTAATGAAATTATGTATTTTTGTGTAATCGGCAAGTGTCTATGTGTTATAATATTTGTGTTAAATCTTGTTGATTCACAAATATATGTGAATTGTGTTATCTAGTCAGGAGATCCTCTATCATTCATTGAAAATATCGATGTTGATTATAAGTTACATTGACGTTGCATGTAAAATATCCATTGTGCGAGTCCAATGTGAGGAGAATCGTTGTGGCTCCTTTCGGCCTATGGATTTTTTTTCCCTACACGTATATGTGGTTGTTCAGTCTTGCAACCCCAAACGAGTTCACGATGATTTTTAATGAGAGGGACCGACGGTTAGGATATAAATAAGCTACCCGATGATTTGGCGATTGAGTGTTGGAGGATTCAGAGTTCAACCAAATGACGCCTGTAGAGACAACGTGCATGAAGATTTTAATTTCCAGTGTCTGAAATACACATGTTGACTTTGTGAATGTCATCATTCTATCACTAAGAGAGACTTGGCATGCTAATTTGGAGATTTAATTTAGAGGAGAAAAAGGGCACTAAGAAAGAATTAAGGGTTCACTATGAGCACATAACCCACCGTCCAAGATCGGGACCATAAAATTATTGAAAATGAAGAGACCCTAGAATTCGTTTGCATCAAAGTGGTATTAGAGCGCAAAAGATTCTGGTGTGTAGGGGTATTAGAGTGCAAAAGATTTTAGTGTGTAGTGTGGAGGAGAAGCAAAAGATTCTGGTGTGTAGGGGTATTAGAGTGCAAAAGATTTTAGTGTGTAGTGTGGAGGAGAAGCAGCGTACTAAGGTACAAGTGATTGAATATATAGTAAGAGATTCGTCCTCTCTGTGCAGGTGGTAATAGGGGAAGGTGAGAATATTTGTAACAACTTAGAGTAAAGAGTGCTCAAATGGTTTGAGAGAAAACAACTAAGAAGATGCCAAAATCCCAATCTCAAGCTAAAGTTTGGTGAGGTATCGTGTAGCAAGGTGGAACTTGTTACTACATAGGTGTGTTACAGCCCACGAGTTGAAGTTGTTATGAGAAGACCAAAAAATATATGTTCATGAAAGTCACAAATTTTTGTACCTTGAAAAATCTGATGCAAAATCATTAACCCACCTCCAAAAAATTAAATAAAAAACAAGCTTCTAGAAAGCATATGTGTCCATGAGAATAAAATTTCCTCAAATGCATTAATTTTCCCAATTTCTAAGGATCATGAGCAATTTAAGGATTATGTTAGGATATTTTTGAAAAAGTCCTCAATCCAAAGTGATCCATGACATGTATTTTCCTCTATAAATTTGTAATCCTTCAAGGTATGAAAGTGGAGGTGAGTCGTGTCATTCAGACGAGCATCTAGATCCATAGAGGCTTCCCATAGTATAGTAAGCTTTGAATATTAATGAAATTATGTATTTATGTGTAATCAACGAGTGTTTATGTGTTTTAATATTTGTGTTAAATCATGTTGATTCAAAAATATATGTGAATTGTGTTAGATAATGAGATCCTCTACCATTCATTGAAAAGATCGATGTTGTTTATAAGTTACATTGAAATTGCATGTAAAAGAACCGTTGTGCGAGTCAAGTGTGAGGAGAATCGCTGTAGATCCTTCCGCCTATGGATTTTTTTTACCTATACGTATATGTTGTCGTTCGGTCCTGCTGCCCCAAATGAGCTCATGATCATTTGTCGTTCGGTCCTGCTGCCCCAAATGAGCTCATGATCATTTGTTATTAGAGGGATCGATGGTTAGGAAGCGTGTTGAAAATCATATAAATAAGTTACCCGATGGTTTGGCGATTGCACGTTGGAGGATTCAGAGTTCAACCAAACGATGCTTGCAGAGACAACGCCCATGGATATTTTAATTTCCAGTGTCTTAAATACACACGCTGACATTGTGAATGTCATCACCTATAGCTAAGAGAGTATTGGCATGCTAATTAAGAGAGTATTGGCATGCTAATTTGGAGATTTCGTTTAGAGGAGAAAAACGGCACTGCAAAAAGAATTAAGGGTTGACTATGAGCCCATACATAACCCACAGTAGAGGATTGAGACCATTAAAATATTGAAAATGAAAGAGAACTTATGATTCTCACATTTACATCATATAGATGATTCTATACTTTTCAGGGTGATTCTATATACAACACCCTCCTTTTTCTTTTAACCTATCCATTTAATATTTTATAATTGTTTAAAAGTATAAAACTTGATACTTTACCTCATTACCTATATATATGTTTTTTTTGGTTGTCTACGCATATACTTTCCTATCATCATAAATCACAAGATTTTCCTCCAAACAATTGTTTGTTGGGTGCCCAACATAAAAAGAAAGATACCAAATCTATTACGGAAGTGAGCTGAAGACGAATGACAGGAGCAAAATCAAGGATAACAAAATAATTTCAGGAAAACCCTAACCCTAGGATGCCTTTTGTCTCTCTTTCTTTTTATAATTAAATTGATGAATTAAAAAAAAACTGTCATATTAGCAACGGTTACTTGAAATGAGTTTTGGGTTTTTAGCCACGTTAGTATAGTGCTTCCCATTTATAGCTAAAAGGTTGTCCTTTCTCCCTCTTATAATTAAATTGATCAATTAAAAAAAATTGTCATATTAACAAGTGTTACATGAAATGAGTTTTGGATTTTTAGCCATGTGTTACTGAAAATCCATGGTATTAGCTCATGATATTGTAAAAACACTTATTTACAACCTAAGAATCTTCATGCTCCATGGTTGAGCATATTGTTACATGTTTTTTTAAATATGTGCATGTTTAATTCATATATTAATCTTTTTTATACTTAATAATAATAATAGTAATTTAAAACAAAGTTATAATTGTGAATTTTCTTTTTAGCAATGTGAGATGTATCATGAAGGAAGTGTTTTGATGTTTATTTTAGATCATAGTTATCAACCATTTTTTATGTTTATTTTAGATTGATTCATATTTATTATAGCCGTCTAATTTAGATGGTTGCAGTAATTATTAAGTGGATTGTAAAGATTTAACCTTCCTAGAATATTTTAAAATATTCTTAGTAATAGTCATAGATCCAAGGTTAAGATTTATCTCAAAGGCAGTTATGTTTTTTTAATTAAATTGATTAATTTTAAAAAATGTCATATGACTGTGACATATGGTTTTTGAGGTATACAGTATTAATAAGCCATGATATTGTAACAAGCCCTATCTACATGGAAAAAAAAAATAGTAAAATAAAAGTAAATTTTTGATTAATAATTATGTTACAATTTTTTTGTATATGTATATTTAACTCATATATTAATTTATTTTATAGTTAATAATAAAAATAAAATTATAATTTATTTTAATTTTATGAATTTTTTAAATTTTTATTTATTAATATGAGTAATATTACTAGATAAAGATTTTGATACTTCTTCTTATTTATGAACCCATTTAATTTATATTAAGTATTTCTCATTGAAGTGGTAACACATTCTTTTTTTCGCTGAAGCAAGAGTTGGTCCTTCTATTCAATTGAATCGGTAAAAGCAACGTACATAAATTACAGCAAACCCAAAAGAGATGTGGGCATTTGAATTATCTCGCCCCACAAAATTTTGGGCTCCGAGCCAAAGGCTCAAAACCTGGCCAAGGGCCCACAAACAAAACCACTAGACCTTCAAAAAACTAACAAACGCTAAGACTGTTCGATCCGCCTTTAGCTATCTGACGAACATGGCTCCATATCGGAACAAAAACTAGCAACCTCTTTAATTCATGAAACAGACCCAATGAGGAAATATAGCCACCATAAAAATATTTCGGGTCCGCCAGGGGGGATAACCCTCGAGCAAGTGGTCTGCCCGAAATCCACAAAGTCCCATCTTGAAGCGAGAGCAGCACGGAAGATAACACTACATCCAAACCCGAAATCAAACAAAGCCATCGTTTAAATTAAGTTCGGGTCCCACAAAACAGCACGATCATTCCTGATCGTTGATCCAAACCTCGAAATCTGATGGTTGATAGCGATATCGCACTGCTTCATGGTATCGATCTTTAGTGTGCGATGAGGGTGGTTTACCATTCCGGCCCCCCGCCACATGTCCGACGCTGTATGGGATCACTCCCAAATCATGAAAACCACTTCCTGCTTGAGAGGGGAGTGATCAAACAAATACCACTCAATGAGTGGTTTTGTCTCCCAAAGAGGAGAAAACGGAGTAATACGGCTGCTGGATAAGCCCAGATTCCCGTCCTTCGCCAACAAGCCTGGGTTCCTGAACCTGAAACCAAAACTGAACTTAACATCCAATAACTTGAGAAACCCATCCACCCTACACCAGGGATTTTTGAAGATGGGCTTACTAGTGCTGCTGAGGTCGATTGATGCTTGCCTCTCTTCAAAGACCTGCCTGACCAAAATTAGGGAAACATACAGAGACCACATCATAGAGATCTTGCTTCTATAGTTTTGTTTCTATACACTTCTCTATCTTCTTCCGCTTGAGTGTGACAGAGAATTTTCAGACTGCCCTGAGGCATTACTTGCCACCCCATTGAAACTCTGCGTTCTTTACAGTTCACACCTTGGTTCGCCAGTATATCAGCCAATTTATTGGCCTTTATGCGTACGTGGTTGAATCTTACCGTACGTAGTTCCTGAAGGTGACCTTGAATTCTTTGGAAAACCTGAATTAATCTCCAATGATTAGAGACTTTCTCCGGCTCTTTTCCACAACTGATTCTTTTGACTGAGTTAATGACTAACTCAGAGTCAGCTTCTATCACCACATTTAAGCAGTTGTCCTACTTTAGATAAGCCAAACATTGCTCCATAGCCATTAGTTCCGCCATATTGTTGGTAACTTTTCCTAAATGACAATGGAAGAGGAACATAATGCTCCCATCTTCATCTCGTAGAACCCCTCCAAAACCTGTCAATCCCGAGTTACCTTTTGAAGCTCCATCTATATTGTATTTCAAAAAACCATTCGGGGGAGGATGCAAAACTCCTTTTTAGTTTCATTTAGGATAACTTTCCTGTTCAGACCTTGTGGAATGAGCCTCTTCATACCCAACTGCCTGAGAATTCTTTTATCAACCTCTGAGAGAGGATTGTTGGGGAGATTCCTCACTGTGGTGCCAACCGTTTCTTCAAGTTGTTTTAAGATCTGCTCAAACAAGTGAAGAGATGGGTTCTTTTCATTCTTGAAAATTCTCTTGTTTCTTTCCTTCCAGGCATTCCATATAATGAAGCTTGGCATGAGAGCCCAAGCATAGTTAAGAACTTCATTATCTGAAAAAAAAAATTCTCCAATTTCTCAGGGTGTTAATTATACTCTCTTTGTCCCTGTCGGTCTTTTGGAAAATGGTGGCAAATGTATCCATAACCTAGAAGTGAAAGTGTAGCTGTTGAGAAGATGTTCCATAGTCTCCTCGTGGGCTTCAGATAGCTGGCATCTAGAAGGTCCCAGAATACCCCTTTTCCTGAGATTGTCCCAAGTCAATATCTTCTTGTGATATACCAGCCACATGAAGAGTTTGATCTTCATCCACCCTTGGTGTCTCCATAGGTTCAGCCAAATTCTGTCCAGAGCATTGGACTCCTACTCTAGGAGAAAACCTTTAGCCTCTTTAATATTAAAGATGCCTTCTTTATTGTTGCCCCATCTTAGTTGGTCCTATCCCTCAATTACTAAAATCATCCTTTGTTCGAGTATTCTCATGAGAGCCTTTGCTTTTGCTTTCATGGTTCTGTCATCCCTGCAATCTATGTTTCTCCAAGTTCTCTATTTTTCTGGATTGGTTGCGTGATCCCAAAAATCTTTTACTTTTATTAGTCCTTGGTTATCTGTCTCCTGCTTAAGGCCCAAAAATTCTTCTTTTAACAATGTTGGTTCTTGTTGCCATTTATCCTCCCAGAATAGTGCTAGATCACCCTCTCTGATTTCCCAAAAACTATTTCTTTGTACTAAGCCTCTGTTCTCCCAGGCCTTGTTCCAGATGGATGAGCCCCTTATATTTCCAGACATCCTTATGAGATCAGTATGTTGCCAGGAGCTGGCATATTTTTCTTTCCAAATGCTTGCCCATTGAGCCTTTGGATTTTTAACCCAATGCCACCAAAGTTTGGCCCCTAGAATGTTGTTGAGTATCTCCTGATCATCCAAGCCTAGACCTCCTAGGTTCTTGGGTTTACAAACCTTTTCCCATGAGACTAAGGCCCATTTCTTTCTGTTCTCCTCCTTGCCCCAGAGAAAGTCCCTTTGGATGTTTCTGAATTGCTGCAGTACTCCTTTTGGAGCTGGGAGAGCTGATAGCATAAAAACTGGGAAAGATTGGAGCACCGTTTTTGTCAGCACCAATCTCCCCGCTAGATTTAAAGATCTGATGGTCCATTTCCTGACTTTATCCTGCATCTTATTGATCAACAGTTCCCAAATGCTTTTATGCAAAGGTTTTGCAGTTAGAGGCACTCCCAAATACTTGCAAGGGAGGGAATCCCTTTGAAAGCCCAGAATTCAGGAGATGTTTCTCTGAATAGCAATACTGGTATTAAAGAAAAATATTTTTGATTTGCAAAGATTAACTTCCATACGTGTAGCCATGGCAAAGTCATTTAGAATTTGTTTGTATGCTAAAGCCTCCTTGATTGTGAGGATACCCTGTAACAAGGTGTC
This sequence comes from Pinus tabuliformis, assembly GCA_031772625.1. NCBI lineage: Eukaryota > Viridiplantae > Streptophyta > Pinopsida > Pinales > Pinaceae > Pinus > Pinus tabuliformis. The sequence continues at coordinate 477,324,610 of CM062806.1, read as the reverse complement.
ATCTACAAATTGTTGATGAGTCAAAACTTGTCCATTCTCCGTTAGTTGAAGTCCTTGGATTTTGCCCGTTACTATAGCATGCTTGATAGATCGACCAAGTCCTTCCATCATGAGGAAGAAGAGAAATGGTAACAATGGATCTCCCTATTTGAGGCCTCTTGAAGGAAGAAAAACCTTAGAGGGAGAGCCATTAACCAGAATTGAGAAGCTAGAAGATGTTACCAGGGCCATGATCCATCTGACCTAGTTATGATCAAAACCAAACACAATAAGTACTTTTCTGATGTAAGCCCAGTTCACTTTGTCATATGCTTTGGCTATGTCCAGTTGCATGATCATACTAGCTTTCCTCTTGCTAGTTAAGGAGTGAACCACCTCATCAGCTTGAATGATGTTGTCTAGAATCTGTCTACCTTCTACATATCCGGTCTGTTCCCCCAATACCAGAGAGGGAAGCAGAGGTTTGAGTCACTTGGCCACTACCTTGGATATTATCTTGTAGACTACATTACATAAAGCAATGGCTCTATACCTTTCCGGAGCTTGAGCATTGTCCTGTTTGGGAATCAAGGAGATGAAGGAGGTATTGAGCACCTTTAAGATAGTTTTGTTCACCCTGGAATCCTCCACAACCCTCAAAATATCTTGTTTAACAATATTCCAGCAGGCTTTAAAGAAATCAACATTGAAGCCATCTGGGTTCGGTGCTTTGCCATTCTGCGTTTCTTTGAGGACCTCACTGACCTCCTTTTCAGTCACTGATCTGTTAAGGTTGTAATTGTCCTCTCTTGACACCAGCTTAGGAATATGAGTGGTCAAGTCCCTTATGTAATGTTCTCTTTCTGTGTTGTTTTCCTGAGCTATGCTCCAGAAGTGCTGGAACAACACAGCTTCTATGTCCTCGTGTGATTGCTAAATCTGCCCATTCTCATTCTTGATCGAAGAGATCCTGTTGTGAGCTCTATTGTCCATAGTAGATCTGTGGAAAATTTTGGTATTGCATTCTCCCTCTTTTAGCCATTGAATTCTAGATTTTTGTCTCCAAAATATTTCCTCTTGTTTACACAGGTTATCCCATTCTTGATGATGTCTCTCAAATTGATTATTTTTGTCTTGGTTAAAGCCTTCCTTGATCATGACTTGGTTGAGTTCCTGCATTTTTTTTTCAACATATTTTTTTCCAACAAAAATGTTGCCAAAATCATTCTTGTTCCAATCTTTTAGTCTCATCTTGATGTTCTTTAATCTTTTGTGTAGAAGGAACATTCTTGTTCCTAGAATCTGCAAATCTTTTTCCCACCATTTTTCAATATTGCTCATAAATTCTTGGTGTGAGAGCCATATATTCTCAAATTTGAAAGGTACATTCTGAGGGGTCCCTATGCCCTGAATCTCCATTTGAACCAACCAGTGATCTAAGCCATGAAATGGAAAAACCCTTGTTATTATTTCCTTATCTATTAGCATAAGGTCGTCTGAAATTATGATTCCGTCTAACTTGGAGGCTACTTGAGACTCTCCTCCTCTTTTATTATTCCATGTAAAGCAACCATTGTTTGTCTCCATATCCACTAGCTTCATATTATCTGTAAAGGTTTGAAAGGCCAAAGAGTCTTTATTTAGAGCTCTGGTTCCTCCTTTTTTCTCTGAAAGAGATTTAATCATATTAAAGTCCCCTCCCATAATCCAAGGTATCCCTACATGTCTATCCCTGAGATCCACAAGGGATTCTATGAACCGAAGTTTTTCATCTATCCTTTGAGGACCATAAACATTTGTGACAAGATAGGTTTCCCTATCTCCCACAGGCTAAATGACCACTGGTAAATAATTCCTGGATGCCTGAGCATCTATTATGCCTATTCTTTGGGGATTCTAGAGAGAGAGAATACTTCCTGCTGAATTCTCTACCTTAACTTCTAGAAACTCAAATCTACTGAGCCATTTGCTATGAATTTGTCTTAACTTTTGGATGGAACACTTCGTTTCCTGGATAAAAATTATATCTGGAGCCTCATGTTTCAGTCTATTACTAAGCATTCTTTGTTTCCTTTTGGTGCCTAGACCTCTAATATTCCAAGATGTAAACTTCATATTTAAATATTAGTAAAGGAATAGCTGGCTAGATATTTCATCTTACCTGAGTCTATCATGAGCTTTCCACATTCTATCAGTAGCTCAGTCTGTTTTTTCCTGCCTCTTTTCTTTCCTGGGTTTCTAGGTGCTAATCCCATAGTCGTTTTTATCGTTTTTACTTCTTTATTGCTCTGCCTGCCAATGTTTTTTACCCCCTCCAAACCCTTAGCTTGAGTTATCCATAAATACAACTGTTGTATTCTATTAAACTCTTCTTGAGGTACCGATTCTACCCCTTCGGTTGTTCCCAGATTTAAGAACCCCTCTAGATCTAGGTGTTCTCTGTCAAGAATCTCATGAAGCTCATGGTCCTCCAGATCCATCTCCCTTTGTGTCATTTCCTAATCCATCTCCGTCTTTGTATCACTCATCATGATCTCTTTCTGTTTATCATTTTCCTATGTTTTTTCCCTGTTTTCTTCTTTCTCCTTCTCCTCAGGACTTCTTTCCCTTGCTTGATCTTCTGCTGTTAATTCTTCGTCTTCTCCAAGAACTTGGAACTGATTCTGACTAACCTGTTGTCCTTCCTTTTGTTGTTGTTTCGGCCCTTTTTTCCCGCCTTTTCCTTTGTGTACCACTTTGTGAAAACTATCCATGTCTTTCATTGTGTTATTTTTGCTCTTGTTATTTGCTTTACTGAGAGGGCAATCTCTGAGAAGGTGCCCATGTTCATGGCATCTTCAACAGTTGAACGGAATATGCTCGTAGTCTACTGCTTATACCCATTCTTCATCATGGACCTCTAGGATTACCTCATCTGGAAGAGCTCCGGATAAATCCATCTCCACACAAATCCTTGAAAAGGAGGTGTAGTTTCCCCTTCTTGTGGCTTCAGAAGCTTTAACAAATCTCCCTAATTTATTGCCTATGGCAGCTAACGATTCAGTTTGCCAGTAATCAAGAGGAAGAGAATAAAGTCTTAATCAGACCGGAACCGAAGTAAAAGTTTCCTGCTCCGGTACAAAGTTCATGTTCCATGGCCTCATATAAAGACATGCTGCTAAATAGAAGTAAGGCCCTCCTTCAAACACTCTGTCTTTATCTTCAATGTTTGTGAACACCACCGTAAAGAAACCCTTTGACCCAAAATGTAGATCAATGCTCCCCTTGGGTTTCTAGTGGTATTTGATCCATATTTGCAAAGCTTTTTCCATGGGCCATAATCCCATGAATTTACAGATTATTGCATAGGTGCACATGTGATCCCTGTGCGCTTGCAGCGCTGGATTATTTAATACCACTCTGGGTGTGATTTCAGCTTTGGGTTTACAAAATCCCTTTTGTCTTTTGTGTTTTGTTCCATGTTTTTTGTCATCTTCTTCCTTGTCTTTAGTGATGTTATTCTCCTTCATTTTGGTACCTTCTATCTCTTCTTCCATGTTTCTTCTTCCTTCTTCAACAGTTTCTCTGCCTTTCTCTAGAACTTTCTTGCCTTTATTGGCCACAACTTCCTTGTAGGAGGGAGGGGAGCTCCCTACCCTACAATTTTCCATGGAAAAACCTCTACTGTCGCCTAAAACCCTGGCTGTTCGCTGTGCGCTCTCCTCCTCTTCTTAAGGTTCGCCCGTGCACATATCCCCCTAGCATCGAAGTGGTAACACATTCTATTTATGCTTTGACGTTGAATTAATCAACAAGTTGATAAAAAATTAAACATCAATTTTTAAAGTTAACATCATAAAGGAAATTATTTTTTTCAAATATTTTAATTTTATTTATTTATAGTATGATTTGTTTATTGGGTTTCATTCTTCTTCTCTAATGATATTTTTAGGAAGAGTCATTCATCAGACCATGCACAAGGAAACTTTTAAGGATGAAAATTTATCTTAAAGTTTAGAAACTTTGACCAATATTATTAGTCTCTAATATGTAAACTATAAAATATTTGGTGACATATTTGTAAAAATATTCAAATTTCTAATAATTTTATATATGGACTCTATGGAATTTTGGTGATTGAAACTTTTAAGAATGAAAATTTATCTTAAAGTTTAGAAACTTTGACCAATATTATTAATCTCTAATATGTAAACTATAAAATATTTGGTGATATATTTGTAAAAATATTGAAATTTTTAATAATTTTACATATGGGCTCTATGTAATTTTGGAGATCTTTGAGGTAAACTGATTTTATACTATTGGCGTCAAGACATTATTTCCAGACATGTAGAAGAAGAAGAAGAAATTATTTTAACATCAGAGGCTAAAATAACCTATGAGATAGATTTCTTAGCCATCTTATTTTCGTATTCAACCTTTTCCCCGTGAAGCCTCACAATAAATGCTCCCATCTTCTAGACAAGCTCAATAAATTATCTAAAGAGCTGGCTGCCAAAATCTATGTATAACTCTACCTGATGACTTTGAAGGCCTCCCATTTTAAAATAAAATGTTTTTATATTTCTATTTTTCTGAAAGAAAATACATACTCTTTCTTCCCATACTTCTTTTGGCATTTTCCAATGCCCTGTATAGATTTAACTAATCCTTGTCCTCTATATTTTTATCCCATTTTCAAATTCCATATAACCCTGCTAATTTTTGCTGCTGAAATTTCCATGAATTTTTTTTCCATTTTCAAATTCCATATAACCCTGCTGATTTTTGCTGCTGAAATTTCCATGAATTTTTTTACCAAATTTAAGTTTTCTTTTGTAAAATAAAAAGCAAAATTCGATGCGGAGCATGATTCGACCGCGGATAAACAAACCCAAACAATGAATTAATTCAAATAAAGCCGAGTCCATTCAGGATAGGATTCAATTAACTGTATTCACATGTGAAAGGTAAAAAAGACGTTCCTGGTTCCAAAGTGTTTCAAAAATGACATGTGCAATGGAAGGTTCATGAAATCATGCGGATGTATTGTGCAAATATCTGAGCCTCAATATTAGCGTTGAAAGGAACGACGATAGGGAAATGATAAAGCAATGTACCTTCAACTTAAAAATGAAACACTCACGTTTTTGACGAGTAGGTAAATAGTTGAACTCTTAGTTGTTTTTAGTGTGATTTTTTGGAAATTTTTTTGTGAGTTTTTCAAATCTAATTTTTCAAAGTTTTGATATGAATTTTTTAAAATCACAAGTTTGATAAGTAACCCTTGCACAATTAAAGTGCCCTAAAAATTATTCAAATTATACCAATTTAAATAACACATCAATACCTGAATTCAAATTTTTCTACATATTCCAAAAAAATCCAAAAACCCCTCGCTAAAAACAACTCCATTGACATCTATGTACCTTTAACATAAGTCAAAAATACCTCGGTAATGCACAATCGCCCCACCTCCTTATCTATCACCACTCTTGCCTCACCTCTCACATAGCTAAGACATTTGACCTTCCACTTACCTTTCACGTGGCCAAAGGAGACAACGTGGAATATGCCATGGATATATATGTGGTTACAATTACAAGTTTCACACGTTCATGGCATGCATCTGAAAATGCTATTATATATTTTTTTAATCATTATAATTAGAGAATTGTATTAAATTATTATTAAAATAACACTAAATTTATTATTAAAGTTTATGGTAATAAATTTTTATTTATATAGATATTGGTAATTATTTGTTTATTCTATTTGGGCTTATTATTGTTTTTTTAGCTTTTTTTTTTATTGTAGCAAAGTTTACTATTTTTTACAGTTTTTTGAAACGTGCACTTCTGGAGTCGTTTTGAGACAATAAACAATTTATTTTTTTTAAATAGGTAAATATTTAATTTTGATTGAGGATTGTAGTCAAAAGTTGTAGTTCTTAGATGTATCTTTCTAACGAGGTATCATGCGTGTCAAATGGAGATCATATGCCAAAGTTATGACCCCAGGGAGTCGTTTTGAAGCCCTAAACTACTTTTTTTTGGAAAACATGTAAACATTTGATTTTGATTGATGGTTGTAGTCAAAAGTTGTAGTCCTTAGATATATCTTTCTAATGAAGTTGTAGTTCTTAGATATATTTTTCTAATGAGGTATCGTGCGTGTTAAATGGAGATCTTATGCCAAAGTTATGACCCCGTGAAGTTGATGTACGAGTTTACCCCAATGGGGGCCACAATTTTGGTGCTACATCTCCTAGGGTTAGGTTTTTGGATGTTTAGGGTTTTTTATTATTTCTCAATAATAAATAATTTTTCAAGCCTCATTGTAACATAGTTCAAAGGCATGTAGCCACCACATCTCTTCTCATAGATAAGCTACCATCGCCGGAGCTAGTTTATTTCCATGTTGTATGTAAGCATCTTTCAGTTCTTTGATATTAATGAAATGAATATTTATTTTTGTTGCATCTCTGTGTTTATTTTTATATCTATATTCTGTTTCATTACTTCATGGATTGTTAAAGTTGAAAATTCACATATATTATAATGTGATATTAAAAATTATATTTTAAACATTTTACGTTTATAAAATTATAATTGGTTTATTTTATATAAATAAATAAATTTAATTTCTTTAAGATGTTTAATTTACAATTTTAATTAAATTTTAAATAAAATTAATTAAAAATGTATTTGAAAAATCAAAAAAATCCAAAATTTAAATTTAAATTATATTTTTCAATTATTCAATATTTTTTTTAATGAAACCCTTTCTAAATTCAATACAATTAACTGATAATTTTTTTTAACCACAATCAAAATTTACATTATATATCTCTATAATCAAGGTTTATTAAATATTATTTATTTGTTTTTTAATGGCTAAATACAAAGAGTGAATCAAATTCACAAAGTTTTTTTTCACTATATTTTCATTTATTTATTTTAATTTTGTTATATCTAAACTAAGGAGAAATAACTAGCTACTATATAATGCTTGCTCACTAACCATTTAATTTATATTAAATACACAAAATTAAGGTAAGTTGTTTTCAAAGTTGTTATTGTTCTCTTAGTGAACAACTTCAATTACCAAAACTTCTAGCTAAATGACGTGTTAGAGGGTAAATTACATGTCAGTTAAACTACTCAGTCACAATCATTCATGTTCACACCTTGATGTGCATCATTTTTTAAATTATGATTGATGTTATGCTTACGAGAAAACGTATAACATCTGTTAACGAGAAAAGTGTCTATTCAGAACGACCCTATCCCACTAAGGTGTGACAGTGACCTTAGAAACAAACAGAGAAAACTACTTTTGTATTCTCCTTTATGAACTATAAACAAAGAGAAATAGGATGAACCAACCTGTGTCTTGCGCTAGTCCTTTGATCCGATCTCTCTTCTCTTTGACAGCTCCCAGCTACCTGCTCCCTTACTTGCCCAGCTTCACCAAGTACCTGCAAGATCACAGAAGAAGGAAACTATACAAAGACATGGGTTCATACTCATAAAAAGCTTAGGATCAGATTTAAGCTAAACATACAAATGTAACAAACATCAATGATACAAAAGCATGTAGGAGAAACTCAAATAGTTTTATTGATATAACAAGAAGATCCAGGAGGAGTTACAACCGATGATTCCTGATCCAGCATCAACCTCCCAGCAGAGAAGCCCCTTCTTCACCTCCAACAAATCATAAATCACCCAATACTCTGATATCTATCTCAAAACCAACAGCAATTCTCTGCAATGTACAATATTCCCGCCTCTTGGATCTCTTGGTGAGGGATCCATATATAGATGTATGCAAAGAGGATGAGTCAGCTCATGAATTGATTAGTGGCTTCTCTCTGTCAGTTCTTGCTTCCACTTGGAGACTGATAGCCTCTTACTCATCCCTGGTCGAATTCAGTGAGGCAAGTGTCATTGGAGAATATTCTGGAAGCTTCCATTGTCTGTCCACCTCGTGGAATGACTCTGCCACTTGTCATTTCCCGCTCAACACACCCTGGTAGTGCATTTAGGTGCGTTGCAACGCACCTAGCTAGTGTACTTGGGTGCTTTGCAATGCAGCTAGCTAGTGGAGCAGCTGAAATGATCCTGATTTGACTAGTTCTGAGCAGTTTCTGGTGGAGAACTTCTGGGAGAAGCTGTAATTTGTTGACCTTGTTCCTTTAGGAGTTAGAACAACACTTTTAGGGACTTAGGAGCCCTTGGTTTATGGACATTTCATGCTTAGAGATGTAAGGCACAAAAATGTCTATAACAACATCAGTGATGCCTACTCCCTTATGGTCATGCCTATTTAATTTAATAATACATTACCATTTACTAAATCTGGGCCTCTCTAATCTAATAAATTAGCAATTGCAGAGGTGAAAAGGAATGCAGAAGTTCAAGATTGGACTTTGCGAGGTTTTCGCAAGCCTCGTTGTTTAAGTAGTTCAGGATTCTTGTGAGCAACGATACAGAGGGGGCAATGAGGGCAGGATTAGAGGAACAGTCGGGATTGTTTCCTTTCCACCCTTTGCCCTTCTATTTCAATTTTCTATCAAAGTTATGTCTAGAGTCTTGATCATGTATTCACGGATAACTTTTCACAATGAACATTGTAAATTGTGCATTTATAGATAACTTTTCCCAATGACCATTGTAAATTGTGGATTTTATCCACTGATGATTTTGATGATTTCATGGCTTCCATGCTTTCAAACACATATTTTTTGTAGCAAGAGGGATCCAATAATTCAAATTATGGCGAGATGGCAATTTTTTTTCCTAGATTTCTATGCGAGAATCAGTTTCCACCAAGCTTTCTTTGACATTTTATTTATTTGAACCTATACCCTTGAGTGGGATATCTATCTCCTCCTCTAGTATATTGCTTTATTTTATGGGATTTTGAGGGAACTTCTTCCAAATGTTTTCAATAGTGGTGATGATTCTGTTAGCTGCAAAACTCACAAATGTTGCTTCCTTATCTAAACGATGAGTAATGTCTAGGAAATCCCATGCTTCAAAGAAATCTTGGATAACCTGTGTAATAAAATCACACTGATATTCACTGCCATCATAAACATAGATCATCAATTCGATCAAAGAGACTACTCGCATCTTCCAGGAATTTTGCTAACAATCTTGTAATGCTCAACTACTTGATCTGGAGATTCAGCTTCGTGTGGGACTCATGTTGAACCATCAAATTCATTTTGCATAGGCCTTATTTTCTTATTAATTAATTTTATTAATTCTTTGCATCTAAATCTACCCACTTCACATCCTTGATCAATATGATCCTTTGTTTGCTTAAAATCGAATTTATTTGCGATCAACAGGTTGTCAGCATTTTCTCTTAGCATTTCTATGATCTCCAAAGCTTCTTTAAAAATTTGTAAGTGAAAATATTTGGAACAATTCATCGATACAACAATTCTTCAAACATTACATGAGCCTCTTCCCATAACCCCCCTCGAACGCAGACAGAGAGCAGAGAATTGAATGTAATTCGGTCAGGTTGAACTCCTTCATGGATCATTTCATCAAAAGCTTTTGAGGCTTGCTTGAAGTCCACACCCCCCTTAGAAAAGGCATCAATGACAGCATTATAAGAAACAAGGTTTGGATTACAACTGGACCTCTTCATTGACTCAAAGACAACAATAGCTTCCTTGCACATACTGTTGTGGCCATAAGCATCGATGAGGGCAGAGAAGGCGTAAACAATGTTTCCATAGCCTTTTGTCTTGGATTTAACAAAGACTTTCCTTGCAATTCCCACTCTCCCATGTTGACCCAAAATGATAATCAAAATGCTCAATAGTTTCCCTTGTTCATTTCTTCACCTTTCATGAGAAATTTCCCACTCAAAGCATTCAATTGCCTTCTTGCATTCTGCTATGTTCCCAAGTTCCCTAAGAATATAAGCATAACCCTCAGAACCAGAAAGCTTGGGGGGACAATAGGTCAATAGAGCTACAATATTGTCTCTAGGGTCAATGTGGAGAGCCTGGTCTAGAGGTACCTCTGCAAGTTTACTATGTTTTCCTGAACAAATTTTGGGTCTGCCAAAATGCATTTTCAACACAAATGTAGTGGAATGAAAAAAACCCTAAGAAAAATATTAATTGCCTTAATATATATTTGAAAATTTCTTGTAAAAACCCAAAATAAGACGATAACCAAAGTTATCAATGCCAAGTTCTTTTTTAACACTGATATACCTCAACAACACAATCAACACACTAATAATAATAGAGAAGTGTGAAATTACCTGTTGCTTACAACTTAAGGCGCGACGATGTAGTGGAATGAAAAGCTTTCTCTCTATCAAAATAAACACTAGGAAGTTGATAGTTATGTTCAAAACCTAACCCACTGCTAAGAAGCCCTCTTTTCCCATAGTGTAAGCATAATGTCCAAATGACAAGTTTGGAGGGTATTCAATCAATTGAGCATGAAACAGTAAACCAACAATGTTGTCCAAAATACTGATCCATCGATCTATGACTCCATCACATGGATAGGTTAAAGTGGGAGATGCATGTGCGAGACCCACAACAACATGACCTCTAGGTGTGACTCAAGGGAGTGTTTCATGACGAAATGGTAGCACAATTGAGTATGGATCAGAAGGTTATTGGTTTGAATCACATCAATTTCAATCACAAAGTCCACATATTTATAAAATGTACGCATACATGAGTATAACTAGACCTTTGAACATGGTAGAGGATTTATATAACATGAGATAGGCAGAACAATGTCTTATGTAAGTCATAAGTATAATAATGGCACATATATCCCATGTTTGAGTAGCTACGAGATGAAAAATGATACGTTACTTCCATAATTACAAAACATATTTTATCCCTAAAAAAACATATCACACCATAATGAAGACATTGTGGATAATCAAAGGTTGTTTAAACATTATGGAACCTAAGGTTAAAGGTTTGAACTTCTTTCTCTTCCTAAAATACCTTTTAAAGTAGAAATAAAGCTATTCACAATAGTAAGAGTGCCTCTATGACATATTATCCAGAAAAATCACACTATACATACATGGCAAATATTACGTGTAAATGTTGATTAAGTAAAAATAACAAAAAGAAAGTGTACATTTGGAGGTACATTAGAGAAATCGACCCTTATATGGGAATCTAGTTAATGGAGAATATCTCTCATCCTAACTATTTTTAGCAACCTACTAAAAATTAGGAACAAATTCCTTTACATAGAAAGCATCACACCTAGGACAAGTATGATTTATAAATCTAACAATGAGTTTCTAGTTAGCTTTGTCTATGGAATTATTTATGTTGACTATAGTTGACTATGTTCAACCATCTTTCCCATGGGTGACCACTATAACCATGTTGACCATGAAGACCATTACTGAAAATCGATTGATCATATTTTACCTTAAGTGACCATGGTTTCACAAGTTTTATATGGTTTATGATGGTTGACTATTGCTACCTAAGGTTGATTGTGTTTGACTATGGTAGAATATGGTTATCTATGGTTGGATGTGGTAGACATATTGTTGAGTAAGGTTGATTATGGTTCACTATTGTTGACTATGCATGACCATGTTTGATGATGGTTAAAGGGGGTCAACCATGGTTGATGATGGTTGAAAAGGATTATGAGGATTGACCATGGTCAACTAGGTGTTGACGAGGATTAACCATAAATAAATATGGTAGACCATTGGTGACAAGGATTAACAATGGAAAATTATGGTTATCTATGGTTGACCACTTATGATCATGTTAACCATGTTTGATCATTGTTGCGTTGGTTAACTATGGTTGAACTTTTGTCCATGTTTAACCAAGGTCAACTTTTTCAAGCATGGATGAGCTTATAAGAGCATGGTTGGCTATTGATGACCATGGTGGCCATGTTTGATTATGGTGACCATGGTTGAACATGGTTGACTATGTTTGAGTAGTTTTACTATGGTTGATTATGGTTGATCATGTTATATATGTTGATTATGGCTTATTTTGTTGAATGTGATGATTATATTAACTATGTTGATTACATAATGATGTTGACTATGATCAACCATGTTGCAATGATTTATCATTCTGACCATGATTAACCATTGTGGCATTGAGAATTTATATCCATATTTAACCATGTTGACTACCATTAACCTTTTATAATATTACTAATATTATTAAGAATATCATTACTAATACTTTCTCAATACCCTTGCCACCTATGCTCTAAGAATTTCTAATGAGAATCACTTAGAAGGGGAAAAATCTCATCTTCTGAAATTTTTTAAACATAATGGCTAGAGCAGGCAATAGGGCCTCAGAAATTTTCAAAGGGCTAGTAAGGAATCAAGGGTTAAACCTTATTGGGATGATATAATCTCCATTATTCAACTTCCCTTCATCCAAGGGACCATAAATAAGATTTCTCCTATTCTAAAAAAGAACAAAGTTTATGCTACGTTCAATCCCCTTAATACAATCAGAAAATCTCTTAGATCTGTTAAAGACCATGTAAACCCTAAAGACATGAAACATGTCTACTCCATCTTGTGTTCATGTGGGATTCCGTACATTGGGGAAACTGGTCATTCCATCAACCAAAGAATCCAAGAACATGCAGCAGATATTAAGCACAATCGTTCCCATTCCTTAGCTTTAGTTGAACACACGATGAAATCCAAACACCATCTCTGCATTGAGGATTCTCACGTCATCCCTAGGTTTGATCACTTCCATCATAGGAAGCTTAGAGAGGCCATTGAAATTTAAAAGCACGCTATTAATCGTAACAGGGAGTTGGAAGTTAAGTTGAATCCTACTATAATATTCTCCAATAATTTAATCTAATAATATCTTAAAGTAATGGTTGAATATTAATTTTATTTAAAAACTATCTGTTAAAAATAGATTAAACTTATCTTTAATTATGATTATACATTTACAAATATTCATTTCCTATTTTATTATCATTAATTTAATTTAACTAATTTCAATTCAATACTATCTTAATTAAAAATAAAAATAAACTAAAATAAAATAAAACAAAATAAAATGATAATAAATATATATATTTAATAAATAACCTTTTTTTAAAAGCTAGTTCCTAACATCTATTTCCTAATGGTTAATTTTGGAACCGAATGCATTTCTGCTATTTAAACATTCTAATGGATTGGTTATTTCACCTTTGTCCTGAGGATGAACCACATTAAATGGTTCAAAAGATCTAATAACAACTTATGATGTGATTAATCCCAAAAACCGTTATCAAAATTATTAATTAATTACATAAATAAATATTTTAAATAATTAATTAATTGTTAATATATTTTAATTAACTATTTATATTATGATTAATGTATTATATTAATATTGTTAATAAAACATTATGATAGTATTACTAGTAATAATAATGTCGGGCCTAACAAATTATATTAATTATTTAGAGGTGATATTACTATTAAACTTTTAACTTATGATAAAATATTTAATTACTTCATAATGGCTAGTTTCTAATACCAAACAATTTAATGTGTCAAAACCAACAAACTATATCATAAAAATTAAAATTTAATATTAATAGCCAAATTATAATATGAAATAAAATATTTATTTATTACATAACAACTAGTTTCTAATTAAATTTAATATTATCAATTTATAATATCGAGATGAAATATTTATTTATTAAATAACAGCTACTTTCTAATTAAATTATTAAACAAACAATTAACTAATTGTTAATATATTTTAATTAACTATTTATATTATGATTAATGTATTATATTAATATTGTTAATAAAACATTATATTAGTATTACTAGTAATAATAATGTCCGAACTACCAAATTATATTAATTATTTATAGGTGATATTACTATTAAACTTTTAACTTATGATAAAATATTTAATTACTTCATAACAGCTAGTTTATTAAACAATTTAATGTGTCAAAACCCTAACAAACTATATCATAAAAATTAAAATTTAATATTAATAACCAATTTATAATATCGAAATAAAATATTTATTTATTACATAATAGCTAGTTTCTAATTAAATTTAACATTATCAATTTATAATATCGAGATGAAATATTTATTTATTACATAACAGCTAGTTTCTAACAGCAGAACACCATATCCTATTCTCCTTATAGAAGTGGATCTTTCCCCTATTGAGAGCCTAGCTATGACTAGGCTTCTATTGTACAAGCACAAACTCAATAACATAGGAGACCATAGACTTCCTAAGCTAGCTTTAAATTCCAACGAAAACCACCTAAGGCTCAAACGAGGTTGGTATAGAGACACAGGGCCTGGTTAAACCATTGGGAGATCAACGAGAATGTTGCATTGCAAAACATTAATAACATTAAAAATATTGTTACTTCTAAGTTCAAAGACAAAATGTGGATTGAGAAAGATTTATTAGCTAAAAGAAAATTAAATATTATAAGGAGCTCATCAACCCCACCCTAGAAGATTAAAAGTATCTCTCTATTTTATCTAGCTCAAAAAAGAAAATTAATATAGCCAAGATTAGAACGAACTCTCATGAGCTCCATAGTGAAACGCATCATTGGGCAGTTCCTAAAACACCATGGGTGGAAAGGATCTACCATCTTTGTTGGGCAGTTCCTAAAACACCATGGGTGGAAAGGATCTACCATCTTTGTGACAATACGAACATCGAGGATGAAAATCATTTCCTCTTAGAGTGCCCCACGCACAAACACATTAGATCCGAGTTTCAAAATCTTTGTTGCAATACTGGCCTTCCTAGCCTTTTACGTTTTATGCTTAGGAGGCTTCTCTCCAAGCTTTTTGAGCATAGGAATAAAATCTTAAATCAAACTAAATAATTCGTTTCTTTAGGTCCAATAGACCAAAATTTGGTCTAGGTGGACATTAACCACCACCATCATCATCAACTTAATTATTAAACAAATAATTAATTAATTGTTAATATATTTTAATTAACTATTTATATTATGATTAATGTATTATATTAATATTGTTAATAAAACATTATATTAGTATTACTAGTAATAATAATGTTGGACCTAACAAATTAGTGATATTACTATTAAACTTTTAACTTCTGATAAAATATTTAATTACTTCATAACTGCTAGTTTCTAATATTAAACAATTTAATGTGTCAAAACCCTAACAAACTATATCATAAAATTAAAATTTAATATTAATAACCAATTATAATATCGGAGTAAAATATTTATTTATTACATAACAACTAGTTTCTAATTAAATTTAACATTATCAATTTATAATATCGAGATGAAATATTCTAGTTTCTAACTAAACTATTAAACAAATAATTAATTAATTGTTAATATATTTTAATTAACTATTTATATTATGATTAATGTATTATATTAATATTGTTAATAAAACATTATATTAGTATTCTCCTTAGAGGAGTAGGTCTTTCCCCTATCGAGAGCCTAGCTATGACTAGGCTTTTATTGTACAAGCACAAACTCAATAAGGTAGGAGATCATAGACTTCCTAAGCTAGCTTTAAATTCTAGCCAAAACCACCTAAGGCTCAGGTGGGGGTGGTATAAAGACACGAGGGCCTGGTTAAACCATCAGGATATCAACGAGAATGATGCATTGCAAAACATTGTTAACATTAAAAATATTTTTACTTCTAAATTCAAAGAAAAAATGTGGTGTGAGAAAGATTTAGCAACTAAAAGAAAATTAAGTTATTATAAGAAGGTCATCAACCCCACCCTAGAAGATCAAAAGTATCTCTCCATTTTAACTAGCTCAAAGAAGAAAAATAATATAGCGAGGATTAGAACAAACTCTCATGATCTCGAGAGTGAAACAGGTCATTGGGCAGTTCCTAAAACACCATGGATGGAAAAGATCTGCCATCTCTAACATCGAGGATGAAAACCACTTCCTCTTAGAGTGCCTCGCATACAACCACATTAGATCTCATTTCATAATCTTTGTCACAATACTGACCTTCCTAGCCTTTTACGATGTCAAAATTATAGTGAGTTGGGGAAGCTTCTCTCCAAGCTTTTTGGGCATAGGAATAAAATCTTAAATCAAACTAAATAATTTGCTTCTTTAGGTCTGATAGACCAAAGTTTGTTCTCAGTGGACATTAATCATCATCATCATCATTACTAGTAATAATAATATTGGACCTAACAAATTATATTAATTATTTATAGGTGATATTACTATTAAACTTTTAACTTATGATCAAATATTTAATTACTTCATAACCGCTAGTTTCTAATATTAAACAATTTAATGTGTCAAAACCCTAACAAACTATATCATAAAAAATAATATTTAATATTAATATCCAATTTATAATATCTAAATAAAATATTCATTTATTACATAATATTATCAATTTATAATATTGAGATGATAACAACTAGTTTCTAACCAAATTATTAAACAAATAATTAATTAATTGTTAATATATTAATAGAGTTAAGGCTTCTGTGATCCATATCAGTTTTAGAGAAGATTCTTCGGCGAAAATCACATGGAAACTCATTTGTCGACGCGTTTCGAACCAACTAGTGTGGTTCGTCGTCAGGACAAGTTGAAGAAACAGATCCAGTCCAGCAAGTTAAATAGTCCAAGCAGAGACTCCAACAGCTACAAAGGATTAACGACTAATTTCTGACTCTAGAACCCAGGTTAAATTATTTCATTATTTTAATAATATTATTATTATTTATAACCAAGTAAATATGAATTAAACGGTTAGTTTTATAATAAAACTTATATATATATATAAATCTTAATTAAAATAATAATAATCGGTTAGGAATAATAAATTAAATACTATGTTGGTATAAAAGTTAATTAAAATTGTTGTATATTAATTTGATTAAAATTAATTATCATTAATATTTACTATTTTTAATTTCATAGAACTAAGGTGAATTAGGTATAAATAAACAAGATTAAAGGTTAGTAATACCTATATTTATTTAAATTATGTACAAATATAAAATAAAGTTATAATGGGTGAAAGTAAATTAGTTAAAAGATAATATTTAATAATTTAAGCTACTTCGAAATCAAAAGGAAAGTAAGACTAAATTATATTTATATAAAAATATAAATTATTGGTTAGTTTTTAATTCATTTATTTCTTTACATTATTACTTTTATATATATATATATATATATATATATATATATAAATAATAATAATCAAATGTAAAGGTTATGATTAATAAAATAGCTAACAGGTTAGTATAAAAAGTTAAATTCAAAGTAAATTATTCATTATATTAATTATTATTATTAATTGCTATTTTATTTAATGGAGTTAGGTACAAATAAACAATAAAATTATTTCTTTGTTAAAATAAAATAAATTATAAATAAATACTATACGTTTAAAATAATATGCTAATATAAGGACCATGGTCGAAAATAGGTGAAGTAATTATTATTAGTATTAATAGTCCGTTTAAAAGATATTATTTATTAATTATGAGCTATTTAAAAATAATGAAAAAAAAAAAAAAAAAAACCACAGAGGACTAGGAGGAGAGGGCTGGGATCCAACACCTACTGACTCTCCAACCATCCTCTCTATTGAGATTGCTTGGTCTCTTTTCAATCTCAAGCGCTTCCCTGAATTTACGATGATGGAACTGCGAAACCCTAGCAATCACACTGGCTTCTTCAATACAAACATGATGATTGGTTTTTTCAGCATGCTCAGCCAAAGCGGAAGACTTAGATCTCCTGTGCTTCAGATCCGCTGCGTGCTCGCTAATCCTTTGATTAATGGAGCGACTAGTCTCCCCAATATAGGGGGTCCCACAGGAACAAGGGATCGTGGGACCCCCTATATTGGGGAGACTGGTCGCTCCATTAATCAAAGGATTAGCGAGCACGCAGCGGATCTGAAGCACAGGAGGTCTAAGTCTTCCGCTTTGGCTGAGCATGCTGAAAAAACCAATCATCATGTTTGTATTGAAGAAGCCAGTGTGATTGCTAGGGTTTCACAGTTCCATCATCGTAAATTCAGGGAAGCGCTTGAGATTGAAAAGAGACCAAGCAATCTCAATAGAGAGGATGGTTGGAAAGTCAGTAGGTGTTGGATCCCAGCCCTCTCCTCCTAGTCCTCTGTGGTTTTTTTTTTTTTTTCATTATTTTTAAATGGCTCATAATTAATAAATAATATCTTTTAAATGGACTATTAATACTAATAATAATTACTTCACCTATTTTCGACCATGGTCCTTATATTAGCATATTATTTTAAACGTATAGTATTTATTTATAATTTATTTTATTTTAACAAAGAAATAATTTTATTGTTTATTTGTACCTAACTCCATTAAATAAAATAGCAATTAATAATAATAATTAATATAATGAATAATTTACTTTGAATTTAACTTTTTATACTAACCTATTAGCTATTTTATTAATCATAACCTTTATATTTGATTATTATTATTTTAATATAATATATCTATATATATATATATATAAGTAATAATGTAAAGAAATAAATGAATTAAAAACTAACCAATAATTTATATTTTTATATAAATATAATTTAGTCTTACCTTCCTTTTGATTTCGAAGTAGCTTAAATTATTAAATATTATCTTTTAACTAATTTACTTTCACCCATTATAACTTTATTTTATATTTGTACATAATTTAAATAAATATAGGTATTAATAACCATTAATTTGTTTATTAAATATTATCTTCTAACTAACTATTAACATCACTTTCACCCATTATAACTTAATTTGACCATGGTCCTTATATTAGCCATTGGTCAATTTATACATATTTTTTTTAAATAATCTTATTTTATTAAATATATATACATAATTTAAATAAATATAGGTATTACTAACCTTTAATCTTGTTTATTTATACCTAATTCACCTTAGTTCTATGAAATTAAAAATAGTAAATATTAATGATAATTAATTTTAATCAAATTAATATACAACAATTTAATTAACTTTTATACCAACCTAGTATTTAATTTATTATTCCTAACCGATTATTATTATTTTAATTAAGATTTATATATATATAAAAGTTTTATTAGAAAACTAACCGTTTAATTCATATTTACTTGGTTATAAATAATAATAATATTATTAAAATAATGAAATAATTTAACCTGGGTTCTAGAGTCAGAAATTAGCCGTTAATCCTTTGTAGCTGTTGGAGTCTCTGCTTGGACTATTTAACTTGCTGGACTGGATCTGTTTCTTCAACTTGTCGATGAACCACACTAGTTGGTTCGAAACGCGTCGACAAATGAGTTTCCATGTGATTTTCGCCGAAGAATCTTCTCTAAAATTGTTAATATATTTTAATTAACTATTTATATTATGACTAATGTATTATATTAATATTGTTAATAAAACATTATATTAGTATTACTAGTAATAATAATGTCCAACGTAACAAATTATATTAATTATTTATAAGTGATATTACTATTAAACTTTTAACTTATGATAAAATAATTAATTACTTCATAACGACTAGTTTCTAATATTAAACAATTTAATGTGTCAAAACCCAAACAAGCTATATCATAAAATTAAAATTTAATATTAATAATCAATTTATAATATCAAAACAAGATATTTATTTATTATATAACAAGTAGTTTCTAATTAAATTTAATTTATAATATCGAGATGAAATATTTATTCATTACATAACAACTAGTTTCTAACTAAATTATTTAACAAATAATTAATTAATTGTTAATATATTTTAATTAACTATTTACATTATGATTAATGTATTATATTAATATTGTTAATAAAAAATTATATTAGTATTACTAGTTATATAATGTCCGACCTAACTAATTATATTAATTATTTATAGGTGATATTACCATTAAACTTTTAACTTATGATAAAATATTTAATTACTTCATAACAGCTAGTTTCTAATATTAAACAATTTAGTGTGTAAAAACCCTAAAAAATTATGTCATAAAAAATAAAATTTAATATTAGTAACCAATTGATAATATCGAAATAAAATATTTATTTATTACATAACAGCTAGTTCTAATTAAATGTAATATTATCAATTCATAATATCGAGATGAAATATTTATTTATTACATAACTCCCTCACATCTTTGTCCTGAGGATAAACCACATTAATTGGTTCCAAATGTCGACCAAATCTTAACGATATAATTAATCCGACAGTATTAACATTATGGATCACAAAAATCTTAAATCTCAAATAATAATATCATTATAAATACTATTAAATTTATTAATATTTATCAATCTTATTAATATAAAAAATATATTATTATTAATATTTATTTTTATATTATATTTTGCATACATTATTATTATTATTATAATACAAAAATAATTTAATATAATATTAATACAGTAATTTTATTAATTTATCAATCAATTATTCATTTCTGTTAATAGCTAAATCTTTATTAAACCATACAAATATGCCAAATGCATTTAAAGCGTTCTGTAAGAGAAATGAAGAGAATAAATTTATTCATCGATAACCTTTGTTCTAGAGGTTGACAATGGTGGAACCTTAGGTAGTTACTATAATGCACGTTACACTGAGTAACCCTAGGTAGTTACTATACGGCCAGGCATTTCATAAATGCCAGACGTTTCACAACGTTTTTACGAAAACACATAAACCTATTTACTTTTACAAAGCTATATTTTTTATAAATTTATATACATTTTAAAAAACATTTTAATATCGGATAATCATAAATCACATTAATATTTGTAACGTTTTTACGAAAACACAAACCTATTTACTTTTACAAAGCTATATTTTTTATAAATGCATATACATTTAAAGAAACATTTTAATATCGGATCATCATAAATCACATTAATATTTGTATTGTTATTTAGTAAATTTTTAATTTAAATATAAAATTTAAACTTTGAAAAGGAGTTTTTATTTAAAACTCCAATATGGCAACATCTCTTTATTCTTAGTTATACAATTATAATTTTTATTAAAGAAAGATATTAATATACCCAATTTCTAACAGTAACAGAAATAATTTGGAATAAAATTTAAATATTGAGGGTCTTTAGCAGTGCATTATATTAGATATCATTTGGGATTCCACTACATTAAGAAAGTCATTCATGTATGGCCATTTCCATGAGAGGTAGTCATCACTCACTAATTTCTCATGATTTTTTAATAGTCCACTTAGCGCTTATTACATTGGGTGATGCTCACATGTGCAAGCCCCAAAAGTGATGATTGACACTATGTGATTCAATCCCCACTTCTTCACCCCGCATCACCTAATGCAATCAGTGCTAAGTGGACTATTAAAAATTCATGAGAAATTAGTCAGTTACGACTACCTCTCATGGAAATGGTCATAGATGAATGACTTTCTTAACGCAGATGAATCCCAAATGATATCTAATATAATGCACCACGAAAGACCCTCGATACTTAAATACATAAGAGTGAAGGGAGCTCTACTTGAATAATCCACTTAGCACTCATTGCATCGGGGGATGCTCACAGGTGCAAGCCCGGAAGTGATGATTGATGCTATGTGATTCATTTCACTAGTTTCAATCCCCACTTCTTCACCCCTGTGAGCATCACCTAATGCAATGAGTGCTAAGTGGACTATTCAAAATTCTACCTCTCATGGAAATGGTCATAGATGAATGACTTTCTTAACGCAGTTGAATCCCAAATGATATCTAATATAATGCACCGCAAAAGACCCTCAATACGTAAATACATAAGAGTGAAGGGAGCTCTACTTGAATGGTTCATGAGGCACAATACTTGCTAAAGTTTTGCAAATGGGGTAGCAAGCTAAGTGGGCTTGATTGTGGGGAAAACTCCATAGTTATGCACACTTGAGCTAGAGCTGATCTAGGATGGGTGACCTCTTGGGAAGTCCTGATCACTAGGTGCAAGCATTG
This sequence comes from Pinus tabuliformis, assembly GCA_031772625.1. Taxonomy (NCBI): domain Eukaryota; kingdom Viridiplantae; phylum Streptophyta; class Pinopsida; order Pinales; family Pinaceae; genus Pinus; species Pinus tabuliformis. The sequence goes on along the minus strand of CM062806.1, from coordinate 477,302,628 downwards.
CAAATGATGATTGACGCTATGTGATTCATTTCACTAGTTTCAATCCCACTTCTTCACCCCTGTGAGCATCACCCGATGCAATGCATTCTCTCATGGAAATGGTCATAGATGAATGACTTTCTTAACGCAGTTGAATCCCAAATGATATCTAACATAATGCACTACGAAAGACCTCAATACTTAAATACATAAGAGTGAAGAGAGTTCTACTTGAATGGTTCATGAGGCACAATACTTGCTAAGGTTTTGCAAATGGGGTATCAAGCTAAGTGGGCTTTATTGTGGGGAAAACTCCATAGTTAATTGCGTTTGAGCGAGAGGCGATCTGGGATGGGTGACCTCCCGGAAGTCCTAATTACCAGGTGCAAGCCCCAAAAGTGATGATTGACATTATGTGATTCATTTCACTACTTTCAATCCCACTTCTTCACCCTTATGAGCATCACCCCAATGAGTGCTAAATGGATTATTCAAAAATTATGAAAAATTAATCAATTGAAAATAGTGATAAATAAATAACTTTCTTAATGCAGTTGAATCCCAAATAATATCTAATAAACTCTGAAATTTATTTATCCAATCCTAAACAATAATAAGTGGCTGCCACCCATCGCATCTCATCCTACCCTGAAAGATGGCGTTGAAGTAAAGCTTTTTTTGTATACGCTTTCGACGACGTCAGCTAAAATCTTGCTCATAGGTGCAAACGACAAATTTAAAATCTTTTAGCTTCTGATTGGAAAACCGCACAATGATCAACAGCAGTGTTGCGAGGAGCTTGTTTTAGAGGCCTTAAGTTGCAATACACTTGATAATCTAACGGTTGTGGTAGTCTGCTTCACGATTAAATTTGAGTCATATTTGCTTCGATCCTGCAAATCAATGTTGATGATTCTTCAACACTTGTATTTAATTTCGAGCACGAGAAGAACCAACGCTTCTCCTGCTTTATTGACGAGCTTCATGGAGAAGAGATTACGCAAAACGCCGCCAGTACTCTCGATGCTCTCTCGGCCCTCGTCATCCAGTGAAAGATTGGTCAGCTTTTCGATAGCCACCATTTGCAGAGAAGGCATTGATATTTCTTTGTATTCGAGAATGTCTCTGAGATTGCTTATGGCAAAGACTATCTCAGAGATCTCCTTTCTTAAAATCTTCCCCTTGAAGCCTGTACTGCTTGCCAACATTCTTACGAGTTGCAGAGCGAGCTTGACAGTCTTGATTTCTGATTTCGGAGTGTTGGGATTTATCTCTGTGAGTCCTATAATCTTTGGAAGAAGGCCTTTTCTGCTTCTGATTTTATAGCAGTTGACGTGGTCGCCAAGTTTTTCAATATCTTAAGCCCCAACAAAAGGAAAACCGAGTATTGGTATTTGCCCAAGTAGGGAACCCTATACAGCATGTGCAGATTATTCGAATTATCATTCTCAAATGGATTTCGATCTACTTTCCATCATACAACAAAGAGTTTCCATCACACAACAAAGAGGCTATCGATTCCAAGGACCTAGGGATGACCACAACGCGAATGGAATTTCAATTTGTTTTGACTAATTTCGTGATGATCTTCACTAACACTCTTTGAATCTCTTATTCTGTTGAGATTTTCGATTTTAATAAAATAGGCAAAAATCTCAGTAGGTGACAACAATAAGATTGTGTTGCTATATTAGCTCTATTTTGTTGGGAGAGAGTTAATGCATCCTATATTTGTTGTAAGAGGATTTATGAGTCTGTTAGATTCTCTTAGCTATAAAATAGATATCCGTACAGATTGGAAGGTGTGAGAGTTTGTGAGGAAATTGATTATTTTGTAATCTCCTGTTTGATAATAAAGATTGCTGATGCCTATGTTTGGTGGACGTAACCCAGATTGGTTGGGTGAACCACGTTAAATCACTGTGTCATTTGTGTATGATTTTATATGCTGTGTTTGTCTTCGATTTTCCATTGCGCACTGTTAGTATAAAAAGTGGTATCAGAGCGGCGCAGTGGAGGAGTGGCGGGCCCAAGTCTGCTGGAGGTGCATAGACTGTTTATGCATTGCATCAGCGCGTTCAACTGTGCTCAGTGCTGTGGATTGGAGGTCCTGCGTGCACAAATTTAACAGAGTGATGACCTGTTGCATGGGACAGGCACCAGGCAGCGTTGAAACCTTTGTGGTGTGACTGCGTATGCCAAATACCAGAGTGTTGACTACGTATGCCAAATATCACAGCGGCTTTGTCAAGGACATTCATGGTGAGCAGTGAAGCGTGTTTTCTACACGTTGATGTCCCAACTATATAAAGAGCGAGTTTACAGTGATTACGTGTTAATTTCATATGCCAAAGACTGCGTCGTTGTGTAACATTGTGTTTGCCAGAGCACGGAGAGAACGGATCGTTGTAGGTGGAGTATTTTTTCTGAGTTTTGCGATTGGCGCGGGCTCTAATGAAACAGTCGCGCCAGTAATATTAGAAGGGCGCGGATCCGACTTTATTAGTCGCGCCAGTGCGCCAAGATCCTGATCAGCACGGATCCGAAGGGAAAAGACGCGCCAATTTCGGCACTCTCAGCGTTTTTGCTTCCGGCGCGAACTGTTTTCTGTTACGATAGCGCCAACGCGCCAACCGAGAACTGCATTGGTAAAACTACAATTGTTTATTTGGTTTTTTATTTTAGAATTGCAGTTTGTACAACAGAGCTAATAGAATAAAGACAGTACAAATAGAAGGCGAAGGCATTGTGTGTTAAATCTTTATTTGATTGATTAACAAGTTAGAATTGGAGATTGTTTTTTGGTTGATACAAGATGGCAAAAACTCAGAGTGATCAGTTTGAAATCGAGAAGTTTAATGGCAAAAACAACTTCGAGATCTGGAAGGTAAAGATGCATGATTTGCTGGTACAACAAGGCGTGGCGAAGGCGTTGTTGGGCAAATCCAAACAGCCATACAACATCATAGATAATGAGTGGGCCGAGATGGATGAAAGAGCAGCGAGTGCTATTCGCCTGTGTTTGGCAGACGATGTGTTGTTTAATATCATGTCGGAGAAAACAGCTGCAGGCCTGTGGTCGAAGCTTGAGAAGCTCTACATGACGAAATCCTTGACAAATCGGATTCTCCTGAAGCGGCAGCTATACAGTTTGCAAATGAAGGAAGGTACATCGATTACTGATCATTTGAATGTTTTTAATACTCTACTGGTGCAATTAGAAAGTATAGAAGTAAAATTTGAATCAGAGGATAAAGCTATTACTTTATTGTGCTCGTTGCCCGAGTCATGGGATCATTTTGTTACTTCTATAAGTCTTAGTTCATCAGAAACCATTGAATTTGATGATGTCGTCGGAGCTTTGTTGTCCGAGGAGACAAGGAAGAGGTCGAATGCTGACACCTCTACATCAGAAGCAATGATGGCTAGAGGTCGTTCTAGAGAAAGACGCTCTGGTAAGCACAGCGACTCGCGTTCAAAATCGAAAGGGAAGAAGAGTAAAGTAAAGTGTTGGTTTTGTGGCAAATCGGGGCATTTGAAGAAGGACTGCTGGAAGCGACAACAAACTTCTAAAGAAGCTTCTTCGACAAAGAAGAAGGAAGCAAACACGACAGATACAGGTTCGACATCTGGTTCAGGTATGACGACGAAGTGTTATCAGTTAATTTGTCAAATCATGATCAACATTGATTGTTAGATTCTGGTGTATCAAACCACATGTGTATTCATAGAGAATGGTTTAAGATGTATAGATCAATTAATGATGGAGTCGTGTACATGGGTAATGATGTCACATATAATATTGTGGGAATAGGGAGTATACAGCTGCAAATGTTTGATGGGACAACTAAAATGTTAACTAATGTAAGACATGTACCAGATTTAAGGAAAAATCTAATTTCACTGGGAGCACTTGACACAAATGGATATAAAACTGTAATTCAAGGTGGAGTAATGAAAATTTACAAAGGTATTTTACTAGTAATGAAAGCTAAGAAAGTAGGAAATCTATTTCAGTTAGAAGGAAGAACAGGGTCAGATCATGTGTCTACGGTGTCTGAACATAACAGTAGTTCCATTCGCCTATGGCATCGAAGGTTGGGCCATATGAGCGAAAGAGGGTTAAAGATTTTGGCTGATCGCAAGTTACTTCCTAATTTAAAGTCTGGAAAGTTAGATTTCTGTAAACATTGTTTGTTTGGAAAAAAAAGTAAGAAAAAGTTTAAAACAAGCAAACATACTAGTAAAGGAATACTTGATTACATCCATTCAGATGTTTGGGGTCCGGCCCCTACAACCTCATATGGTGGCTCGTCATATTTTGTATCATTTATTGATGATTTTTCTAGGAATGTGTGGGTTTACATGTTGAAAAGGAAGTCTGATGTTTTTACAATTTTCAAGCAGTTTAGAGCATTGGTAGAAAACATCACTGGTAGAACTATAAAATGTTTAAGAACTGACAATGGTGGTGAGTTTACTTCCAAGGAGTTTGAAAACTATTGCAAGGATGCAGGGATCGAAAGACATAAGACCACTATTTATACTCCTCATCAAAATGGAGTTGTTGAACGCATGAATATGACTCTTTTAGAGAGAGCAAGGAATATGATGAGTAACGCTGGTTTGCAGAAGGAATTGTGGACAGAAGCAGTGGCTACAGCTTGTTATGTGATAAATCGATCACCATCAACGGCGATAGGTTGCAAGATTCCTCAAGAGTTATGGAAATGTCACCCTTGTGATTATTCTAAACTCAGAGTGTTTGGTTGTGATGCATATGCTCTAGTGCCTAAACATCGGCGAACTAAATTAGATCCAAAGTCAAAAAGGTATATCTTTGTTGGATATGGTGATGGAACAAAGGGATATAGATTGTGGGATCCTACTACCCGCAAGATCATCATCAACAGAGATGTAAAGTTTAATGAATCCTCTCTTGTACAGTTAGATGTAGATAATAAATTGAAACAGAATGATTTATCTGATTTTCAGCACATTTAGTTTGAAAGCACTTCTAATGATATTCATGATGACGATAGTTCAGATACTAGTCATGAACAAGTTTCAGAATCAGATTATGAACAGGGTTTAGATGTAGATCATGAACAGGTCTCAGATGGTGATCATGAAGAAGTTCCTATAGATGGTAGTCAGCCAATTGTGGAAGCACCAGAAGCACCAGAAACATCCTTAAGGAGGTCTACAAGAATCAAATGCCCTCCGAAAAGGTATGATGATTATGTTACTTCAGTTGCATTTACCGCTAATGACGATGAACCTCTGTGCTATCAGGAAGCTATAGAAGGTTCGAAAAGTGACAAATGGAAAGCAGCTATGAAGGACAAAATGATGGCCTTAGGTAAGAATGGCACATGGGATCTGGTTGAACTTCCGAAAGACAGGAAAATTGTGGGATGTAAATGGGTTTTCAAGGTGAAACGGGTGTGAATGATATGGAGGACAGATACAAAGCGAGGCTGGTCGGAAAAGGGTTTTCTCAAAAAGCAGGAATTGATTTTCATGAGATATTTTCAACAATTGTTAAAATAGTTTCAATTAGAATTGTGTTAGCTTTAGTTGCTTTGCTTGATTTAGAATTATAGCAACTAGATGTTAAGACTGCATTTTTACATGGAGATTTAGATGAGGAAATCTATATGGAACAACCGGAAGGATTTGTTTAGCATCGCAATAAGAAATTTGTCTGCAGGCTCAAGAAATCATTGTATGGTCTGAAGCAGTCACCTCGACAATGGTACAAGAAGTTTGATTCTTTCATGTTGAGTCAAAAATATATAAGAAGTGAATATGATCATTGTGTTTACTTTAAGCAGTTAAGTAATGGCATGTTCATTATCTTAGTGTTGTATGTTGACGATATGCTTTTAGCAAGCAAAAGCATTGAAGAAATCAACAGGTTAGAGACTCAGATGGCAAGGACATTTGATATGAAAGATCTAGGAGTAGCAAGACAGATTTTGGGCATGGAGATTTTCAGAGACAGGAGCAATGGTAAGATGTGGCTATCACAACTGAAGTATATTGAGAAAATACTCTTGAGGTTTGGTATGAACAATGTGAAGCCTGTGTCAGTCCCTTTAGCTTCCCATTTTAAGCTTTCTTCTAGTTTATGTCCTAATACAGATGAAGAAAATGAATATATTTCTCAAATTCCATATGCCAATGTAGTAGGATGTTTGATGTATGCGATGGTTTGTACTCGACTGGATATTTCACATGCAGTTGGGGTTTTCAGCAGGTATATGGCAAATCCAGGTAAAGAACATTGGTCAGCAGTGAAATGGGTGCTTCGGTATTTGAGAGGCACAAGTAGTTATTGTATCACTTACAATAAGAGTAGTCAATTTGTTTGCGGGTATGTTGATTCCGATTTTGCAGGTGATTTGGATAAGAGAAGGTCAACTTCAGGGTATGTCTTTACTCTTGCAGGTGGAGCTATTAGCTAGACGTCAAAGCTACAAAACATTGTTGCCTTATCCACTATTGAAGCATAATACATTGCTGCTTCTCATGCTTGCAAAGAAGTGATTTGGCTGAAAGGTTTGCTTGGTGAGTTTGGTAGGTTACAGGACAACATCAAGTTACTTTGTGATAGTCAAAGTGCAATACATTTGGCTAAGAATCCGGCCTATCATAGTAAATCAAAGAATATACCAATAAAGTACCATTTTGTAAGACAGGTTATCATTGAAAGGGGAGTCTCTCTTGAAAAGGTGCATACAAAGGAAAACTATGCAGACATGTTCACGAAACCAGTTTTGTTAGAGAAGCTACGTTGGTGTTTGGCTTCTCTTGGCTTGCAGAAAAAATAAATAATAAAGAAACAGGGTATTAGGCTAATTGTTGTCAAGGTGGAGATTGTTGAGATTTTCGGTTTTAATAAAATAGACAAAAATCTCAATAGGTGACAACAATAAGATTGTGTTGCTATATTAGCTCTATTTTGTTGGGAGAGAGTTAATGCATCCTATATTTGTTGTAAGAGGATTTATGAGTCAATTAGATTCTCTTAACTATAAAATAGATATTCGTACAGATTGGGAGGTGTGAGAGTTTGTGAGGAAATTGATTATTTTGTAATCTCCTATTTGATAATAAAGATTGCCGATGCCTATGTTTGGTGGACGTAGCCCAGATTGGTTGGGTGAACCACGTTAAATCACTGTGTCATTTGTGTATGATTTTATATGTTGTGTTTGTCTTCGATTTTTCACTGCGCAATGTTAGTATAACATGTTCATGATGGTTCCATGCAGAGGCTATCCAAATTTCTGTGGTCAACCAAATGATGATTATGCAAAATCCTTTCCACACGCAGTTTGGATTGGCTTATAATAACAATGGACAGTGTTTGCACATACAGGGCAGAGTTACCAAGTTCGGTCGTACCCACAAAAAAAAATTAGTAAATTTGTTGATTCAGTTAGGTACAGCCAATAATTCGTCAATTTCCAATTCGGTACGGTCATCACTCATGATTTTGGTAAAAGCATTCCATCAACTAATGTCCAGGGTCCATTGTGCTGCTCCAACTTATCTCCAACGTCCACTGTGCTGCTCCTGCTGAGTCTACGAACAATGTGCCTGTGCGAAACAATAAAACTGATACTCGGCATGGTGCTCAACACAACTCGCGTTACCAAATTTGCTTTAGCTTATTTATCTTGGTTGTGCTTGCATTTCACTGGATTCATGGTGGTTTTATTTCTGTTTCAACCATAATTATCAAATTTGAATTCATTCCCTGTTGTTTCAACCATAGTTACGAAATTCTAATTGGATTGAATATAGAAAAAATTTGACCCTCTAAAATTTAATATGGAAAATTTTCACAAATACTTAATATTTTTTTTTAAATGAACAATAATTATGTGAAATTTCATTATATGTTTCCCTAACAAAGATTTTTCTGTTTACTTATTTCAAACGTTAATTTCTTCTATCTAAAATGTTATAGACCCTTTCTCTCTAAAACGGCTTAGAAATAATGAGGATCAAAATGCATCAAATTAACTATTATTGTAGACTAAAAAAACATGTAAATACCATTAACATAAACATGTAAATACCATTAACATGTTTAGTAGTGGATATTAAAAATACGATTTAAGTGATCCATAAATACCATGAAATTTATTTTTAAATCACCAAATAGATCTACTTGAAAATGTACATGCCATCTACAAACATTGATACCATTCCTAAAGGGTCTTTTTATAGATATCTACAAACTTCTAGAGAATCTTCTTGAAAGACAACAACGATATCCAATTTAAGATTGAAATATGAATTTAGAGCATTTACTTCATGCTCATTTTGTATTATAGTTAAAACAATGTTAGGTATAAAATAGACACTTTTGAACCTTATAAAACAATGCAATAAAAGTAACTAAGACTCATAATATGTCAAAGTAGAACATTTCAATCATAAAATGTAAAAAAGTTAAAACATATTTTAAGATTCATGTGCTTATACAAAATGCTAATACAAATAAAAAAATTATGATCATTATGATAAATGAAGGGCCAAAATTATCTTAAGGTGTGTAGGTCATCTCATCTCCATTTTCTTCATCAACATCAGTGTATTCACTCATGAGAGAGGCATTATCACTACTAGCACTGTCATCTAGAATATTTTTTAGCAAGACATCATTTTCATTGATGTGATGAGTGGATGTAGAAGAGGATCCCACAATTGGTGCTTATGAGGTTGCACTAGATGCATTAAAAATATGGGGGACCTCTCGTACTATATTTGAAGTTGTTTTCTTCCCCTCCAAAGATTTCAGCCACATTGCAATGAATGCTAGCCAAATATACCAATTTTCTAGCTCCTAAATGGTTTCTTTTCTTACTATGGATGAACTCATGAGTGCTCCAACTCCTTTCACATGCTGATGCACTAGTGATCTATTTTTTTACATGAAAATAATATTATATTAGTATAATATTTCACATGGAATAATCTGTAAATATACATACAAAGTATAAATAATTATGATGCCTACATATTTGACTCAACACCCTAACTGCAAATTTTTGTAGTTGAGGTGTCTCATATCCATGGAGAAACCACTATTGAACAGGGGTGGCCTCTAGATGGTGCATATCTCGTATTGTCCTAGTTGTAGTGAAAGCATGACCATTCCCTTGCCTATATGATATTGATTATATTTGTATTTGATATTTTATCTCAGGAACATGATACATCCTCTCCATGCAATTATAAAACCCCCCCATGATATCTCTATCCTTAGGAACATGAAAGTAATTAGGTGCTAGAAAAAGCCCTGCAACATGTAATGGCATATGCAACATACACCACTTTTTTCCACAATTCTCCATATTGGATTAGATATTGAACTATCATTCTTACATATCAATGATATGTGTTCTCTTACTCTATCTATGCCCTCATATACAAAACCCATACATGCAGCATTAGAATCCACCATCCTCAATATTTGTACAATAGGCTCACAAATAGAGATGATTTTTTCTGCACATGATTAGAACATTTCATTGAAGATTGTTTTCTCTACTAGTTTACCACCTTTTGACCTTGACAAAGGAGAGTTCACCCACTCTTCATTACATACAAATGATCTTAATGCAACTTTTTTCTCTACCACCCTTTACGGTGCAATAAAATGGGTGGCAAACCTAGTGTCACCCGATCTCAGTAGATTCTTGGTTTTGTATCTTCTAAATATACTCAAACTCAATCGGTGGTTAAGAATGAATACCATTTTCCTTGCTTGATATATTTTTACCTGCACCCAACCTATTTTACCAATGTCATGAAGGGCTAGATTAATATAATGTGCTGCACAAGGTGTCCAAAACAACTTAGAGAAATGCTCCATCAATAACTCACCAACATAAACACAATTGGATGCATTATCAGTGAAAACTTGGACTACATTGTCCTCTCCTATAGAGAATATGGTGTCCTTCAGTATTTGAAATAAATATTCAACAGTCTTTGTTTTGTCCATACAATCAATAGTAGACAAATGGATCACTCCTTGAGGACAACAAGCAAGTTTGTTCACAAGAGGTCTAGACTGGCCACCAGTCCAACCATCACTAGCTAAAGTACATCCAGAAATAGCCCATGAATCCCTTATTGGTTTAACTCGTTTCTCTATTGTTTGTTTGCTCCTATCAATTGCTTTAGTATTAAGAATTTCATATCTTGGAAGAACATATGAGGGACCAAAATGGCCTATCTTTTTTATCATATCATGAAATAATGGGATTTTGATAGTGTTGAAAGAGATATTACAACCAATGAGAAATCATAAACTGCATCATATACCTCATTTCGCTCCAATGGCTTCGAAGATTTCTTCAATGTTTGTTGTGTTGGATCAACGCCTGGTAAAGTAGGTTCTCTATGTGATCCATATGGCATAGAAGATGTTGTAGATGCCACAAATTATGGGAAGGAGATTGGTGTTGAATTAATAACATTTTCTCTTCCCATGTGTGTATCTTGTGTTCTTTTTTTCTTTCTTCTTGGACTACCTTTCCTTGCTTATGAACATTTCCTTCTTCACTTAAACTTTTCTTCACATCTTGCACAATTTTATTACATGTTGTCATTCCTCCACTAGTTCCACCCACAATGCCAAGCAAATGCTCTCTTGTTCGAGTCACTGATGTCCCACGAGTATTATTGAAGAACTTGCAATAAAATTTTCCATCAATTTTTCTTTCAATAAATTTCAATTCAAAAAGTTTCGATCTAGGTGCCATCTATGTTCTTTAGAGGGTCTCCAAGTATCCTATTCGCAAGAAAAAAAAGTCATTCAAATTCAATGAACTATATTTGTACATATTTTTGAAAACAAAAATTTTCAAACTACAAAGAATACAAAAGAGACAATGCATATAAGCCTACTTATGATATTACTTATAATTGAATTAAAAACATGGCTTTCTATGTGAAACTAAAACACATTAATTCCTAGGAACCTAGTATAAAATTGCAAATATGGCAATGATATGCAATTTCAAAATTATTACTAGAGTGATAATTGGGTAGATACAAGGAAATTATTACTAGAGTGAAGGGATCTCTACTTGAATTATTCATGAGGCAAAATACTTGCTAAGGTTTTGCAAATGGGGTAGCAAGCTAAGTGGGCTTGCTTGTGGGGAAAACTCCACAGTTAAGTGCGTTTGAGCCAGAACCAATATAGGATGGGCGACCTCCCGAGAAGTCATGGTTACCGGGTGCAAGCCTCGGAAGTGATGATTGATGCTATGTGATTCATTTCACTAATTTCAATCCCACTTCTTCACCCTTGTGAGCATCACCCGATGCAATGAGTGCTAAGTGAACTATTCAAAAATCATGAGAAATTTGTCAGTTACGACTACCTCTCATGGAAATGGTCATACGTGAATGACTTACTTAACGCAGTTGAATCCAAAAATGATATCTAATATAATGCATTGCGTAAACCCCCATATTTAAATTCAAGAAAGAGTGAAGGGATCTCCACTTGAATGGTTCATGAGGCACAATACTTGCTAAGGTTTTGCAAATGGGGTAGGAAGCTAAGTGGACTTGATTGTGGGGAAAACTCCACAATTAAGTGCGCTTGAGCCAGAGGCAATCTGGGATGGGTGAGCTCTCGGGAAGTCATGGTTACCGGGTGCAAGCCCCGGAAGTGATGATTGACGCTATGTGATTCATTTCACTAGTTCCAATCCCACTTCTTCACCCTTGTGAGCATCACCCGATGCAATAAGTGCTAAGTGAACTATTCAAAAATCATGAGAAATTAGTCAGTTACGACTACCTCTCATGGAAATGCATACGTAAATGACTTACTTAACGCAGTTGAATCCCAAAATGATATCTAATATAATGCACTGCGTAACCCCCATACTTAAATTCAAGAAAGAGTGAAGGGATCTCTACTTGAATGGTTCATGAGACACAATACTTGCTAAGGTTTTTCCAATGGGATAGCAAGCTAAGTGGGCTTGATTGTGGGGAAAAATCCACAGTTAAGCACACTTGAGCGAGAGGAAATTTGGGATGGGTGACCTCCCGAGAAGTCATGGTTACCGGGTGCAAGCCCCAGAAGTGATGATTGACGCTATGTGATTCATTTCACTAGTTTCAATCCCACTTCTTCACCCTTGTGAGCATCACCCGATGCAATGAGTGCTAAGTGAACTATTCAAAAATCATGAGAAATTAGAGTGCTAAGTGAACTATTCAAAAATCATGAGAAATTAGTCAATTACGGCTACCTCTCATGGAAAAGTTTCAATCCCACTTCTTCACCCTTGTGAGCATCACCCGATGCAATGAGTGCTAAGTGAACTATTCAAAAATCATGAGAAATTAGAGTGCTAAGTGAACTATTAAAAAATCATGAGAAATTAGTCAATTATGGCTACCTCTCATGGAAATGGTCATACGTGAATGACTTTTCATGTCTATTAACAACTGAGACAAAATATTTGATCACCAATAACAAATAATAGTTTTCATTTAATTTCAATTTTCTATGTGTCCTATCTTATCCAGGTTTATTAAACAATATGTGGGAGTGCCTAATCTTTCTGGTTGACTATGGAAAATGAGCCCCTCTATTTGTTTTGCAATGGAATGCAATCCAGGTAATCATTATACTCCAACCTGGTAATGGATATCATAAAAACGAATGATGAGAATAAAACAAAAATGTGATTTAAAGGTATTTTCATTTTTTTAATATTAAACTTACGATTCCCCATATTTTTTAAATTCCAACAATTCTTAGTTGATGCATTGATCTAAAATTCTTGGTTGAAGAGAACAAATTCTTAATTCTAACTCTACTTTGCTACTAAGTTAACCAAGAATTATTTATTGAACATAGTAAGTTTTTAATTCTAACTTCTAAGTATACTTTGCTACTACATTAAGACATAATTCCATGTTAATTCTCATTACTTGTGGAAGGTTTCCAGGAAAAATAAGATTAGTTAGTAAACTAGTTTTATTGCAATTTTAAAAAAATAGAACATACCTTCTTCGTCATAATTTAATATGGGAAAAGAATCTCAAGTGAAAACTTATAATTCTCTACCATACTTTAATATAAAATTGAACATGTAAATTTAGTTTATTGTTTTTTTATATAACCATCCAAATTTACTAAGCATACCAATCGTACTATACCATTTGTAACTACATAATTTTTTAATGCAATTTATTATTTTATAATTTTATACATAAAATTTAAAATGCAAATTTACTTTCTATTCTATTCACAAGTGTAAACTTACCTTTACTACTATTTTATAGTTTTTTCATGTAAATTTAATTATTATTCTAAGCAAAACTTAACTTTACTATTTGCAATTGTACTAATATAATAAATTTACTTATTATTTTATTCACAAGTGCACCTTAGCTTTAAGTAACTGCAATTTCTTATTTTATATTGTTTTGTAATATAGAAGTTGCCATTTTTCTATGCTTTTGTATAGGAGTTATGGATTTGCAACTAAGCTTTTCCATTTTATATTTTTTATATGTTTTTTTTAATATTGGATTTATCCTTTTTCTATTTTTTCATAAGAGTTATCCATTTTAAACTAAAATTTGTCATTTTATAATTTTTTGTAATATAGAAGTTATTGTTTTTCTATTTTTTTTATTCACAAGTGCAAACTTAGGTATTCTCAACTTATAATTTTTTGTAATATAGAAGTTGTCCTTTGTCTATGCTTTTGTATATGAGTTATGGATTTGCAAGAGTAACTAAGGCTTCCATTTTATTTTTTTTATTATTTTTTCTATTTTTTCATAAGACTTATCCATTTTAAACTGAATTTTGCCATTTTATCATTTTTTGTAATATATAAGTTATTGTTTTTCTTTTCTTTTTTGTATAAAAATTGTGGATTTGCAAGTTTACCATTTTATAACTTTCATAATTTTTTCTAATATTGGATTTATTTTTTTTCTATTTTTTTTTATAGGTGTTATCCATTTAACACTTAAATTTGTCAGTTTATAATTTTTTCCAATATAGAAGTTATGGTTTTTGGTTTTTTTACATAAGAGTTACCAATCTGCAAAGAATTTACTATTTTATAATTATTTTTAAGATAGAAGTTATCCATTTTTTTTTTGCAATTTGTCATTATATAGATATTATTAACTAGTTATCCATTTTACACTGAAATTTGTCCATTTATACTTTTTTTCCAATATAGAAATTACCATTTTTTGCTTATTATAAAAGAGTTACCAATTTGCAACCAATTCATTATTTTATAATTCAATAATTCTTGTTAAGATAGAAATTATCCTTTTTTAATTGCAATTTTCCATTTACTATTTTATAGGCAAATTCGACAAGAATTGCAGACTAAAGGATCCCTGAATTATTTCAATTTTCAAATTTCCACGAGCTAGGCTATTTTTATAAAATTTCAATTTTCTAATTTGTACGAGCGCGAGGTTATTTTTATAAAAGCTAATTGAAAAAATCGGATTTACTTCCTCTATGAATTTTGCCTCAGTGATATGTGTTTATCTCCCATCCCGCACTAATAGTGGATATGCCATTGATTTGTCAGCTTTCCTATCCTATCCATGGTTACACAGAGCCCGAGCTTCCCACTTATCGGCCATATTTTTCTGCAATAATAATTAATTTAATTGGATGTATTTTAATTCTCATTATTTCTTAGTTTTAGAGAAGGAGTTTATAACATTTTAAATATAAAAAATTAATATGGATATGGGAAATAAGTAAACATAAATATCTTTGTTAAAAAAAGATTTAATGAATTTTCATGTAACAATTTTTAATTTAAATTAAAAAAAAAAAAGTATTTGTAAGATGTATAATGTCCAATTTTTCCCGTATTGAATTTTATAAGGTTAATGTTTTTGAAATTTGGTAAACATTTACTTTATTAGTCGTTGTATTATTTGGTTTTGGACTCATTACTTATCACTTTAATAAAATATGTTAAATAATTTTGAATTTAATAAGGTAAAACTTTACAAACTATTTTTGTATTTATTATAAATTGTTTTATTAATATTTATTTCTAATGTTATTCATTGTAACTTTGAAAATATTATTGAAGTATGCCACTTAACTTGTAAAGACTTATTAGCCCCCGCCATCTGGAAATGGCATGGGACTATAGTAATCGGAAACGAGGTGGTTACTATTAGTTGAGTTGTTTATTAGGGCTGGTTAATCTAGTATAATCAAAGTTTTCAGGCATATAGTCATTTACCGTCTTATTTGGCCTCTTCCTGAGGCATGGAGGCAAAAACATTACGTTATAATTATTTATTTGTTTCTGATCACGGTTAGACAAGCGTGACAAGAACAATGTTAGCTTAATGCTAACATTAATTCCTAGACATTTAATGTTTGGGATAATGTTCACTGATATCTCATATCATTTCCTGCATGAAAATGCGCGTGACGAGACTGCATGAAAATGTTGGCAAGATTGTCGTGGCGAGAGTGGCGAGCGTGCAAAAGTTGTTCCTCCTTCATGCAGCTGCAACTCTAACTGGGCTTGTTGTTATGTTGAAGAACATATATGTTGTCAACAGGCACAGGATCAACTAGATTTTGAAGGAGCTCCACTTCTAGAAACGATGCAAGTGACCAACATTAAGATACAAGTGGCAAAGTGAGGTATAAACTGTACATTAGCCCTGTCTCCACTAGCTTCACATTATCATAACTGTTCATCAATCTGGTCTCCTCTTTCTACTAAAGCATTTGGGACTATTTTGTTGAGGCATTTGAGTCCATGTATGTAACATTCCATGGCACTCTGTGGCAAGAGGAAATTAACCCATGGCATACTGCCTCATAATCTGGTGATCTGGCGTTGAGGCATTTGAGTTCCATGTCGCAATGTGGCAAGACATTAACCTATGACGAATTGTGGCACCACCCTGATTCTCTAGAGGCCTGTGTTTGCAGAATTATCAATTATAATTTCAGAACAATAAATCAAATTTACACAATTTTTTTTTTGGTTATTGATACTTACTGAACTTCAGGGCTGCATTAGCTTAGGTGTACTAAAAGGCTGGAAATCAAGATTGAAGGCTCAGGTACTGATTACTCAAGCTACTATATGCTCCACCTCCCACTACTCAAGCTACTATATGCTCTAGCTTATGCTCCAACTCCCACCTCTGGCTCGGCTCATCACACCTTTGGTTTGGTTGATCAATTGTATCTTGATAGTCTACTCTTGCTTTCGAACTTACTATTCTTTCACTTTTATTTGATTAATTAACTTATCTAGGTATGTATCTTATGTATGCAATTACAAAAGGATCTGGATATTCAATATGTAGGTGCTACTAGATCAATATTTCAACATATAACAATTGCTTCATAAAGAATAAACTACTGAATCGAAAGGAAGAGTTTTGAGCATCGTGTACATAGTCTTTGTTAGGGTTTATGTTTCATGTGCACTAAAAAGGAAGACTGGTGCTACTGTAGTAATGCCAAGCATACAAGCAAAGGACTCTACCTATCCATACTGATGAATGAAAGAATCTCAGTGTGGATGATAGGACAAGCGATAGCGGTTCCATTCTTGTTGTTCCTATTCCATACCATAAAAAGAAACCTTTTATTAATCAACATTGGCATTAGAGGCTCTACCCCCACCCACCACCCTAAGTGAATGAGCAAGGCGAGCTACTCATACCCACCAGGCTTTTACCTACTCATCACCTATGATCTTATTGTTCCCACCCACACAGATCTATGACTGAAACGAGCATGCTCTACTCTAGCTTTCATTCCATTATCCCAGCCACAAGAACGAGAGAGATTTGATTTCTTTGGAAATGTTGCTTCCGCCTTCGCTCCATGTGACAATCAAAGAGGAGGAAGGATGTTGCACAAGGGCTCGTTCAGTCACAAGTCCTACTACTACGAGTCGAAAGTTATACCTAATATGCTAGAGACATAGATAGAGGTTTCATTTCAAGTTGTCGAAAAAGCTAGGCTGCCTCAGACACGTCAACGCCATGAATTACTTTAAAAAATTGAATTTTCTTCTCCATCTATTTGAAACGTCAACATCATGAATTGATCCTATCACTATTGCTCCTGGTAGTTATGAATCTAGGCCTCCACACGTCAACGTCATGAATTTCTCTTGTCACCCTTGCTCCTAGTGGTTATGAATCTAGGCCTTTGATCGAAACTTCCATAGCTATCTTGCCTTCATTGAAATGTTACCACCAACCCACCTCTCTTTACCAACCTCTATTTACCCCCAAGCTATCCTACTTACTTACAAATTGAGGGAAGACAGAGATCCCCCAACTAGGCTAACATAGATCTTACGCATCTCCCTTTCGTTATTGTGTCCAACCCTATAGCCATAATGTATCAGAATGAGGAGGTCGTAGGGAAACTGCTTTTTGCTCCTTCGTCTCGCTGGTCGAATACTCTTATTAGAGTGCTTCCTGCTCCCTCGATTATAGATGGAATGGCGGAATGGAGCTGGGTAGACAAAGCTAGGCTACCTCAAACTGCCGCGAGATGTCTATTGCATTTAATGGAAAAACTACTCCTCAAAGACAAACTAATAGAAAAACCGCTCTCTTCTCTTTCAACAAACCATATTTATACATATTGCCTATGCTCTTAAACGTAGGAAGTAGCAACTCGGCTCATTCCATGCCGATTGTTCATGTCAATTCCAAAAATATTCTGAGATGCGATTGAACCAGGGGGAGCTGTTGAGGCTTTTTCCTCTACCCCAGCAGTTCGTCTGAAGGCAACACGACATTAAGAAAATTGTGTAACCAACACTGAAAGTATTTCTTAGAATGTAGGTAAGGGAAGGAAAAGCCACAAGTGGCGACCGTGCAATGCAACCGTTATCGTGTCTATCTTAATTTTCTCGATCACAAGGAAAAAAACATGTTAATCAATGTTATCTTCCCGAAAATTTAAGAAATTTTATTAACTTTTATGAACTAAACATTCCTAGTTTATTGAATTTTGAGTGCTTTGACATTTAATTTTACCCTTATCTTTGCCTTTCTTTTTCATAGTTCATTTGCTTTTTAGGGGATGAGGAAACCCTTATTTCGCATCATATTCTAATTCAATGTCATAGTCGGCTCAAAAGCTCCACAATTTGTTGCAATTGCAAATCCAAATCGCCTTAAATTCACTGGCCTCATCAACCCATTTCGAGTTTCCAAGGTTCGAGTCCACAGAAGGTTCTTATTCTTTGTCCCACGACTGGGGTTTTCTTATTATTAGAAACTCTAGGTCTCAGGTTCGAATCGAGAAAGGTTTTTGGTATAACTCATTTTTTTGGGGAAATTTTTGACATCTTTTGTTGTAATTCTTGGCAGCCGTAGGTGTCAAGGATAAAATTTGGGGGTGATTTGCTAACAATTCGGGTTCAGAATCTATTCGTAGAGGGTTTTTGACTTGTTGGCTTGGCTGGATTTTGCTTTGGGCAGGTAGATGGCAGTTAGGCAGGAAGGTAGGGCTTTGACAAGGCAGACAACCTAAAGGTGGGTAGAAATGATAGTTAGGCAGGACATATGGATGCATTGAGTCAGCCACGAAAGATGGACGAGAAAGGTTGGTTTTTTCTGCGTTGTCCTGTCTACTTAGGATTTTAAATGAGGACTACACATATATGCTCCTGCTTTTCTATGAAGCATAGAAATGATGAAGGAGACATAGTATTTCCTTGAATTTTAAGCATTGAAGGCACTAAAGGTTACACTGAATACATGTTTTAAAGTTAAAGAAATAAGTAAAGAAAGCAAATAATCTTATAGCAACAAATCAACAGGTGGCCTCTAATCATCAAGTAGGCCAATATCTTCTCATGACCGTGACATTGATACACGTTCTACATCTCTGAACAAAATCCATCTCCGTGACGTTGATACGCATTATGTATCTCTAAACAAACTGCATCTCCCAATGACATGGCTGGATGGGTTGTGTTATATTCTTTCCATGACTAACCCACATAGTGAACCGGGGGGTTAGAGGGGGGGCGGAGCCCCTCCTTCGTTGCGCCGAGTGCATAGCGGGAGGGTCACAGGGGGGGCGGCAGCCCCCCTGTCTGGGGGGTTTGAGGGGGGCGGGTAGCCCCCCTCTACGGGTTCTGGGGCAACGCCCCGGGAAATTTCTTTTTGGACCCTATATTAGGTTGGGCGAACCTACCTATGGTTTTCGGTCCATGGTTTTGGACGCGATGGTTTTTCGGTCCATGGTATTGGATGCTTCGGCATGTATAAATATGTATTGTAACATTGAAAGGAATATAATGAAAAATCAAGCTGGTAGTCCCGGTTTTGGGATTCAGGGGAAAATCTCTGTGTATATGTGGTTTATGTGTTATGCTCTCGCATTGTTTATTTTTCTGTGATTTAGAATTTGTATGCAGGTAATTTCTGTACGGGGTTAAAACCTACATTTGGTATCAGAGCAGTTTTGGCTTCAAGGGGACGCCTTTGTTGCTGAGGGGTTTCGCTCGGGCCTGTGGTAGACCCTGTTCAATGGGAGATCTGCAAGATCGATTCTGGTGGTGAAAGAAGATGGCGAGCAGCAGAAAGATAGAGATCGAGAAGTTCAATGGTCAGAGTTTTGAGTTGTGGAAACTCAAGATGGAGGATCTGTTGGTGGATAAAGATCAGTGGATCGCGGTAGATCCAGGTACTAAACCAATGGGAGTGACCGATGAAGAATGGAAGAAGTTGGATCGGAAGGCAAAGAGCAAAATACGATTGTGTGTCTCAGATTCAATATTGTTGAATGTATCAGGGGAAGCTACGACAAAGGCTTTGTGGGACAAGTTAGGGACTTTGTACCAATCTAAGTCTCTGGTGAATAAACTGTTCCTCCGGAAAAAGTTGTATAACCTGAGGATGAAAGATGGAGACTCGATGACAGAGCATCTGAACGCATTTAATACTGTGGTAAGTCAGTTAGCGTCTATTGATATTAAAATTTTAGATGAAGATAAGTGCATCAGTTTGTTGTGTTCTCTACCAGATTTGTGGGATAGTCTGGTTATTGCAATAGGTATCAATGCAACTGCTTTGTAGTTTGATGAAATAGTCTCAGCCTTGCTGACGGAGGAGATGAGATGGAAAAATATGGAGAGCCACAATGGTGATGCCTTGTTTGTACGAGGAAGATCCCAGAATAGAAACAAAAATAATTCATCGAGTGGGAGATCTAAATCTAGAGGGAGATCTAAATCTCCAGGAAAACCTGTAAAGGTGGTGTGCTGGAAATGCGGAAAGGAAGGGCAGTTCAAAAGGGACTGTAAATCTAAAGCTCCTGATAAAGGAAATGGATCTGATGATGCTCCTTCTGCAGAGGCGAAAACCACCTCAGATGAAGGTGGGGATGTGTAGCTGGCTTCTTCAAGTACACATGTAGATCATGAGGCATGGTTGATTGACTCACGTGCATCCTTTCACTTCACTCCCCATAGAGAGTGGTTCCGCGAGTATGAGAAATATGATGGTGGTGATGTCTTCTTAGGAGATGATAGGAAGGCTAGAATCATTGGTTGCGGAAAAGTAAAGTTGAATTTGCAAGGTGGAAGAGTTAGAACACTTCTAGGGGTTCTGCATATTCCTGCATTGGCCAAAAATCTGATTTCTGTAATCAAGTTGGATGATGCAGGTGTAAAAACAGTGTTCGAGAAGGATACCTGCAAGATGGTTCGGGGAGCACTAGTATTGATGTGGGGAGTTCGGACTAGAACTCTGTACAAGCTGCAAGGTAGCACTGTTGTTGATGGGTGCAACAGTTCTGTGGTTCCTGAAAGTGGTGCTGAAAATCTAGTGGTCTCTGGAGAGAAGACCATGCTGTGGCATCAAAGGCTTGGACATATTGGAGAGAAGGGCCTTCGAATACTTCATGGTAAAGTTATGGTAGAAGGTATGAGTAATAGCTCTTTGGATTTTGATTTCTGTGAAAATTGTGTATATGGGAAGCAGAATCGGGTGAGTTTCCCCTCTGGTGCTAAGAGGGCGAAACAGATATTAGAGCTTGTGCACAGTGATGTGTTTGGACCTGTGAAGGATCCATCACTGGGTAAGTCTATGTACTATGTATCATTTATAGATGACTTCTCAAGGAATACATGGATATATTTCCTTAAGAAGAAATCTGAAGTCTTTGACAGGTTTAAAGAATTTAAGGCTCTGGTGGAAAATCAGACAGAGAAGAAGATAAAGGTGCTGAGGATAGATAATGGTGGAGAGTTTTGTAGTAAGGAATTTGAAGAATTCTGTAAGAAGTGTGGTATAGCACGGCAGAAGACTACTCCATATACACCTTAGCAAAATGGAGTTGCAGAAAGAATGAACAAGACGTTGATGGAAAGGGCAAGAAGCATGCTCAGTGGTGTTGGGTTAGGACAGGAATTCTGGGCAGAGGCGGTGGATACTGCATGTTACCTGGTCAACAGGTCACCTTCATCAGCGTTGGAGGATAAGACTCCACAAGAAGCGTGGACTGGTAAGAAACCCTCTCTTTCACATCTGAGGGTATTTGGATGTGATGCATATGTACATGTTCCAAAGGAAAAACGAACCAAGTTGGATAGTAAATCTGAAAAGTGCATCTTTATTGGGTATAAGGATGGTTTAAAGGGTTATAATCTTTGGAACCCAGTCACACGGAAGGTTGTGTACAGCCGAGATGTGGTGTTTAGAGAGGTAAAAGATGTTATTAAACATGAAGTCCAACCAAAGGAACTTGAGAAGATAGAGTTTGAGCTAAAGGAGAAAGAATCAGACTCTGCAGCATAGGAGGAATCAGAAGATGAAGAGCCACAAACTCCGGCTGTGAGAAGATCAGTTCGAGAAAGAAGGCAGCCAGAAAGGTATATTTCTTCTTCTTTCTGTTCAAATTTTGCTTTGGCTATTACTGATGATGATCCCATAACTGTGAAGAAGTAGTAGATTCAGAGGATGGAAAACTCTGGAAGGAGGCCATGGTTGATGAAATGGCATCTTTGCACAAAAATGAGGATTGGGATCTGGTGGAGTTTCCAGCTGGAAGGAAACCCATTGGCAGCAAATGGGTGTTCAAAAATAAGACAAATGGAGAAGGGAAGGTGGAGAAATACAAAGCTCGGTTGGTAGCAAAAGGATATTCCCAAGTGCCAAGAATTGATTTTGGTGATATTTTTTCTCCTGTTGCCAAGGTAACTTCTATTAGGTTACTTTTATCTGTTGCTGCTGCTTTTGATTTTGAGGTAGAACAGATGGATGTGAAGACAACATTTCTTCACGGGGATTTGGAAGAGGAAATCTACATGAAGCAACCTGAAGGCTTTGCGGTGAAGGGTAAGAAAGAACTAGTATGCAAGTTAAAAAAGTCTCTGTATGGGTTAAAACAGTCACCAAGGATGTGGTATCAGAAATTTGATACATTTATACAGGGACTTGGCTTCACCAGAAGCAAAGCATATCATTGTTTGTATTTTAAATTAATTGGTGACCGTGTTATTTATCTGGTCTTGTATGTGGATGATATGTTGCTGGTTGGAAACGACAAAGAAATTATCCAGGATTTGAAGACCCAATTGTCCTCCAAATTCGACATGAAAGATCTTGGTGCTGCTAACTATATTTTGGGCATAGAAATTAAAAGAGATCGGGCAAAGAGGAAGCTCTGGTTAAACCAGAGGAAGTATGTCAAGACAATACTGCAGAGGTTTAATATGCAGGATAGTAAACCGGTGAAGGTTCCTATTCCTGTAGGTGTGAGGTTATCTGCTGAACAGTGTCCCAAGACACAAGAAGAGGAAGAGGACATGTCCCGTGTTCCATATGCAAGTGCAGTCGGTAGCCTGATGTATGCAATGGTCTGTACTAGACCAGACATTGCACATGCAGTGGGAGTATTGAGCAGGTTTATGTCAAAACCAGGGAAGGAGCACTGGACAACAGTGAAGTGGGTTTTCAGGTATTTGCATGGCACTAGTGATTATGGTTTGTGCTACCAAGGAAGACCAGGATTGGACAGAGTGTTGGATATTCGTGGCTTTGTTGATGCAGGCTGGGCTGGAGATCTGGATCGGAGAAGATCTACAAGTGGGTATGTGTTTAACCTATTTGGAGGTGCAGTCAGTTGGATGAGTAAGAAACAATCTGTAGTGGCACTATCAACTACAGAGACAGAATACATGGCAGCCACTCATGCAAGCAAGGAAGCAGTTTGGTTGTAGAGATTGTGTTCAAGTATGGGGTTAGTACAGGGAGCTATAAAAATAGATTGTGACAGCCAAAGTGCAATTTTCTTGGCAAAGAACCCTGGTTATCATTCAAATACAAAGCACATTGATGTTCAATATCACTTTGTGAGGGATATGATAGAAGACAAAAAGGTGTTGCTGGTAAAGGTGGACACTTTGAAGAATACGGCAGATGCATTGACAAAATTTGTGAGCTCTGAGAAGTTCTCTTGGTGTAGAGAAACAATGGGCATTTCAGGGCTGGAAAAATCACTGAGCTCTCCTATGGCCCCGTGTGGAAAGAAAACAAAAAGTGGGAGATTGTTTGGTTTTGTTATATTCTTTCCACGACTAACCCACGTAGTGAACCAGGGCGTTAGAGGGGGGGCGGAGCCCCCCCTTTGTTGCGCAGATTGCGCAGCGGGGGGGTCATAGGGGGGGCGGCAGCCCCCCCCTGTTTGGGGGGTTTGATGGGGGTGAGTAGCCCCCCTCTACGGGATCCGGGGCAGCGCCCCGGGAAATTTTTTTTTGACCCTATATTAGGTTGGGCGAACCTACCTATGGTTTTCGGTCCATGGTTTTGGATGCGATGGTTTTTCGGTCCATGGTATTGGATGCTTCGGCATGTATAAATATGTATTGTAACAATGAAAGGAATATAATGAAAAATCAAGCTGGTAGTCCCAGTTTTGGGATCAGGGGAAAATCTCTATGTATATGTGTTTTATGTGTTATGCTCTTGCATTGTTTATTTTTCTGTGATTTAGAATTCGTATGCAGGTAATTTCTGTATGGGGTTAAAACCTACAGTTCTACATCTCTAAACAAAATGCATCTCCGTGACGTTGATACGCATTCTACATCTCTAAACAAAATGCATCGTTTTGCATCTCTAAACAAAATGCATCTCCCAATGACATGGCTGGATGGATGGTCGAGTAGCCAATAGGTTTTCCCTTTAGTAAAGAAAAGCTATATCTTTTCAAGTGGTGCTTTAACTCTTGATCACACGACTTATTACATGAAATTACAGTACACTAAAGGATCAATATATGAAATTATAGTACACTCAAGGATCAATATAGCAGTCTTCTCCAAATACAGCCCTTAAACTCTTATTAACCATGATTACATTACAATACTGAAAGTTATGTAGATGTTAGCCTACATTTCATTATGAGTGAAACACTTACTAGAAGGTGAAAATACCAACATTGCTGCCCAAATCAGGTTTTTCTCCTTGAAACATGGTACTGCAAGTGTACACGCTGCACCCTGAAATCTCTAGTATATGAAGTTATGATCTGAAATCTCTATGTGCATGCCCACTGTTTCTGTTTCCCTGCTCATGCTAGGGACTAGCTGCTATGCAACCTCTCTTATTTTACTTGCGGTACAAGCGATTTCAACTTTATTGTACACAGAATTTATTAACTCTATGTGTTAGCTTGTAATGAACTCGGTTTTATTTTGAAGAAACAAAATCTAATGCCTGCATATTATCCCAAGATGTATTGTTTATGTTCAATGCAAACATATTATTCTTTCATCATGATTTTATTATTATTTTTTAATGTACTATTTAGGCTAATATATATTTAAAATTTGAAGATTATATGATTTTTCTTAGAAATTAAATTATGATTCATTTTAAATTTAATATGATTTAATTATTTTATGTTAAGTCAATAATAAACATGATTATATTATTTTTAATAAAATATTAAAAAAATCTTTCAAGTTTGAAAAAAAAACAATAATAATGTACACCACTTATATTTCTTAAAAGTTATTCATGTGAAGGAGGATGTGCTACCTTAAAAAAAATGAATAGAAAGTCCTGGAAACTCTTTCAAAGTCTTGTTGCTCTCGGGTTTTTGTTAGATATTTTAGTGTTATTAATAGTTTTTTTTAATCGTTCAAAAAAATCATAAATTGGGAAATTAACATTTTGGGATTGAAATATGACATATAAAAAAAGAATTAATAGACTGGTAAATATTAAAGGTCAGTATTGCACATTTTGGTTCCAATAGATGTACTTGCGAATATTAAATTCATTTTTGCATTAAAACATTTTCATCAATCCAAAATTATAATTTTAACAAAAATTACCTACAAGCTTATAATAACCTAAAAAACCTCTAGCATATGGCCACTTTCTTTAAATATAAATATCAAGTTTCACTAATATATAGATAAGGTAGAATGCTTTCAAATTAATACTAATAACATGAAAAACCTTTAATAGTAACTACCTTGTTTAAAAATAAAGATCAAATTTCACTAATATATACCTAAAGTAAAATACTTCAAATTAATACTAAAATATTTATCTTTATTACATAAAAAATTATAATGTAAAGACACTAATAATATAATTATTTTCAATTTCTACAACAACGGCGAAAATACCGAGAGTTGAAGAAATCCCAAAAGGATCTTCAATCTGGGAATTGGCAAGTCAGAATAGGCATATAGTAAATAATCATGCTTTCTGGGAAATACGCGAAGGAAGCAGTGCTAGATTCTGGGAGGAGAGGTGGCAGCAAAGAGATAAATTGATCGAGATACAAACT
This sequence comes from Pinus tabuliformis, assembly GCA_031772625.1. Classification (NCBI taxonomy): domain Eukaryota; kingdom Viridiplantae; phylum Streptophyta; class Pinopsida; order Pinales; family Pinaceae; genus Pinus; species Pinus tabuliformis. The sequence continues at coordinate 477,276,776 of CM062806.1, read as the reverse complement.
CTGCAAGAAGTACAACAAAAAGCGATCAGGGCAGGACGGGAATATGTGAGAGATTATTGGAAAGAAGGAGAAACTAATGAAATTTGGAGAGTATGGAGAAAGCCAGAAGAATGGGACGAAGACATAAATCAAGAGTTGGGGAAAATATATATCAAAGAGTTAGAATCGAGGAAGATAAAATCAAGATCAGGGGTGGATATTCTCAGATGGGGAAAAGCAATGAAAGGAACCTTTACAGTAAAAGAAGCCTACTATTTGACAAGGTATCAAGAGAGTGAGGAAGAAACTACAGATTGGAGAATTATTTGGGACAGCAAGTGGTGGCCGAAGATAACAATATTCACATGGTTAGTGAGCAAAGAACGAATCCTAACATGGGACAAAATCCAGAAAAGGGGTTTCTATGGACCATCGAGATGCAGTCTCTGTAACAAAGGAATTGAAACCCAGGAGCACATACTGAATAATTGTCCATTCGCCCGAAATCTATGGGAGGAGATTAGAACACTCTTTGGCAAGTCAAATAGAGACCCCAACAACATTAAAAATACCATATTGCAATGGGGCAAAGGACAATTCTCCTGCAAGGTGGTGAGGAGAATCTGGAAATTGTCAGTAGGTTTTGTGATATGGTCTCTGTGGAAGGAACGTAATAGAAGGATCTTTCGGGATAAAAGCAACCAACCTGCAAGAATTTGGGAGGAAATTTGTAAATCTATAAAAGAAACTGTTTTGACTGAGGCCTGGGAAGAGGAGGATTGGAAAACAAACCAGGAGGAAAGGAAAATAGTATCTAAATTAAATTTGGGATATGACATGATCTATCCCAGAAAAGAGAATCAGCAGAGAACTCAAATTCAGAGTCCTAATCAGTTCAGATACCCCGGAGAGAATTTCATCAAGCTGAACTTTGATGGGGCTTCCAAAGGAAACCTAGGGCCAGTAGGCTTTGGGGGAATCTTTAGGGACAATGAGGAAAACACAAGATGGGTGTCTGCGGAATGGGGAGGAGAAATGACTAACAACGAAGCAGAGTTATGGGCGGTGCATCAAGGATTAAGGATAGCAGTGAGGAACATATACATGAATTTGGAGATAGAAGGCGACTCGCAGGTAACAATAGAGATGCTCCGTAAACTAAATGATGGGAGGAGCTGGGAGCAGGTTGCTAGGAGCTGGAGGACAGCTGGGATTATCCAAGATGTGGCAGAATTACTAAAGAGAATAGAATACAAAATTATTAACCACGTTAGACGAAAAGGAAACAAGGCAGCAGACCTTTTGGCTAACTGGGGGAGTAAGGATTCGGATAGAAGAATGGACAACAGCTGGACTACAATAGAGAATAACCCGAGATGGGCAGAGCTTAAAAACATAATCACCCAAGACCATAATGAATTTGCAACCAGATAAAGATGACAACAAGCGACTCCCGATCGGGATGTTAATGGCGGCGTATAGGATAATAAATGCAGAGCAGGTAAGAGAGCACGATAGAGCAAGAGAGTTTCAGGTAATGATGATCAAGGACAAGTGGATCACCGCAAGGGATATCATCTCAAGGCAAGCAGATGATAGAATTATGACGGAGGAGGATGGAACTGTCAGGATGTCAGAGATTGGACAAGAGTATGACAGTATGGAGAGAAGGCGAAGAGAGGCGAGTAGGGAGGTAGACAACAAGCGACAAAAGAAGAAGGTAAATAAAATAGAAAGTAGGTGGAGGAGACGGCGGCATAAGAAAGGTTCATGCAGCCGGTTGAGGCAAATTCGTAGTGAAGTGTCGAAGATAGAGCAAAGAAGAAAGGAGGCTAGGGACCTGGAAGGGAGAACAGCAGTGCAAAGGAGGACGAACAAATGAAGAGCCAACACGGCAGAGGAGAAAAGAATGGCTACGAGGATATGGATGAGGAGTGATGAAGAAGGAGGAAACCGAGGTCGAGGAGACAAAGAAAAAAAAGGGAAAGGAATAATGGAAAAAGCCACTGCTAAGGAAATCCTCACGGTTCAAGATGACTCAGAGGAGGATGTTGAAATGTTTGACTCGGACGGTGAGGAAGGAGAACCAAGGCGCGTATGGACAAGCCGGTCGGTATAGGCAGGGAGGTTCAATGTCCAGGGTAGCAGGGAAGAAGCTGCCCGGGGTAACCAGGAACAAGAAGGAGAAGGGGAATTCGGAAGCCCATCAGGAGAGAAAAGAAGGAGAGGCAGAGGAAGTTATAGGAGAAGGGGAAGTGCAGGAGGGAGACGTGGGCAATGCAAAAGAGGGGGAAAAGGAGTGGCTGGAAACATGGAAGAACACGCAACAGGATCAGTTAGGAAAACAAGGAAATCCATAGGGAAGAAATTCCAGTTCGCCGAATGGGCCTACTGTGAAAACACTAACCAAAATATCAGAAATATTACTCAGCAGTTAGAAGAGGAGGCAATTCAGGGTCAATCTAACTCAGAATTGGAAGACTGGGAATATCTCCTCCTGGATCTAGGCAACATGCGAGGGTGCATGACATTATATAAGCAGACCCTTCATGTCTACTAGATAATGAAGAGACTACTAGCTAAGGCAATGGAACAAGTAGCCATGGAAATGGCTGAATTATCTCAGGGAATTCCAAATCTGAAGAAGGAGTTACAGAACATTGAAAACACCTTGTTAATGCAGGACAAGGAGATGGAAGAAATACAACAGCAGTTAAAAACCAACAGTCCCGGTATCAAGAAAGAGATGGAGCAGCAGGCAGGCACAGCGGACCAGCAGATGAAGACATGTTAATTAGAGGTTTTTAAAAATCTTTTTGATTTAAAGTTAGTTAACTGTAGCTTCTTTTTGTAATACAGAATGCAGACAAGAAACTATGATAATCTCTATGAGTGTTTAGTTTATAAAGCATGGACAAACAGAATCAGAACTTTTTATTTTTGGATGGCCATTAAAAAATTAAGGTGGCCAATAAACCCGGTTTCCCCTCGGGGCGGGTTGAGGTCACCACGATTATGTAGTGGTTTCAATTCGAATTAATAGAAAAAGAAGGTCTCTCCCTAGCTTACAAAAAAATATATAATTATTTTCAATTTTAAGACTTTGTGTATATATCCATCTCTTGTTTTTAAAGCCCTCAAATGAGATATGGTATTTCATAATATAATATAAATTAAGCTATAATGATAACATGACAAGTTAGTGGTATGTTATATTAATGCTACAGTACATATATAAATTTGTTGTGATGATAAACGGAAAAAATGTTTTCGTTAATTATAATATTATTATAATTTTTTTTTTTTATTACAAATATAATTTTCTAATTTTTTGTTTCTATTATGTAATATTTCACTACAAATAATTAATATTTTCATATGTTTCAACCAATCAAAAAATTATTATTATTGTCATTTTGATAGGATTGGATTCTCTATTAGTTCAATGTTGAATTACAAATAAGAAAATAGTGGAGGCACTAGGTGTTATGTAGCCCTCCTTACTTATTAAGAATCTTGCTACATATATGTCTCGAAGTCAACTACATCTATTATATCTAAAATGGTTAATTGTACTAATATCATAGATATAACATGAGCCCAGAGGGATCAAATTTATTGAGGTATAAACTTCTTTTAGAGTGGAAAAGGCAATTTGTAATTTTTTATTGTTTAAATTGTATTTTGAATATTATAAAGATTACATAATGTGAATTGGTTTGTTGCTCACATTAAACTATTTTTTTATTATTAATATATTTTAAGTATACTTCAATATTAATTCATATTAAAATATTTATTCATAACTCACATTGCATATTTTATTCTATATAACATTAAAATATTTTCTTTTAACATTTTATATATGAAGTTGATATCACATGTTAAACTATTTTTGAAAAGTATAAGGTTTAAATATCTTTTGCACATAATTTTTTTTACTTCTAATTACTTTACATGAAATTATATTAGGTCATATGGACAACTAACTATATATATATATATATATATAAGAGACGAACATACTTACACATAACCTTAATGAGCATCTTGTGTCATTAATGAAAAAATAAAAAATAAAAATAAAAATATTTTGGCAGAGATAAAATTGATATAAAAAAATTGTTAAATAATGTAAAACTAGTAATAAGTTACATAAAGGAATAAAAGATTTGGGAAGATTATATTGAAAAACTAAATCATTAAATATAAAAACTCATATTTATAATAGAATACATATTATATAAATATTAAAGGGATCAATTTTGGCATTGTTTCTTTTACTAGTCAAACCAATACAACTCAAAAGACAAATTCAAAGAGCACAAAAAAGTGACCAGGCATAGATTTCCCAGGGCAGACTGGAGCCACTCTCAAGTCTCTAAACGATGATTACAAATCTCATTGGCTTGCCCATGTCCAACGCTTCTCTTCTAGATGAAAGGATTGCTCCACCAGAAGCCACATGTCGATTCAGGTAGACACCCTTCATATTAAGGTCCTATACACTATTTGAAGGATTTTGATTAAAATAATTCCAAGGATGTTTGAGGGGTTATGGTTCAATATCCTGGAACTCAAGGGGAGGTCTAGGATTACTTTGATTTCATTGAGAATGCACATGTCAATGGTGTTAAGGGTGTCATGGCCACATTTATTGGCATTGACAATATTGAAGTCTCTGGGTGAGTTTAGAGAAAATATGGCTATTGGATATGCTTAGAGGTTTGGCGTTTCAATGGCATTTGGAGAGCCTCATCTCACTTCTCCATATACTTTGCAAGATTATAAGAGAATCATGTTTGGGAGGATTATAGGAGTGAGTGTGGATATAAATGATAAGACAACTCTTCGGATCTGGTGTGTTAGATTGCTTTCCAACTACCTTTTTCAGAGATTTTTGAAAAGCTTTGCATTGACCATGTCAGAGTTGTTGGCAACTAGGTTTGCAACTTGCATTGTTGAGAGTGCCAAGAGCTATTGGTGGTGAGGTTGACATATTTCTTTGTTCAAATTCCGACACCAATATCAACAAGAAGATGAGGATGGATTGTCAAGGGAGGTGTTTCATTATGTGGAAGGTAAGCTAGTAATGGTAATAACGATGTGCTTTGGGTGGTGCAAGTGTATGGCTTGCATTTAAGTGCTAACAATTGAGAGAAATTAGAGGACTTGAAGAAATTGTTAGTCCAAAAACCAAAGCACATAGATAAACAATATTGAGATAAGAAAACACACGTGAGGACTGATGTTGGGGGTTCTTGATTCTCACCTTTGTGCATCATTGTGAAATGTGTTGTATGAAATGTTTGTAAGTGGTGCAACCATGAATTTGTATAAATATAATTCTTGTTGTGGGTGGAATTATGAATTTATTGAAGTTCTTGTTCATCCATGGTAGTTCATAAAATGCTTCTCCATCAATGGTCCATCATCATAATAGACAAGCATTCCATGAATTCCATTGCTAATAGTTTGTCACTGTAGACATTGTCAATACACATGCACGAGGGTGTTTCTTAATGGATAATGGAAAGGCATATACACAATAACAAATACAACTTATTTCTACTCTAATTGATCATGTCAAAGTAGGTATAGACATGATAATCAATTAGTAATTATCCCTAAAATTAGGAAAATTTGAAAAGACAAGAAAAATATCTTTGAAAATAAAGTTTTCTTAATTGTTTGTCAAATAATTTTTATATAATATTTATTCTATCAAAATCAATTTTTTTTATATTTAGTGATTTTTATTTTCAAGATGATCTTCTGAAATCTTCTATTTTTTTTAATTGTAATTTTGCATTGTTAACTAATTTTGATGGCTTCTTTTTTTAATGATCCATTTAAATCGTAAGACAACCCCATTAATATGTCATCGAATTTAAACACATAAACAATACATTGATTCTAAAAATTCTTTACTTAAAATAAAGTCAAGATATTAATTTAAAACACATCAATACGAGGAAATTGCTCCATGTAGCATAGCAGACCAGGCGTTCTACAGTACTGCTCAGTTGTTCTTTTCTTCTTATTATAAAAGCCTACTTTTCCAATCGATAAATGTTTGGCCAGAAAATTTAAAAGCGGTTCGATACTCTTGAAATCATCTCAAAACATTAAAATGATAAGTTTCTCTTAAAAGTCTGCAAATTACGAAATCCTAAATCCCATCGGTTGATAATTGGTAAGATCCTTGAAAATGCAATAGAAAATATTAATCATCATGTAACCAGTAATATTTTATTTTCATTGCATACATTAACTATCAAATTACATTTCATTATATTCAATGATCCAGATTATTATTTTCCCTAACCTATTTTCCTATACTGCAACACGGTAAGCTTTTATTGGTCAATTCATCATTGCAGGCAACGAAGTTGGTGAAATTATTGATATGTACATGAGGGCTAGGTTAAGTCAGTATTTCATTCTAATTATAAAAAATAGTTGGAGAAATTATTTTTATCATATCATGTGCCCTCTCGTCCTTTCTTTCTTTTTTTAGTGTAACTTTGAAGAAAGGAATCAAGGGTTTCCTATGTTGATATCCTTTGTAAACTCCATTCTGAAAGATTTTGAAGCTAGCACTATACATGAGGAGATGCAGTCAGGATGAATATTAGAGATTTGAATGTTTCTTTCTTATTGATTTGGACGTTCAAAAGAAGTGGAGCTCTAGATTAGATTGTGATAATGGCAAAAAGGAAATCAATAGTGTCAATGTTTCAGATGGATTGGAATGAACAAGTTAAAGATTTGATTGATAACAAGAAATCTCTTGCAAACTGGAGTGTGATTCCTCGTGTGGCTATACCTCTCATGAATGTGCAACGAAATGCCTTTGTTCCTCATTTTATGTCCCTGTGTCCTTCCCATCATTGTAACCTGAACATAGATTTTGGGAGGTGGTTGCTATCAGTATTCGGAGCTAAAGATGTTAACAATGAAGACATACAAACGTTAGTCTACTACTGTTAAGCTCCATTAATTTTGCACAATTGCTGCCTACAATTATGGAATTGCAGTCTTTCCTTAACTTAAGGAAACCAACTGCAGTAGTTTCCTTAAGTTAAGAAAATCAACTGCAATTACTAAATTTATAATTGGGAGCTACTAAAGTGTTCCATCACTTTGATTCAAGTTCTCTGCCTTGATTTCTGGGACATCTAACACATAGCTATTAGAAGCTTGATGGAAGCTTAGCTATATGTTCATCTGTTTGGTCCCCAAGCTCATATCTCAATCCCCTTCAGTTTTTACACCATCTAGCTGAGATAGCAGAGCTTGGAAGTGCCTTCAGATCAGCTGCATTCTTTTCTCTTTGCTTGCGCAGCTGGAGCATGGTTTTTTCAGAAGGAAATTGCATCAAGAGTTTCACCAATGGCTGGAAGTAATTCGTATCCCCGGGCATTAAGTTTTAAAATGATTCTTTCAGTTATTCCGCATATAGAATCACTGTTGAAACTGTAGAATATCTTACATTTGGTATCAGAGTCGTTTATTTATCTCTGCCTTGGTGTGCGATTCAAATACTTTGAAGTGGTTTGTATTTGTAATTTTACACTCATTATGCTTTTGGTTTTCTAAGCCGTGACTATCGTATTTAACGAAACCGTTTCGGATAAAATCCATGGTCATGAGGCGCTCTGTGTCGGCATGATAAGCTAGAGATACCTTTAAGTTTCCCCTTTTTGCTCCATTTACAAATTTATGGCTTGGCTGTTTGTTTTCCTCTTCTATCATCTGGCTGTCCAGGACAGGAATTTTGCTGTAGAGGTTATCTAGTGAATGGGCCACATTGAGATGTAATTACAGTTTCAGTCTTTCCCCGTTCAGAGGAATTTTCACTGCTACGATTTTGAGTGACCCAATGCTCCATTTGCATTTACACTCTTATGTAACAAGTCTTGGAAGGCCTGCGCTGTAGACTGCAGTTGTCTATTATTTGGAGCATTTTTCCCATTCTCGATTAGGTCTTTCCATTATTCTATTAGGAAACAATCGATGCCCTTGTATGTAATTAATGTGTCTACGCAAATGGGATATTCATTCTTCTATTCCATGGCCTGTAAATCTCCTGATTGACATTTTAAGGTTATTTGAATTAATTGCCGTCTGAACGTAGACGTTAACAGAACTTGAAAAATTTCTCTCTCTTCAATCTGGAATCTGGATATTGATAGCGCAATATTTGTAATCCACGAAAGTCTCTATATTTAATCCATGCAAGTATTTATATTTGATATTTTATAGTTGATATCAGAATATACATAGACATGTCTCTTTTCGATAACATTCAGTGCCGAATAGATGTGTATTGTCTTTGTGTTTTATTTTTGAGTTTTTGCTTTTGAATAACACTAGCCGAGGTCTGGAGCTTTCTTCATATCAGTAAGATCAGATATTGGATCTTTCTGTTGATGGGTCTTTTAATTCTGTGCAAGCTGAATTCACTTGCGTTAACTTCAGAATTTTCCCCTCTTTTCGGTATGTGGTTGCTTTGTTGTGTAATAGGCTGGGTTAAGTTTGGAATATTTAGAAAATAACTTATGCTTCTTGTGAGATCGATCAACTCTGCGAGAGTTGAAACCTGAACGTATTTGCTCTCATTGCGATTATTTTTAAGGAAGTGAGGGCATGGGATGGGGTTTGAACATGCAACCTGTGCTATGCAACTGAGCTAACTGCGAACACCGGGGTGAAGTTTTATTATACGAGAAAACAACGTGTGGACCCCACTACCTCTTCTCCACATTCTTCGTAATGGTGGAAAATTATGTTTCACCCATGGCGTCTGACCCTAAATGCTTCATAATGGTCGAAAACGCTTTATACAGTTTTATGCTTATTATCCAATTATGGCGGAGCTAAATATTAATCCGCCATAGTATACTATTGATATAAGATTATTTTGTTTGTGACATTATTATTGTTTAATTTTAAAATTATGGGCCAGTCAAATACTATAGTTTATGCATTCTTAAATATTTCAATATTTGAATATTTGAAATGGTTCAGTCTTTTGTTTTGAATATTTCAAATTTGCAATTTTGTTTGCAAATTATTTAAAGAAATAATTTATAACTTTTGAGCCCATTTTGTAATTAATTAGTCTTAAATAAATTATGGGACAGTTAGACTGAGGAATGTAAATTTAATTTTAATTTTATTTATCTTGTGAGTAAAATAGCTTGTTTGCTGGTCAATTCTTGTTGTTTTATAAACTTAAGGATGGAGCCTGAAGTCAAGCCAGCTAGCCTTCGAACTGCATTTTCTATGCAAGTGCAAAGTAGATCAACGCTGCTTCAGTCAATCTCTGGGTTAAGTTTATAAATTGAACAATCAATTTGTAGTCATTTTCGGTAATGCTGACTGCTTTAACCTTAATTTTGATTTTGCTGGAAAATTATTACAGTTATATGGAGTTTATTAAAATGTCATTTTGACTTACTCTTTTCAGTAAACATTATTTTTCTCTCTGGTTAAGTTTTGTTTATGCAACAAAATAATGTCTAGTGATCCATATGATTTTAATTAATTAGAGAATAGCCACAGCATCTTTAATTAAATAAAATTATATATTTTGATTGCTTAGATCACATAAAGATTATTTAGACATTAAATTGTAATTAATTACACTGAATATAATAAATTTTATCCCACAAGAATTTTTATTATATTTATGTAATTAGTTAGGATAAGATTTCATAACCTACCCACAGGAGTTATGAATTAATAAGTTTTATCATAAAGTTTTATTGAATCTGTTTGAATTGAAAATTTAGCCCACAGGCAATTTTTAATGTCATTTGATTCAATTCCTTTTTAGCATGAATGATTTACATTGGTAAAACATGAAAGTTTATTAAGCCTCAATTTTAACATAAGCATGTGATTCTTTATTTTGATGCAATAGTACAACCTACAAATTTCTCTGAAATTCATTGTGACATTCCTGAACTTAAGGGAGATAACTATAAAATTTGGAAGGAGAGGATTCTCTTTCATTTAGGGTGGATGGACATGGATTATGCTATCAGGAAATATGAACCATCAGCACTCACTAATACCAGCACTGCAGCGAACATCACGCTTTATGAATGATGGGAGCGATCCAATCGTCTAAGCATGATGTTCATTAAGACTAAAATTTCAGCTGGTATTCGAGGTTCCGTTGATCAGCATGACAAGGTCCGAGACTTGTTGAAGGCCATTGATGAACAATTCGTCTCTTCAGACAAGGCACTAGCAAGCACCCTAATCATGAAGTTCTCATCCCTAAGGCTCACCAGTGTGAAAGGTGTGCGCGAGCACATCATGCAGATGAGGGACACTGTGGCTCAATTGAAGAAACTCGAGGTTGAAATATCGGAGTCCTTCTTAGTGCACTACATCCTGAACACCCTTCCGCACCAATATGGACCTTTCAAAATCTCATACAACACACATAAGGATAAATGGTCAATTAATGAACTCATGACCATGTGTGTTCAAGAGGAAGAGAGACTGGTGATGGAACTGGGAGAGAGTGCAATGTTGGCAACGCGTGGAAAGGGCAAATCTCAAGCCAATCGGAAAGGGAAAGGTAAAGTACCTCCCCAAGCCGATATCAAGAAGGTTTCCAAGTGTTTTTTCTGTAAAAAGAAGGGACACATGAAGAAAGAATGCGCCAAATTTCAGAAATGGCTTGAAAACAAAGGTAATTTAATCTCGTTTGTTTGTTATGAATCTAATATGGTTAACGTTAATATTAACACATGGTGGATTGATTCTGGATCAACAATTCACATTTCGAATTCCTTGCAGGGTTTGCAAAACCTAAGG